>CAVLJG010000002.1:35540476-36213300 GCA_963669975.1 Acanthoscelides obtectus | reverse complement strand
TTGCAACATAGTCTCCTTGTAACTCTACAAACTTCTCGCAGCGATGCTAGCATCTCAGTAGCCTGTCATTTTTTTCTGCAAAACAATTGTTCACGAAGGTGATTGACTCTTCATTTGACGAAAATATCTGTCCTACGAGCGCAATTTTTAGATGAGGGAACAAAAAGAAGTCACTTGGGGCTAGGTCTGGTGAGTAAGGCGGATGGTCAAGCAGTTCAAACCGTAAATCGTGGATTTTCGCCATGGCAACCGCTTTGGTGTGAGTCGGTGCGTTGAAACTTTGGTGAGTAACTGTCAACAGACAAACAACAAGCTTCACTAGCTTTTATTTAGATACGAGTGCCGCCATCTTCACACTGAGGTCGGAAACTATTCAGACCACCTTCGTATATTTAGCCGTTTGATGCTTGTTAGCAATCATCGATACGGCATAGGTCGGTTTTGGAGACAACGTAAGGCAAACCGAATGTGCGGTCGTCTCGAGGTGGACCTTTTAGTGATTGGATTCCAGCCTCGGATCGTTCACGATTCCTTTTGATTCCAATTCTGTTCGATTCCGATTTTCAAAATTCCAAAGCATATCATCGGTGTTAATGAGCACTCCAAAGGAGCAAGATGGCAGTAGGAATGATTCCGATAGTGTCGATTTCTGAACATACTGTTTCGATACCAGCACTTACAAGTGTCGGGTTGAATTTTAATGAACTGTTTGAAAGGATTCATTGCAAGAAACACGTTGGAATGTGTTTTGAAGGCTATTAACTGATATTCCTCTGCAAGTGCTACGTCGATTCGAGCCTTCTGACACTTTTATACAATTTCGAATGTCATATTGGAAATTGTGTATAACATTTTTGATCAGTGATGAAGGAGTAATTCACAATTTCCCTTGCCATTGCTTGTGTTAGATACGGTTCTGCTGAATGAAATGCTTTATAGTTTGCTCTCTTCTATATCGTTAAATCTTTTTTCACATATTATTTAGCTTTGTTTCATACCATTCTTTCATTTTCGGTTTCATCTTCTGCGATAAATTTAACGTTAAAATCGCAAATTAACAGTCAAAAACTGTCCCTACCCCAAACTCCATACCACAATTATTACCTTGAAGATCGTTAGTGGGAAGATCTGTATGGCAGTAGTGGCGATATTGAGCGATATCGTTGCTTTCAAACAGTCAGTACAAATACAATCCAGTTTTAAGCGCAGGTATCCTAACGGTCGGGGCTGGTTTTAGGAACCGGAATCGAAATCATCGGAATCGGAAACAGAGGCGTCGAGTCCTTCGAGATGATCAAAATCGATTCCTTCAGTTCCCTTTGCGGTATCGTTCCTTTAAAACGACTCGTTCACAACCAACCCAGGTCTACTGTGGTCTGCCAAAAAACTAGCAGTAAGTACGAGGTCTGTACATTAAGTGATGAGATTAATTTTTTTCAATTATTTTATTCAAATACAATTACAATTTTTTATATTGTCACCCTGAAAATAACTTTCGTCTGAAGACACACAGCGCTGGAGACGGACCTGCCACTCCTCATAGCAGTGCTGGAATTCCGATACTGGAATAGCCTTCAGCTGGTGGGTTACAGCCGTCTGAATGTTGTTGATTGTCCCAAAATGAGGTCCTTTGAGGTGATTTTTCAACTACAGGAAGAGAAAAAGTCACGAGGATCCATGTCAGGCAAATAAGGAGGCTGAGGAGACACAAGAATATTTTTACTGGCAAAAAACTCGTTTATGCTGTGTGACAAGGAGCATGATGCAATACCCAGTTGTTCTTGATCTGATGAACGGTGGTGTCCAATTTAACTCTTGCTCAATCATTCTGTCAGTCAAACGACGATATGGATGCACAAGATCCCGGATTCTGTCGATATTTTCATCGGTCCTTGAAGATGAAGGCGTTCCGCTTCGTGGTTCATCTTCAATCGACTCTATCCCTCTTGAAAATGCCTTAAACCACCGAACAACCTCGGCTCTTGACAAAACACTATCTCAGTAGGCCTGCTGAAGTTTAGCAAGAGTTTCCGTTGCACTGTGCCCATGTATGAAGCAAAACCTAGTAGGAGACCGTTGCTTGAAATTGATGTCATTTATTTTTAGAACACAATAGGAAACACTGTTTCACAAAAAAATCTCTATGATCAACCAAATAACTCGAGCGAGTTCAAACTTGTACTGAAGGCGGATCACATGTTCTCCTGTCTCCTCTCCAAGCCTCTCCTAACTTCCTTAATTTAGTCGCGGTGCCCTGGTATTTAGGCTTCTACCTACGCGACTTTTACAGTATAAAAATAATATACCAACGCCGATACATCTGGCCAGGACGTGTTACGTGTCCTCACAATAAGGGGCACCTAGATTTTGTATTTAGACTATCTTTTGCGTTCCAGATTCAAGACTCAATGTAACTTGTATCGTCATAAAGAATACCATGAAGGTGTTCAATACACATGTGAAGTTTGTGGTCGAGTTTATCCCACAAACAGCACTTTAAGGGCACATTCTATAACGCATAGCGACTTGAGGCCACACGAATGCCCGATGTGCGACAAGACTTTTAAAAGAAACCAAGACTTGAAGGTAAGACTAAATTATCAATTTTCCCTTTACGATAGTTGATCCCTGTGTTGCGCCTCTAATCGACTTACCCCATGACAAACATTAAAGCACTTGTTCAGTTGATTGCTGAAAACTATTCCTTTACTGCTGAGATTAAATGTTGAAAATTTATTTCTTCGTGAAAGCTCATTAAATTTTGGAAATAGTTTTAAATCACTAGAAGCCAGGTCTGTCCAATACGGTTTGCCTGCTTAGTGTAGGTCAGCCTTAGTAATGCAGCAGCTATACAGTGTAATTCATTTATACAGGGTGACTTCGAAGTTGAGTCATTTATTTTAACAGTGAGTAGATCTGATCAAAAGAAATGTTTTTTCCTTTACCATTTTTCTGGTAAAATTAAAGTAACAAAGTTATAGCCCTTTGTAAGTTTGAGTACCGCCCTGTCTCAATAATAATATCATGTGCTCGTGTTTGGCAACAACGGATATAATCCGCCTTATCGGTTCATCGCATCGGAAACAAAAAAGCGAAAGAATTTGGAACGATGTTTTTACAATTATTTTATTCAGTTGTATACATACAGTCAGTGTCAGTCGGTAAAGCGTGTGAATAGTGGTGTATGTTGCGTGGCTCAAACGAAATAAAAAATGGCACATGTTTATGCTGATCGGTTTCCCAATCGAGTGCAACCAACCCCTCGTAGTTTGTTAATGTCGTACAACGGGCTCGTGAATCAGGTGACTTAAGACCTCACAGGGGACCTCACAATCAAATACAGGTCCGCACTGAAATACTTGTCGGGAGGATACTTTATAAAACAAGGTAATTTTTTTTTTTATTTTTACACACATATTTTGGTTTATCTTCCTTCTACAATCATTATCTGAAAATTAATGACTCAACTTCAAAGTCACCCTGTATATGTGTTGACTACTTCACAACAAATGAAGTAGTTAATATTTTCATTCATTCCTGCCCAAGTACAGGGTTTTCCAATGAAGCTGTGTTAATGTTGAAATGTAACAAGTTGTGTATGATGACGTATTAACGATGAAATTCCTTTTTATTTGAGATTCTATTATATGGGGATTTTTATGGAATATGACATGAGTCATCTGTGGGTTCACACAGTGGCAAGGATTCAAGGAGTTCAAATTTAAGTAACTACAAGTGAAAATGAAGGGAATGACAACTAGTCCCAAGTTGACATTTGATGTTCGACGGATTACTTGTTGAAAAAGACGCTTATACCACTGGACTATCATGAATCTATGGAGGTGGAAACCTTGCGCTGGAATGTATCGAGATGCGGTGTTGTCCAATCAATGACGCAATGTTGCAGAATTTGTGGCGGTCCTGAAATCTCAGTTTCACTTGAAATCGGAGACCCGTCAAGACTGATCCGGAATCGATTCTAAACAGAGTCGATACAATTCGCGATTCAGAAAAGTGTACGTTTAAAATACAACCAGTAGGAAACAAACTAAAGCTCATTTCCACTATGCATCATAATTGAAGAAAAAGGTGTAGCGCTTGGCAATGCGGCAAATTGCAGTCACGCCCCGCGTCTTCTCCCACTGTCGCATGCGTATGGGCAGCGTTGCCAACCCTACCGATTTTTCGGGATTTCTACCGAAATAAAACCTTATTTAGTGAAATGCCGAGAACGTCCTCATTTTCCACGATTTTTTCAAAATAATCGAGATATTTTCAGATTTTTTTACCAAAAAGAGCTGGAATCAAATGTAAAGCTAAAAAAAGAAATCTATGTAGTCTATGTAGGTTCAAACCCCATATCAGTTATACATAACCGTACACTTGGGCACTCGAGCACACGAGGGACGTACCGGACAAACAATAAGAAAACCAAATCTCGTCTGGATTTAATTTAATATTAAATTAAAATGTCAGGTGATGAAGCTTCAAGTTCAGAGGTAAACTGAAAAATATTCAGAATCTTATAAAGAAGAATGGTAAAAGGAGTTTCAATGATGGTTGCAAAGGAGTTTGAAAAGCGACCAGTAGTTCATTGTACACGTTGTAACAAAGAACTTAAGATTATTTTTCAGGAACAGATGCCCTCAAAAAGATCTGAGTGCGCGTAATGCAAAAATATACTTTTTTCATAGAGGGCGCTGCGTACGCAAAGTCTTGAAACAGCCCTGATTTTTCCTCCTACCGATTTTCTCTTTAAATCTATCGAATTCCTACGGCAGTGTCTACCGATTTCGTCTTTTTGATTCGGCAACACTGGATGAGATGTCTTAACAGGCAATCAATAATCTGATTAGGAGTATACCCTATTTCACGAGTTTACATCACGGTAGAATTACAGCTGATTATCTAGTAATATCTGAAAATCTCCCATATCGACACAGGACACATAATTCTGACTGATCCGTCAACGTCAGGTAGTCAGAGCCGTATTTTGTTTTGGTTTTTTGAACGATACAGATTTATTTTGTACTTGCTAACAGCTCTTTTATTTAGACAAGTTCATTTGCATACAAACAAAATTTACTAGATTTATACCCGATGAAGCACCCCTTGAAACCAGCTCTCGAAGCAGCTGGCATTCATTTCGTCATGGTAATCACCTCCTTTCTTAGAGACGAAAATCAAGTCACACTCTTCTAAAAAGCCACTATCGCTACCAATATGAGTTACGATCAATCTTTGACCTTTCCCTGACGGTCCACGAAGACCTGTTGACAAACCTTCAATGCTTGCTTGTCGGTTACTCACTACGTTTTTGTCTATCCAGGTTTTTTTAACTGTGTGACCTGCACTTACCCATGTCTCGTCCAAATAATAGATTTTTCTGCTTTGTCGCCTATATTCAATCATTTCGCGTAGGTATTTTCGACGCCAGGCGACTATTTCAGGTTTCTCTATCAATACTGACTTAAGATTACGCGTTTCGTAACGAATATTAATTTCGTGCAGGGATTTCCTCATTACCTCGACGCTCATTTGGGAGTATAATTTCATTTTCCTTGATCGCTGCATGTACAGCCTTGAGGGTTGGTATCTCATTCCTAAAGAAGAATGAATGTACGGTTCGCCTTAACGCCATTTTGCTATCGTCATCCAATTTAACGGCCTTTCGTCCCTTCAAATTAAACTTTGGATCAGTAGTAGCTCCAGTTTTCTTCTTTTCATACACCACCCTGCGAATGGACCACTCTGGAACGCCTGTCATACTTTCACAACGCGCGAGTGCATCTCCCTGCGACATAGTTCTGTTCAGATAATTGAACACGTTGAGCACGATTTCTTTCGCGTCCCTCTTCAGTGCTTTACGAAGCCGTCTACTTGTTCCCTGGCTTTCAGTACTTCCACTCGTGCCATTTGTACTCTCCATGGTTAAGTATAACCAAAACAGTAACCACAGAAACCACAACAATAACAATCACACAACAATTCTTATAAAAACACACAATATGCGATCGCTCAACGAAACACGTTCCAATGCGTTGCCGACGCCTATGAGTCTGCCGGTCGAGGCACGTCTTTGATTTCTACCGGCGGAGAACAATCAGCCATTATTTCCATCTCTGTCTGTGCTGTTGACCACAGAAACGACATATGTCGTACGCTATTCGGCTGTACTGGAAGGAAGCCGGGATCGAGCTCTGATCACGTGTTGATCATGCGTATGAGTTATTACAGTTTTAAATAGTTGTAGTATAGTGAAATCGGGT
Organism: Acanthoscelides obtectus; assembly: GCA_963669975.1. Classification (NCBI taxonomy): domain Eukaryota; kingdom Metazoa; phylum Arthropoda; class Insecta; order Coleoptera; family Chrysomelidae; genus Acanthoscelides; species Acanthoscelides obtectus. Next base: position 36,207,031 of record CAVLJG010000002.1, on the reverse strand, counting down.
ATAAGCCCAAACGTGTTTCTTGAGTGCATTTACTTATCTAATCCCAAGAGACATGTACAAAAACAATTGTTATAATAATTTCATTATTACCGGATATCTTTCTCTTATGTATGTTGTTAACATAGCCTCCTAAGTTTAATTGTTTCAACAACATTGATCAAATACACAACTGCAAAGGAGTTGAGTGCGAATCACAGGGGTCGGTCCTCGTAAGCTCTTCAAGAAACCTCGTCGAGCAAGTCGGCATGCAGGCTCGTCGAAAGCATACTGATGATATTAAATTGAAATATTCTTTTTTAGTTCCACATAAATCAACACACTGGCGCTCGACCTTACAGATGCCCGTATTGTCCAAAAGCATTCGCCAGTTCCGGGAACTGCTTTTCCCATAGAAAGAGGATGCATCCCATGGAAGTAGAACGCGATAGAGAAAGAGCTGCCAAAATAATGCGATAGTGAAATTTAGTTTTTTGGAAACTCTGAAAAGTTTTTTTTACCTGTGTGTGCTCATATCTTGAGTGTGGCTTATTCCTGAATGTTTTCCCAAAAAAATCCGTAGATATTTCGTTAAGTTGAGTTTTTTAGTGTTTAGTACTTTTTGGGATGCATTCCCATAATGATTCGATACTTCTGCAAAATTTGTCACATCTAGTCATAGAATTAATTTTTGTATCTTAAAAAACTCAGTTTAACGTAATGAACTATGTGCAATAATTTATATTTTCAATAGGAAGAGACAGAAAACATCAGTAATATGAACCTATACAGGATGTTACGAGAACATGAACCAAACATTCGGGTGATTATTTTTTTGAAAACCATTATTTTGTCCTTTGACGATTTTCAAAAAAATATGCAGGCCAAACAAAATCAAAGGACACAATACACTTATAACATAGTCCCAAAAATCACCACTTGATTGTTTGCTTTATGAAAAGATCCTATATATTTCTCAGTATGGATAAAGAATCTCGTCGTTTGTTGGTTAGAGCTCCAAAGGAATCAAAAATAGTCTGCTCAGAAAAGTTCTTCCAAGTACATAGCAACACAAACACCAATCTGCATTCACAAAAAGTATGTAGCTACGCTATTTTAGTAAGTGTGGTCTAAGTAAAAAGAAAGTTGTCAAAAAGTCTTGAAATCTCATCTCAAAAATAGTGCTAGATTACCATTTGCCAATTGTGATGTTTCACTAGAGAAGCTGTAACGCGTTTCGCTTTTATTTGAGAAGCATCGACAGACTAGAAGTTAAGTTTCAATTCCAAAGTTATAACGTACTGATAAGGAGTTACAAAATGAGGGGTCTCAAGATCCCCCCATTGTATTCAAGACATGTTCTAAGATGACGTCAACCGCCACGCTCCAATTTTCAGCTGTTATTTAGTAATATACTTCGAAGTTGAGTCATTTATTTTAGCAGTGCGTAGATCTGATCAAAAGAAATGTTTTTTTCCTTTAACATTTTTGTGGTAAAATTAAAGTAACAAAGTTATAGCCCTTTAGAAGTTTGAGTACCGCCCTGTCTCAATAATAATATTATGTGCTCGTGTTTGGCAACAACGGATATAATCCGTCTTATCGGTTCATCGCATCGGAAACAAAAAAGCGAAAGAATTTGAAACGCTGATCACGAAGTTTTTATTCAGTCAATGTGTCAGTCGGTAACGCGTGAGTGAATAGTGGTGTTTGCTGCGTGGCTCAAACGAAATAAAAAATGGCACATGTTTATGCGGATCGGTTTCCCAATCGAGTGCAACCAACCCCTCGTGCCTTTGTTAATGTAGTACAACGGGCTCGTGAATCAGGTGACTTAAGACCTCACAGGCGAGGGCATGCCGGTGCTCCAAGACCGCACGATCAAATACAGGTCCGCACTGAAATACTTGTCGGGAGGATACTTTATAAAACAAGGTAATTTTTTTTTAATTTTTATTTTATTTTTACACACATATTTTGGTTTATCTTCCTCGTACAATCATTATCTGAAAATTAATGACTCAACTTCAAAGTCACCCTGTATAATACAGTATTTTTGCATCAATTTTATCACTGCAACTTTCAGCTAACCGAGTTTATCCGTTCAAAAAAATAAGTATGGGGGCTTTTGGCGAAAGACGGAAATCAATAAATTGTAACGAAAACATCGATTTTACCATTTAATTCATTATTCTCACAATATTTGAAGACTCAAGAAGTAGATAAAGGTGTAATGTAATTTTACTTTATTGACATTTTAAATTTAATTAGTTTGTTATATCTTGTGTTTGCAAATCACAGAATGAAAGAATGACTCCTTAAGGTTAGTTTGACCATGTCGACTGAACTATGGTGTTCCGCGCTGTTGCTGACTCATCGTCCACTGATGGTTGACTGCTCCGCTCTGCCCTCTGTGTGTATTTATTTTCGAATTGACAAATTAAGAAGCGCTTTCGCGCCTTCTTGACAGGACTCGAGTCATCGTCGAAGCTGGCAGATGGCGGTAGATGTTTCTCGATGCGTCGCGAATGCTATCAACTTCTCTAGATAACTCTTCGACTATCCTACTGGTGAATTAGTGAAATGCAGGCTGCCTATGTTCAGACAGTAGAATCGGTTCATTGCTAGCATTGCGTTTAGTCAATGTCAGCTAAGAAAGCATCTCTACTGTGAGACTTACATGCAGGAGATGCGAACAAGAAGATAAAACTGCGTGCTCACGAAGCCTGGCTGTCTAGCGTGCCCTTCGTAATTTATGAAATTGCCTCCGTCTGAACGATGTGTCGTGAGTTTGCATCTGACGTCAACTGGAAGAAAAAAGGAAAAAGTGCCTGTCTTAATATTGGTATCTGACTTTGAAATGGGTGGTGAAGCGCGTGCCTGGAGAAAATCAAACTGATCTCCAGACATTCGTAGCATATTTTTATAAGCTTCAGAGTATATTCATTTCTTGATTGCCAAATGTGTTTCTCAGAATTTCTCCATTAACTGGCCCAGCAAACATTTTTATACCATTTTGTCTTATCTGTCTACATGACCCTCTCAGCATTAATAGCTAACATACACCACTGAAATCCGAACTCAAAACTGCACAAATTTCAACCAGAAGCTCCTCCATGGTCGGCTTCAGGGAATAAACTGAGTAGTGATCGTGTGAACCATCTACGACCCTCGACTGAGAGAGAAAGAACGGAAGCATCTTTCGCACCACAAGACAGTTAAGAGAGGGCCTTCTAGATAATTGGCATCCAAGGGGGCCTGAGTAGCGGAGATATCGCGTCAAGCTGCTAGCCGGTCGACTCGCAGGTTCGAATCTTTGCCTCGGAAGATAATTCCCAGCTATAGATGTTGAGTATTGTCTATATCTATATCACGCACCAGATCTGTGCAAGGTCAACGTCGGCAAATCGCTGAAGCTGATTTATTTAATAACGAGTTTTTAGGCATAAAACGGTCAAAAGTAATCTAGTTGCCAGGCTTTGGCACCACTATTACTAGTTGACAACCGACGATTGGTCAAATACGCAATTTGATGTTATAAAAAATTGAATCCAAAGCTTTTACATTTCTCTTTTGTTTCTAAAATGATTCGCGTAATATTCCGTGCAGGGTCCTGAAAATTAAATTGCTCAGAGCTGACTTACAGGTTTGGAGACTACCAGGGTTGTTTCAAAAATAAGGATCCCACATTTTTTCAGACACAAGGAATTTTTTATTTGAAAAAACGAATTCACCATTGAAAACGTTGATCTTTAAGTTATTTTTCTTCATAGTTGCGGTTTTTCTACGCATGTTTTTATACGTGAAATCCACTTTAACACTCCCGCCTCAAGGAAGTCCGCCGGGTGGTAACGTTTTGCGTGCAAACATCGGATGGCCGCACAAATTTCGCACCTGGCGGTGACGGCGACGAAGGGCATGGCTGACGGGCCGGTACTGAGCTACTGAGTAGGGATGTTCAATACGATCCGATATTTAGAAGTAGCGATACTTTTGCTTTCGATACCCGATATTTTGGATCGATATTTTTCTATACGATACTTGGGTGTATTGATACATTTCTAACTTCAGATTACTTTTCTTCTTTGTTTCCATCTGCTGGTGCTACTCACTTCACGACCTTACATAAGTTATTCTGGATTCCAGGGTTGCCACATTAGGGAGGTTTCCCAAAAAAATCAGGAAATTTCTATTTCAATGGAGAAGATTTTGGAGATATTTTTTCTGGGGATTTCTTTTGCGGAAACATATTTTACTGAGGAGGTATTATTATATAAAATCTTATCAATGTACATAATGTACTTGTTATGTATAAATTTGTCTTTCGATTCGAAACAAATACTTCTTCCTTTTGGGGTATTTAACGAGATACCAAAAATATGTCGCTCAAAAAAGCGAAGCTGTGGATTGGGTTGATCGTGCAGGAAAGTAGGTCGTTGATATGTAAGAGGAACAGTGTCGGAGCCAAGACCGATCCCTGGGAAACACCCGCGTTCACGTTGTGGGATGAGGAGGAGAACCCGTCAATTACGACGGATATCTTGCGGCCAGAGATAAAGTCAGCCACCCATCTGCAAAGCTTTTCTGGGAGGCCATAGGATGGAAGTTTGCTTAAGAGGGCAGCGTGCCACAGCTGATCGAACGCTTTCGTGATATCAAGAACAACGACATGAGCCTCACCATAAGACTGGATGTGTTTACTCCACAAATGCGTGACGTAAGCTAGGAGGTCCTGTGTGGATGGTTGGTGCCGAAAACCATACTACCTGTCGCTAATCAAGCTGTGACGTTCGAGGTAGTCCACGAGCTCGCGATTCCGTATTCCTCCATTCCGACGTGGATAATTTCGGTTATCGAAGAACAGACAGCCGACGCATCCGCGTCAGTGAAACAGACATCTGTCCAAGGAAAGCTACAGAAGTCTCTGAGCCCCTCCCAGTCGGCATGTCCGTAATGCCAAGTTTTGCGGCCTGTACGAGCTTCTGCTGCCACAGCGGGTTCTGACCGAAACCTAACATCCACAACACCGTGGTCTGAGTTACCCAGGGGGGACAGGACAGCAGTGCTGGAAGAGACAGTATGCGTGGTCAGAAAAAGATCCAGCAGGCTACGGTCGTGCGACGAGATGCGGGGGAAAAAAGTAGGGCTCGTCACCAGCTGGGTCAGCCCTTGAGTAAAAGCGAACGCTTCAACTGCATGACCTGCTGCATCGGTCTTGTTTAAGCCCAACCAAAGCTCATTATGGGCATTGAAATCACCGAGAAGAACTACCTCTGAAGCGGGGTGATTGATGTTCAGGAAGTCGATCTGGACGGCTAGGTATTCGAGTAGGTCATCCCAGTTATGGTCCGAAGGAGAGCGATAAAGACAGCAAATAAATTTGGGTGATGTTTTTTAGTTGAGGCGAAGCCACAGAATTTCCTTCCGGTCTGATTCTAAAGAAACATCTCTGGAGCATGAAAGACTGCTGCGGACAAAAATCACAACTCCCCCGTTCTTTCTCAGATTGGAGTGCACCTCGTAGTTTTGGAAGTTAAGATGGTTAATCGGTGCAGACTCTGAGATTTTTGTCTCCGCCAAGAAAAGCGCGGCGGGACGATTGGATTGCAGGTAGTGATGAACAGCATTAATGTTGCTGTTAATCCCGCACAAATTTTATCTTTGATGTTGTTCCCTCGAGCCCACCCTCCACACGGACATTCCGAGAGTGGAGTGAGTTTACGTCCGGAGTTCTTAGTGCTTGAGGGATCCATCATCATTAATTTCTTTGTTTTGGAAGATAACCGACTGCATAGCTTAGGTGTGGAAACATGCGGACATTTATAAGACACCCTGGGAAAAGCTAGCGGGTGGTACCGCCTCGGTCGACTGGTCCTTGTCTATCACCTTCTTTTTACGTGTTAGTGATATTAAACAAACCTAAAGTGGCCCGGGGTGGAATATGTAAGTTATGGAATTGTGAGGCTTTTACCTACATACTTGACAATCTAGCCATGCAGTTGAAAAAAGTAAACATTATTTTGAGGGTTGTAGAAAAAAACAACTTCGATTATCGGTAGTGTATGTTCCGTAACGAAAGGTTTCGATGCTTGTGGTATCGATATTTTTATTCCGATATTTCAGAGTATCGATACTGCCTAAAACGATACGAATCGATACATCCTATCGATTCTTTTCGTGCATAGGAAAATCCTTAGTACTGAGCATCGGAAATAGGCGCTTCTTGTTGAGGCCGGTAGTGGGGGAGCCGACAAACACGACGGTGTTGTCAGATTTCTCCTAGGATCAGGCGCGGCAAAGATAAAGCGTTGGGAACCTCGTATAATATGTTTGCATAAGGCTGAGACTACCCTCGAAAAGTGTCAATTATGATTTACAGGATGCAAAAGCGCATTTTGACAATTTCCTTCAAACTTGAGACAAGCATCAGCACTGACATTTATAGTAAAAGCTATAGGTCCTCAATTTTTATGTTTAGTCTATATCTAAAACATATATGTATCTCCATAGATCGCTAAAAGAGGTATTAAACTAGAAAAAATTAACGTTTATCAATAGATACGTTATGTACTCGTTAGATTATTGTTTAGTAATATAATTAGTGTTTATGATAATATTAGGTACACTGTGATGATATTTGTATACGTTTTTATTTTAATTTTAATATATGTAATCAACTTTAAGCTGTGTAGTATTTTGTTTAGACTTATTTTGTGTTTAATCAAAGTACTGAGCAACAAGGCATACAGAAGAATTTGACTTTCAGAGTCAAAATTGCTAGTAGTATAACATCTTGATAGTTGACGCAACAATTTGGGAATAGATATAATATTTTTGTATCGCGAATAAGGTTTTACAACATAGGAGGAAAATATCCTGAATATCGAATATGTGATTGTCGATATTTCAAATTCTTACGTCAACTACAAATAACTTACACTGGTAGCATTTATCAGTATTATATGTACCTAGGTAAGACTGTACATATAGTAAAATAAACGTTTGTGTAAAAACAGTCAGTTTTATTTATCTGTTGGTAGTATTTTAAAGCGAAACGTCGTTCACAAAGTATGTTTTACAACGTACAACGTTGGCTTCATTTATTCTACACTTTACACATAAATTGAGGTTGAAAATTGTTATTAAAAAAGTGATTTGCGATAACCTTACCAGGGGCGTAGCTACCGCCGTATCAATGATACGGGCCCAACTAATGATTATTACTCCTATTAGGATTGCAAGAGCGATTGTACAATATTCCTTACACAGCATTGTATGTTGCAAGAGCATCAACAAAACGCTCTTAGAACATCTATACAGGCGGAATGGGCACACCTAATTGGACACTTCAATCACTTAAGAGGTTGTATAACGGCTGCGGGTAACAGTTATACAACAAAAACGTAAACGCTCTTGGAGCCGCTACAGAAAAACTAAAATGAATATTCATGCGCTGTTGAAGTTTTTCGGTCTCCTGATCATTCGCCGTGCGCTGTGCGGGTTCGAGTCCCGTCCTAGGAGAAATTTTTCTCTTGGCTATGGATGTTGTGATTGTCCGTAGGTGGTAGACGGTCTCTGACTGTCGAACGTGGAGGTACCACCCGGCGGATCTCGTAGGCGGTACCCAATGGGTGCTTAGGCCTTAGGCCTTCGTGGTAGTTGAATTATTAAAAAAAAAGAATGATACACCAACTGTTTCAAATAGCCCCACAGAAAAAAACGCAAGTCGGTAAATCCGGGGAGCGAGCAGGCCAAGAAATGTGTGCATTGCGCTCTATTCATGAACATCTCGTCTAAAATGTGGCAGAACTCCATCATATAGGAACCACATACTTACAATAAGCATGCATATCATTTACCACATCAGCCCAAACATGTAATGAAAATCAATGTTGAAAATGAGTTCTTTCTACAGCATGCGGGTTTTCTACTTCTTAAACATGATTATTGAGGAAATTGTGCACTCCATTTCGTGTAAAGCCCAACTAACAATTATCACTCCTATTAGAGTTGCAAGAATGATTATACAGTATTCCTTAAACAGCATTGTATACTGTAAGAACATTGGAAAAACCCTCTTAGAACAGCTATACAAGCGGAATGGGCACCCCTAATAGGACACTTCAGTCATTTAAGAGGTTGCATAAGGGCTGCAGGTAACAGTTATAAAACAAAAGTGTAAGCCTCTTGCAGCCGCTATAGGACATTTGCGTCAGTGGAAGATTCAGTTTTTGTCAACTATACAACTATTCTGTTACGTGATTCTACTTTATTGCAACCAAACTATTTCTTATGTATTGTATAGACGAAGTGAAGAATATATAACTAACACATAACAGTCATATTGTTTACTTACATATCGGCCATTGTGAATTTCATACACAGGTATATGATAAACTTCTACACTTTGATATAGGGCTATTGAATTACTTGAGCAGCAAATTTGATTGTGATTATCGTGCAAATTAGTTACCCAATTTCTACGGGCTTCGTATTTGATTCATATTTTGACAATGATCAAAAGTATGTCTAGATTTTTCAGATGGAAAACTTAACTTATCTGCGTTAAATCTTCCACAAATCCTATATTTAGACACAATTACACTAATGTTTATCACTTTATATCTGTAATTTCGAACTGAAACATAATTATTTAATAATAAATAGAGGAATAAATGTTCGCCAAATATGGCGAGTGGTTGTGTACAATCATGGCATCGTCCATGTTGTCTTTAGGTTATTAGAATATTTTGGTGTTGCCTGCAGGTGTTATACAACGATTTGACAAATGTCTGAAATGAAATACCGACAGTGTCGAATGATTTACCCGGAATTTGTACCAGATCTATATCTTCTGTTTGAACAGTTGATAAAACCTTTTGAACCAATATGCATGCGTTGTTTGTCTTAAAGCATTGGTTATGGCATTTTAACAAAAATATGATAGCAGAAAGTTAGGATATGGTGAAGTTGTTTACCAACATATTTAGCATATGTACAGCCTTTAACAGAGTTACTAAACAACAGTTGAGCAATTTGTTGGCTAACAACAAGGCTCGGCTTTGTTTTATAAACGTTACCATGGATGCCACAACACAAACATTTTAACTAACTTGCAAATATGCCGTATAAAATAGTTGTATAAACGTTTATGCAACAGTTAAAAATTTGCCCTATAAGGTGTTGTATAACTATGCTATAAGAATATTTAAACACCTCATTTTAGAGCAAATATGTTGCAGAAAGCAAATTTGCATTCCACACAACATTAGGCCAGCATTTTGGTGTGCAGGCAACAACAATAGAGAGCTTTTATGGCTGAACGGTTCTTTTACCAAAAGCTTCTACCACTACTTTGCTAGTTGGGAGGTGGCCTCGTCTGTACACAAAATTAATTTCGGAAAATCTTTATTTCTACCGAATTGTTCTAAAAGCCACTGGCAAATGCATCTCTTCTAGGATGATATTCAGTTCGTTGGCACTCTCCGTATGTTAGTATTAAAAATGAAAGTATATGCACTATTAAAAGACTTTACATAGCTGATCGAACCAAAGACTCGTACTGAAAACCATACAATAACACAAAAAGTTTGCCAAATTTAGTTAAACGATAAGAGTAGTAAAAAACGCTAAGATCTCACACGGCCATGGCCGGGAATATAGAAAAATTATATTTTTTAAAATTCTTAATTTCTTACTATTTATTTCATTGTGCAACTTTTATATAGGTGATTTTTAGTATATCAAATCCTTTTGACGACTCACACAAGCAATTAAAATAAATGACTCAACTTTGAAACACCATTTAACAACAAATATACGCCGAGCACAGCAATTATGTACTATTGAAGTTGTGATATTGTTGCGGATGTACCTTTAACAGTTACTAAGCGACAGTAGTACAGGGTGGCCCATAAGTCCTTTGAGCTGGAAAAAAAGGAACAAAACCAAACTAGTTACATTATGAAGAATTATTATATTTTGTTATCATCTTTATTGAATGGGAATTATGTTCTAAAAATCACATCGTCTAAATGCAATCCATTACGATCACGGCACTCATATAAACGACGTCTAAAATTGTCGATGACTGCGCGGCAAGTCAACACTGTAATGCTTGCCATTTCTCTTCGGATATTTTCTTTCAGGACATCAACTGATCGCGGAGTGGTGTCGTACACTTTACTCTTGAGGTAGCCCCATAAAAAGAAGTCCATTGGGGTCAAATCTGGACTACGTGGTGGCCAGGAAATGTCTCCTCTTCGAGAAATTACTTTGCTGGGAAAAAGTTGACAGACGACGGGCATAGAAGTGTTGGAGGTGTGGGCAGTTGCTCCGTCCTGTTGAAACCAGGTCTGCGTATTATAGCCTGGAAAATTCTGCAACGCTGGTGTCAAAAACTCTTCGATCATTGCTACATACCGCTCCGAAGTAACAGTTAATGCGCGACCTCTGTCGTCCTCAAAAAATAAGGGCCTACGATGCCATGCGCTGACATAGCAGCCCAAACTGTAACTTTAGGGCTGTGTAAGGGCTTCTGATGCTTACGCCTTGGATTTTCGGGGCTCCAATAACGGCAATTTTGTTTATTTACATGCCCGTTTAAATGGAAGTGAGCCTCGTCCGAGAACAACACATTATTGGGCGAAGAAAATCGATTCAACATTTCATTCACAAAGTTTAGTCTCTGAATAGCGTCATTATCTTTTAATTCCTGCACTAACTGAATTTTGTAAGCGTGCAGACGTAAATCTTTCCTTAAAATCCGCTGTAAAGATGTTCTGGGTACGTTTAGTGCACTGGAACGCTTACGAGTAGACTGGGTAGGATTTTGGCGAACAGACTGTGCCACAATGTTGATGTTTTCTTCAATACGAGTTGTCCTTGGTCGACCCCACCGCTGTTTATCTAACGTCGAACCAGTCTCTTTGAACTTAGCAACCCAGTTCTTAATCGTTTGAGCTGTTGGACATTTTGTAAAATTGTGTAAATTGTGGTATTCTCGATATTTACGCCGCGCAGTGGTTGCCGAATCATTATTTTGATAAAACGCGCGCACACAAAAAGCACGATTCGCTCCAGTGAAACACTCCATGGCGACTGAATTCCCAGACACTGAAGATACTGCCCCCACCTCGCCCGCGCCGCTCACGCTCACCCGTTAAATTTTATTCAAATTTGAAATTTCAAAGGACTTATGGACCACCCTGTATAAGAGCTTATAGTGGGAGCAATTTTTTTTATACCGCAGCAGCCGCGCAGGCAGAAGCCTAAATGCCGGAACACCGCGGCTAGTATGAGGACCCCAAAGAAATTTTGTTAATCCGATTTTTGAACTGCCTAAAGTTAGTAGTAGAAGATTTGGGAAAAGCTTCCTCTTGTAGAGTCAATCTCGACACCCTCGGGACACCTCTCCATCATCTTACTTATACTAAGTGACATATAAATCCGAACACCCAGTTTAAATGGTTCTATTTTAATAAAATTTTGTATAAGTACTTAATGAAGCATAATAAGTAAATGATAAAAATTTCAAAATGATTGCACTGCTTTAAAGCCCTTTGACCTTTAATAATGTGTGGATGCACCCTGATGTGCTACGCATTCTCCAACGCGCCTAGGCATGCTTCTGATCAGGTGGTCAATGTCCTCCTGTGGTATCTCATTCCAGGCAACCACCAACTCCTCTCGAAGTGCTTCTAGAGTCTGAGAAGGACGTTGCAAATTGAGCAATCTCCTACCCATCATACCCCACACATGCTCAATCAGGGATAAGTCGGGAGATCTTGGTGGCCATGGTAACAATGTGACATCATTATGTTGAAAGAAGTCTATTGTGACTCTTGCAACATGTGGTCGGGCATTATCTTGTTGGAAAGTTGGATCTGCCAGGGTGTCAAGATAGGGTAAAATATGGGGTTACAGAACTTCGTGGATATAACGCTGCGCGTTCATGTTACCTCTGATGAAGATTAAAGGTGACCTGGAACCATAAGCTATAGCACCCCAAACCATAACTCCAACAGTGTGATGAACATGTCTTCCAACAAAAAACTGGATTCCTCCTTTCACCACGTCGCCTTCTAACCCTGGCACGACCATCGTGCATGCCTAAACAAAATCGAGACTCGTCACTAAAGACAATACTGTTCCATTCCTGATCCCAGAGTGACCGTTGTCTGCACCACTCAAGGCGATTACGTCGGTGTTCTCGAGTTTAAAGGGAGGACCCAGTGTGGCCGGTATGAAAACAAGCCAAAACTTCTCATTCGTCGGTAAACACTTCGCATGCCAATAGGTCTTCCGTGTTCTGCAAACCATTCATTTGCAATGGACCTGGTAGTGGAGAAACGGTCCATTATGGCCAATAATCTTAGGCGGCGATCTTCACGGTCTGTTGTTCTACGGCGGCGTCCAGTGCCCCTTGCTCTTTGCGTACGGGCTTCTCGAAGCCATGCCTGACAACACCTAACCACAGAGTCTACACTTTTTTGCACTGAAACTGCAATTGCCCGAAAAGAAAGTCCAGCTTCCCGAAGTCCCACTATACGGCCCCTATCAAACTCACTAAGTTGACGAAATCGTACAGATATCCGTACTCTAGGCATCGTAACCGATCGTAAAGGATGTCAAGAACCAAAATCCGCCAACGTTGATTCTTTACTGCGGCTGAAATATTCATTTTTAGAGCGTTAGTGAATTAAAAAAAAGCAGTATAAAAACCAAAATGTCCAACTGTTAAGGCTGAAAATTTTTTCACTTGTTATTTACAGTAAGATAAATACATTCACCAACTTTTATTAAAATAAAACCATTTAAACTGGGTGTTCGGATTTATATGTCACTTAGTATATAACAGAAAGCAGAGCTATAGGCCTGTAGTTGTAAGAGTCGGTCTTAGATACTTTGTTTGGGATGGGCTGGACATGAGCAAATTTACATTTTTCTGGGAAGGTGCCGGATTCATAAGATATGTGGAAGAGATGCGAAAGAACTGGAGCAAGGTCCGCTGCACACCTCTTACCTCTTCAGTACAATGGCAGGAATCAGGTCCGGACCAGAAGCTTTGTTGAAGTCGAGCAACAAGAGCACCCATCTTACGGTCTTATGCCTGAATCTTACTTCCCGCACTTGGGCGTTGGGGGAAACGTCCATGGTGGAGTTGGCAGCAAAGATCTTGGCAAGCACTTCCGCCTTTGCCTTTGAGTCGGACACAATCGTTCCATCCTGACACGTAAGTGGTGGAAGGCTACTGTGAGAGACGTTCCTTTCAATCTGCTTGGCCAGCGTCCAAAAAGACCGACTGCAATCGCGCTGCGACATTATCATGTGTCTAACTTGTAGGTATATCGTGCTGGTCTTTGACATTGCGAAGCGCTTCGTTATATGTCATTTGTTTCTAGACTCGTCGGCTTGCCTGTTCTCTACAGTGGGGTTTTGTAAGAAGGTTCTGAGTGACTTGATCTTCTGCTGGCCAGCAGTGTCACACGATTTGTTGAACCAGCCGTTGGACCCTGGTTTAGGCACTTTCACTGTAATGAGGGATGTATTCCTCCATCGCGACGTGGATAACTTTTGTTATTAACATTTCTCCAAGGAAAGGTAGAGAAGAGGTCTCTGAGCCCCTCCCAAGCGGTATGTCCGTAATTCCAAATGTTGCAAACCTAAACAACAAGGCTCGGGTTTGTTGTATAGATGTTACCATGGATGCCACAACACAATTATACTAAGTGACATATAAATCCGAACACCCAGTTTAAATGGTTTTATTTTAATAGAAGTTGGTGAATGTATTTATCTTACTGTAAATGACAAGTGAAAAAATTTTCAGCCTTATCAGTTGGACATTCTGGTTTTTATACTGCTTTTTTTTAATTCACTAACGCTCTAAAAATGAATATTTCAGCCGCAGTAAAGAATCAACGTTGGCGGATTTTGGTTCTTGACATCCTTTACGATCGGTTACGATGCCTAGAGTACGGAGACCTGTACGATTTCGTCAACTTAGTGAGTTTGATAGGGGCCGTATAGTGGGACTTCGGGAAGCTGGACTTTCTTTTCGGGCAATTGCAGTTAGAGTGCAAAGAAGTGTAGACACTGTGGTTAGGTGTTGTCAGGCATGGCTTCGAGAAGGCCGTACGCAAAGAGCAAGGGGCACTGGACGCCGCCGTAGAACAACAGACCGTGAAGATCGCCGCCTAAGATTATTGGCTTTAAGGGACCGTTTCTCCACTACCAGGTCCATTGCAAATGAATGGTTTGCAGAACACGGAAGACCTATTGGCATGCGAAGCGTTTACCGACGAATGAGAAGTTTTGGCTTGTTTTCATACCGGCCACACTGGGTCCTCCCTTTAACTCGAGAACACCGACGTAATCGCCTTGAGTGGTGCAGACAACCGTCACTCTGGGATCAGGAATGGAACAGTATTGTCTTTAGTGACGAGTCTCGATTTTGTTTAGGCATGCATGATGGTCGTGACAGGGTTAGAAGGCGACGTGGTGAAATTAGAAATCCACAGTTTTTTATTGAAAGACATGTTCATCACACTGTTGGAGTTATGGTTTGGGGTGCTATAGTTTATGGTTCCCGGTCACCTTTAATCTTCATCAGAGATAACATGAACGCACAGCGTTATATCCACGAAGTTCTAGAACCCCATCTTTTACCCTATCTTGACACCCTGGCAGATCCAACTTTCCAACAAGATAATGCCCGACCACATGTTGCAAGAGTCACAATAGACTTCTTTCAACATAATGATGTCACATTATTACCATGGCCACCAAGATCTCCCGACTTATCCCCAATTGAGCACGTGTGGGATATGATGGGTAGGAGATTGCTCAATTTGCAACGTCCTCCTCAGACTCTAGAAGCACTTCGAGAGGAGTTGGTGGTTGCCTGGAATGAGATACCACAGGAGGACATTGACCACCTGATCAGAAGCATCCCTAGGCGCGTTGGAGAATGCGTAGCACATCAGGGTGCATCCACACATTATTAAAGGTCAAAGGGCTTTGAAGCAGTGCAATCATTTTGACATTTTTATCATTTACTTATTATGCTTCATTAAGTAGTTATACAAAATTTTATTAAAATAAAACCATTTAAACTGAGTGTTCGGATTTATATGTCACTTAGTATATTTTGACTACCGCGCAAATACGCCGTATAAAATAGTTGTATAAATGTTTATGCAACCATACAAAATTTGTCCTACAAAGTGTTGTATAACTAAGCTACAAGAATGTTTTTGACATCTCATGTCATAGCCAATATGCTACTGAAAGCAAATTTGCATTCCACCCAACACTAAGCCAGCATTTTGGTGTTCAGGCAACAACAAAAGAGAGCTATTACGGCCGAATAGGTCTATTTAACAAGAACTTATAGCACCCTTTTGCTAGTTTGCGTCTTCCAGCTTTCAGGGCCCCCCACGTTGGAAAAAAAAGCGTAAAGTGTTTTTTACAATCTCGCGCAAGCCTCTAGGCCGTTCGCTAAGTTAAAAATTCTCAAGCGAATTTCGGAACTGCTATATTGATGATCTCATATCTCTTGCTTAGGTTTGCCTTTTTCCTTTGATCTAGCCAACTACGGCATTGCTATGATGATGATCTCATTTGTGCAGGTGCTTAGGTTTGCACTTTTCAAATCCCTGTTCTAGCCTAAGTTATAAATAGGAGGTACTTGTGAAAGGATGTGACCAGTACTCATTCGGCTTCTGTTAAATAAAGTCACTTTTTTAAAAAAATGGTGCTGCGAACAGGATCGACGTACCGAATCGATAACCGTCGGTGTTGATTCACGAGCATCGCTCAATTGAGACCGAAAAAAGTGCCCAGAATCGTCCGGTATGTTCCGGTACGTTTTCAATCGTTTTGACGTTGATCACAAAGAACTTTGATAGCACAATCGAAGTACCAGGCCGAAATACTTGCCAAGTATTTTAGGGGCAGGCAACGACACGTGAGAAAACGACAGGAGTCCGCCGCTATTTGTTTGAACGCCCGCGTGCGATGCCGATTGAGTTCTTTCTGTGTCGGTGAATCACTGGATCGGGTTCGATAACATCCAATCCGTTGAACTACTTCCGCGATTCCGAATCCAAAGCGATTGTACTATAAGGGCATGAGAAAATAAAAAAGAATACAAAAAATACTTTACAAAGAAATACTATCTTTAGACATAAGTACATATTTAATTATACAGAAATTTAACTTTTCTTGCATTTATGTTTGAAAAATATGCTATAAAGTTTTTCGTATCCAAGATGTCTAAAACTTCATGTTCAATAGAAACTATAGCTAAGTTACTTAGTCTTTGCTGGAGCATTGTTGACCTGAAAAAGTTTTTTTTAATCTTTAACTTTGAAAAAGACCTTTCACCGGATACAACTGTGACTGGCAATGTAAGTAATATTCGTAGCGCTATTGCTGTGTTTGGAAATGTTGAATTGAACAAAGTATGAGAATCATTGGACTGATTTTCTGGAAAGTACAATTTCAAAGCTCCAATTTCATTAAATGAATCGATACCGTCCATGTCAGTTTGCTAGTAGATTCGTCTTTAAGCTTTAGATTTAAATTTTTACAATGTTTCATTAAGTCACTGACAACGATGTATCACATGTTGCATTTGTTTCTTAAATGAAAGAAAAATGTGTTTTTTATTTTATTCAAGTAGGCGTTACAAACGTAAGATTATGTGATTACTGATAGATACATATTATATACTAAGTGACATATAAATCCGAACACCCAGTTTAAATGGTTTTATTTTAATAAAATTTTGTATAAGTACTTAATGAAGCATAATAAGTAAATGATAAAAATTTCAAAATGATTGCACTGCTTTAAAGCCCTTTGACCTTTAATAATGTGTGGATGCACCCTGATGTGCTACGCATTCTCCAACGCGCCTAGGCATGCTTCTGATCAGGTGGTCAATGTCCTCCTGTGGTATCTCATTCCAGACAACCACCAACTCCTCTCGAAGTGCTTCTACAGTCTGAGGAGGACGTTGCAAATTGAACAATCTCCTACCCATCATATCCCAGACGTGCTCAATTGGCGATAAGTCGGGAGATCTTGGTGGCCATGGTAACAATGTCACATCATTATGTTGAAAGAAGTCTATTGTCACTCTTGCAACATGTGGTCGGGCATTATCTTGTTGGAAAGTTGGATCTGCCAGGGTGTCAAGATAGGGTAAAAGATGGGGTTCTAGAACTTCGTGGATATAACGCTGCGCGTTCATGTTACCTCTGATGAAGATTAAAGGTGACCTGTAACCATAAGCTATAGCACCCCAAACCATAACTCCAACAGTGTGATGAACATGTCTTTCAACAAAAAACTGTGGATTCCTCCTTTCACCACGTCGCCTTCTAACCCTGGCACGACCATCGTGCATGCCTAAACAAAATCGAGACTCGTCACTAAAGACAATACTGTTCCATTCCTGATCCCAGAGTGACCGTTGTCTGCACCACTCAAGGCGATTACGTCGGTGTTCTCGAGTTAAAGGGAGGACCCAGTGTGGCCGGTATGAAAACAAGCCAAAACTTCTCATTCGTCGGTAAACACTTCGCATGCCAATAGGTCTTCCATGTCCTGCAAACCATTCATTTGCAATGGACCTGGTAGTGGAGAAACGGTCCCTTAAGGCCAATAATCTTAGGCGGCGATCTTCACGGTCTGTTGTTCTACGGCGGCGTCCAGTGCTCCTTGCTCTTTGCGCACGGCCTTCTCGAAGCCATGCCTGACAACACCTAACCACAGTGTCTACACTTCTTTGCACTCTAACTGCAATTGCCCGAAAAGAAAGTCCAGCTTCCCGAAGTCCCACTATACGGCCCCTATCAAACTCACTAAGTTGACGAAATCGTACCGATCGTAAAGGATGTCAAGAACCAAAATCCGCCAACGTTGATTCTTTACTGCGGCTGAAATACTCATTTTTAGAGCGTTAGTGAATTAAAAAAAAGCACTATAAAAACCGGAATGTCCAACTGATAAGGCTGAAAATTTTTTCACTTGTTATTTACAGTAAGATAAATACATTTACCAACTTTTATTAAAATAAAACCATTTAAACTGGGTGTTCGGATTTATATGTCACTTAGTACGTATATATATTACATAATGATAAGATGTCGTAAAATTGTATAAGATGATGCTTAATCTAGTGACATTCAAAATAACAAATACATTTTTAACATTATGTTTATTTTATTCACAATAGGTGTTCAAATAGGTTGCCATTATTTTCTAAACCTAAATATGATCTTCTAACAGTAGAATTCAAAACATCACGTAGCATTTCAGGTGTAATCTTGCAAAATGCTTGCATTTCAAAACTATGCTGATAAGCTTGGTTCTCAATAAGACCCCAAATGAAAAAGTCCAGAGGAGTTACCACCTATTAAACCCAAAAGTTCTTGATGTCTTGATGTCTCTTTCAGCCCGCAAATTTTCTTGAGCACAGTAATGAGTGTTGCGGCGATTAAAGATACCATTATTAGTGACCATACTCTCGTCGGACCATATTATTTTCCACACGTTCGTGTGTACTACTCTCAAAAATGCTGGTGCCATTCGCTATCCTCTGGTCGAAGTCATTGGCAAATCCTGAATTCATAGTGGTGATATTTATTTTTACGCAAAAAAATATCCGCGGGTAGTTCAACTTTCTGCGTTTGCATCATTAGATTCCACAAGCGCGTTTGCGAAATTCACTGTTATGGAATACCAATTTCCGGACACATTCTAAAGCAAAAGGCAGTCAACTTAAGTGAAGAATTGCCAGATATTGAGGTGCCTGATAACTTTACAGCCAGTGATGGTTGGCTGCATAGATGGAAAAAATGACACGGTAACGAGAAATAAAAGTTTGAGGAGAAAAGTTATCTGCCGATAAGTCCGCTGCATTAAAATTTGGAGAACATTTTAAAGAATTAATGAAGCAGTATGGTTTAATTCCAGAGCAATTTTACAACGGGCCTAAACTATAAAATGTTGCCGGCGAAAAGTTTTGCTGCAAAACAACAATCTGGAGCTCCTGGTTACAAACGCAGTAAAGAACGTGTGACTATCATTGCTTGTAGCAATGCTTTCGGTACACACAAACTTCCTTTGTTGTTAGTAGGAAAGTCAGCTAAACTAAGAGCATTTAAACACGTCCCTCCCAACGCTCTTCCAGTGTGGTATAAAAATCAAAAGCATGCCTGGATGGATGCCGCTCTATTTAAGGACTGATCTTACAATCATTTTGTTCCCAAGACAGAACGATGCTTAAATGAACGCGGAACCCAAGTGAGGAGCAACTTAAAAGTGGATGAATACAAGTGATATTTTTGCCTTCTAATGTAACGTCACTGATTCAGCTTATGGATCAAGGAGTTTTCGAAAATTTAAAACGCAATTACAGACGTTTATTAGAGCAAATTTTAGATCAAGTTGATAATGGTACTAACCTCGTTGATTGTTTAAAAGACATTAACCACAAGAATGTAGCATATTGGATAGCAGTAGCATGGAGACAAGTAAAAAATTCTACTTTACAACAATCTTGGTCGACAATAATTAAGCAAGAAATGGAACCTAGCGCAGACTATGATAATAACAACGAATATTTGCATAAGCTCGTCGTAAAAATAGCAGGGTGTGAAAATCGTACGCAAGCAGATGTTGGTGAGTGGATTAGTGGTGATGAAATGGTGGAAGAATTAACTGATATAGAACTAATAAAAACTGTTTGTAACAATGGCGATGAGATTGTTTTAAGTGATGCTAGTGACAATGAGACAGAAATCTCTGCCAAAATATCACATTCTGAGGGATTAGAAGTTCTACAAAAGGCGTCGAACATCAAGAAAATGTGACAGCAGCTGATGTGCTAGTAATCAAACGTTGGAGGCATATTGCTGCCAAAAATAGTAACAATGCAAAAGTGTACAGTTAAAAATTACTTCCTTTGTTACTGAATACTCGTAAATATGTGTTTGTATCCACATGTTTATATTTTACGTAACTTTATATAGGTATATACTCACTTAACACATGCATTTATTTTTTTCAATAAAAGCATTATGAGTCTTAGTATTTATTTCCGTTTTATTCGAAATTTCGATTATCCAAAATCACTTGGGTCCACGTTATTCCGGATAATCAGGGTTCTACTGTAATAGGCACCTTGTATAGTTATTGCGCGGAATATAATATATCACAGGGGAGAGCATGCCGGTGCTCCAAGACCGCACGATCAAATACAGGTCCACACTGAGATACTTTATAAAACAAGGTAACAATTTTTTTTAATTTTTTTTTATTTTTACCACATATTTTGGTTTATCTTCCTTCTACAATCATTATCTGAAAATTAATGACTCAACTTCGAAGTCACCCTGTGTGTTTGGATGAACTTAACTTCCGCCTTAACACAATACCATATATTTTGTAGTTTTACTCGTAAATCAGAAATTTTTCGTTGTGGATCACTTCTAAATTGCTGCTTTATTTTATTCCATACAGTTCCGATAATATTCAACTCAGAACTACTGGAAGGCCATTCAAGGAAGGAAATATTATTATCCTGCAACGATTTTTTGTGGTTCTGGCCGGATAACATGACGCCCCATCTTGTTGAAAAATAAAGTTTCTATCAGGTGATAAAATTGGAATTGACAAGGTGGTTTGAAGCATATTTTGATATTTAGCCAAAAGCAGATATGCGTTCCCATACCTTTAAACCTGATGCAAACTTTACTTTTCTTTTTAGGCAGTCTTTACGAAACGTTTCATTTTTTTCTCTTATAACCCACACAAACAACAAATTTCGATTCCCCGCTAAAAAAGATCTTTTTCAAGTCTTCGTAAGTCCACATTGCCCGTTCCTGAGGCCAAGCTGATCTATTGCTTAAAGCACAGATTTTACTGAATAAATATGTCACATGTCCTTAAATTTAACCTATGTACATGATAAAAGTGTAAAGCAGACTTATGAATCCACCGACTCGTGAAACATTTCCTGCTGTTTCTTCAGTCTATTTTACTGTTATATCCCTTGCGAACAAGATATCTTTGCATTCTAGGACTCATCTTACGTGGCCTACCAACACCGTGTCTTGAAACTTGAGTTGAACCAGTGTCTCCATACTTTTTTACAATATACAGGGTGGCCAAACACGTGACGTCATAAAAAAAAATTAGATTCCCCACATCGAGAGGAATCCAAATCACCCCCATATATATGGTCCGATTTTGTTTAGTTTAGGAGTTATGATTTTTTTTCGGCTTTTTCGAGAATTTTTGAGTTCTGTGTTTATTTTTACCATAACTTCGTTAATAATTGTGATAAATGCCTGCTTTTTTCACGATTATGTAGCTAAGACCTAAGGCTTAACTACCATATAATCATTCAAGTCATGTAACTAATACTACTTTTTAATTTTTTTCAAAATCTTCGAACATAACAAAAAAGTAAAAAAGTGCAACAACTTTGAACGTTTATAAAAAATTGAAAAAACATGTTCTTACTATTCGTAAGTATCTTAAAAACTTCCTTACGGTATCAGCTATTTACCGTAAAAATTTCATCAACCTAGCTTTACTACATGCTACCGTAATTGTGGCTCAAATAGAACCGAACCCAAAATTGGATAACCCTCTGCTCAATAGAAATTGTTAGTTTCGGAAAAAAAAAATTGCAAAAACCACAAAAACACGTTTGATTTTTACTGAACAGCAGATTATTATTCATTTATGTTATTTACAAGAGGTTTTCAAAATGTCTGCCTCTAACAGAAATGCACAGTGTACACCTACGTATGAAATTTTGTTTTAAATCTCTAAATGCTTGTGTCTTGTTTTTCAACACATGTGTCGCTTCTTGAATTTTGTTCCTCAATGAATTTTCATTTGCACATTCTTGGGCGAATGTTATGTCTTTAAAATATCCCCAAACAAAAAAATCAATGGGGTTGAGGTCAGGGGAGCGTGGAGGCCATCGTATCGGTCCGTTTCGTCCGATCCATCTGTCTCGGAACCTTTCGTTTAAGTAGTTTCGCACGATCGTTGCGTTGTGGCATGGTGCACTATCATTCTGGAACACCATGTTCCGTCTGGCTTCCAGGCTTGAATCTTCCAGCAATAATGGTAGGCTATTTTCAAGGAAGCTTTTGTAAGCTACCGAATCCAACCTTGACGGCAGTTCAAATGGACCGATAAATTCCATATTGAATATTCCTGACCACATGTTCACACTAAAACGGTGTTGAAATGTCGACGGCCTTGACTGGTGGGGGTTTTCAACAGCCCAAGTATGTAAATTATGGATATTGAATATCCCTGTTCTTTCAAAACGTGACTCGTCAGTCCATAAAATTTTATCAAAAAAATCGGGATCCTCTCGTTGTCTTCGCAGCATTGTCTCGCAGAAATCCACTCTTAACTGGTAATCTGGTAATCTGAAGGCATCAACGCTTGAACTCTTTGAACATGATAGGCATGATAACCTTCTTCATGAAGAATATTTTGTATCGATGTTCGTGGTATTCTAAGGTTTTGTGCCATAGATCTCGTACTCGTTGAGGGATTCCGGCTAATTTCTTCAAGTACTACTTCTCTGCGATCCGGATCAGCTGTAGGATATCCTTCATTGCTTCCTCGTCCTGGAATGCGGCCTGCCATGAAAGTGTTATGTGTGTTAATAAAAACACGGTGGTCTGGGTAATGCTCAGGTTGTGGTCCGCCTCGGCGTATAAGTTGTTCCCGGTACAGCTGAGCTGCTAAAGCGCCGTTGCCTTGAGCAACGCCATAATAATAATGCATTTCTGCATATTCACGCAACGTATAATGCATCACAAACTGATTTTTTTGTTTGGGGATATTTTAAAGACATAAAATTCGCTCAAGAATGTGAAAATGAAAATTCATTGAGGAACAAAATTCAAGAAGCGACACATGTGTTGAAAAACAACACACAAGCATTTAGAGATTTAAAACAAAATTTCATACGTAGGTGTACACTGTGCATTTCTGTTAGAGGCAGACATTTTGAAAACCTCTTGTAAATAACATAAATGAATAATAATCTGCTGTTCAGTAAAAATCAAACGTGTTTTTGTGGTTTTTGCAATTTTTTTTTCCGAAACTAACAATTTCTATTGAGCAGAGGGTTATCCAATTTTGGGTTCGGTTCTATTTGAGCCACAATTACGGTAGCATGTAGTAAAGCTAGGTTGATGAAATTTTTACGGTAAATAGCTGATACCGTAAGGAAGTTTTTAAGATACTTACGAATAGTAAGAACATGTTTTTTCAATTTTTTATAAACGTTCAAAGTTGTTGCACTTTTTTACTTTTTTGTTATGTTCAAAGATTTTGAAAAAAATTAAAAAGTAGTATTAGTTACATGACTTGAATGATTATATGATAGTTAAGCCTTAGGTCTTAGCTACATAATTGCGAAAAAAGCAGGCATTTATCACAATTATTAACGAAGTTATGGTAAAAATAAACACAGAACTCAAAAATTCTCGAAAAATCCGAAAAAAAATCATAACTCCTAAACTAAACAAAATCGGACCATATATATGGGGGTGATTTGGGTTCCTCTCGATGTGGGGAATCTAATTTTTTTTTATGACGTCACGTGTTTGGCCACCCTGTATGCCACCGAAGACTCTGCAGCATTTATTTGATTAGGAATATCCCTTAATGATTGAAACTCTGGCTGCACCGTTTGTTGCTTTACCACGCGACATTTTAAAGCAAATTGTTTCACAGAATAATTGATTCTTCAATCAAAATGTCAAATTGTAAGCACTTTTTTGTTTCAATGGCCTGCTGTTATTTTCCTTTTAATATCGTGTCCGAACATTTATGTGTATCAATACTAGTTTGATTTTATATTTTAATATCATATTACTTGAAAACAGTTTTTTTAGTATACAAACAATATTGTTCTATAAGAAAAACAATTAATGTTTAACCTTACAAAAATAAACAAACATTTCCAACGTGCCACGATTTTAGGCGATGTGTATGGTCAGCTGATGTTACAGATTCCCCGCGATCATGTTCAGGGTCGTACCCAGGAATATAAAGAACGACCGCAATTTTGGACTCCTTATAGACGTCACAAATTCAACCTATGGTCGGTTGTGTGTTGAGTATTCACACGTCGTTTTCCAGTTGCACTGACTTAGGGTCTTTCATTAATGGTTTGAATAAGCTCTCAGATACTGTTTAAGTCCCATTATAATTATGTACTAATTTGTTCCAAGTCTTATTTTTATTGTGAGCGCAGTGACGTAACATTTCCATTTTTATATATGTTTTGTATCTCGTGTCTTTTATTATAGATTCGAGGTAGTATATGTTGCGATCATGTGCTAATACTCGTATAGAAATAAAAGTTTAGTTGTTGTATTGTTATACTGTTTTGCCAATTTGCCTGTCTTTGAAACATACTTTACAAACATTTCTTATAAATATAAGCCACATGAATTAAAAATCGAGATATTAGTTATTCTATCTATATACAGGGTGGCGCATCGAAAACGAAACAGACGCATTTACTGGCAGCTCAGTTTTTTTTTGGAAAAACGCTCAGACCCGTCGATTTTGTTTTCAAAATCTTAAATGGAAAAGTTGTCGAGTGATACCTTATTTTAAAGGTCTTTCAATTCCCTTTATAATGATATAAAATTAATGTACTTCAGTTCAGTAGTTTTGAAGATTTATTGATTTAAAGCTTAAATAAAACTAATACATCATTAGTGGAGATCAATACATTTGGCAGCAAAGTAATTTAAAAATGAAGAATGAACCGACCCGTTAGGCAAGTAAATGTTGAAAATGGCCACCATGACTTACAGATTTTGCTCAAAACGTTGCCGCTCATTTTGAAATATTTGAGGAGTAATTTGAAGGCACTCATTCACAATTCTTTGTCGCAGGTCTTCTAATGATGTTGGCTGAGTAGCATAGATTTTGCTTTTTAAATGACCCCACATAAAGAAATCCAAAGGTGATAAATCTGGCGATCTTGGGGGCCATTCAATAGCACCTCTTCTACCAATCCATCGATCTGGAAACGTCTGATCTAAATATTGTCGAACACGTAATGCGTAATGTGGTGGGGCACCATCCTGTGGGATTTCGATAATTTCATCTCTTTCTGCTGTGGAATATATCATTTATTGTGTAATAAAGCGTTACAAGTTATTTTAGCAACAAAGTTTGGTCAGATCAATCGCAAACTATGTACTAAATTCCTATTTAAAATAAGTACGAGATATTTCCTTATATTTCTTCAAGAAATAACTTTTTTGCCACAATAGCTATTTTCAACAACAAAATGATGGGAGTAGTGAAGAAAAGCATTTACTTATTAAGTAAATTCTTTTAGTCAAATTTCTTCTGAAAGTGGTACAAACTAATCTGATGTACCTATTAAAGTCTACTTTAAGCTTTAAATCAATAAATCTTCAAAACTACTGAACTGAAGCTCATGTATTTTTCATCATTATAAAGGGAATTGAAAGACCTTTAAAATAAGGTATCACTCGACCCCCTTTTCCATTTAAGATTTTAGGGTTGGTGTCACCCCCGCCCAGAGGGCTACACGTGTTAACGTGATTTTTTGCCAAACTTGTGTCCCCCTCGAAAACAAAATCGACGGGTCTCAGCGTTTTGCCAAAAAAAACTGAGCTGTCAGTAAATGCGTCTGTTTCACCCTGTATATTGTTTTCATGTTTTGAAACAGTTTAATTCGAAATTCATTTCAATGCGGCTTAGGGTCTCTTGCTACATGTTTACATACTATCTAAAGCTTTTTGAAGCATCTCCTTGTCTATAATGTATCAGTCTGACCGACTGATTACTGTGATAAATAACAAGAAAATTTAGCTCTAGAAACTGTAGAATAACTCAATGGACCACGAACAATAAAAGAAACGCACAAACCGTTCAGTAGATTCAGAGCAACAAAGTTTCTTCCACCAAACGTTTCAAAACTGAGCAAGCTGCAATTCAGGAAGATGAAACGTATCATAAATACTATAAATAGTAGCTTTCCTTTTGAGCACTTTCTCAGATGCTCTCATCTCACTTGTTAATGCTTTCCGTTTGCAATAGTGAGCTTAGATTCCTCACTTGAAATATAGTTTTCATCGTAATAAATTCCAGCTTGCTAACTAACTTAACCCTTCAAAAAAATGATTGGAGGAGAGAGGCTTTTTGAAAAGCACTATACAACAAAATACAAAAACAATCATTCAGTACTCTCAGTGACGGACTATATATATGACAATTCACCGTAAACGCACAATAAGTAGTAAAACGTATAAAGGTATTTCAAAGACAGGGCTATATCTCATTTTTTCAGTCTTACACTCAAAAGAAACGAACTTAACAGAAACCACTTCGTAAAACAGAGTATAGTCGAAATCACGAAAGATGAAGATTACGTCATCATTATAGTCTGTAGTAAAGACAAGCGACAGCGATTTGTGAATATATTTAATGAAGTTTCTGATACGTTAGACAGAGACAAACAGAATTTGATTATCTAAACAAAATGTATTGCTAATTTGCAAGTATCCGACAAAGATAGACGATGTTTTCATGTTGCATGATCGATCTTATTTGAAAGGTGAATAGTTAGGTTATGTTGAAGCAGGTTATGTTGTTTTCGAATAATACTTTGGGTGTTTGGTGTTCCTGTCTTGAGGTATTCCACTTATAACTGTTTTTTTCAAAACAAAAACTCCCCACTAAAATTATTATTAAGGTATCACTCAAAACCATGAAATAAAATGAAAATAAAAATAATCAATGAAATAACCTAACTTCGCAAAATCATAATATAAATTTGTTGTCATTGTTTCTGACTCGTGATTTTATCATCGACGTACGTCCACTGATTACTTCAGTACAATTTATGGTATGACGTAACAGTCATCTTTCGTGATTTTGACTATATATAACTTTGCTCAAAAACTGGTGTATTTTTTATTCCAATGTATGGACATAAAAAATGGGCATTTTTAAAAAAATCCAAAGTACATAACTGTACAGCTATGGTGGGGTTTGCAGGGTATTTGGGTTAGGAAAAATTTGAAATTCGAAATCGCAATTCTCTTTTAATTTACCGGACTCAATCGAGTAATCTCCAGCTTAGGGCGTTAAAAACTAATCAGTTCTTGACTAACCTCAAACAATCTGCGAGCCCCGCCATAAAGGCAAGTCTAAAGAAAATACAATCTATATATTCTTAGAAAAAGGGCCATGTCATTGCTTGAAGATTGAAGTCGTCTCCCGCCACGTATAACCAAGTGCCTAATGATTTCTTCTGGTCCAAGGAAGACTTAATATGTATAATATTGTTAAGGTGTAATTTTTTAACCCAGGTTTTAAGCAAGCAGGATTGTTTCTCTCCAGTTATAAATTCATGTACAGGGTGTGTGAACGAGTATAAGAACTGTCGAATTACAATTTACGATTTTCTAATATCAAATGTGTCAAAGTATTACTAATACTATTACTAATAAATCCTACTTTTCATTTAAATTTTACAGGTGTTTCTTTGTAATATTACCTTTCTCCTCTGATGGATGCCATGTCAGCAACAAGCACTAGATTATCTTTATTTAATAAATAATAGTTTAAAAAACTAAAAAAAAATCACGCTTGTATAGCTAACCGCCCTAGAAAGTAGAAAATAATTTTTAATTACAAAGTGTTTATATTAATGTAGTGGATGGTCGAACAATCAATCATGATTAATGACCTTAAAATAAGATTACAATAAAATTTATTCTTACCAAAAAGGCACAAAATGGGTCAGTCGGGAACGTGAACGCAACATATAATATGCTTTTTGGCTCGCTGAAACCGAATCCATGGCCCATTCCGTCCGAAAATGCCTCGTTTTGAAGATACTGACAAGAATTCAACTTTGTCAAAAAACGACTAATAAAAAATTTCTAAAAACCCTTGCGCGTCTATGATCGAGATGGAAACTTGTTTTCTGGGTAAATCGGGTGCGTAGATTCCAAATTCGATGTCGATAGATTTCTAGAATTTACGGCTAACCCGGAAAAATAGTTTCTCGTCTACTTTTCACCCTAAATCCAGTCTAATAGCACTTAAGAAATTTTTCACTGTAATATTCATATTCAGCGCCACAAATTACCTCATTGTGCAAAGCTCTGCTCTCATGTAGCCATCGATAGTGAAAATGGATTTTTAGCACCTTAAAGTCGCAAAAAACGCCTAGTTTTGCAATTTTTCGCTAAGTAATTAGATCTACATCATAAACGGGATCACATACATATAAAACGACCTCGGATTCGATATTGGCAGCCCAAAATACGTGGAATAAGGGTAACTTGAACCGCATCTAAAGCATTTTAACATATAATTACCATGTATAGGGGTATTCTTACCAAAAAGCACAAAATGGGTCAGTCGGGAACGCGAACGCAACATATCTTATAATACGCTTTTTGGATCACTAAAACCGAATCTACGGCCCACTCAGTCCGAGATATTGGCCAGAATTCAACTTTGTCAAAAAAACGACTAATAAAAAATATCTAAAAACTTTTGCGGGTCTATAATTGAGATGGAAGCTTGTTTTCTGCGTAGATTCCAAATTCGATGTCGATACGTTGCTAGAATTTACGGCTATCCCGGAAAAATAGTTTCTTGTCAACTTTTCACCCTAAGTCCAGTCTGATAACACTTTAGAATTTTTTCATTGTGATATTAATATTCAGCGCGCCAAATTACCTCATTGTGAAGGAATGATTTCAAAATAGATACTTGAAAGTTTTGCTACCCACTCAAACCATATTTTAACTTTATTACAATTTTATAATTTAAGCTCAAAGAAAAATGAACAGTGAAATGAAATTTGTTCTCAGTATTTATTGTAAAAAATTCTCAGAATGAAGACTTACGTATAAATAATAGTGGCAAGATATATTTTATTTGAAAAAAGTGCTAGTCACTAGAACTATGAATTGCTATCACCATCTTCCTCATCCACATTTATAATAATAGATAAAGTGTCAGCTTGGTCTAGATATTTTTCTCTTTCCGCCATCTCTGAATTTTATTTTCTGTATGTGATTTACATACATTTTGACCAAATTTCGGCTGTAACAGTTTCTAAAGCCTCTCGCCATAAATTGATACAGCGCTCTACAGTTCTGCCATTTCGACCCACATGTTTGTTGTAGTAGTACTTGGTTATGCCCTAAACATTTTCAATAGGGTTAAAAATGCAATGATAGGACGGTAATCGTAATACTCTATGTCCAAAATGTTCGGCTAATGCATCAACAACATATCTTATAGGCGGTTTATATTCCTGTACCTTCTGAAGTAGTTGTGCTTTGAACATGTCAGGACTAAAATCAATTTCATTAATGCTCAACCATTTTTTAATATCCTCCTTTTTAGATGCTGTAGTTGGTGCCTTATTCTGAATAGTACTATGGTTTGGGTCCATAACTATAACCTTTTTAAATTCGTCAATAATTGCTTTTCAAACCACTGTAAAAAGTTGTCTTTATTAATTTCCCCTTGATAGTCTCCATGATTTAATGATGATGAAAATACTAATTAGAAATAGGTTGCCATTATTTTCTAAGCATCAATATGATTTTCAGGATTCAAAACATCGCGTAACATTTCTGTAATCATAATAAATGCTTCCATTACACCTTCTCGTAACTGCTGCTTTGTTTCAAAACTATACTAATAAGCTTGGTTTTTAGTAAAACGGCAAATTTTCCCAGGTTTTCCGGACTTTCCCTATGTATCTTAAAAATATTCAAACATGCACAATCAAAACATTTGGCATTTTAATAAGTCACTATTAAAGTGTAATTCTCAATGATAACCAATGAAAAATATGCCACTAACCCTATTTCAACAAAGTAAGTCTATAACAATTTTTCGATCGTTTTCCATTATTATTATCAATAAACTGTAATCGATATTCGAAATTTCAGTCTTTCAGATCTTTATTGAGCTCAAAAAGTACTTTAAAACTAGTTTTTTGTCGGTGGTACAATTTGTATTGTCTAATGAAAAATTCACAATGTCTTTGCAATGACATATTCATATCTTTCCACTACTAATAGTCCTAGAATATATGCCCATCCTATGTCCATTTGAACATGCTCCGAGCGCCCTGTATATGATATTCTCAAATACAGATTCGGTTGTGTAGTAAAAATCTACGTACATGTATAAAAAACAACGTAAACAGTACGACTCTAGCCAAGCGGCAGCGAGAGTAGGAGATGTGAGGGGAAAGGAGGGGTGATTCTGCGGCAAGGTACTGCGCGGCTTCAGTAACTTCAGTTCTCGGGGTAGCGCACTAGCGCGTCGATGGTCGGTCAGTGCTACCTGGTCGCGTAAAACCACGCGTTTCGTGTTCCGTTTGTGAAGTTTCTTTATATCAGGAGGCAAAGTGTGATGGTAAGTACGTTTTTACTTGCTTAGGGAGTTTGCAGTACTTGTGTGTTTATATTGTTTACGTGATACGTGTGACGTTGTTGGGTGCGTGGGGGACAGGTGTCAACCATTTTTCAAGTGCCGAATTTTTACAAAAAAATTAATAGACAAAAATGAAAAATAAATTGAACTTTTTACGCACTAAATGATACTGTTTTTAAATTTTTTACCCGACGTTTCGCTTTTGGAGTCCATCAACTTTATTTTTTTATATGGTCCGAAAAAAATACAGTCATCTGATATCATCTTTTTCTACGAATTCAACGATGTAGCAGATGTTACATTGTTTTTCTGACGTTATGAAGGAAAATGTGGTTTTACTATTTCAATGTAAGATTATGTGGTTACTGATAGATGCATATTACATAATGATATGATGGGGTAAAATTTTATAAAATCATGGTTAATCTAGCAATATTCAGAATAACGAATACATTTTTAATATTATTTATATTTTATTCACAATAGGTGTTCAAATTTTAAAGAAAAATTGTATAGTGATAGTTCATGTTATGCTGTTGAGGAACTTCAAAACATTTCATGGCTTATTGAGGTATTTGGGAAAAACTAAGATTTGGCCAAATCGTTTCTATTCTTTTATTTTAAGAAATATCAAAAAACAAATGGAACTTTTTAGGCACTAAATGATGCTGTTTTTAAATTTTGTGCTCGACATTTCGTTTTTGGAAACCATTATCAACTTTATTTTTTTATATGGTCCGAAAAAAAGATACACCCATCTGATAGCATCTTGTTCTACGAATTCAGCGATATAGCAGATGTTACATTGGTTTTCTGAAGTTATGAAGAAAAATGTGGTTTTTCTGTTTCAATGTAAGATCATGTGATTACTGATAGCTGCATATTACATAATGATATGATGGGGTAAAATTTTATAAAATGATGCTTAGTCTAGTGATATTCAGAATAACGAATACATTTCTAATATTATTGTTATTTTATTCACAGTAGGTGTTCAAATATAGGGTCCGGTAAATAGTACGTCAAAAAAATAGAGACGATAGGTAAATCTACACCATACCAAAAAAGTAAAAGTTTCAGTGTTTTTGATATATTAATTTTTTTGTTTGTTTAGAAATCTATCTTTTGTTGCTGTGCCGAGAAATAGCAGGATATCTGTTTGTTTTTTTGCAAAATATTCTCAGGTAGTTTGTCTGCCATTTGAAATATCATTTTCAATAAATACAAAAGTAAACTTGACAAACTAATTCCTTCTTCGTAATTTTTATTTTAGAAAACTATTTTACTCAACTTTGGTATTCAACAATGAAATATGCTACTGCAAGGTACTGCGATAAATAACCTGCCTAATGAGCAACAAAAGGTAGATCAAACGAGGAAATTTTTCGAAAAAGAAAAAAAATTAATATCTCAAAAACAGTGAAACTTACTATGGTCATTTTTTGATGAAATTTGTCATAGGTTATACCAACTGCTCAATAAATACGTTTCATTATTCATACAAATATTTTCAACATTACTCGTATTTCTTTAGTGATAGTGCTCTAGTTCGAAAAGAAAGCCGTTACGGACCCATGTTCATATCCACATTTATTCTTCAAATTGACCAAGGATACAGTACGATTCTAGTCAAGCGGTAGAGAGGGAGTAGGAGAGATGAGGGAAAGGGAGGGTCGGTTCTGCGGCAAGGTACTGTGCTTCAGTTCTCGGGGTAGCGCGTCGGCTGTCGGTCAGTGCTACCAAGTCGCGCCACGCTACGTCTTTTGTGCCGTTTATAAGGCAACGTGCGTTTTTACTTGCTTAGGGAGTTTGTAGTACTTGTGTGATATAGGATGTCCCAGAAATAACACGCCAGAGTGACACGGGAGGTAGATTGGCTTCAGATCAATCCGAAAACAATCTCTCTTTTTGCTCCTTTTTTGCCTGTTATGGCTATAAAGATTTTCTTACTTATGATTTTTTTCTCCTGGGCTACCATTAATAGTTGGTCGAGTTCATTGAAAGCTAGGATACTAAGGCAAAATATTACATTTTGTTTCAATGTGAAAGCCTTTACTAAAGCTTGACTAATTACTGTAAAAAAAAAAATCCAGTCTGAATCGGCAAACAATCCTAAAAATTAGCCTATTTAATGCTCTTTTGAAAATATTATTTTTTATTTGTAGTATCACTTCAATGACAAAACTTGGAATTATTCAGTTTTTAGTAAAAGGAACCTACAAATGATATACTACCTTTGAATGAACATTGAATAACTAGTTTTTAAGGTCATTTGGTGATTTTTTTTTCACAGTCATTAGTCAAACTTTGATAAAGGTTTTCGCGTTATCACCAAATGTGATATTTAGTTTTTTATCTAGCATACCGTGCTAGTTTTCAATTAAATGAATACTTGATTGTCTCAACCAACTTTCAATACTAGCCCAGTGAAAAAAAGTTAGTTGTTTCTAGCCATAACAGGCAAAAAGGTGCAACAAGTAGAGATTTTTTGAAAAAACTTAAAAGTGGCAATATCTCGAAAACTAGAAAACTGTTACTAAGGTCATGTTGATTTTATCTGATTGATATGAAGCCAATACACCTCCCGTGTCACTCTGGCCTGTTATTTCTGGGACACCCTGTATATTGTGCAATACTTTTAGTATTTTTGTAGCACAAAATGTAGCACGTCAGCATGTCGAATTTTTCCTCATTGTTAAAATGATCGCCTGACATCTTCGACGATAGCAAAGCAATATTGACAATACACAATAATAACAATACACGGTGATAGGTATTTACGTCAAGGCAAACATTTGTTTGAAACCTCTGCTTAAAAATGTAAAAAAAAACGGTAAAAACGCATTTTATCCTTATAAACAAGGAAATAAATGTAATATGTGATCGTTGAATTCGTATAAAAAATGCTATTAGATAGTACTTTTTTCGGACCACTTAAAAAATAGAGATGGTTTCTCAATAACGAACCATTGTGCACAAAATTTAAAAAGTGCCAACGGAAAAGGTTCATTAGTTTCAACTTCAACTTTTTCTAAATTTAATAGCATCCTTATCTTGGAAACTAGATGTCGTTAGAAATCTAAAAGTCGGTAAATATTGAGATGGTACAATTTAAAAACCGGGACAATATACTTGACTTTTTCCTATATTTTTAAAACATTTTGATTCAAGTTCTACATTTCGAAAAAAAATTCCGGATTCAAAAATATGTTTCTATCTGTTTCAGGTCCAGGGTCCAGTTGAGATGGAGGATTAGCAGAACTAGGTGGGTTTTTTTTTCAGTTGTATAGACTAAACTTTTCTAGAGCAAAATGTGAAAATAACAATCAGCAACAAATGCATGCTGCTTCAAAGAATCCGTGTGATGTATTTCACATGTTTCAAGCTCCAAACCGTTTATTTTGATAGCTTTAGTTTGAGAGGCAATTTCAAAATATTCTTGTACTTGTTTCAGGTCCAGTTATAGCTGAAGGTGAAACAGAACGGTAAACTAGGTAAGCGCTGATAAATAATTTTTTGAGGTATAAACAAATTTAGACATCTGAAAGAAAAGGGGTTGCTGGAGACAAAACGCTTGAGTTTTTTAATTTTTTCTTGGAAAAAAATATCGTAGTCCTAAGATGATTGTTGAGATATAAATAAAAACAATTGGAAATACGGTAGTGAAGATAGTCTAATCATATTAGACGAAAATACCCCTGGTTTGCGAAATAATTGTAAAGTCTGGTTTTATTGCTGCAAATTGTTCAAGGGGTTATTCAAAACATGGACGCATAAAATTTTTGTGGGAAACCTTTTTATTCGACAACAAAGAATGAGAAAACGTGTTTTTGGGGATTCAATCATAAGTGTTGGCAGAAAAGGAAAAACTCCTCATATAAGATTTTTAGGTATTTATGAGACCTACAAAATGAGACCACACGTAAAAAGATCCGAGTAGTAGCAAAAAAGTTATGGGCCAAAAACCGAGGCAACCGGCAGGTTTTGGCACTTGGTAATGCGACGATGGTTTCTCGCAGATATTTGAAATTTTTCTAATTCATAGGATACTTGCGACGAAATAACCACGACAAAATTTGAGTAGATTGGTCAAGTAGTTTTTGAGAATATCTAATTGTTTATCCCAAGACACCTTTCTTCCGGCCTTCACTACTAGTTTATTGAGCAATATACGGGGTTAGTTCAAAAGGTATTTTATAGCAAGATAGTTTACCTTGCCGATATGAATCGCAAGCCATTCCGGAAGATAAATGTTATTTTTATGCCTAAAACGACGGGTTACGTTTTTTCTTCTAAAATAATTCAAACATTTCGGATTTGTGAGTAATTGAACAGATACGCTACGATATTCGAAAAACATATGTTATTATACGCATTTTAAAACAAAGCGGATGTGTCTATCACCTTTTGCTCGGCATCATTCCGTCATACATTATTTAAAGTTTCAGCATTGTATCTTATATGGTTTTCAAGAGTATTCTAATTGTTTATATACAGGGTGATTAACATTCAAAGTTATTTACTTAAAAAAATTAACGTGTACCATTGGCGGAGTTACAGGGGATTGGTGGCAGTATCTTTCCAAATAAAAATAGTACGCCACTGTTTTTTTTTTCGAAACGCGCTGTTTTTAAAATTATACCTTTAATTTTATACAAATAATTAACCTTCTGTTTTTTTTCTAGAGTGCACTGTTTTCGTAAAAATAAATATAAAACAAATTATAATATTCTTGAAGAGCCGAGATACAATTAGTTTCAAAATAAAATAGGCCTTGATACCAACTTAACGTTTCTTGGGAGATAGTTTGTCAAGGTTATGTGTTATACGGCTGTTATCGTTACTACCACTTTTTTTTTGAAAAAGTCAAGTCAAAGGTTTCTTTTTTCAATTTTTGAGTGTTGTGAAATGGAATGTAGCAATGAGTACGTCGATATTATTTTTGTGTACGGGTTCTGTTGTGAGGCTTCTCGGGAGTATTAACGTAGGTTTCCTAACAGACGCCAACCTACCCCAAAGGTTTTTACTAATTTGTTGTTTTTTTATTTTTACGAAAACAATGCACTTTGGTAAAAACCCAAGAGTAATTATTTGTAGAAAATTGAAGGTGAAATTCGAAACATTGCGCGTTCCCAGAAAAAACAGTGACGTACTATTTTTATTTGGAAAAATAGTGCCACTAATCCCTTGTATCTCCGCCACTGGTGTACGTTAATTTTAAGTAAGGACTTATGGATGTGGACAATACTTAGGTAAATGCACACACCAAATTTTAGTTCATTCGTTGACGGTTTTCAAGATATTAAAAAAATGTTTTTTATTTTTAAAAACTTCAACACCCCGTTTTTTTAATGAAGCCCTAGAGGAAAAAATGTTATATAGAAGACCGCGGTCCTGTGAAGAATTTCAAGTAGCTACGTGGAATTATCGTCGCTTTAGCAACAAGTGCCAAAACTTGCGTTTTGCCTCAGCCATGACATTTTTACTGTTAATGGGATCCTTTTACCTGTGACTACGCATTAGGCTAAAGAACGGCAACGCTGTCTCCTTCTCCGTGGAAGCGCCCACATTCGACCGCCGGCGCCGATCGAGCTG
The DNA here is from genome assembly GCA_963669975.1 of Acanthoscelides obtectus. Taxonomy (NCBI): domain Eukaryota; kingdom Metazoa; phylum Arthropoda; class Insecta; order Coleoptera; family Chrysomelidae; genus Acanthoscelides; species Acanthoscelides obtectus. The sequence goes on along the minus strand of CAVLJG010000002.1, from coordinate 36,170,938 downwards.
CAGCAGCGCGCTTGATATCGCGCGTTGCCACTTTTCTCGCTTTTTAAATTTCGCACTAAGTAATCATTGAACACACAAACTGTATATTTGCATACTAAAAAGTACCTAGTCTGCAATATGACATTTCGTCGGTTTTTTTTATGTTTTTTACATAATAACTGTGCCGTTGTCGCTTGTTGGCAGCAAGCCCAAAATTCCAGATCTTTTCAAAAATTCTGACAATATTACCCATCACTCGGTAAATCACTGAGTGGAAATATTTTCTTTTGGCAATATTCACTAAAAGATGGACTAATTCTTTAGTCTATTCGAATGTTACTTTGTCCTTAAATCGTTTTCGAAAAACGCCTCTGGGCGCCTACAGGGCGAATAAAAGTTCTGAAAACGTGACGTATCGCAACACTTCAATCTTATTATATTTGCCTTCTAACGTTTATCCCACGGAAGATCTACCTGTAGACTTCATTCGATATTAGGATAATTAATAAACAGGGTGGTAAGAAAGAGTTCATAGTAAAAATTAAGCTTTAAAAAACCCAAAAGTATTTTTTTCCTGATGGAACCACCTGTATTTATAATTTACACTGTGAAAGAATACAAATATAGCTTTCTATAAGGTTGTCGCAAGAGAGTGGTTTCTGAAATATTTTTTTTTCGCAAAAATGCTCCGTAAGGACAAGGATACAAATATAGGAAAATAGGGTGATGATTATTTATTGTCTAACTGCAATTTTTCGTCATATTTTGATAAGTTATTGGCAGTGGCTCATCGCTGGTAACTACGATCTCCACGGACTGCAAGGGGTATTCTCCATGTGCGTGCGAACCAGCTTTTATAAAAGGTGCCAATATGTTAGAGCGAGATATTTTATTTATATTCATTTATTTAAGCAGATATTAGAAAACATAAGAGTAACATACAATGAAAACAAACTACGGAAATGGTACGAGCGTAACTTTTTTTGACATGAAACAGCTTTTATTGCCGTTCGCGTACCGAAGCACTCGCTAGAATTGTTCCATCCACCTTTCCTCCCAAAGTGTAAGAGTGAGACCTTCAATAACGTAGTACTTGTGTACTCATGCTGTCTCTACTTGTTCCAGGGACTAGAGCAGTTTGCTGAAAAGTAAGTGCACTTAGGGTTTTCGTTTTGGTGTAGGGTCAACAGCCGAACCGAATGAGAGCTGTGAGGTTGGTAAACCTGCTGGTTGTATGAGGTACATGTCCCTTATTCAACCGGTTCGTTAGTGTGAATTGAGACATTTGGCGAAAGAGGTTGACTAGCCCTTTTATCCTCGGTAGGCTGTCGATTGTGTCTTGAATTTATCGGAGCATTGCACATAGCTTCGAGAAAATTTAGGTCCATGAGCGACAGGATAGGATTGGAAGGGGCGTCTTCAATGTTCCTTCGGTTTCTACACTACCATAGGATAGCTGGACACAACAAGCGATGAAAGGGCGGAGGGCTTTTTTGGTCTGTAGAACCATTGTCTTTTTCGGGGTTGGAAGAAGACTTTGGGGAGCCGGATCTTGACTTGTAAGATCGATCGACTTCATCGATCTATCTCGCTTGTCGCTACTGACTAATTTGGCCCAATGCGAAGAGCGAGCATGGTTGACGAATGAGGCGGACGACTCTGCAAACTGCCCTCGCCCGACAGGGTGCCCCACTTAGATAGCTAGGGATCACTAGGAAAAAGCATCGGTTCAGTTGAAGAGTTAGGAAAAATAACAAAACGGTTGCAAACTTTAAAAGTAGAGAGAATCAGAATTGTCATATAATACATAAGCTTCAAAAAAAATCTATCAAGTTGTCGGGCGTAGCGAGTAGCTAGGGAAATGTTAGGGAATTTTATTTGGGCACTCTGCGATGTCGGGGGCCCGTCGAGGGATACAGACAACCGTTCACCATGCCTTGCACAGAGCAAGCAGGGGCACATGGCACATCGAGGGATTCAGACACTTATCATGCCCTTGCCTAGAGCATGCAGGGGCCCAGGGACAAGAGCTGTTGGCTGAAGTGTAAGTACACTTGCGGTTTTCGTATCGGTATAGGGTTTACAGCCGAACTCGGGTGAGAGCTGCGAGATTGATAAACCTACCAGTTGTATGAGGTACAAGTCCATTATTCAACCGGTTCGTTAGTGTGAATTGAGACATTTGGCGAAAGAGGTTGACTAGCCCTTTTATCCTCGGTAGGCTGTCGATTGTGTCTTGAATTTATCGGAGCATTGCACATAGCTTCGAGAAAATTTAGGTCCATGAGCGACAGGATAGGATTGGAAGGGGCGTCTTCAATGTTCCTTCGGTTTCTACACTACCATAGGATAGCTGGACACAACAAGCGATGAAAGGGCGGAGGGCTTTTTTGGTCTGTAGAACCATTGTCTTTTTCGGGGTTGGAAGAAGACTTTGGGGAGCCGGATCTTGACTTGTAAGATCGATCGACTTCATCGATCTATCTCGCTTGTCGCTACTGACTAATTTGGCCCAATGCGAAGAGCGAGCATGGTTGACGAATGAGGCGGACGACTCTGCAAACAGCCCTCGCCCGACAGGGTGCCCCATTTAGATAGTTAGGGATCACTAGGAAAAAGCGTCGGTTCAGTTGAAGAGTTAGGAAAAATAACAAAACGGTTGCAAACTTTAAAAGTAGAGAGAATCGAAATTGACATATAATAAGCTTCAAGAAAAATGTTTGCGTCAGAGAACTAAGTGGTCGGGAGTAGAGAGTAGCTAGGGAAATGTTAGGAAATTTGGTTTGGGCACCCTGCAACGTGGGGGCGCGTCGTCGAGGGATACACACAACTCTTCATGATGCCCTTCCAGAGGGGAAAGTTAAGGAAGGAATTCCCCTGGGTCCATGGCCGAGCTGTTAAACAGGGATCCATAATTGAAAAGAATACTGCTAAGTATTATTTATGCTTTAAAATCGTAGCGCAAGTGTTTTTCTTAGTTTTTTTCAGCTTTTAGGTGAGACTGAGGACATTCCGTATTTCGGGAATGGTGATGAACTATGCTAAATATTCATGATAACGATATGTTATAATTTTAAATTACTTTTGGTATTCACTATTTCTATTAGGTACATATTTCACGAACATCTATTTTTAGATAAGATGTGATTGCACATTTCTTATTTTTACATATTTTACAGAACTACTGTCCGAAAACGTTCAGGCTTCCTTTCAGAATCATAACCCAAATATTTTTATCAAGCTTTGGAGGGAGGAGGTGATAAACGTGATATAATTATTATCGATGATAATGATTTATATGGGCAGCTGTTTCAAAAAATGTTCTGCCTGGGTGAATGTTGATGGATAAAGCTAGAGGTTGAATAGGAACAATAGAAAAATGTTAAGAATAATTAAAGTCCCGATTTATACATGAAAAGAGCAATCAAATAAACATCAAAATTTTAACAGGGTAAGCATTGGAGAGTATGGCATCGAGAAGGTTGGTTTTGAATTTCCCGAACCACTCAAGTATAGATAGCTTGAGGATTTTGGAATCATTCCCAAGAGATATATCTTCAAAACTTACCCTAAGAAGACTAAAACATTTCCTCACAAACTATACTCATATTTATGCTATTATCCATGAAATAAAGAGTCAACCTACTTGATATTCCAAAATAAGCAGAGGTCTTATTTAAATGGGAGTACTTATGTGAACTATCATTGTAGATAAACCTGTGGATAATAGTAGTATGGTCTACTGTCAATATATTGATGAAGCCTTACGAAATATTTACAGCCAGGTTACAAGCAAAAGCTTCTAAAAATGTTCAAGATTTTCATACAGCTTTTGACTAAATCCTGCGACATATTTGGGAAGCTAACATTCTGAGGCCAAAAAGTATACTTCTTCAATTGAAATGATTATTGAAATAATGAAGAGGTATTTTCGTGTGGTTAATCATTTTCGAAGAGATGTCTTGGAAAACACGTGGCTGACATAAAATCGTCCATTGTTTCTCAAGGATGAGATAAGTGAAAAGATCAGGTTTCGTAAGTGTGTCCGTAGATGCTAAGTAACCAGAAAAGAAGGTAGTAGTAGTAGTAGTAGTAGTAGTAGTAGTAGTAGTAGTAGTAGTAGTAGTAGTAGTAGTAGCAGTAGTAGTAGTAGCAGTAGTAGCAGTAGTAGTTCTGGTAATACTTAGTGATAGATGGGCTAGTAGTAGATCATTACAGGTATGAGGCAGGCTGTGGCCCCGCGATGGTCTCCAAAACTATATTTATGATTATATGTTTTTTTAAATTATATTTGGTAATCACTACTTTTATTTTACTATCGACAGCTGGATAAAAGATCTTTATTTGTTGAGAAAATATATTTATAAGCAAAATAGGTTACCACAATTCTTATTTTTACGTATTTCATATGTTGTCTATGATTATTTATGCCTTAAAATCGTAGCGCAAGTGTGTTTCTTAGTTTGTTTCAGCTTTCAGGTGATAATGAGAACGTTTCGTATTTCAGGAATGTTGATGAACAATGATAAATAATGATGATAATGATATATTATAATTTTAATTTTAGCTTACATTTAGTATTTACTATTTTTATTAGGTACATATTTGACTAACATGTCTATTTTCAGCTAAAGTGTTATTGCACATTCCTTATTTTTACGTATTTTACAGAACTGCTGTTCAAAAAGTTTGTTTTCTTTCAGAATCATAGCTCAAATATTTTTATCAAGCTTTAGAGGGGGGACACCCCCAATTTCAGGTATGGCAAACGTGAGATAATCAATATTGATGATAGTGATTTGTATAGGGAACTGTTCCAAAAAATGTTCTGCCTGGTTTGCTGGATGAATGTTTTACTGAGCATACACGAGTCGGATTGAAGTTGAATAGGAACAATAGAAACATGTTAACAATAATTAAAGGCCCGATACATGAAAACGAACATCAAAATTTGTACAGGGTAAGCATCGGAGAGTATGGCATCAAGAAGGTTGGTTTTGACGAACCAGAGAAGTATAGATAGAACTGTTAAGGATCTTGTAAACCTTCCCAAGAGATGTATTTTCTACCCTTACCCTAAGAAGACCTAAATCTTTCCACTCAAACTATACTTAAATAAATAAATAAATACAGAGTCAACCTACTTGATGTTTCAAAATAGCAGAGGTGTTATTTAAATGAGAATACTTATGGGAACTCTCTTTGTAGATAAATCTGTGTATAATAGTAGTATGGTCGACTACCAATATATTGATGAAGCTTTACGAAATACAACCAGGCTCCAAGAAAAAGCTTCTAAAGGTGTTCACGATTTTCATACAACTTTGGAAGAAATTAAGAAGGAATTAAGGGACATACTTGAGAAACTAACACGATGAGACAAAAAGTTATATGAATATCAACTGAATTGATAATCCAAATCATGGACAGGTATTTTTTACATAATCTTGAACTTATTTATTCTTCATGTTTCACTGACGTCTTACCCGATAAGTCAATCAGATCAGGAAATATAACTTCTGGCGCCTATTGCAAAAAGCAACGGCACCATAAAAGAAAGCTCTCACCAAATTTTATTTTTCTAACAACTTATCAGACAGATGTCAGTGAACTACGAGGGGCGTTTTTAAAGTAAGAACCACTTGCACATCCAGTAGCGTGACCGTTCATTCTCAGACACTCTTGGCCAGCCTCTCACTAGGCCGCTATAAAAAATTGTTTCTACTTTCATACATTTCTTATAAACGCAAAAACTTTGATCTCATTTACGTTACGCGAAAAAAATGGTTAAGGAATTTCAAGAAGACATTGAAAAATCACAACGCAACACCTCTACACAGTTTACCAAGTAAATATGTACTATCGTTTACGGTATGTATTTTGAACTGTTATTCTAGCTCATTACACGGCTAGTTTTCAACCTTCCTCTGCAAAAAAACGATTTCTTATAGTTTCACATCCATTTTCCTTAAAAAATGATCAATTCTATTGTGTTCAATGCTTTAAAAAAAAATTGTTTTGGTCTTTATGCGCTGTCCTGGGCTATGCTGCTTATGCGTGGTGCCATCTAAAGATCTCGGCATGTTACAAGACCTTTCACAGTATTGTAGTAACACACTGTATAGGGATCTGAAAATGAAAAGAAAAAACGAACAAAGGCTCACCTGGAAGATAGATAAATGAAATACAGGGTTTTTCAGAACTAAAGGATCAAACTTCTAGGGGTTATTCAGTGTAACAGTAGAAAGGCAAAAATTAAATGCATTAAATCCTATTTAGGCAATTCATGGGTCCCTGTACTCAAATGTTTTCTACTGTTATACTGAATAACCCCTAGAAGTTTGATACCTTAGTTCTGAAACACCCTGTATATTGTCAGAGTCATTGTACTGCCACAGTTGTCACGGAAACGTTTACAATAAAGAATTATCAGAGAAACATGGAGGATTATCGACATGAAAACCACAGGATAAGTTTCAGATGCTACATTAACCAGTAACTGGTGCCACGACTTGACTTGTGTTCGAATCTTTATGGTGGCTATGTTAAAAAAATGAAAAAAACGTTCATATTTTAGTTTGTGATACAATTCATAAATAAAATTTCTCTGACTCGGTTACAAAATGGTTCTTACTTAAAATATGACCCTCGCATAAACCGTTAGTTCAATGCTATTTTTTATTTTAGGTTATAAATTGTGGCATGCTGGCGAATTATAGATTTTCGATTGTACGAATGAACTCAAAATTGTGGAACGAGTTGATTTTTCTGCACCTGATAAGTTAATCTGAGCAGTGACGGTTGAGGTTTTCTAGGGGTTTCCCTCACCTAAGTGCGAATGCAGTCACCAAAAAACCATTTTCCCCTATTAAATAGAACAGAACGTGAAAATCATAGTTCTCCTATTAATGATCATGTAATTTTAGATCGCATAGATATTAAATATGTTTATATAGTAAAACTTTGTTTTTTTCCATGAAAGAAATAGGCAAAAACAAATGTATCCTCTTAAAGCCCTGTTCGTGAAGGTGTCGTCACCAGAACTCTCTGAATTGCTATGACTATCTTCCTCACTCTCATTTATAATAACTGGTAAAATGTCAGCTTGGTCTAGATATTTTGACCAAATTTAGGCAGTAACAGTTTGTAAAGCTTTATTATTTCTTCAATAATTGCTTTTCAAACCACTACAAAAAGTTTTCTTGTAGTCATGATAGTCTCTATGATTTAATGATGACGAAAATACTAATTCTGCTCCATCAATAAATCCATTTTCTTTCTCCTATGTTGTGTGCATTTGAATTACTTATCGTCGATGGTACAAGAAAAAATCGTAACTCCGTTTCTAAGAATTTCAGAGGAAAGCGTAAAAACAAATCGAGTTATACATTATATTGTTTTAGTAATGATAGCATTATTGTGATGAATTAAAGGTAAAATTAGGAATTACGTGTTTTTCCTCTTTTGAACGCCATATGAAGTGGAGTTACGTGGTTTTCTTGTGTTAACAACGTTCATTCGTATATAATCCTCGTAATAAACACTCAAAAAGATGTCAAAAGGAAAACTTTATTATATTGTGAATATAAGGTAAAAATGTGTGCTTGATTCTCATCCTGACTTGTGTTTTATTGTCTCACCGCTTACTTTGGTGATAGCTTGAATTCATCCTCCATGCAACCAAGGGTTCTAGGTCCTTTCGAAAATTCCAATTTTGCGTAAAAGCTACCTTCGAGAAACATTTTTATCTTGAATTTTTCCAAGTCTATAAAGGCATTTTCAACTGTATAGTTACCCTAAAAGTCAAGTTACTAAGACAAGCCTAGACGAAGAGCCTTTGAAAACGAAGATATTCAGGAATTAAATGCAAAATCTTACCCTTTTTATAGGACAGATGCCTACTGGCGTTTTAGCTTTCTTTTCCATATCATAAAAAAAATCACCAACATATTTCGGTAGAGTATGACACAAATCTTTTTCTTCCAATGCAAAAACGCTTTGTTTTTTGTCCAGTCGGGAACATTTCACGCTTCCCTGATTGATAAAATGTTTATTAAAGCAACTTTTTTACCATATCATTTTCATTACCTTCAGTGATTCGTCTATATCAAAAGGGATTGATATATTGGCATCAAAAAGTTGTATAGTTTTGTTGTACATGTGATATCGAAATTTTAATGTAAAATCACCCTCTTCATACTTTTTACACTGTTTTACACTCAGTACTGTTAACAAAGCTGGTCCCATTAAGAAAATAGACAACCTTAAAATTTGCAAAATTTTGCAAGCCGTTTATTTAAATCTGCCGTGCTTAACGCAAACTTTATGCAAAACTAGATGAGTTATTATAGGATAAGGTGTCATAGATCTCATATCAGCATAAAAACTGAAAATACTTTGTATTTACTAGAAATGCTTAAAAAGCCTCTTTTAGTTAGAAATATGATCTGTATATGGACTTCAGTAAATGCGGAACGGCAAGAAATTTTTCGAAGCATTCCAATTAAGCATATGTACCAGTATACGAAATTCAACCTGGAATTTAATCTACACATACTATTGGTGGTCATACTGAATTATGAATTTTTAGCAAAATGTGGGACAAATGCAGTATATTCACCAACATTACAGAGCGTATATTTTGTAAACGCTACATCTAGTAACAGTGGCGGACCGCAACCAACATTACAGAGCGAAACCAACATGGCAGAACGCAACCAACATTACAGAGAGTATGTTTTGTAAATGCTAGAGCTAGTGAGGCGGACCGCAACCAACATTACAGAGCGCAACCAACATTACAGAACGCAACCAAAAGAGAGTATGTTTTGCAAATGCTAGAGCTAGTGACAGTGGCGGACCGCAACCAACATCGCAGAGCGCAACCAACAATACAGAGAGTATATTTTCTAAATGCTGGAACTAGTGAGATGGACCGCAACTAACATTACAGAGCGCAACTAACATTACATAGCCTATGTTTTGTAAATGCTAGGAGCTAGTGACATTGGCGGACCGCAACCAACATTACAGTACCGGCGTATGAGTGACTAGGAGGATTTAGCTTACTTTAGGAAAATAATATAAAAAATAGGCTACAGGGAAAGGAATAATTTCAAAATAGATACTTGAAAGTTTTACTACCCACTCAAACCATATTTTAACTTTATTACAATTTTATAATTTAAGCTCTAAGAAAAATGAACATTTAAATAAAATTTGATCAAAGTATTTATTATACAAAATTCTCAGAATGAAGACTTACGTATAAATACTAGTGGCAAGATATATTCTATTTGAAAAAAGTTCTAGTCACTAGAACTATGAATTGCTATCACCATTTTCCTCATTCACATTTATAATAATTGGTAAAATGTCAGCATGCTCTAGATATTTTTCTCTTTCCCATCATGTCTGAATTTCATTTTCAGTATGTGATATACATACATTTTGAACAAATTTCGGCTGTAACAGTTTCTAAAGCTTCTCGCCATAAATTGATACAGCGCTCTACAGTTCTGCCATTTCGACCCACACGGTTGTTGTAGTAGTACTTTGTTATGCACTAAACATTTTTCATAGGGTCAAAAATGCAATGATAGGGCGGTAATCGTAATACTTTATGTCCATAATGTTCGGCTAATGCATCAACAACATATCTTATAGGCGGTTTATATTCCTGTACCATCTGCAGTAGTTGTGCTTTGAACATGTCAGGACTAAAATCAATTTCATTAATGCTCAACCATTTTTTAATATCCTCCTTTTTTGATGCTGTAGTTGGTGCCTTATTCTCAATAGTACTATGGTATGGTGCATTGTCCATAACTATAACCGAGGGCCTTTTTAAATTCGTCAATAGTTGCTTTTCAAACAAATGCAAAAAGTTGTCTTTATTCATTTCTCGTTGATAGTCTCAATGATTTAATGATGATGAAAATACTAATTAGAAATAGGTTGCCATTATTTTCTAAACATCAATAGGATTTTCAGGATTCAAAACATTTCTGTATCATACCAAATGCTTCCATTATACATTCTCGTAACTGCTGCTTAGTTTCAAAACTATGCTGATAAGCTTGGTTTTTAGTAAAACGGGAAATTTTCCCAGGTATATTCAAACATGCACAATCAAAACATTTGGCATTTTATTAAGTCACTATTCAAGTGTAATTCTCAATGATAACCAATGAAAAATATTATTTTTTCTTTGCCTAAGTTATATGCCACTAACCCTATTTGAACAACGTAAGTCTATAACAGTTTTTTGATCATTTTCCGTTATTATTATTAATAAGCTGTAATAGATATTCGAAATTTCAGTCTTTCAGATCGATATTGAGCCCAAAAAGTACTTTAAAACTGTTTTTTTGTTGGTGATACAATTTGTATTGTCTTACGAAAAATGCAAAACGTCCTTGCAATGACAGATTCATATCTTTCCACTACTGATAGTCCTAGAATGTATGCGCATCCTATGTCCATTTAAACATACATATTTTAGTAATTTTTATTATTTCATTATTATCGCCCTGTATATGATATTCTAAAATACAGATTCGGTTGTGTAGAAAAAATCTGCGTACATGTATGAAAAACAACGTAAACAGTACGACTCTAGCCAATCGGTAGCGAGAGTAGGAGATGTGAGGGGCAAGGAGGGGTGATTCTGCGGCAAGGTACTGCGCGGCTTCAGTTCTCGAGGTAGCGGGTTGGCGGTCGGTCAGTGCTACCAGGTCGCGTAAAGGCACGCGTTTTTTGTTCCGTTTGTGAAGTTTCTTTATATCAGGAGGCAAAGTGTGATATAGGATGTCCCATAAATATCACGCCAGAGTGACACGAGAGGTAGATTGGCTTCAGATCAATTAGATAAAATCAACATTACCTTAGGAAAAGTTTTCGAGAGAACAGTCAGTAAATATTGAGATGATAAAATTAAAAACCGGTACAATATACTTGACTTTTTCCTATATTTTTCAAACATTTTGGTTCAACTTCTACATTTCGAAAAAAATGTCGGATTCAAAAATATTTTTCTATTTGTTTCAGGTCCAGGGTCCAGTTGAGATGGAAAACTTAGCAGAACTAGGTGGGTTTTTTTTCAGTTGTATAGACTAAACTTTTTTAGAGCAAAATGTAAAAATAACAATCAGCAAGAAATGCATGCTGCTTCAAAGAATCCGAGTGATGTATTTCACATGTTTCAAGCTCCAAACCGTTTATTTTGATAGCTTTAGTTTGAGAGGCAATTTCAAAATATGTTTGTACTTGTTTCAGGTCCAGTTATGAAGGTGAAACAGAACGGTAAACTAGGTAAGCGCTGATAAATAATTTTTTCTCGCAGATATTTGAAAATTTTCTAATTCGTAGGATACTTGCGACAAAATAATCACAACAAAATTGGAGTAGATTGGTCAAGTAGTTTTTGAGAATATCTAATTTTTTATCCCAAAACACCTTTCTTCCGGCCATCACTACTAGTTTATTGAGCAATATACAGGGTTAGTTCAAAAGGTATTTTATAGCAAAAAAAGAAGAAAAATGTTATTTTTATGCGTAAAACGACGGGTTACGTTTTTTCTTCTAAAATAATTCAAACATTTCGTATTTGTGAGTAATTGAACAGATTCGCTACGATATTCGAGAAACATACGTTATACACATTTTAAAACAAAGCGGATGTGTCTTATCACCTTTTGTTGTGAACACTTTTTTTAAGATTTCTCATACTCTTGCGTACCTATACATATGTAGAGCTGAAATTTTTGCACGGTCACTGATGAGCCTGAGTTGATAAAAAAAATATTTCATACTGAATTGCGCTGAACTGTTCATAAAGTTAGCACGCAAACTGAAGACACTGTTATGTTTGAAACTGCATTATTGATGACTGCATGACTTTGCCAAATACGTAGGTCACGTATTCCAGTTTCTTTACGAAGAAATACAATTCCCTGGACCTTTTAAAAGTATTGATACAGTATACGTCTATTTTCGAAATATCGTATGATTAAAACGACTGCGAGTTCAAAATGTCTAGAAAACGAAAAAACAGGAGACAAATAAAAAAATGAAAATAAAACAAATTATAATATTCTTGAAGAGCCGAGATACAATTAGTTCCAAAATAAAATAGACCTTGATACCAACTTAACGTTTCTTGGGAGATAGTTTCTCATAGTTATGTGTTATACGGCTGTTATCGTTACTACCATTTTTTTTTAAAGTCAAGTCAAAGGTTTCTTTTTTCCATTTTTGAGTGTTGTGAAATGGAATGTAGCAATGACTACGTCGATATTATTTTTGTGTACGGGTTCTGTAGCAGTTTTGTAGAAAATTGAAAGTGGAATTCGAAACATTGCGCGTTCCCAGAAAAAACAGTGACGTACTATTTTTATTTGGAAAAATAATGCCACTAATCCCTTGTATCTCCGCCACTGGTGTACGTTAATTTTAAGTAAGGACTTCTGAATGTGGACAATACTTAGGTAAATGCACATACCAAATTTTAGTTCATTCGTTGACGGTTTTCAAGATATTAAAAAAAATGTTTTTTATTTTTAAAAACTTCAACACCCCGTTTTTTTAATGATACAACCACCTGTCTTTATAATTTACACTGTGAATAAAAATATAGCTTTCTATAAGGTTGTCGCGAGAGAGTGGTTTCTGAAATAGTTTTTTTTGCAAAAATGCTCCGTAAGGACAAGGATACAAATATAGGAAAATAGGGTGATGATTATTTATTGTCCAACTGCAATGTTTCGTCATATTTTGATAAGTCATTGGCAGTAGCTCATCGTTGGTAACTACGATCTCCACGGACTGCATAGAGGCGCAAGGGGTATTCTCCATGTGCGTGCGAACCAGCTTTTATAAAAGGTGTCAATATGTTAGAGCGAACTATTTTATTTATATTCATTTATTGAACCAGATATTAGAAAACATAAGAGTACCATACAATGAAAACAAACTACTGAAATAGTACGAGCGTAACTTCTTTTGACATGAAACAGCTACCGGAGCACTCGCTAGAATTGTTCCATCCACCTTTCCTCCCAAAGTGTAAGAGTGAGACCTTCAATAACGTAGTACTTGTGTACTCATGCTGTTTCTACTTGTTCCAGGGACTAGAGCAGTTTGCTGAAAAGTAAGTGCACTTAGGGTTTTCGTATTGGTGTAGGGTCAACAGCCGAACCGAATGAGAGCTGTGAGATTGATAAACCTACCGGTTGTATGAGGTACAAGTCCCTTATTCAACCGGTTTGTTAGTGTGAATTGAGACATTTGGCGAAAGAGGTTGACTAGCCCTTTTATCCTCGGTAGGCTGTCGATTATGTCTTGAATTTATCGGAGCATTGCACATAGCTTCGAGAAAATTTAGGTCCATGAGCGACAGGATAGAATTGGAAGGGGCGTCTTCAATGTTCCTTCGGTTTCTACACTATCATAGGATAGCTGGACACAACAAGCGATGAAAGGGCGGAGGGCTTTTTTGGTCTGTAGAACCATTGTCTTTTTCGGGGTTGGAAGAAGACTTTGGGGAGCCGGATCTTGACTTGTAAGATCGATCGACTTCATCGATCTATCTCGCTTGTCGCTACTGACTAATTTAGCCCAATGCGAAGAGCGAGCATGGTTGACGAATGAGGCGGACGACTCTGCAAACAGCCCTCGCCCGACAGGGTGCCCCAGTTAGATAGTTAGGGATCACTAGGAAAAAGTTGAAAAGTTAGGAAAAATAACAAAACGGTTGCAAACTTTAAAAGTAGAGAGAATCGAAATTGACATATAATACATAAGCTTCAAGAAAAATGTTTGCGTCAGAGAACTCAAATTAAGTGGTCGGGAGTAGAGAGTAGCTAGGGAAATGTTTGGGCACCCTGCAATGTGGGGGCGCGTCGTCGAGGGATACACACAACTCTTCATGATGCCCTTGCAGAGGGGAAAGTTAAGGAAGGAATTCCCCTGGGTCCATGGCCGAGCTGTTAAACAGGGATCCAGAATTGAAAAGAATACTGCTAAGTATTATTTATGCTTTAAAATCGTAGCGCAAGTGTTTTTCTTAGTTTTTTTCAGCTTTTAGGTGAGACTGAGGACATTCCGTATTTCGGGAATGGTGGTCAACTATGCTAAATATTCATGATAACGATATGTTATAATTTTAAATTACATTTGGTATTTACTATTTCTATTAGGTACATATTTTTCAGGAACATCTATTTTTAGCTAAGATGTGATTGCACATTTCTTATTTTTACATATTTTACAGAACTACTGTCCGAAAACGTTCAGGCTTCCTTTCAGAATCATAACCCAAATATTTTTATCAAGCTTTGGAGGAAGGAGGTGATATAATTAATATCGATGATAATGATTTATATGGGCAGCTGTTTCAAAAAATGTTCTGCCTGGGTAGCTGGATGAATGTTGATGGATAAAGCTAGAGGTTGAATAGGAACAATAGAAAAATGTTAAGAATGATTAAAGTCCCGATTTATACATGAAAAGAGCAATCAAATAAACATCAAATTTTTTACAGGGTAAGCATTGGAGAGTATGGCATCGAGAAGGTTGGTTTTAAATTTCCCGAAATACTCAAGTATAGATAGCTTGAGGATTTTGGAATCATTCCCAAGAGATATATCTTCAAAACTTACCCTAAGAAGACTAAAACATTTCCTCTCAAACTATACTCATATTTATACTATTATCCATGAAATAAAGAGTCAACCTACTTGATATTTCAAAATAAGCAGAGGTCTTATTTAAATGGAAGTACTTATGTGAACTATCTTTGTAGATAAACCTGTGGATAATAGTAGTATGGTCTACTGTCAATATATTGATGAAGCTTTACGAAATATTTACAGCCAGGTTACAAGCAAAAGCTTCTAAAAATGTTCAAGATTTTCATATAGCTTTTGACTAAATCCTGCGACATATTTGGGAAGCTAACATTCTGAGGCCAAAAAGTATACTTCTTCACCCTCTTGAGGATGATCGCAGGCTAGTACATGCAGAATGAACATCAATTGAAATAATGAAGAGGTATTTTCGTGTGGTTAATCATTTTCGAAGAGATGTCTTGGAAAACACGTGGCTGACATAAAATCGTCCATTGTTTCTCAAGGATGAGATAAGTGAAAAGATCAGGTTTCGTAAGTGTGTCCGTAGATGCTAAGTAACCAGAAAAGAAGGTAGTAGTAGTAGTAGTAGTAGTAGTAGTAGTAGTAGTAGTAGTAGTAGTAGTAGTAGTAGTAGTAGTAGTAGTAATAGTAGTAGCAGTAGTAGTTCTGGTAATACTTAGTGATAGATGGGCTAGTAGTAGATCATTACAGGTATGAGGCAGGCTGTGGCCCCGCGGTGGTCTCCAAAACTATATTTATGATTATATGTTTTTTTAAATTATATTTGGTAATCACTACTTTTATTTTACTATCGACAGCTGGATAAAAGATCTTTATTTGTTGAGAAAATATATTTATAAGCAAAATAGGTTACCACAATTCTTATTTTTACGTATTTCATATGTTGTCTACGATTATTTATGCTTTAAAATCGTAGCGCAAGTGTGTTTCTTAGTTTGTTTCAGCTTTCAGGTGATAATGAGAACGTTTCGTATTTCAGGAATGTTGATGAACAATGATAAATAATGATGATAATGATATATTATAATTTTAATTTTAGCTTACATTTAGTATTTACTATTTTTATTAGGTGCATATTTGACTAACATGTCTATTTTCAGCTAAAGTGTTATTGCACATTCCTTATTTTTACGTATTTTACAGAACTGCTGTTCAAAAACTTTGTTTTCTTTCAGAATCATAGCTCAAATATTTTTATCAAGCTTTAGAGGGGGGACACCCCCAATTTCAGGTATGACAAACGTGAGATAATCAATATTGATGATAGTGATTTGTATAGGGAACTGTTCCAAAAAATGTTCTGCCTGGTTTGCTGGATGAATGTTTTACTGAGCATACACGAGTCGGATTGAAGTTGAATAGGAACAATAGAAACATGTTAACAATAATTAAAGGCCCGATACATGAAAACGAACATCAAAATTTGTACAGGGTAAGCATCGCAGAGTATGGCATCAAGAAGGTTGGTTTTGATGAACCAGAGAAGTATAGATAGATCTTGTAAACCTTCCCAAGAGATGTATTTTCTACCCTTACCCTAAGAAGACCTAAATCTTTCCACTAAAACTATACTTAAATAAATAAATACAGAGTCAACCTACTTGATGTTTCAAAATAGCAGAGGTGTTATTTAAATGAGAATACTTATGGGAACTCTCTTTGTAGATAAATCTGTGTATAATAGTAGTATGGTCGACTACCAATATATTGATGAAGCTTTACGAAATACAGCCAGGCTCCAAGAAAAAGCTTCTAAAGGTGTTCACGATTTTCATACAACTTTGGAAGAAATTAAGAAGGAATTAAGGGACATACTTGAGAAACTAACACGATGAGACAAAAAGTTATATGAATATCAACTGAATTGATAATCCAAATCATGGACAGGTATTTTTTACATAATCTTGAACTTATTTATTCTTCATGTTTCACTGACGTCTTACCCGATAAGTCAATCATATCAGGAAATATAACTTCTGACGCCTATTGCAAAAAGCAACGGCACCATAAAAGAAAGCTCTCACCAAATTTTATTTTTCTAACAACTTATCAGACAGATGCCAGTGAACTACGAGGGGCGTTAAGAAGTAAGAACCACTTGCGCATCCAGTAGTGTGACCGTTCATTCTCAGACACTCTTGGCCAGCCTCTCGCTAGGCCGCTATAAAAAATTGTTTCTACTTTCATACATTTCTTATAAACGCAAAAACTTTGATCTCATTTACGTTACGCGAAAAAAATGGTTAAGGAATTTCAAGAAGACATTGAAAAATCACAACGCAACACCTCTACACAGTTTACCAAGTAAATATGTACTATCGTTTACGGTATGTATTGTGAACTGTTATTCTAGCTCATTACACGGCTAGTTTTCAACCTTCCTCTGCAAAAAAACGATTTCTTATAGTTTCACATCCATTTTCCTTAAAAAATGATCAATTCTATTGATGTGTTCAATGCTTTCAAAAAAAAATTGTTTTGGTCTTTATGCACTGTCCTGGGCTATGCTGCTTATGCGGGGTGCCATCTAAAGATCTCGGCATGTTACAAGACCTTTCACAGTATTGTAGTAACACACTGTATAGGGATCTGAAAATGAAAAGAAAAAACGAACAAAGGCTCACCTGGAAGATAGATAAATGAAATACAGGGGTTTTCAGAACTAAAGGATCAAACTTCTAGGGGTTATTCAGTGTAACAGTAGAAAGGCAAAAATTAAATGCATTAAATCCTATTTAGGCAATTCATGGGTCCCTGTACTCAAATGTTTTCTACTGTTATACTGAATAACCCCTAGAAGTTTGATACCTTAGTTCTGAAACACCCTGTATATTGTCAGAGTCATTGTACTGCCACAGTTGTCACGGAAACGTTTACAATAAAGAATTATCAGAGAAACATGGAGGATTATCGACATGAAAACCACAGGATAAGTTTCAGATGCTACATTAACCAGTAACTGGTGCCACGACTTGACTTGTGTTCGAATCTTTATGGTGGCTATGTTAAAAAAATGAAAAAAACGTTCATATTTTAGTTTGTGATACAATTCATAAATAAAATTTCTCTGACTCGGTTACAAAATGGTTCTTACTTAAAATATGACCCTCGCATAAACCGTTAGTTCAATGCTATTTTTTATTTTAGGTTATAAATTGTGGCATGCTGGCGAATTATAGATTTTCGATTGTACGAATGAACTCAAAATTGTGGAACGAGTTGATTTTTCTGCACCTGATAAGTTAATCTGAGCAGTGACGGTTGAGGTTTTCTAGGGGTTTCCCTCACCTAAGTGCGAATGCAGTCACCAAAAAACCATTTTCCCCTATTAAATAGAACAGAACGTGAAAATCATAGTTCTCCTATTAATGATCATGTAATTTTAGATCGCATAGATATTAAATATGTTTATATAGTAAAACTTTGTTTTTTTCCATGAAAAAAATAGGCAAAAACAAATGTATCCTCTTAAAGCCCTGTTCGTGAAGGTGTCGTCACCAGAACTCTCTGAATTGCTATGACTATCTTCCTCACTCTCATTTATAATAACTGGTAAAATGTCAGCTTGGTCTAGATATTTTGACCAAATTTAGGCAGTAACAGTTTGTAAAGCTTTATTATTTCTTCAATAATTGCTTTTCAAACCACTACAAAAAGTTTTCTTGTAGTCATGATAGTCTCTATGATTTAATGATGACGAAAATACTAATTCTGCTCCATCAATAAATCCATTTTCTTTCTCCTATGTTGTGTGCATTTGAATTACTTATCGTCGATGGTACAAGAAAAAATCGTAACTCCGTTTCTAAGAATTTCAGAGGAAAGCGTAAAAACAAATCGAGTTATACATTATATTGTTTTAGTAATGATAGCATTATTGTGATGAATTAAAGGTAAAATTAGGAATTACGTGTTTTTCCTCTTTTGAACGCCATATGAAGTGGAGTTACGTGGTTTTCTTGTGTTAACAACGTTCATTCGTATATAATCCTCGTAATAAACACTCAAAAAGATGTCAAAAGGAAAACTTTATTATATTGTGAATATAAGGTAAAAATGTGTGCTTGATTCTCATCCTGACTTGTGTTTTATTTTCTCACCGCTTACTTTGGTGATAGCTTGAATTCATACTCCATGCAACCAAGGGTTCTAGGTCCTTTCGAAAATTCCAATTTTGCGTAAAAGCTACCTTCGAGAAACATTTTTATCTTGAATTTTTCCAAGTCTATAAAGGCATTTTCAACTGTATAGTTACCCTAAAAGTCAAGTTACTAAGACAAGCCTAGACGAAGAGCCTTTGAAAACGAAGATATTCAGGAATTAAATGCAAAATCTTACCCTTTTTATAGGACAGATGCCTACTGGCATTTTAGCTTTCTTTTCCATATCATAAAAAAAATCACCAACATATTTCGGTAGAGTATGACACAAATCTTTTTCTTCCAATGCAAAAACGCTTTGTTTTTTGTCCAGTCGGGAACATTTCACGCTTCCCTGATTGATAAAATGTTTATTAAAGCAACTTTTTTACCATATCATTTTCATTACCTTCAGTGATTCGTCTATATCAAAAGGGATTGATATATTGGCATCAAAAAGTTGTATAGTTTTGTTGTACATGTGATATCGAAATTTTAATGTAAAATCACCCTCTTCATACTTTTTACACTGTTTTACACTCAGTACTGTTAACAAAGCTGGTCCCATTAAGAAAATAGACAACCTTAAAATTTGCAAAATTTTGCAAGCCGTTTATTTAAATCTGCCGTGCTTAACGCAAACTTTATGCAAAACTAGATGAGTTATTATAGGATAAGGTGTCATAGATCTCATATCAGCATAAAAACTGAAAATACTTTGTATTTACTAGAAATGCTTAAAAAGCCTCTTTTAGTTAGAAATATGATCTGTATATGGACTTCAGTAAATGCGGAACGGCAAGAAATTTTTCGAAGCATTCCAATTAAGCATATGTACCAGTATACGAAATTCAACCTGGAATTTAATCTACACATACTATTGGTGGTCATACTGAATTATGAATTTTTAGCAAAATGTGGGACAAATGCAGTATATTCACCAACATTACAGAGCGTATATTTTGTAAACGCTACATCTAGTAACAGTGGCGGACCGCAACCAACATTACAGAGCGAAACCAACATGGCAGAACGCAACCAACATTACAGAGAGTATGTTTTGTAAATGCTAGAGCTAGTGAGGCGGACCGCAACCAACATTACAGAGCGCAACCAACATTACAGAACGCAACCAAAAGAGAGTATGTTTTGCAAATGCTAGAGCTAGTGACAGTGGCGGACCGCAACCAACATCGCAGAGCGCAACCAACAATACAGAGAGTATATTTTCTAAATGCTGGAACTAGTGAGATGGACCGCAACTAACATTACAGAGCGCAACTAACATTACATAGCCTATGTTTTGTAAATGCTAGGAGCTAGTGACATTGGCGGACCGCAACCAACATTACAGTACCGGCGTATGAGTGACTAGGAGGATTTAGCTTACTTTAGGAAAATAATATAAAAAATAGGCTACAGGGAAAGGAATAATTTCAAAATAGATACTTGAAAGTTTTACTACCCACTCAAACCATATTTTAACTTTATTACAATTTTATAATTTAAGCTCTAAGAAAAATGAACATTTAAATAAAATTTGATCAAAGTATTTATTATACAAAATTCTCAGAATGAAGACTTACGTATAAATACTAGTGGCAAGATATATTCTATTTGAAAAAAGTTCTAGTCACTAGAACTATGAATTGCTATCACCATTTTCCTCATTCACATTTATAATGATTGGTAAAATGTCAGCATGCTCTAGATATTTTTCTCTTTCCCATCATGTCTGAATTTCATTTTCAGTATGTGATATACATACATTTTGAACAAATTTCGGCTGTAACAGTTTCTAAAGCTTCTCGCCATAAATTGATACAGCGCTCTACAGTTCTGCCATTTCGACCCACACGGTTGTTGTAGTAGTACTTTGTTATGCACTAAACATTTTTCATAGGGTCAAAAATGCAATGATAGGGCGGTAATCGTAATACTTTATGTCCATAATGTTCGGCTAATGCATCAACAACATATCTTATAGGCGGTTTATATTCCTGTACCATCTGCAGTAGTTGTGCTTTGAACATGTCAGGACTAAAATCAATTTCATTAATGCTCAACCATTTTTTAATATCCTCCTTTTTTGATGCTGTAGTTGGTGCCTTATTCTCAATAGTACTATGGTATGGTGCATTGTCCATAACTATAACCGAGGGCCTTTTTAAATTCGTCAATAGTTGCTTTTCAAACAAATGCAAAAAGTTGTCTTTATTCATTTCTCGTTGATAGTCTCAATGATTTAATGATGATGAAAATACTAATTAGAAATAGGTTGCCATTATTTTCTAAACATCAATAGGATTTTCAGGATTCAAAACATTTCTGTATCATACCAAATGCTTCCATTATACATTCTCGTAACTGCTGCTTAGTTTCAAAACTATGCTGATAAGCTTGGTTTTTAGTAAAACGGGAAATTTTCCCAGGTATATTCAAACATGCACAATCAAAACATTTGGCATTTTATTAAGTCACTATTCAAGTGTAATTCTCAATGATAACCAATGAAAAATATTATTTTTTCTTTGCCTAAGTTATATGCCACTAACCCTATTTGAACAACGTAAGTCTATAACAGTTTTTTGATCATTTTCCGTTATTATTATTAATAAGCTGTAATAGATATTCGAAATTTCAGTCTTTCAGATCGATATTGAGCCCAAAAAGTACTTTAAAACTGTTTTTTTGTTGGTGATACAATTTGTATTGTCTTACGAAAAATTCAAAACGTCCTTGCAATGACAGATTCATATCTTTCCACTACTGATAGTCCTAGAATGTATGCGCATCCTATGTCCATTTAAACATACATATTTTAGTAATTTTTATTATTTCATTATTATCGCCCTGTATATGATATTCTAAAATACAGATTCGGTTGTGTAGAAAAAATCTGCGTACATGTATGAAAAACAACGTAAACAGTACGACT
Source organism: Acanthoscelides obtectus (assembly GCA_963669975.1). Classification (NCBI taxonomy): domain Eukaryota; kingdom Metazoa; phylum Arthropoda; class Insecta; order Coleoptera; family Chrysomelidae; genus Acanthoscelides; species Acanthoscelides obtectus. The sequence goes on along the minus strand of CAVLJG010000002.1, from coordinate 36,149,231 downwards.
CTAGCCAATCGGTAGCGAGCGTAGGTGATGTGAGGGGCAAGGAGGGGTGATTCTGCGGCAAGGTACTGCGCGGCTTCAGTTCTCGAGGTAGCGGGTTGGCGGTCGGTCAGTGCTACCAGGTCGCGTAAAGGCACGCGTTTTTTGTTCCGTTTGTGAAGTTTCTTTATATCAGGAGGCAAAGTGTGATATATAGGATGTCCCATAAATATCACGCCAGAGTGACACGAGAGGTAGATTGGCTTCAGATCAATTAGATAAAATCAACATTACCTTAGGAAAAGTTTTCGAGAGAACAGTCAGTAAATATTGAGATGATACAATTAAAAAATCGGTACAATATACTTGACTTTTTCCTATATTTTTCAAACATTTTGATTCAACTTCTACATTTCGAAAAAAATGTCGGATTCAAAAATATTTTTCTATTTGTTTCAGGTCCAGGGTCCAGTTGAGATGGAAAACTTAGCAGAACTAGGTGGGTTTTTTTTCAGTTGTATAGACTAAACTTTTTTAGAGCAAAATGTAAAAATAACAATCAGCAAGAAATGCATGCTGCTTCAAAGAATCCGAGTGATGTATTTCACATGTTTCAAGCTCCAAACCGTTTATTTTGATAGCTTTAGTTTGAGAGGCAATTTCAAAATATTTTTGTACTTGTTTCAGGTCCAGTTATGAAGGTGAAACAGAACGGTAAACTAGGTAAGCGCTGATAAATAATTTTTTCTCGCAGATATTTGAAAATTTTCTAATTCGTAGGATACTTGCGACAAAATAATCACAACAAAATTGGAGTAGATTGGTCAAGTAGTTTTTGAGAATATCTAATTTTTTATCCCAAAACACCTTTCTTCCGGCCATCACTACTAGTTTATTGAGCAATATACAGGGTTAGTTCAAAAGGTATTTTATAGCAAAATACCTTGCCGATATGAATCGCAAGCCATTCCGGAAGAAAAATGTTATTTTTATGCGTAAAACGACGGGTTACGTTTTTTCTTCTAAAATAATTCAAACATTTCGTATTTGTGAGTAATTGAACAGATTCTCTACGATATTCGAGAAACATACGTTATACACATTTTAAAACAAAGCGGATGTGTCTATCACCTTTTGTTGTGAACACTTTTTTTAAGATTTCTCATACTCTTGCGTACCTATACATATGTAGAGCTGAAATTTTTGCACGGTCACTGATGAGCCTGAGTTGATAAAAAAAATATTTCATACTGAATTGCGCTGAACTGTTCATAAAGTTAGCACGCAAACTGAAGACACTGTTATGTTTGAAACTGCATTATTGATGACTGCATGACTTTGCCAAATACGTAGGTCACGTATTCCAGTTTCTTTACGAAGAAATACAATTCCCTGGACCTTTTAAAAGTATTGATACAGTATACGTCTATTTTCGAAATATCGTATGATTAAAACGACTGCGAGTTCAAAATGTCTAGAAAACGAAAAAACAGGAGACAAATAAAAAAATGAAAATAAAACAAATTATAATATTCTTGAAGAGCCGAGATACAATTAGTTCCAAAATAAAATAGACCTTGATACCAACTTAACGTTTCTTGGGAGATAGTTTCTCATAGTTATGTGTTATACGGCTGTTATCGTTACTACCATTTTTTTTTAAAGTCAAGTCAAAGGTTTCTTTTTTCCATTTTTGAGTGTTGTGAAATGGAATGTAGCAATGACTACGTCGATATTATTTTTGTGTACGGGTTCTGTAGCAGTTTTGTAGAAAATTGAAAGTGGAATTCGAAACATTGCGCGTTCCCAGAAAAAACAGTGACGTACTATTTTTATTTGGAAAAATAATGCCACTAATCCCTTGTATCTCCGCCACTGGTGTACGTTAATTTTAAGTAAGGACTTCTGAATGTGGACAATACTTAGGTAAATGCACATACCAAATTTTAGTTCATTCGTTGACGGTTTTCAAGATATTAAAAAAAATGTTTTTTATTTTTAAAAACTTCAACACCCCGTTTTTTTAATGATGCAACCACCTGTCTTTATAATTTACACTGTGAATAAAAATATAGCTTTCTATAAGGTTGTCGCGAGAGAGTGGTTTCTGAAATAGTTTTTTTTGCAAAAATGCTCCGTAAGGACAAGGATACAAATATAGGAAAATAGGGTGATGATTATTTATTGTCCAACTGCAATTTTTCGTCATATTTTGATAAGTCATTGGCAGTAGCTCATCGTTGGTAACTACGATCTCCACGGACTGCATAGAGGCGCAAGGGGTATTCTCCATGTGCGTGCGAACCAGCTTTTATAAAAGGTGTCAATATGTTAGAGCGAACTATTTTATTTATATTCATTTATTGAACCAGATATTAGAAAACATAAGAGTACCATACAATGAAAACAAACTACTGAAATAGTACGAGCGTAACTTCTTTTGACATGAAACAGCTACCGGAGCACTCGCTAGAATTGTTCCATCCACCTTTCCTCCCAAAGTGTAAGAGTGAGACCTTCAATAACGTAGTACTTGTGTACTCATGCTGTTTCTACTTGTTCCAGGGACTAGAGCAGTTTGCTGAAAAGTAAGTGCACTTAGGGTTTTCGTATTGGTGTAGGGTCAACAGCCGAACCGAATGAGAGCTGTGAGATTGATAAACCTACCGGTTGTATGAGGTACAAGTCCCTTATTCAACCGGTTTGTTAGTGTGAATTGAGACATTTGGCGAAAGAGGTTGACTAGCCCTTTTATCCTCGGTAGGCTGTCGATTATGTCTTGAATTTATCGGAGCATTGCACATAGCTTCGAGAAAATTTAGGTCCATGAGCGACAGGATAGAATTGGAAGGGGCGTCTTCAATGTTCCTTCGGTTTCTACACTATCATAGGATAGCTGGACACAACAAGCGATGAAAGGGCGGAGGGCTTTTTTGGTCTGTAGAACCATTGTCTTTTTCGGGGTTGGAAGAAGACTTTGGGGAGCCGGATCTTGACTTGTAAGATCGATCGACTTCATCGATCTATCTCGCTTGTCGCTACTGACTAATTTAGCCCAATGCGAAGAGCGAGCATGGTTGACGAATGAGGCGGACGACTCTGCAAACTGCCCTCGCCCGACAGGGTGCCCCACTTAGATAGCTAGGGATCACTAGGAAAAAGCATCGGTTCAGTTGAAGAGTTAGGAAAAATAACAAAACGGTTGCAAACTTTAAAAGTAGAGAGAATCAGAATTGTCATATAATACATAAGCTTCAAAAAAAAATCTATCAAGTTGTCGGGCGTAGCGAGTAGCTAGGGAAATGTTAGGGAATTTTATTTGGGCACTCTGCGATGTCGGGGGCCCGTCGAGGGATACAGACAACCGTTCACCATGCCTTGCACAGAGCAAGCAGGGGCACATGGCACATCGAGGGATTCAGACACTTATCATGCCCTTGCCTAGAGCATGCAGGGGCCCAGGGACAAGAGCTGTTGGCTGAAGTGTAAGTACACTTGCGGTTTTCGTATCGGTATAGGGTTTACAGCCGAACTCGGGTGAGAGCTGCGAGATTGATAAACCTACCAGTTGTATGAGGTACAAGTCCATTATTCAACCGGTTCGTTAGTGTGAATTGAGACATTTGGCGAAAGAGGTTGACTAGCCCTTTTATCCTCGGTAGGCTGTCGATTGTGTCTTGAATTTATCGGAGCATTGCACATAGCTTCGAGAAAATTTAGGTCCATGAGCGACAGGATAGGATTGGAAGGGGCATCTTCAATGTTCCTTCGGTTTCTACACTACCATAGGATAGCTGGACACAACAAGCGATGAAAGGGCGGAGGGCTTTTTTGGTCTGTAGACATTGTCTTTTTCGGGGTTGGAAGAAGACTTTGGGGAGCCGGACCTTGACTTGTAAGATCGATCGACTTCATCGATCTATCTCGCCTGTCGCTACTGACTAATTTAGCCCAATGCGAAGAGCGAGCATGGTTGACGAATGAGGCGGACGACTCTGCAAACTGCCCTCGCCCGACAGGGTGCCCCACTTAGATAGCTAGGGATCACTAGGTAAAAGCATCGGTTCAGTTGAAGAGTTAGGAAAAATAACAAAACGGTTGCAAACTTTAAAAGTAGAGAGAATTAGAATCGTCATATAATACATAAGCTTCAAGAAAAATCTATCAAGTTGTCGAGAGTAGCGAGTAGCTAGGGAAATGTTAGGGAATTTTATTTGGGCACTCTGCGATGTCGGGGGCCCGTCGAGGGATACAGACAACCGTTCACCATGCCTTGCACAGAGCAAGCAGGGGCACATGGCACATCGAGGGATTCAGACACTTATCATGCCCTTGCCTAGAGCATGCAGGGGCCCAGGGATAAGAGCAGTTGGCTAAAGTGTAAGTTCACTTGCGGTTTTCGTATCGGTATAGGGTTTACAGCCGAACACGGGCGAAAGCTGCGAGATTGATAAACCTGCCGGTTGTATGAGGTACAAGTCCCTTATTCAACCGGTTCGTTAGTGTGAATTGAGACATTTGGCGAAAGAGGTTGACTAGCCCTTTTATCCTCGGTAGGCTGTCGATTGTGTCTTGAATTTATCGGAGCATTGCACATAGCTTCGAGAAAATTTAGGTCCATGAGCGACAGGATAGGATTGGAAGGGGCGTCTTCAATGTTCCTTCGGTTTCTACACTACCATAGGATAGCTGGACACAACAAGCGATGAAAGGGCGGAGGGCTTTTTTGGTCTGTAGAACCATTGTCTTTTTCGGGGTTGGAAGAAGACTTTGGGGAGCCGGATCTTGACTTGTAAGATCGATCGACTTCATCGATCTATCTCGCTTGTCGCTACTGACTAATTTAGCCCAATGCGAAGAGCGAGCATGGTTGACGAATGAGGCGGACGACTCTGCAAACTGCCCTCGCCCGACAGGGTGCCCCATTTAGATAGCTAGGGATCACTAGGAAAAAGCATCGGTTCAGTTGAAGAGTTAGGAAAAATAACAAAACGGTTGCAAACTTTAAAAGTAGAGAGAATCAGAATTGTCATATAATACATAAGCTTCAAAAAAATCTATCAAGTTGTCGGGAGTAGGGAGTAGCTAGGGAAATGTTAGGGAATTTTATTTGGGCACTCTGCGATGTCGGGGGCCCGTCGAGGGATACAGACAACCGTTCACCATGCCTTGCACAGAGCAAGCAGGGGCACATGGCACATCGAGGGATTCAGACACTTATCATGCCCTTGCCTAGAGCATGCAGGGGCCCAGGGACAAGAGCAGTTGGCTGAAGTGTAAGTACACTTGCAGTTTTCGTATCGGTATAGGGTTTACAGCCGAACCGAATGAGAGCTGTGAGGTTGGTAAACCTGCTGGTTGTATGAGGTACAAGTCCCTTATTCAACCGGTTCGTTAGTGTGAATTGAGACATTTGGCGAAAGAGGTTGACTAGCCCTTTTATCCTCGGTAGGCTGTCGATTATGTCTTGAATTTATCGGAGCATTGCACAAGGCTTCGAGAAAATTTAGGTCAGAGGGCAAAGTTAAGGAAGGAATTCCCCTGGCTCCATGGTCGAGCTGTTAAACAGGGATCCAGGATTTAAAAGAATACTGCAAGTATCAATATGGTGTTTTCAATGGTCTGTTGCCTATGATTATTTATGCTTTAAAATCGTGGCGCAAGTGTTTTTCTTAGTTTTTTCAGCTTTTAGGTGAGAGTGAGGACATTCCGTATTTCGGGAATGGTGATGAACTATGCTAAATATTGATGGTAATGATATGTTATAATTTTAAATTACATTAGAAAAAATTATAGTACAACATCTGCCCTACTTAATCTGCAAGACAATATTTTAAGTGCCTTAGATAAGAAAATGGCACTAGCCTTAATCTCTATAGACTATTCGAAAGCCTTTGACAGCATCAATAATAAATTATTACTTGCGAAATTAAATTACATAGGTCTTGACAGTGTATCCCTTTTATTTTTCGACAGTTACCTTCATCAAAGAACTCGGTGTGTTTTTCTCAATCAAGAAATGTCTCAAGTGACAATAATTCCCTCAGGCGTACCTCAGGGATCTGTATTGGGACCGCTTCTGTTCCTCATATATACGTTCGACTTAAGCAAAAGTATTGATAATTCTCATGTCCAGTCATTTGCAGACGATACGCAATTGCTTCATTATTTTAACCCAGATAATGTCAATAATACTACACAAATTTTACAAAACGATGTTAATAAATTAATTAAATACTCTTTAGATCACAATCTACTTATTAATCCACAAAAATCTAAAATGTTATTATTTTGCGCACAAAGAAAAACATACAATGTAACACAGCTCTTGAACATTCAGATAAATAACCAAATCTTGCAATTTTCTGATTCTACAAAAATTCTTGGTGTTGTTGTTGATACAAAATTAAGGTTTATTGAACATGTTAAAAGTCTATCTCAGAAAACCTACCTACGGCTGCGCACTCTTATAGCAAACAGGTATTTACTAAATTTTAAGATGCGTAAAAAACTATGTGAAGCATTGGTCATATCTATAATAAGTTATTGTAATATCGTATACTATACTTGTTTAGACAATTTCACTAAAAACGTTATTCAAGTTATTCAAAACAATTGTATACGATTCATTTTTGGCTTTCGTAAATTTGATCATGTATCGGCGAAATATTCCGTTCTAAACTGGTTAAAAATTAATGACATAGTCAAGTGTCATTATTCAGTTTTTGTTCACAAATTGCTGCTCACGTCTAAACCTTATTACTTGAAGGAAAAAATTTCATTTAATAATGATGTTCATTGTAGAAGAAAATGTAGAGAACATAATATTAGAAGTTTTTTCTTACAATGTTGCTATTATTTATAATGACCTTCCTAAAGTATATAAAGAATTTTCATTACCTGTCTTTCGACAAAAAGTTAAAACATTATTTCTCAACCCTCCAAACATATAATTTACGTAATCATTCATTTCTTTTTTATTCCATCTTTAATTCAGATTAATAATTTTTTGGTGCATTTGGGTTTGGAAAGTATGCCTTTTTCTCTTTTTTTTTTAAATTTTACTTTGGATGTAATGAACCAAATCTGTTTGTGGATAGTGTATTCTTTTGAACATCTGCTAGAGACTATATGGTTAAGTGTAAACTTCGCCATATAAGTCTGACATTTGGCTATACTACAATGTAACTGTGGATAAATAAAGACGTCTATTATTATTATTAGGTATTTACTATTTCTTTTAGGTATATATCTCTTACGAACATCTATTTTAAAGAACTGCCCTAAAACGTTCAGACTTCCTTTCAGAATCATAACTCAAATATTTTTATCAAGCTTTGGAGGAAGGAGGTGATAAACGTGATATAATTAATATCCATGATAATGATTTGTATAGGCAGCTGTTTCAAAAAATGTTCTGCCTGGATAGCTGGATGAATGTTGATGGATAAAGCTAGAGGTTGAATAGGAACAATAGAAAAATGTAAAGAATAATCAAAGTCCCGATTTATAGTATGTTACAATACATGAAAAGAGCGATCAAATAAACATCAAAATTATGTACGGGTAAGCATTGGAGAGTATGGCATCAAGAAGGTTGGTTTAGAATTTCCCGAACCACTCAAGTACACATAGCTTGAAGGTTCTGGAATCGTTTCCAAGGATATATCTTTAGAACTTACCCTAAGAAGACTAAAACATTTCCACTCAAACTATACTCATATTTATGCTATTATCCATGATATAAAGAGTCAACCTACTTGATATTTCAAAATAAGCAGAGGTATTATTTAAATGGGAGTACTTATGTGAACTGTCTTTGTAGATAAACCTATGGATAATAGTAGTATGGTCTACAGTCAATATATTGATGAAGCTTTACGAAATATTAACAGCCAGGTTACAAGCAAAAGCTTCGAAAAATGTTCAAGATTTTCATACAGCTTTTGACGAAATCCTGGGACATATTTGGGAAGCTAACATTCTGAGGCCAAAAAGTATACTTGTTCAGCCTCTTGAAGACGATTGCAGGCTAGTACATGCAGAATGAACGTCGATTGAAATAATGAAGAAGTATTTTCGTGTGGTTAATCATTTTCGGAGAGTTGTCTTGCAAAACACGTGACTGACATAAAATCGTCCAGTGTTTCTCAGGGATGAGATATGTGAAAAGTTCAGGTTTCATAAGTGCGTCCGTAGATGCTAAGTAACCAGATAAGAAGGTAGCAGTAGTAGTAGTAGTAGCAGTAGTAGTAGTAGCAGTAGTAGTAGTAGTAGCAGTAGTAGTAGTAGTAGTAGTAGTAGCAGTAGCAGTAGTACTTCTGGTAATACTTAGCAATAGAAGGGCTAGAGTAGATCATTACAGGTATGAGGCAGGCTGCGGCCTCGCGATGGTCTCCAAAGCTATATTTATTATTACGTTTTTTCAAATTATATTTGGTATTCACTATTTTTATTTTACTATCGACAGCTGGATAAAACACCTTTATTTGTTGAGAATATATATTTATAAGCAAAATGGGTTACCACAATTCTTATTTTTACGTATTTCATAGGTCTGTTGTCTATGATTATTTATGCTTTAAACTCGTAGCGCAAGTGTTTTTCTTAGTTTGTTTCAGCTTTTAGGTGAGAATGAGAACATTCCGTATTTAGGGAATGGTGATGAACAATGATAAATATTGATGATAATGATATATTATAATTTTAATTTTAGCTTACATTTGGTATTTACTATTTCTATTACATACGTACATATTTTAGGAACATGGCTATTTTCAGCTAAAATGTTATTGCACATTTCTTATTTTTACGTATTTTACAGAACTGCTGTTCAAAAACTTTCAGGTTTTCTTTCAGAATCATAGCTCAAATATTTTTATCAAGCTTTGCAGGCGTGACACCCCCAATTTCAGGTATGGCGTACGTCCCGAGCGTGACAAACGTGAGATAATGAATATTGAGTGATTTGTATAGGGAACTGTTCCAAAAAATGATCTGCCTGGATTGCTGGATGAATATTTTACTGAGCATACACGAGTCGGAATGAAGTTGAATAGGAACAATAGAAACATGTTAACAATGATTAAAGGCCCGATTTATAGTATGCTGCAATACATGAAAACGAACATCAAAATTTGTACTGGGTAAGCATCGGAGAGTATGGCATCAATAAGGTTGCTGTTGACGAACCACTGAAGTATAGATAGAACTTTTAAGGATCTTGGAAACGTTCCCAAGAGATCTATTTTCTAAACTTACCCTAAGACGGTCAAAAGGTTTCCACTCGAACTACTTAGTTATAAATAAATACAGAGTCGACCCACTTGATGTTTCAAAATAAGCAGAAGTGTTATTTAAATGAGAATACTTATGTGAACTCTCTTTGTAGATAAGTCTGTGGATAATATTATGGTCTACTGTCGAAATACTGATGAAGTTTTATGAAATACAGCCTGGTTCACGATTCTGAAGAAATTAGAGGATTAAGGGAATTTGGGAAACTAACACAATGAGGCCAAAAGTTATATGAAGATCAATTGAATTGATAATCGAAATAATGAACAGGTATTCTTCATATAATCTTGAACTTATTTATTCTTCATCTTTCACTGGCGTCTTACCCGATAAGTCAGTCTTATCAGGAAATATAATTTCTGAGGAGCAGCGGCGCCATAGAAGAAAGCTTTCACCAAATTTTATTTTTCTAACAACTTATCAGTGAACTACGAGTTGCGTTTTTGAAGTAAGAACCAATTGCACATCCTGCAGTGTGACCGTTCAGTCTCAGACATTCTTGGCCAACCTCTCACTACGCCGCTATAAAAAAACTCATGATCCGTTAGTTTGGTTGGAGAATATCAATCAGATATTTCCTTCAAAGATATTCAAACAAATTGGCTCACAGAAGAAGAACTAGAGAGACAATTGTTACTAAATTTATATAGGGTGATTCTTTTGTCATTCTTTTGTAATCAATTGTCATCGTCTTTGTGAAGACTTCTTCCCATTTTATCATGTGTTCTGTGTCCCATACATGTTCGCTTAGCGCTGATTTTGAGGTCGCAATATTTTAGTCGCAGATTGCATAACAATCAACCAGTGTGTTACGACAACAGTTTCATCTAATTTTCAATAAATATTGGAACAACTTTGCAAATAACCTCATTTTTTATTACGTATTTCTCCTCAAAAAAGTATAATTTGGCAACATTGGACAGCATTTGCTTTATCCATCAGAAATGAACGTTATAAAATGGCCAGTGAGAATTGTTTATTCTTTTTTCAAACATCTCCTATAAACGCGAAAACTTTGATCTCATTGAAGATACGTGGGAAAAGTAGTGAAGGAATTTCAAGAATACATCGAAAAATCACAACGCAACACCTCTACACAGTTCACCAAGTAAATATGTTCTAACATTTGCGGTATGTATTTTGAACTGTTATTTTAGATTACTTATTACACGGCTAGTTTTCACTTGCTTTGCAAAAAACAACGATTTTTCATAGCTTCACATCCATGTCCCTTAAAAAATGATCATTTCTATTGATGTCTTCAATTTTTTCCTTTATGCGCAAAAGTATAGTCTCACCAAAACTCATCCTCACTTATCGCTGTCCTGGGCTATGCTGTTTGTGCAGGCTGCCATATAAAAATCTCAGCATGTTACAGAACCTTTCACACTATTGTAGTAACACACTGTATAGGTATATAGAAATGAAAAGAAAAAACACGATTGTCACCTGGAGGACAGATAAATAAAATATATCGTCAAAGTCATTGTACTGAAGAATGTCACAGTTGTCACGGAAACGTTTACAATAAAGATTTTGTGGTTTCGATTGGCGAGAGAAATATAGGCGATTATCATAAGTAATATCATAAGGGCATCTAATTTTTCCGAAAAAATCGAAAAAACACTCTTATCAATCAATCATATTGCAATTTTCGGTGACAAGCTTTGCGGCAGTCGACATGAAGACCACAGAATAAAAGTTTCAGATGCTACAATAACCAAAAACTGGTAACACGTCTTAACTTGTAAATGTTTATGGTGACTGTGTTAAAAATTGAAAAAATGTTCAAATTTTGGTTTGTGATACAATTTACATTCATAAATAAAATTTGTCTGACTCGAATACTAAACGGTTCTTACTTTAAAAATTACCCTCGTAGAAACCTTTACTTTGATGCCACTTTTTTTTAGGTTAATAACTGTGGCATGCTGGTGGATTATAGAGTTTCGATTGTATAAATGAACCCAGAATTGTGGAACGACTTGATTTTTCTTCACCTGATACAATTACTGTGTGCAGTGACGGTTGAGGTTTTCTAGGGGTTTCCCTCGCCCAAGTGCGAATGCAGTCACCAAAAAAACATATTCCCCTAATAAATAGTGGAGAAGATAAAAATCATAGTTTTCCTATTAATGATCATGTAATTTTATATCAATGGGTATTAAATATGTTTATATAGTAAAACTTTGTTTTTTTCATAAAATACCCAAAAAATTATCCTATTACAGCCCTGTTCGTACAGGTGTCGTCACTGACAGATCTGCTACGCTATATGAGGAGCTTTGGAGCAAAACCGAATAAGTCCACCATAAACAATTTGTAGGAAAAGACGATTTTTCTACAACGCAAAAAGTAATAGCATTTTGGGTTTTTTTGCTACCAAATACTATTGGGGCCAACATAATTAAGTTTCATCTGCATCCAAAATTATGAAATATTATGATTGTCAATATAACGATAAAAACAAAAATGGATTTATTCGGTTTTGCTCAAATCTTATGGATTTATTTTGTTTTGCTAGAAACTTTATTGACAGACATTAATGACAATAATGTTTTTATTGTTTGAAAGCTTTGAATCGCTAGCAAAGCATAATGACTCTCGATACCTCTTAATTTGTCTATGAATTCGTACACCTTTTCCCGCTAGGACAAACTTTTTCGTGAAACATGATCTCCCCCTCGGTTTTCTTTGGGACACTGCCCCAAATGAATCATTTTGCACAAAGTAAACAACCTGTAATTTTTAACGCCCACTGCTGCCATAAAAAAAATCTACAAACTTTAACTGCCTTTGTTGATCTATTTCCCTTAAAACTGGCATCTCGATTGAAAATTTGTCTTGGCAGTGCTGAAAATTGAGTTAAATTATTAAATCATAAATGGAGGAACACGTACACCTGATTTTAAATGACGAGTGAGAAGGTCATCGAAGATATATGAACCGCACTTGTCATATCAAATGATTGATTTTATTGATATACAGGGTGACTTTGAAGTTGAGTCATTAATTTTCAGATAATGATTGTAGAAGGAAGATAAACCAAAATATGTGTGTAAAAATAAAAAAAAATAAAAAAAAAAATGTACCTTGTTTTATAAAATATCCTCCCGACAAGTATTTCAGTGCGGACCTGTATTTGATCGTGAGGCCTTGGAGCACCGGCATGCCGTCCATATGTGAGGTCTTAAGTCACCTGATTTACGAACCCGTTGTACTACATTAACAAAGGCACGAGGGGTTGGTTGCATTCGATTGGGAAACCGATCCGCATAAACATGTGCCATTTGTTATTTCGTTTGAGCCACGCAACAGACACCAATATTCACTACCGACTGACACTGACTGTATACAACTGAATGAAATAATTGTAAAAACATCGTTCCAAATTCTTTCGCTTTTTTGTTTCCGATGCGATGAACCGATAAGGCGGATTATATCCGTTGTCGCCAAACACGAGCACATAATATTATTATTGAGACAGGGCGGTACTCAAACTTCCAAAGGGCTATAACTTTGTTACTTTAATTTTACCAGAAAAATGGTGAAGGAAAAAAACATTTCTTTTGATCAGATCTACTCACTGTTAAAATAAATGACTCAACTTCGAAGTCACCCTGTATATGTACATTACACAAAAAACGATCGGTCTTTTTAATTCAGATTCAAACAAGGCAGCTAAGTTTATCAAGGAGCTTACAGCAAACATGCGCCATCTAACCACTCCCGGTCTAACTTGAATATGTTCCCGCTGTTCACTACGGGATCTCGCCAAAAAATCTCTGAAGTTTTGACGTTGTTGCGCAAAATGTTTGCTTTAAGCTCCTTGATAAACTTATCTGTCTTGTTTTTGAGTAACGAATACGCGAATAGCGAATAGTTACATGCTCAGCACTTATCAAGAATAGAATAAAAGTTGAATAGAGGCTTGTTAAAATTAAGAACATTTTTATTTTTTCTTTCGCAAAGAGACCTACCACATTTATGTCACTATATTTCAAAATGTCTAATTAGTTATGTACAGCGTTGCATTAGGAGGTGTATAGCGTTCCGCAAAAATGTATAAAGAGGTGTCTTTTGTACTCTAGAATTTACTCTACATTTCGTCGCGGGGCGCGGTTAGTACTCCGCTAGCGCATTTGAGGCCGTGTAAGGATGTGTAGTTCACAATCATACATGATACAAATGTAATTCTAAAATCAAAAAAGTATTGAGTCAATTTTTTCATAAATAACAGAAAAACCTCTGCAGTAATGAAATCTGGCAACTTCGCACAACGTATTGAAACGATTCTGTCATATCTGGTTCTGCTTCTACTTCTGTGATCCTGTGATTCACTTTTTATCCGTCAAATAAAAATCATAACATCGAAGTTTCCAAAACCGACGCAAATCTTTATGAAATCTCAAAATGTTCTTTCTGTAAGGAAGTGAGTAACTACAGTATATTCAGATAAGAGATAGACCGGACATAAACAAGACCACGTGATCATAGAACGCTGTAACATTCGGCAGGGACGTATTAAGAGTCACGCAGTACATATTTTAGATAGTAGATGCTGCTTTGCGTAACTTTGTAGTAAATTAGCACAATTCGATGTGTATACGATTGGTGATGGATATAGGATCATGTGGGGGTGGGGTAAGAAATATATAATGATGTAAATATACATAAGGGTTTCAAAATTTTCGCTTCGATTTCCAGCTTTGTGAGAAACCTTCACAACAATTTCTTTGATGGTTGATGCCTTGTTCTCCTCGCGCTCGATCTTATATATATTCAAAATGACCTCTTTCATTTCTGCACTCAGGTGTCTTTTTTTAGAGCGTTTCCTAGGTGGACTGCAGGAGTTTACAACTTCATAGGCAGTATCTGTACTACTGGGCATTTTGCGCAAGCAGTTGATAACAATAACAATCAATAACAAGGTATAACAATAACAACGACAAACTCAACAACTTAATAAGATAACAAACGAAAACGTCCAAAGAAATATCAAATTGCAATGATGCACACGAGATACGTAACACGTCTGAACCTGAATGTGACTCTGCCTTGATACGACTGCTCTGCCGCTCGGCATAGGCATTTAATTGCGAATTGACCAATGAGGGCTCCTGTTTTACGTCGAGACGGCGGCGTTAGCGTGAAAATCACCCGAACCTTTTGTTTACATCCGGTCTATCTCTTATCTGAATATACTGTAGGGTCCGAAATCGAACAGTGTCTATGGCAACCTCAAGACATAAACAAATAGTGCTTTTCCATTCAACTTAGTACCATGGTACAGCCGGTGAGGTGTGAGCCTGTCTCTCAACGGTGCTCTGGCTGTACAGGCAGCATTTTGTTTGTCTTGCAGAGATCTATATTCTCTTTGATAAACTACCAGACGATTGTCAATTTAATCATTTGATGCTGGAAAAGGCAAGCATCAAATTCAAACAGTTGGAAGGGGAAACCGCATGAGTGAGATCATTTTAACGCCTATTCTATAAGGTAAGTAGATTTGTTCTTTCAACTGACGATTTTTTCAAATTTAACGATTCAGAATTATGAAGTACAAGATTGGCTCACTTATCACTAAGCATATCGCTTAATGAAATAACATTTTAAGTAGTATGGACTTTCAAAACTAGTTGAAAGCTTGATGACAAGGTGGGTGATCTGAAAAATCTATTACTGATTTGAATTGAATGATCTTGTTATTACTTCGAACTGTAAAAACTAAAGTGTATCTAACGAAGCTACAAAGTAATCGTAAACAGTGGTTGATTCGTGATCAACGCGTGATCGGTAGCCATGGCGCTCTGTCGGCCTCTTCCTGATTGGCTTGTAGCGACGAGCCTCCAGACAAAGTCGCACGGTTGCCACGCTCGGCGAGTTTTCGCCAGAGTGGTTGATCACATTCGCATGGATCACAAATCAATCTGTTGGTGCAATACGTGCAATAACTGTTGTAAAGGACATTATATAACAATAAATGGCATCACAAAGGTATATTCCAATTTGATCTGCAGCAAATTATGAACGGCATATACGGAGATGCGAAAACAAGCTCAAAAGGTGAAGAAAATTTTTGTGCAATCTTTATAGTTAAATTTTTCCTAAGAGATAGCATCAGTGAGGGAATTTTTTTCTATTGTCTTATTTTTCACATTAATGCGATGTCGAGGTATGTGGCCCTATCGCAATTGAAAATAAGGTTTCGATAATCCTTCCATAAAGTTTCGATGAGTACATCTGAAATAACCTTGAGATATTCTTCAGGGAAATACAAAAATCTCCTTTTGTGTTTTTTTGTGCAGATTTATGTATTAAAATCCTATCCGCAATCTATTTTCCGTGCACACACCTTCAACCGAATGTATGCCATATATGATATTACCGTTTCCAACTTTCACCAAGGTTAATAGGAACCATAACAGCTCCCTACCCTTCCCCCCTATAAGAATATCGATTTGTAGCCTCACATTTCAAGGTTAGACTTCTTGTAATGTTTCTGTTCAACATTCGGCGATTTCTGACAATTTTCCCAATAAAACATGATCATTGTGACATTAAGCCTGGCAACGCTGCATAGTAGAGGGAACTCTCAACGTCACGTTGATGGTTCGTCACCACGCACAGGATTGTAATCAGTCACGGATACCCGTTTATGAGCGCGAACGTTTTATGCACGTCTTGACTTGATTTTTCTTGCGGAAATTTAATATTAGTCTAAAATGTCTGACACAGATACAGCTGATGAAGTGGTTGAAATCAGCTTAACGTCACCCAGAAAAAGGGCTAAAAAGCTTCATCTTAGCGCAGGTGAAAAACAAATTATTCTAAATATCTACAAGAACCAGATGCAAGAGAATAGTGGATTGGCTATAGAAAATATCGTATGTAAGGTTGCTGAAATTTCTGGAGTAGGTCGATCAAGTGTTTACAAAATCTTGAAGGAATATAGACAAAATCACTCACTATCTGAGCCAAAAACATATCCAGCGAGAAAAAAAATCATCGAAAAAATAGATGACTTTGACAAAAGTGCCATTAGAAGAAAAGTACATCACTTTTTCTTCAGGAATGAAATACCTACAATAGATAAAATATTGAAGCAAGTGAATGATGATGAGGACCTGGCAAATTTTAAAAGATCTACGTTCCATAAGCTGTTGAAAGAACTAGACTTTCGATTTTTGAAAAGAGGAAGGAATAGTTTATTGATAGAAAAGGAGGAAATTGTTATCTGGAGGAGAGAATACCTTAGAAAAATTAGGCAATTCCGCACTGAAGGAAGAAAAATTTATTATTCAGACGAAACATGGGTGAACGCGGGGCATACGCTGGGAAAGGTTTGGGTAGACAGATCTGTGAGGTTCTCAAGGCAGGCTTTTTTAGATGGCCTTTCGACGGGATTGAAAAATCCTGCAGGTAAGTTTCGAAGTATATGAACTTTTTTGGATGCAGATAATTCATTTTCTGATCGAATCAATGATTTGGAAGCTCCGAACTCAGTTTTGCTATCTCATCCAAGTTTCTGAGTATTTCCTTCACCCAAAAACTAATCTAAGACCCTATCCTACACTAACCTAAAAAGAGTAAGTTGCTTAATTTCGTCATTTAGTGCGCTCGCTGAGAAGTAAAATAATTGTGGGCATTTGAATCCAAAAAAACTGGAGACTATCACGAAGAAATGGATGGTAACTCATTTGAAAATTGGTTCAAAAAAATTTTGCCGACACTTGATGATAACGCAATTATTGTGATGGATAATGCCCCGTACCACTCCAGAAAATTGGAAAAAATTCCAACAATGGCCACCAAAAAGGCAGACATTCAACAGTGGCTTGTCTCAAAGAAGATCGACTTCGACCAAACAATGGTCAAAGCTGAGCTGATAAATATAGTCAAGCGACATAAGTATAAATATGATTTAAAAATTTTTGACGAAATGGCCAAAAACCAAAATAAAACGATTCTCAGGCTGCCTCAGTATCACTGCGAACTGAATCCTATCGAGTTGATTTGGGCCGACATCAAGCAATACGTGGCGTCAAATAACAGCACTTTTAAGTTTTCTGACCTTAAAAAACTGTTTGATGTTGCTGTCGATAGAATTACGCCAGCAAAATGGAGAACATGTATTGACCATGTCCAAGAGAAGGTTGAAACCAAAATGTGGGATATGGACAATATCATTGACACCCAAGTTGAACCCCTTATAATTGACATCAACAATTCTGATGATTCAAGCTCCTCGGAATACAGCATATAAATCGATTGATACCATTAAGACTGGCAGTTTAACGGGCTTTTTGGCAAGAAAGGTAAGTTCATTATAGACTGCAATCAAAGTGTAAGTTTCTAGTTATTAATGTGGAAATTCCAAATTTATAGTTACACAAAATTAGGGTTAATTTAGGAGTTCCAAAGCATAATAGTGCCATTTTGACCTTCTTCCTATTTCTCATGTAAATTTTAGTAGCAATCAAACTAACAAACTTTATGGAGCCTGTAATAAACTTTTGTACTACTACTACTACGTCTGTAGTTTCTATTTGCTCAAAAAAATTTGCTCTGCATTGTGAATAGAAGGTTGATTTGTAAATATTATTGGGTATATATGTAAGTTAATAATAAAATATGAACAATTTCAATTGAGATGGTCCACAAGTTTTTTTCGTGTGCGTTTTAGTAACATTTTGCTGAAATGGTGAATACAGAATTTTTTGCACTGATTCCTAATGTCGAAATATGATTAAAAAGGCGTGGTATATTCCTGATAATTTACTATGCTTTTGATAGAAGTTACAGCAACACATATCTTGTACGACATTTTTTGATAGATCAGTCACAATAGCTTGATACGGCCCTGTAGCGTCTCCTACGGTTAAGTTCTTGATCACGTGCAATACGGGTGTATATGTTTGATTTTACTTTGTTTCTTCGATGGATACAGTTTAAAACTGAACAGAGAAATGTGTAGCTGCATAGCTTGAGCTAATTTAAATATCAGATCGATAGGTAGGTCCTTTACTGCTCTGTGCAGCATTCAAATTTGGGTTGCAATATTAACATTTTGGTAGTGGGAAAAACAAAGAAAAGAAAAATCAAATGATGGAAGTTTAACAGTAGTTTATCAAATAAACACAAATTGACATTTTATATATATTTATAAAAAACATAAAAAGTCTGATTTCTAACAAAATAGTAAACAAGGAACTTTCCAAGAAGTTTTCAAACCTTACCACAAATTGACTAACAAACATATAAAAGTGTATAAAATAATTATAAAAACAATTTAAATATTCCGTAAAATACACTTACAAAAAAAATAATACAATAAATTTACTTTGGTGCTAGTAAAAATCAGCCAATAGTCAGAACGGATAAAAAACCGAATTACCGATTGGCTAGAATCTGAAACAATTGACTATTCCTATTGGGCTATAGGTCAACAGCCCCGCATATTGCACTAACGGTAACTATGTAAGATGGAACTAACACCACAAATAAAAGAAGTGTTAACCCCATGCGCAGACAGTGATTGCAGTCATTGTCTATTCACAAAATATAGCAAATATAGACCAGAAGAATTAGAATTAGCAACGGTAAAATCTCACAAACTATCCTTTGATGAAAATTTGTACATATAATTTGAATGCTGGAGACACTTGATATCCATTTTGAAATATTCATTATTTATATGTATTGGGCAATTTAGCATGTTTATTCTAACAGTTACAATTAAACAACACATAACATGCATCATTACCATTTTTTATCTTTGTGTTTTAGAATAATCAAATGATAAATTTCCTACACTATGCACATTTCTCAGGTTTTATATATTCTAGCTTCCTGATCTCAGGACATGATAATGTAGTTTGTGAGATATGTTTCCAAAATAAGGTTAGGCTAATTCTACTGGGCCAACAACTAAAAAAGCATTCTTAAAACAGTTATAAAAAGTAAAAAATATACAACTTCAAAGATTTCCAATAAATACTCAGCTTATATATTAAAAATATGAAAGTACGGCCGGTTTGAAATTATCCAGCCGCACGAAATTCTAAATCTCATAAAATAGATAAAAAGTTATATAATTAGATAAAAATGACAACGGCGCGAGCGGCCGGTGGCCAGTGGCCGGCGGTCTACAGAATATGATACAAAGAACCCCGCAGACTACATACACAGATGAACAGCCGAATGGAAGCTTGGCCAGCTTGCCCTTGGCCGTTGGCCAATCCCCAAATACTCCGAACTTTTACCTATTTTTCTCCGACTAACTAATGTCTGCATATGTGATAAAACTCTGATGCTCAAGTCATTATAGAATGCTGGTATAGATTATTTTCCAATAACGAACTTTATCTTTAACCATCAAATTATATGGTTAATATTTTCATATCTGGGATAATCATGATTGTTAGTATTTTCTTTGGCAAAATTCAAAACATCATTAAATTC
Organism: Acanthoscelides obtectus; assembly: GCA_963669975.1. NCBI lineage: Eukaryota > Metazoa > Arthropoda > Insecta > Coleoptera > Chrysomelidae > Acanthoscelides > Acanthoscelides obtectus. The sequence goes on along the minus strand of CAVLJG010000002.1, from coordinate 36,129,494 downwards.
GGAGCATTTCGAAGGGATACCATTATATTCTGTGAATAATTCGCTTATAGTTCATTTTTCTCGGTTGACGACGCATATCCACCATTTCTGACTATACCTCTACTCCTGCCATCAAAAGCAGGCGAGCAAATATACAAACAGTAGAAAAAGGAGTGTAAATGTTTACAAATCATATTTTTCTCATTTGTACCATGTTGTAGATGGTTTACCAAGTGACAAGCTTGTTAATTTTATTAACGTGGACAAAGCAACGCGTTCTTGTTATTATAAGTCCAGGCAAATTACTAGTATGTTGATCTATTCTGAATCAATAGAAACGTCTATTGGGATCATTTCATAGCATATTGTTAATAACGAAGACTCAAGTCGAAATTTCTTCAAAAATGTTATAAAAAGCGTACACGTTCCACGTAACAGGTGAAAAATATATTTTTGTTTAGACTGGTGCCCATCATTATTTCCGGCATACTCTGACTTAATCCCAATAGCGATCTATTGGTTCAAGGAAGATCCATGAGCAATCTTTTATGAAACTAATTTGCCTGAAATATTCACCTAATAAATCGATCTCAGCGAAGTACTCCCTCGCCCTAAACCAAATTTTAAGACACGCTAATGCAAAAATGAAATTTCACCTCTAGCGAATTTTGAAAAGTGGTCATCATTGAAATTTGAGCTCATCAAGTCTACAACAAACGCCATACAATTATAGTTGACTAGAGTAAAATACACAGCCATTACAGAATTGTTCTTTTACTCGATAAATATACAAGGTGTCCTCAAAGTTGGGACTTTACAGAGCAGGCAATAATGAGCATGTTCTCCCCCCCACAATCCCCTCGTACGTCAAAACGTATGATGTACTAGTCAGTATCAAAGTCTAGGTTAACAAACCGCATTTGAAAAAACGGAAATTGGTACATTCCTAGAGCAATAACGTTGCTACCGACTTGATATAAGCATCTTCAAAATCCCATTGATACTTCGCGAGTGTGCTAATAACATTGCCGTCGTCCATGAGGTTTCTTTCCATCAGAGCTGCATATGTTTGTTTATATCGTGAAAAACGTCTGATTGAATACAGAGACCTAGAGAGCCCCAATTGTTGCAAAGTTAGAATTAGGTAAACAAACTATATTTTGTAACAGCGACAGCTTCAAGCAGTATTTACAAACAAAACATGTGACAGGGCAGTTCTTGAAATCCCTTACCTAATGAGTAGTGAGTATTTTTCCTAATTTTTTTACGCGTTCGGTGTTGTTTTGCCGCAAATTAGCTTTGGTATTGCAAACGTAGCTGACTGAAAAATTATCTTTCAGGACACCCTGTAGATCATTTCGAAAATATCTGTCCATTAGACGTGATGAGTCAAGAGGTCTATAATTTTTAAATTTGTCAGTATGGTCGTGGACACGACCAATCTCAAACACAATATTTCAGTTGCAGAGAAGAACACTCTTTACAACACTCGTTAGCTGATTAGATCGGTACTTTTTTTTGAAAATATATTGTATAGAATTGGTAAGGACTCGCTTAGATGATTAGGGAAATTTGATGAGCTTGTCTGCTTGTCACTCGGTCTATTTACACAATTACCTAGGAAACATTAATTATGGTTAAAGATAAAACTCTACTATGCCGATCTGCCAACTTTATGGGCTGGGCCGACGAGTTATTGCACACATCAAACTTTTTGCTAACCACCATTTATAACAGTTTAGTATAAAAATTTATATTCAAAAAATACAAAGTCTTAGAATAGCTGGTACTATATATAATATACTATACATATTCGTGCAAATTGATTTAATACATCGTACATATATAAAGTGCGGACCTGTGTCGCGTACACATGGTTACGTTATATCGAAATCGTTGATTAGTAATTCTTGATGGCGGGAGTTCAAAACAGACTGACTCCGACATAGCTCAAGTTCACCGCGTTTCATTCGATTTTTCTCTACGCGCACCGCTGTTTTCAATGGAAACATTGTCGTGACTCGAGTCAAAGTGGAATTCAGTACAATTTTCCACCTATGACCTCAGATGCATCGATCTAATCGGGTGTCGTGATCTTCGTTTTGCGCCAATGTGAGCCGTAGTTCAAGTTGCTACGAACTTATTTAACTTAATACAACCGCATGGCTGAGCTACAGGGGCACGAGAAACGACTATGTCAAAATGGGATTGTACAACCTCTACTTACAGGTATTTTGAGAAAAAAAAATCATTTGATCATCCATCTCTATCATATGCACCTCGATGGGACCACGACCATCGCTCAAAGTTATATTTCATATCTTACATCCGGGCCCACAACATCACGAAAACATTCGCCAAAAATTCTTCAGTATGTCCTCTGATAAAACATGCTGTTTCCGGGAAGGTTTCATTTACAATGCTATTGGGACATATAACATTAACTAGGCACTTAAATCAAAAAGTTTATCTAGCCTCAAAGTCACTTACAAATCCCTCATGTATAGTCTTCTGTTTAAAATGATTGTTTTAAAACGACTGTTTCAAATTTATTAAAAAATATGCATATTTTGTGTTTATTTGTAGTGTTTGCTTATATTTGCACTCCTTTTACCTATTTGAATTGTTTACATATATAGGGTGAATGTGCCAGAGGTCGGGCAGCGTAGACAAAAGTGAATACGAAGTGTAATTACGAATTTTGTGTTTCAGATAACACAACTAATGCTTTTGGATGTGATCATACAACAACAAAAACATTGCTTATAGATATTCCTGTAATTAAAAAAAATAATCAAAAGGTGCTATTTTGCCAGAACAGTATTTAAAAATTTGTGATAGTATAATAGAAATTTAAAATCAGCTGTGATTAAGACTTTGGGGAAAAGAAATTAAACACACCCATACTGAGTTCATTTAATATGGATATTTTTATAAAAAATACATATAAGCTAGGTAAAAATGAACAATAAACTATTTTTCCCTTTAATCCGGTTCTGCACTGTCGACTTTGAACTACCATACTGTTTACATATTTCAAGCAATTTCCCAATATTTCTCACAGCTTCGACTGTATCCTTTAACCTGCCTTCACTATATGTATATACAGAATTTATTTTTTTCTTGGTATTCATTACCGAATGAAATGGAAATGTGAAATTTTACTTTACAGTCTCGTGAAAAAATGGCGGTAAAATTCGTTCATTCCACTAGTTGGACACAATATCTCTGCCCATAATCCACATTATTTGTTATTTTTCGCTGTCTGTCGATTGGCTGGGGTCGTATTTTGGCTTTCTTAATTCCAAGATAAACGTTTTTTAAATAAAAAAGAAACGTCCACTACTGGATTTTGATTATAATAACATATTAAGGTTAATTTATTCCGTAAATTTTGAATGTCTTCTGTAAATGTAACAAAAACAGTATAGTATTTTCCACGAGTATCCATTACGGTAGATTGACAGTTGACACATAATTCTGACGGAACCGTCAATACCAGGTAGACAGAGCCAAATTTTGTTTTGTTTTTTTTGTATGCTACAGATTCATTTCGTACTTGCTAAAAGCTCTTTTATTTAGAAAAGTTCATTTGCTACAAACAAGTTTTACTAGATTTACACCCGATTCATTATTGCCAGCGTTACAGACTAACACAAAAATAAACGTCAAAGCGTGAAGGATACTCGTGAAATAGGGTATATTTATATAATGTCAGCTGACGATTCTACTTGCCTTCAAAGTTTATGTTACTCACTATACAAATGTCAAAAATTGAGGAATCGAATGCATACTGTTTTTGACGCGCTAATGCTATTGTCAATATGACAACTGTGGATGTGAAATTTTTGTAAACTGTTTTAAACCTATTATTTGGTAAATTTGGTATCAATTACCAGCAAGTATAAGATTTCAAATATTCAAGTTTCCACCTATAATATAACATTTGTCCGACTACTGGTAGTGTCCGGGCTATTGACACATTCACCCTACATACAGTAGAATCCCGATTATCCGAAATAATGTGGACCCAAGCCCAAGTTCTTTCGGATAATCGAAATTTCGGATAAAACGGGGATAAATATTTAGACTCATAATGCTTTTATCGAAAAAAGTAAATGCGTGTGTTAAGTAAGTATATACCTATATAAAGTAATATATAAACATGTGGATAGAACCATACATATTTACGAGTATTTAGTAACAAAGGGAGTAATTTTTAACTGTACTCATTTTGCATTGTTCCTGTTTTTGGCAGCAGTATCCCTCCGTTTGATAAGAAGCACATCAGCTGACGCATTTTCTTATTGTTCGACGTAAGTGAACGCCTTTTGTAGAGCTTCTAATCCCCCAGAATGTGATATTTTGGTAGAGATTTCCGTCTCATTGTCACTAGCATCACTTAAAACTGTCTCATCGCCATTGTTGCAAACAGTTTTTATTAGTTCTATATCAGTTAATTCTTTCACCAATTCATCACCATTAATCCACTCACGAGCATTTGCTTGGGTGAGATGTTAACACCCTGTTATTTTTACGACGAACTCATGTTAATTCTCATAGTCTGCAAACGGTTCCATTTCTTGCTTAATTATTGTCGACCAAGATTGTTGTAAAGTAGGATTCTTTACTTGGCTCCATGCTTCTGCTATCCAATATGCCACATTCTAGAGGTTAATCTCTTTTAAACAATCAACGAGGTTACAACCATTATCAACTTGATCTAAAATTTGCTCTAATAACAAACGTCAGTAACTGCGTTTTAAATTTTGTAAAACTCCTTGATCTATTGGCTGAATCAGTGACGTTATATCAGGAGGCAAAAATATCACTCGTATTTCTCCACTTTTAAGTTGCTCCTCACTTGGGTGGATAGTCACACGTTCTTTACTGCGTTTGTAACCAGGAGCTCCAGATTCTTATTTGAAGCTAAACTTTTCGCCGGTAACATTTTATAGTTTAGGCCCGTTTCGTCGCAGTTGTAAATTTGTTCTTCTTTAAAATGTTCTCCAAATTTTAATGCAGCGGACTTATCGGCAGATAACTTTTCTTCGCAAACTTTTAATTCTCGTATACCGTGTCGTTTTTTCCATCTATGCACCCAACGATCACTGGCTGCACAGTTATCAGGCGCCTCAATGACTGGCAATTCTTCACTTTTTTTGCTGTAGAATTGATCCGGAAATTGGTATTTCACGTTCTCGATTCTGTGTAAACACAGATATAATGCATCATCCACTTTTTGATATTCCCCTTTTTGGCAGGTTTCCGTGACGGCTACGATGATGTCAGAACACTAGACCACTTTTCAATTTTCTCGCGATATTTTTTCCATTCTGAAATAGTACTCACGTCCACACCCAAATCTCTTGCTACGTTTTTAAGTAAATCACCTCTATCTAAACGTCTGATTGCCTCAAGTTTCTGTTCTATGGTAATATCAACGCGTTTACGTTTATTTCTATGCTGCTCCATCTTAGCGATTATGAACCTGACTGAAACAAACATACACGCACACATACCAGTGCGCCGATTTCGCGAACAACTTCGGTTAAAACGAAGAAATTATTGTAAGCAATCTGTTTCGGATTAAGCGGATTTCGGATAATCGCGATTCGGATAATCGGGGTCTACTATATTTTTTTTTTGTTCTGTTCCACCTCGCTTTGAGGTTGAGTGGCGTCAATTCAGGGATATTAATAAAGACATTATTATAATTTGGTATCTGAGAAAAAAAGTTTTATAGGACTTGTATTGTAATTTCAATTAAATCAATTAAAAGCAAGTAATCAACCATGTGACAACTAACAAAAACATTTAGTTTAAGTAAATTCCCATGTATAACCACTTTATTTAAAATTAATGAGTTTTCCGGCTCCCAGTTAAACCATTTAACCATATTGAATAATTCAGTTCAGTTAGTGAAGGTAAAATTATTTACCTAGTTATATTTATTTGATCATTTCATTTATATTTAAATATACAGGGTGACTTTGAAGTTGAGTCATTAATTTTCAGATAATGATTGTAGAAGGAAGATAAACCAAAATATGTGTGTAAAAATAAAAAAAAAATTAAAAAAATTTTTTTACCTTGTTTTATAAAGTATCCTCCCGACAAGTATTTCAGTGCGGACCTGTATTTGATCGTGCGGTATTGGAGCACCGGCATGCCCTCCCCTGTGAGGTCTTAAGTCACCTGATTCACGAACCCTTTGTACTACATTAACTAAGGCATGAGGGGTTGGTTGCACAAGTTCAGCATTTTCGTAAACATGTGCCATTTTTTATTTCGTTTGAGCCACTCATCAAACACCACTATTCACTCACGCGTTACCGACTGACACATTGACTGAATACAACTAAAAAAAATTGTAGTAAAAACATCGTGATAAGCGTTTCAGATTCTTTCGCTTTTTTGTTTCCGATGCGATGAACCGATAAGGCGGATTATATCCGTTGTTGCCACACACGAGCACATAATATTATTATTGAGACAGGGCGGTACTCAAACTTCTAAAGGGCTATAACTTTGTTACTTTAATTTTACCACAAAAATGTTAAAGGAAAAAAACATAAATAATTCTAGTCTAGTTTTTTCCAGCAGCTGCCGCGATTGACGAAACGTGAAGAACAATCAAGTACTAAAATGTTGACGAAAGTTTAAAATACATACAAGTATGTGTTGAGATATTTGAATGCAAAAATGCCATAGATGCCATCAACTTGAAATTTTCAGCTCCCAAAATTCTGCTTCTAGACGCTGATCTTTTCTATTTATTAGTGTATCAGGGGTAAAAACGTTGATTATTTATGATTAAGCCAAAATTCGACTATGGCTGCGACTTCAGCAGAAGGTTGTGTTAAAAGCCAAACATCGCCTTCGGACAAGAAAACTGACAATGGGTGCTGTTAAGTTTTATTATGAAACATTCTCAGCAGACTATTTTTTACTGATATGCCGGCGTACTTTGCCCGTCTAAGGCTTTTTTCATGCATAAGGCGTGTCAGATGAACCCATTAAGTTTCTACTTCTCATTCTAGCTCTAACTTTCTCTCTCTAGCTCTGTACATCGAGAACTGGGTGATACGATCGATCATCTGTTATTATTGTGTAGAGATTGTCGAACAATTGAAGAGCCTTTTCAAAATCTACTAGCTTTAGGTATTTCAAAAATCAGATCAAAAGGAAATCCTTAAAGCTCTCTGTAGCAGTCGCGCTACCTCAGTATTTAGACTTCTGCATTTTCAATGAAAAAATGTCAAAACAAGGCGTAGCGTAGGTGTGAATCACACGAGCACAATCATGCATGCAATTATGAGTAGGTATAACGTCACTGTAAATTTTGATTCTTTGTAATTACTTTATTATTAGTAATCCTAAACAGTTCATATCACAAAACGTGCGAAACAGCTTAATTGTTAGACTTTCTCTCGCGGATAAACTCGATAATAATGTTTATAGCCTAAAAACAATTTAAACTACAGTCATTACCTCCACATGTTGATGTCAAAGATATACTTAATTATGTGCTTGTTAGTATATTCACTAATAATTATGTATATGTGATATTTTTATACTGCAAATGATTAAATAGTTCTCCCCATGTTCATTACTGATACTTATACAGGGTGATTCAAATTAAACGTAAAATATTTAAAGAGTCGAAAGTAGTGAATGTCTTTTATATCGAGATACAAGACAGTAGAATTTTGGATGTTGGCTGAATAGTTTTAAGGAAAAACATAGTACGATACTGGTTTTTCTTGTAAAAGAAAAGCAAGTGGACGCTGAATAGGTAAACTCGTGTTCTATGCACCGAAATGTTTTTAGGTGGAGTTTGAGTTTTTTTTTGCAATTGTATGCCTTTGCTGCCTTCTCAGGTGCAGAGGTTATTTGAGGTTAGAAAAATCAGGATGTCTAACTGAAAATTCTATTTTGATACTTAACTTAATCACGTAGGGTCCTAAAAGCTAATTAGCGAGTGTCAGATTAGCCATGTAGCAAGGCATGCAGATTCTACGGGCCCCGCGCAATTAAGGGCTCCGCGATCCCGCAGCTCGTCTCAATAACCTCACCTTGATAAATATGTCATATGATTTGCTCAGGGAAATCGATATGAAATGCATTATTTCTAAATTTGACCAAACTAAATCTAGAGCAATCTGCTTGTAAGATTTTTGTTTTAATGCCCTAAATTTATTAACCTAAAACAAACCAAGCCCTTGATATAAGGTAGGTGAACTATGGAAGACCAGCATAACAATTAAACAGATATTTTCTTTATTAACTGGATAAATTGAACAAAGAAATCATTAGGTGACAATTTGTTTTACTCTGTAACTTATAAAACATATTTTTTCCTTACAGAGATAATCCATATTTAATAATAATAATAATAATAATGTTTATTTGTAAAAAAAAATTGTTTCGAACAAAGCAAATAAACATAGAGTACCCGCAGAAGGCCTGCCTGTGCGCGGGTATTTACCCATACTGATATCTGATATATTCATGTGAATTTCTTTTGTAAATGGAATATTCGATGTTCGATGTATTTTGATATATTCTTAATTATTATTGAATATACGATTATATCACACAATTACACAAATTTATCATATAATATATATCCGTTTAAATAAGCTGAATTTAAAACCTTATAAATTTCTACAGCTCTAGAAGTAGGTGGTAAGTTTTTGTCGAGAAAATCTGAATAAACATTAATTTATTATTTCATTAATACCTATATACGATTGTTCTTGCATCCACAGTCTTATACGTTTTTTTGTATGTATAGTGACTGGTGTGCTGTATACATTCATCGAGCAGAAGGTTATAGACCCGTGGGCCTATACAGGGTGACTTCGAAGTTGAGTCATTTATTTTAACAGTGAGTAGATCTGATCAAAAGAAATGTTTTTTTCCTTTACCATTTTTCTGGTAAAATTAAAGTAACAAAGTTATAGCCCTTTGGAAGTTTGAGTACCGCCCTGTCTCAATAATAATATTATGTGCTCGTGTTTGGCAACAACGGATATAATCCGCCTTATCGGTTCATCGCATCGGAAACAAAAAAGCGAAAGAATTTGGAACGATGTTTTTACAATTATTTTATTCAGTTGTATACAGTCAGTGTCAGTCGGTAACGCGTGAGTGAATAGTGGTGTCTGTTGCGTGACTCAAACGAAATAAAAAATGGCACATGTTTACGAAAATGCTGAACTTGTGGACATGATTCTTATTTACGCGGCATCACGGATTTATGCGGGTCGGTTTCCCAATCGAGTGCAACCAACCCCTCGTGCCTTTGTTAATGTAGTACAAAGGGCTCGTGAATCAGGTGACTTAAGACCTCACAAGACCGCACAGGTCCGCACTGAAATACTTGTCGGGAGGATACTTTATAAAACAAGGTAACATTTCTTTTTATTTTTACACACATATTTTGGTTTATCTTCCTTCGACAATCATTATCTGAAAATTAATGACTCAACTTCAAAGTCACCCTATTCAAATGACCTTTGCCCAATTTGCTTATTCATCCTTCGGGTCTGGACTGTTATGTTCTGGTCTCAGGAGTGTATGTTTGTAATTATAAATAAATAACAGCAAGTTCATGCAATATAATTGTCCGATACTAAAAACACAATAATCCTGATATACTTTTTCGGATGGAAGAAGAATGTTGACACATAAAATAATTTTCAAAATCCATTTTTGTAGTTTTTTCAATGCCGTAGGCAGTACTCCCCCCATCCAACAATGCCGTAACTTACTAGTGATTAGACTAATGCATAGTACATTGGAATCAATTGTTTTACAGATAAGAAGTCTCTAAAGAACTTGAATCTTGGTATTATCGATCTTAATTTATTTGTGGGATACTCAAGCTGAGCATGCCATTAACGGCGGTGATCCATCATTACCCCTAAATATTTTATTTTAGATGCTTGGTTTATCTTTATACCATTATTAATTTTTATATCTAACGGTGAGACATTTAGAGCAGTTTTAGGACTATTATAGAAAGGTGAAAAAAATGTTTTACTAAAGTTTATTGTTAAAATTTTAGAGTGAAAAACACTGATTATATTTTCAGAGTCTAACTCTGCTGTTTTTCTGGCCGATACCCATGATTTATCTTTGAAATAAACCACTGTGGGGTCTGCGAAACTCGTTATTTTGCATCGCAAGTTGACATATAATAAGAATAGGACAGGTCCTAAAACACTACCCTGTGGCACACCATAATTAGCAACACGTTCTTCGTTTACTTGATCTCCGATTCTCACACATTGTTTTCTATCGGTTAAGTAGCTTTCCATAAGCGTGTAGGTATTACCTCAAAAGCCTAAGTTTAAGGCATAATCAACTTAAAGTGTTGTTAAACTTTTCCGAACGGCCTTGAATGGAGCTTTGTTCCTTGCGATACTAAATCAGTCGCTCATAATTAACGTTAAGGTATTCCATAAAATGAAACATTACTCAACTAACGTTACTTGTAGTAAAACCAAGAATGTATTCGTGAAAATGTTTGAAATATAATTTTAATGATAATTATGCCGATATCAAATAAGCTGGTTAATATCCTGTATAAAGAAGTAAATAAATAAAAAAATACATTTTTAAAAAGAAGCTTCCATTTAGCTTTTAATAAAACCAAAATTTTGAAAATATTTTTCCGATCAGAAATATTTAAACGACAATGGGGCTCCTTCACTTCAAGTACCAAAAAAATAGTGGTACAACTTTGATCTATCCTGCTATCAAAACTTATTATAGTTCGAATATTTCCAATAGGAAAAAGTATTTTAAAATGCTTAGTTTTTTTTATTACCAGCTAAATAAAAGCCTGTTTTCAAATATGTACTTTTATTTTATTTATTTTTTACTTTTTAGATAAGGCAGCTGTCTTCTCTGGGCAGAAAAGCACTACACAACTAGCCGTGATATTCCTAGTCTCATCGAGGAAGCTTTAAATGAAACAGAGCGGGCAATTTGAATGGGTCGATTTCTGTTCCAACACTGTCAACAGTAATAACTAACACTGCAACACTTATCCAAGCCTCCCTGACACCCCTATGTACCTTAGGGCCGTATCGTCAGCCGTTCCTACAATTGTAGGACGGCTTTATGGCCTCCTTAATTTTCAGAGTATTTTCTCTCCTTCAGGAAAGCTGGAATATTTCTAAATGTCTACTGTTCCGTTGCAGCCTCAGCACTCTCCTATGGTGAAGCTATGTTATGTTTTCTTTTTGAATTGTAGGGAAATTCAGGCTAATAACAGTCGATAACTATTAAAATCGGGAGGAGGCCATAAAGGCGTCCTACAATTGTAGGAACGACTGACGATCCGGCCCTTAGATGTCTGGTCGGACATGGTAAAAACTTACCTACACCGTTTTGGTCTCGGAAATGGGAGTGAGGAAGATATTAATAACACTGGACGACAAATTTTAGTTTTTTAATTGTATCTTGTGGGAAAAGTGCACTTCTTTGTTAATTTTGGGGCGCTGAATCCAAAAATGACAATGAAATAAAAAAATTAGTTGCGGTTTAGAAAAAAAACTTTTTATTTTTAAGGATATATTAAAAAAAGTAACAAGATTCATATACTTATAAGAATCACTATATGCGCTGTCTTTTTGCTGTTCTTTTATGGATCGTTTCTGGAGCATCTCTACCAAGAGTCCAACAGTAGTCTGCAAGCATGGAAGGATTCCACTTTCCCTGGTACCTTTTTTCCATTGTTGAAATATCCTGATGAAAACGTTCGCCGTGCTCATCACTTACGGCTCCGCAATTGTGAGGGAAAAAGTCCAGGTGTGAGTGTAGGAAATGTATCCGAAGAGACATATTACAGCCCATCTTTTGATACGATGACAGCATATTTTTGACAAGGGTTTTATAGTTGTCAGCTTTTCTATTTCCCAAGAAATTAGTGACCACCAGACGGAAATCATTCCAAGCAGTTTTTTCAATACCTGTTAAAGTGTTTTCAAACTGTGTATCTTTCAAAATATTTCGAATCTGTGGCCCAACAAAAATACCTTCTTTAACCTTTGCCTCACTTAGTCTTGGAAATTTCTGACGCAGGTATTGAAAAGCTGACCCATCTCTATCTAATGACTTGACAAAGTTTTTCATTAGGCCCAACTTGATATGCAGTGGTGGTAATAAAATTTTTTTCGAATCTACTAATGGCATATGCTGTACATTTTTTTGTCCTGGCTCTAGGAATTGACGAACAGGCCAGTTTTGTCTGGTGTAATGAAGTGCCTTTGCCCGACTGTCCCATTCACACAAAAAACAGCAAAACTTTGTGTAGCCTAGCTGCAGCCCAAGTAAAACTGCAACAACTTTCAAATCGGCACAAATATGCCATTGGTGCTCATCGTATTTTATGCATGTCAATAGGTACTTCATATTGTCATATGATTCTTTCATGTGAACTGCATACCCTATAGGAAGAGATGGTAAAATATTTCCAATATGCAATAACACTGCCTTTAAACTCAATGTTGAACTGTCTATAAACAATCTCCATTCTTCTGGGTTATAGTTTATATTTAAAGCCGCCAGTAAGCCGTTAATGTTACTGCTGAAAACCAAGTTATTCTCCATATTGAAAAATGGTTCTAAGTCTTTGTGGCGTTTACGAAAAACACATACCGAAACATCGTCTTCTAACAAGTTCCACTGCTGCAGTCTTGATCCAAGTAACTCTGCCTTACATTTTGGAAGTTCTAAATCTCTTACAAGATCATTTAATTCTGACTGTGTTATTTTGTGCGGTTGGTGGCATGACGTGCTCGGTATAAAATCAGGATCTCTTGACGTTGATGGCATATCTTCTTCCTGACGAATCACTCGATCGCCATGATCTGATTCGTTTTCTGATTCGCAAGTGTAGGATTCTGGGGGTTTTGGAATAGGATTGTCGTCACTGTGAGGCACAGGTCTCATCGCAGATGGTATGTTTGGGTAGTTAATAACCGCTTTTTTTTTCTTGGACATTCCTGTGGCTTGTCCAACACAAGGTACCATGCAAAAGTAACAATCATTAATATGATTTGTAGGCTCTCTCCAAACCATTGGGACAGCAAAGCGCATAGACCGTTTTTTGCCATTTAACCAGCTCCTCAGACTTGAAGCACATGTATTACAGCAGATGTGGGGTGCTCACTGTTTGTCTTGATCACCTAGTTTACAACCGAAATAAAGCTGATATGCCTTTGTTATTAGTGGAGTAATAGACCGTCTCTGAGACGCAAAAGTCACATCACCACACACGTAACAAAACTGATCTGGATTGTTTACACACTTTCGAGACATCTTGCATGAACGCTGTCAGTCAACTGACATATAAAACAATATAATGTACACGTGTGTATAACGTAACACAATCATGCCGATTACATCATCTTTCCTTGCCGAATATAAAAATGTAGCACGTGCATTCTTGTGAGTTACAGTATATTAACACTGTCACAGCAGGAACACATATAATTACCGTATCTCTAAAACTTGAACTAACATTGAAAAAATAAGTTTCATTCCGGTTTTAGCACATTAAAAATAGTAATATTTTGTTGATTTTATTTAGGATATTTTTTGGCTGTTGATCAGTGTAATTGGTTGTGTCAATGCAAATTCAACTCAACTGCTCTAGTTCCTAGGAGTGAGCTGGCTGCACTTGGCGTTCCATTTCCTCAAACTCCCTTCTATACTTAACCACTCGAAGTGCACCAGTTCGAAAAACTCTGTGGGACTTCTTCAAGAGAGCCTTAGGTATAAAATCTAATTCTCGATTGTCAACTATTTATGAACCATGGGCCTGATTCTAAATGGGTTTAGACCGTTGAAAATCATTTCGATGGCGCGTTGTATCCATACACTTGATTAGCTATGATAATTTTGACAATGTCATGACAATTTGAATATAGGAGATCTATATAATTAGATGTCAAAATTATCATAGTCAGTCGAGTATATCGTCACAAGGCGCCCTTCGGAAACAAAATTGCCTCCTGAGAATCAAGCCCTAACGTTAGAGGTATTCCAGAAGCTCGCGATTTTTGCACCACCTGCCTGATAACAGAAAGTAGATCTATAGGCGTGTAGTTGTAAGGGTCGGTCTTCTACCCACATCTTTACCTATTTGTTGTTATGTCTACTACCCATTGCCTGTCTTGTCCGCCCTTCGTAAATCTAGCTTCTTTTATACTATTATTTGGTTTTGTATAGGGCCCTGATCGGTGTTGTATGGGAACCAACATCATACTGCTTGCTAGCAGCTTAAGAAGTTATTAGTATTTTCGTGGTTGAATAGGTTACCACACCTTAAGCCAGTAAAAAAAAAAAGTTTGAGAATGACTCGCACGTCTGAATCAAGTGAAAAGATGATGAAGGAAAGTCCTGCCCTGATATAATTAACGCATGATTATACGTACGATTTTACGATTTGGAACAATAACATGCGATTTAAAGTATTTGCAGATGTATAGATGAATTGCGCATATTCATCTGAAAACATTATCACATGACTAATTCTAATCTACGAATACATACGTATACGCGAAAGAGTGATTCAAGGTTGCTTTTGATATTAATTTGCCACAATCTGATTTACGTTATCTCGTTTAAATTTTAGGTCAAAAAATGTATACGAGGTTGATCCACCAATGTTGTTTGTGATCAGACCAGTTTGGTATATAAAGCTTCGTATATGTATGAATAGCTCTTGTCAAAGTAGGTTGACTGTCATTGGAAACCCGAAAACTGTGGGAACATCGAAAAAGATATACATACTAAGTGACATATAAATCCGAACACCCAGTTCAAATGGTTTTATTTTAATAAAAGTTGGTGAATGTATTTATCTTACTGTAAATAACAAGTGAAAAATTTTTCAGCCTTATCAGTTGGACATTCCGGTTTTTATACTGCTTTTTTTTAATTCACTAACGCTCTAAAAATGAATATTTCAGCCGCAGTAAAGAATCAACGTTGGCGGATTTTGGTTCTTGACATCCTTTACGATCGGTTACGATGCCTAGAGTACGGAGACCTGTACGATTTCGTCAACTTAGTGTGTTTGATAGGGGCCGTATAGTGGGACTTCGGGAAGCTGGACTTTCTTTTCGGGCAATCGCAATTAGAGTGCAAAGAAGTGTAGACACTGTGGTTAGGTGTTGTCAGGCATGGCTTCGAGAAGGCCGTACGCAAAGAGCAAGAGGCACTGGACGCCGCCGTAGAACAACAGACCGTGAAGATCGCCGCCTAAGATTATTGGCCTTAAGGGACCGTTTCTCCACTACCAGGTCCATTGCAAATGAATGGTTTGCAGAACACGGAAGACCTATTGGCATGCGAAGTGTTTACCGACGAATGAGAAGTTTTGGCTTGTTTTTATTCCGGCCACACTGGGTCCTCCCTTTAACTCGAGAACACCGACGTAATCGCCTTGAGTGGTGCAGACAACGGTCACTCTGGGATCAGGAACGGAACAGTATTGTCTTTAGTGACGAGTCTCGATTTTGTTTAGGCATGCACGATGGTCGTGCCAGGGTTAGAAGGCGACGTGGTGAAAGGAGGAATCCACAGTTTTTTGTTGAAAGACATGTTCATCACACTGTTGGAGTTATGGTTTGGGGTGCTATAGCTTATGGTTCCAGGTCACCTTTAATCTTCATCAGAGGTAACATGAACGCGCAGCGTTATATCCACGAAGTTCTAGAACCCCATCTTTTACCCTATCTTGACACCCTGGCAGATCCAACTTTCCAACAAGATAATGCCCGACCACATATTGCAAGAGTCACAATAGACTTCTTTCAACATAATGATGTCACATTGTTACCATGGCCACCAAGATCTCCCGACTTATCCCCAATTGAGCACGTGTGGGATATGATGGGTAGGAGATTGCTCAATTTGCAACCTCCTCCTCAGACTCTAGAAGCACTTCGAGAGGAGTTGGTGGTTGCCTGGAATGAGACACCACAGGAGGACATTGACCACCTGATCAGAAGCATGCCTAGGCGCGTTGGAGAATGCGTAGCACATCAGGGTGCATCCACACATTATTAAAGGTCAAAGGGCTTTAAAGCAGTGCAATCATTTTGAAATTTTTATCATTTACTTATTATGCTTCATTAAGTACTTATACAAAATTTTATTAAAATAAAACCATTTAAACTGGGTGTTCGGATTTATATGTCACTTAGTATATATTCTCCAAGTCAACTAATAGCAATTAGATCCAGTTGATATTCCCCAGACCAACTACTGGACCACAGGTTCTTACTCCCAGGTTTTTTCTTGTGCTGTGATATTGGATCTCAAATGAGCATACGTTTTCCTTTGCCATCTCAAGGCCACACACTCCTCATAAGACAAACAACATAGTTCCGTTCAGATGTCTCGCATTTCAGACAAACAATGCACATGCAGCATTTATAGTCGAAGATTGTTTTGCAATAACCAGTGTGTTGCGACAACAATTCTGGGTGTTAAAATGCGGCACAATTGACCAAAAAATCTTATTTTCTCGTATTTCCACAACAAAAAAGGTTTACTTGTTAGAAATGTCTAAAGCTAATATTTTTCCAGATATTTGTTTTTAAAGGTTCCAATGCATTATTTGTACCATGATGTTAAAACATTTTTATAACATAATAATCAAGTTGCTTTGGATAATATCTGAGTAGCGTTGCTATGGTTTTTACCAATAACAAATGAGGATGGCACCTAAACTAATAAACGGAAATGATAACTTCAAAAATTGTTCAAAATGAGCACCACCTTGCCTAACACACTCTCGAGCTCGACAAACCAATCCTTGCCGCACTCTTCAAAGCATTTGAATGTTATTTTTCATTTCCTGGCTATGGTGGAAATTCTTTGTTGAATATCATCTACACTTTCCACTGGCGTATTATAAACGCGTCGTTTTAAATCATCCCAGAAGAAGAAATCCACAGGATTTAAATCTGGTGATCTGGCCGACCACGATACAGGTCCTGATCTTCCTATCCACTGGCCTGGATAAACTCTATATATGTGCTCTCTAACTAATGTACTAACATGAGGTGGAGCGCCGTCGTGCATAAACCACATATTCATGCGTGTTTGTAATGGAAGATCTTCCAGCAGTCTAGGTGTTTTTTTTGTGAGGGGGGAATGCGTTCATGCACCATACAATAGCCCGAGCTACGGCGTGTGTGGGACTCCATTTCATCTTGAGGAGACCACCTAATACCTACTAAACCCTAACCTCCGCGTGGCCCGACTCATCAGCGTCTCGGTAAGGCCATGTGTTGTGCGTGACCTGCGGTCTGCTACAACGTCTCCTCATGTGTGTTCAGTCTCTGGGAACGCCGGGTTGGTTCCCTTTACCTCGCACAGTTCTATCGATGTCGTTAAGCGAGCATCGATAGAGGGTTTGCTATGTCCTCTTGAAGCCCTTGTTTCCGAAAAATCAAGAGTTTCAAGTCCTCTACTTGTTTGTTACCTGGTCCTGATGGGTCCTGGTCCTGGTTGGTCCTGGTCCTGATGGGTCCTGGTCCTGGAGGTTCCTGGTCGGTCCTGGTCCTGATGGGTTATGGTCCTGGTCCTCGTCCTCTGCTTCCACGCCGTGGGGGGGTTAGGGCCTGCCAACTGTGACTTGGGTCTAGGGTACCTGGCGGTTGCGAGACCCCTCGTGCGGATCGTAGTCCATGAGGAGTCGTAGCTGCTGGTTCGGGTGGTCCTGAGCTTTCTGGAAGGTCTTCTCCGCTTTGTCTAGGTGGTAACTCAACGGGTCCCTTTAAATACTGTCCAATTATTCCTGCCCATGAATCAGTTTGAAATTTTTCTTGGCGGCGAGTTTGTATTATTGCATGAGGATTTTCGTGTGCATATGCGAATTAATGGGCCCATCCCTTCCAAATCCTGCTTCATCCACTATGTCGGCCCATATTTTGAGCAAAATTACTTAAAATCCAAATGGTTTACTACTCAAAATAGGGCTATAATCATTTCTTACCAGTTTCTCGTAACCGCTGATCGATTCGAAGTCCCTGAATTAGACAGGTGTCTGTTAGAGAATCTGTCAGCGTACAATCTTCGTGCTTTTAAAGCATTACATCTTGTCAATCCGTACATTAAATGCATATCAGAATATTCATCAAACGTATATTCCGTTAAAGCAATATTACGACAAACATTAGAAACCATAGCAATGCACAGTGCGCGGACAAAAATACACAACTTAGATTTAACCTTTTTCATTGTATTTTGAACCTTAAAATACAGTTGTACAAACATAAAAATACAATTTATAAAATTCTTTTTTGGAAAAAAATACTAAATACTATATATATATATATATATATATATATCAATATTTTCAACTACATTTAGCCAATCTGAATACTTTTATACCAATATATTTTTATAGCGATTCGACTTTACCCAATAATGTGAAATTCGTTTACATAAATTTCTAATTCTATCACTTAATCTCCTTAAATCAACATTTTCGATGTTATCTGAAAGACACGACGTTTCAGTCAACAGCTATCAGAAAAATATTTAAAAACATTTTATGTATGTGTTTTGAAAATTATAGGTCTTTGAAAAAAATATAGAAATTTCACACCCTACGGCAGTCTGTCAACTCCTGTTACTACAAATATTAACTTTTTTTGGATTTTATTTTTACAATGTAATGATGAATAATGCTTCTTCAAACTGGTGTCTCAACCTTACTGCCAACTTTTCTCGTTCAGAAAAAATTGCCACTTATTTCCCAACCAAGTATTCCAAAGTAAAACTTTGCTCAACTTTAACTGGCTGTACTGGAAAAAAATGTACTACGAGAGTTTGGCAAGTAAAAAGTTGGCGCATTTAATAAGGATTCCAAAATGGTATAACAGTTACAAGATTACTCGTTAACTTATGCACAATTTTTATTTGAAAAAAAGTGATGAAAATTTTTCAAAATTTCCTAATTAAACAGCGATTATGAAAACGCACAAGGACCCTTGAGGATAACTGTTTGCACAACAGTGGGCGTCAAAATGCTGCTGATGATGATTTACCTTTACAGCAAATGCTCAAACTGTTTTCCTTCAGCCGCAATACACGCTCGACATCTTCTTAAAAAAGATCGGGTTATTAAACGAGCGAATCCACGGTTATTAACAAACTCAGCTGCTTCCAATAGTCTTTGCCGTAGCTCAGCTACATTTTGAATCGGCTTGAAATACACTTTTTCTTTTATATATTGTATTGTACCAGACCGCCTTATCCATCTGCCTGGAAAGTTTTGATCGAGATACTCTCTCACTGAGAGCGCATAGTGCGCTGGGCAGCCATCATGCTGAAACCACATATCCCTGTAAATACTCAGTGGCACGTCCACCAATAAATTTTGTACATGATTTTTCAAAAAATCCAAATAAACTTCAGCAGTCAAAGTCTCTGGGAACTCAAACGGACCGATTATTTTACCATTTAAAATTCCTGTCCAATGGTTTATCTTGAAGCGATAAAGTTTTACTTTGGAATAGTTGGTTGGGAAATAAGTGGCAATTTTTCCTGAACGAGAAAAGTTGGCAGTAAGGTTGAGACACCAGTTTGAAGATGCATTATTCATCATTACATTGTAAAACTAAAATCCAAAAAAAGTTAATATTTGTAGTAACAGGAGTTGACAGACTGCCGTAGGGTGTGAAATTTCTATATCTTTTTCAAAGACCTATAATTTTCAAAACACATACATAAAATTTTTTTGAATATTTTTTTGATAGCTGTTATGACTTTGCCTATCACCCGGTTTCGGCTTGACGTCGACTTCTGGGACACCCTGTATATGGTTCGCTCCTCACAAACCTAAGAAGGGGCAGAAGGATGTAGATGAAACCTATGTGCTCCTAATCGAGACATTCTCTACTTTGAGATAATATTTATCTCAGCTGCAGCAAGGCGCAGCCAAAAGTTTATGACTCGAAAGGAATTAATTTTGTAGGAAAAAAAATCTAGCAAAACAACTTTCAATAAAAAATTTATATAAAACTCCAAAACGCATGTTTTTATGTAAAACAGGTAAATAGTAAGAGTAAATACCATATTCTTACACCTCCATATTATCACTACGTGAAAACACATAATTCACAAAAAAAGTAAGTGGCAATGACTACACGTCCCGGTAATTAGACTCGAGAAGCTGTCACTTGCGATGGACGAAAGTAAATGACAGTTTGAACTAATTGCATTGTTGTTCATAGTTTTATGCCAAAATTTGAAATACTTCTCAAGCAATAAGGAAAAATAGAAAATAAAATTGTATCTTTGAGACCCTGTATTTCGCAAACTATCAACTTTGGTATGTTTAGGTCAATTCACATATTTTGGTCTGTAGTATCTCCAGTTTCGACATTTCCCAACCTTTCCCTGTATATGGGAAAGTTTACAAAAACTCCTACAAATGTGTGATTCTGTCAAAAGCTCGATTTCAAGGTAAATCGTGCACGTGGGCTTCAAATACGACATCACTTGACCGCGGGAGGCCCCACAGACCCATTTTCTAGCTAGAATTCAGCCCCACGAAACT
Organism: Acanthoscelides obtectus; assembly: GCA_963669975.1. Classification (NCBI taxonomy): domain Eukaryota; kingdom Metazoa; phylum Arthropoda; class Insecta; order Coleoptera; family Chrysomelidae; genus Acanthoscelides; species Acanthoscelides obtectus. The sequence goes on along the minus strand of CAVLJG010000002.1, from coordinate 36,108,913 downwards.
GCATATTCGAACTCACTCTTCCGACTTAAATGTTATTAATGTTTTTCGGTTATTTCCTTTTCCAGATTTATACCAAATCACCATGGCCTACGCATACTGGAAATCAGGGAAAACGAAAGATCATGCTGTTTTTGACCTATTTTTCCGCAAAAACCCCTTTCAAGGAGAATTCACCATATTCGCAGGATTGGAAGAATGTTTGAAGTTTCTAAACAAATTCCATTACTCTGCTAGTGGTAAGTATGCCGAATGTCATTTATCAACATTCAGATAAGTCTTTTACAGTGAAAGCTTTGTTATCTAGTTTCACGATTAAGACACATCAGGAACAACTGTGGTCGTTATTACGGAATAAGTCGAACTGATATAAAATTAAAAACTATACTAAGTGACATATAAATCCGAACACCCAGTTTAAATGGTTTTATTTTAATAAAAGTTGGTGAATGTATTTATCTTACTGTAAATAACAAGTGAAAAAATTTTCAGCCTTATCAGTTGGACATTCCGGTTTTTATACTGCTTTTTTTTAATTCACTAACGCTCTAAAAATGAATATTTCAGCCGCAGTAAACGTTGGCGGATTTTGGTTCTTGACATCCTTTACGATCGGTTACGATGCCTAAAGTACGGAGACCTGTACGATTTCGTCAACTTAGTGAGTTTGATAGGGGCCGTGTAGTGGGACTTCGGGAAGCTGGACTTTCTTTTCGGGCAATTGCAGTTAGAGTGCAAAGAAGTGTAGACACTGTGGTTAGGTGTTGTCAGGCATGGCTTCGAGAAGGCCGTACGCAAAGAGCAAGGGGCACTGGACGCCGCCGTAGAACAACAGACCGTGAAGATCGCCGCCTAAGATTATTGGCCTTAAGGGACCGTTTCTCCACTACCAGGTCCATTGCAAATGAATGGTTTGCAGAACACGGAAGACCTATTGGCATGCGAAGTGTTTACCGACGAATGAGAAGTTTTGGCTTGTTTTCATACCGGCCACACTGGGTCCTCCCTTTAACTCGAGAACACCGACGTAAGCGCTTTGAGTGGTGCAGACAACGGTCACTCTGGGATCAGGAATGGAACAGTATTGTCTTTAGTGACGAGTCTCGATTTTGTTTAGGCATGCACGATGGTCGTGCCAGGGTTAGAAGGCGACGTGGTGAAAGGAGGACTTCACAGTTTTTTGTTGAAAGACATGTTCATCACACTGTTGGAGTTATGGTTTGGGGTGCTATAGCTTATGGTTCCAGGTCACCTTTAATCTTCATCAGAGGTAACATGAACGCGCAGCGCTATATCCACGAAGTTCTAGAACCCCATCTTTTACCCTATCTTGACACCCTGGCAGATCCAACTTTCCAACAAGATAATGCCCGACCACATGTTGCAAGAGTCACAATAGACTTCTTTCAACATAATGATGTCACATTGTTACCATGGCCACCAAGATCTCCCGACTTATCCCCAATTGAGCACGTGTGGGATATGATGGGTAGGATATTGCTCAATTTGCAACGTCCTCCTCAGACTCTAGAAGCACTTCGAGAGGAGTTGGTGGTTGCCTGGAATGTGATACCACAGGAGGACATTGACCACCTGATCAGAAGCATGCCTAGGCGCGTTGGAGACCGCGTAGCACATCAGGGTGCATCCCCACATTATTGAAGGTCAAAGGGCTTTAAAGCAGTGCAATCATTTTGAAATTTTTATCATTTACTTATTATGCTTCATTAAGTACTTATACAAAATTTTATTAAAATAAAACCATTTAAACTGGGTGTTCGGATTTATATGTCACTTAGTATAGTTTCAATTTTATATTGCCATCCTTAAAATGACTTCCTTCTGAAGCCACACAACGCTGGAGACGGTTCTTCACTCTTCATAGCAGTGCTGGAACTCGGATACTGGAATAGGTTTCAGCTGGTCGGTTTGAATGTTTCAGATTGCCTCAAAATGAGTTCCCTGCAGATGCTTCTTCAACTTCGGGAAGAGAAAAAAGTCCCAAGGACTCAAGTCAGACAAATAAGGAGTTTGAGGAGCCACGTGAATGTTTTTACTGGCCAAAAACTCGTTTATTGACATTGCCAAGGAGCATTATCGTAATGCAACACCTTGTTGTTCTTGATCTGATCCCGGATTCTGTCGATATTTACATCGATTCTTGAAGAAGGCCTTCGTGGTTTATCTTCAATCGACTTTCTCGCTTCTTGGTGTTTCAGAGACACCTGCTAATTTGTTTATAATTGTTGTGTGAGGGATAAAACGTGGGGTTGAGGCTTGCAGGGAGTAGGGGTGTATAAATGATGCATCTTCGATACCAGTGAAAGATTATTAAGACGTTTCTGATTCACCAAGATGAAAAAGTTTCAAGCAATTTGAACGGTTTCCAAAACGTTTATCGAATGATTCGTTCCTGTTTTAGTATTTTTATTTTAGATATTGAATACCTCAGGGACACTTTACCAGCAAGTACAGAAGAAGAATTCTTTGAATATCTCAAAACTGTGAATGCTACTGGTATTAGACTGTACGCGATGCCTGAAGGCTACGTATCGTTCCCTAGGTAAAAAAAAAACTACTACAGTATTTGATATTAGGCACGTGAAAATATGAAAAAAGTTCATATAAACATAGGTTTGGGAATCTCTTGATTCTATGGTACAAGGTGTTTGAACTCCTGTGAGTTTTTCGTTATGCTCTTTAAAAAAATGCAACCTTGATTATCACGAGGGAAATCTGGCAAATGGTACAAAAGTCATTTATTTCCAATAATCGATACATCATCATTAAGCTTAAATACTGGTCCATTTTTCTACATAATCGTCCAAGGCCGGATGGCATATATTCATATAACTTTTTGTAAAAAATGTCTTGCTTAACTTGAAACTATGTGGGGATATCCAAGCACAGATAAAGACGGTGAGATTTTTGAAGAATTTCTTGCGGTAAAAGGCTTGATTACTGCAAATATACAGGGTGACTTTGAAGTTGAGTCATTAATTTTCAGATAATGATTGTAGAAGGAGGATAAACCAAAATATGTGTGTAACAATAAAAAAAAAATGAAAAAAATGTTACCTTGTTTTATAAAGTATCCTCCCGACAAGTATTTCAGTGCGGATCTGTATTTGATCGTGCGGTCTTGGACCACCGGCATGCCCTCTCCTGCGAGGTCTTAAGTCACCTGATTCACGAGCCCTTTGTACTACATTCAGCATTTTCGTAAACATGTGCCATTTTTTATTTCGTTTGAGTAACGCAACAAACACCACTATTCACTCACGCATTACCCACTGACACATCGACTGAATACAACTGAATAAAATTGTACATTGTAGTAAAAACATCGTTTCAAATTCTTTCGCTTTTTTGTTTCCGATGCGATGAACGGGTAAAGCGGATTATATCCGTTGTTGCCAAACACGAGCACAATAATATTATTATTGAGACAGGGCAGTACTCAAACTTCTAAAGGGCTATAACTTTGTTACTTTAATTTTACCAGAAAAAACATTTCTTTTGATCAGATCTACTCAGTGTTAGAATAAATGACTCAACTTCGAAGTCACCCTGTATGTATGTAATCATGCATTAAAAATTGTGCACTTAAAGACGTAACACATGCTCTAAAAGCTACCTAATGCCGAAGTCTCCGTTAACATAGCGACAGGGCTGTAACGATAAGTTTTTAAAAGAACGGATTGTGGTCCAAGTTATCCCAAATGCATGAAAGATTTGATCATAGTAGAAGGGAAACTTAATCACATCCACTTAGGAGATCTGTAAATTAAGTGATCAGACTGATTTTTTTTAATTATTATATTCAAATATAATTACAATTTTATATTATCACCCTCAAAATAACTTCCTTTTGAAGCGATATAGTGCTGGAGACGACCCGCCACTCCACATAGCAGTGCTGGAATTCCGATACTGGAATAGCCTTCAGCTGGTCGGTTACAGCCCTCTGAATGTTCTTGACTGTCCCAAAATGAGTTCGTTTGAGGGAATTTTTCAACTTCGGGAAGAGAAAAAAGTCACAAGGACTCATGTCAGGTAAATAAGGAGGCTGAGGAGACACTGGAACATTTTTACTGGTTCGTTTATCCTGTGTGACAAGGAGCATATCGTGTTCGGTTCTTCCAGTGCTGGAATAGCCTTCACTCATTTTTAAGACACAATAGGAAAAAGTGTTTCACAAATAAAATCGCTACAGACAACTAAATGACTCCAGCGAGTTCAAACTTGTACTAAAGGCAGATCACTCCTCTCCAAGCCCAGCGCCTCCAGTATTGCCAGATCGACTGCTAAGTTGCCAGTCTCATCACTTAATTTACAGACCTCGTATATTGAAAGATAAACGCAAACGGTTTTCAAATCAAACAATGAGAAAATATGCAGCGTTTATCAGTTATCTGAACAGCCCGAAGTTTAAAACGATTTATGCGATCTCAAACATGAGCAAATTTCTCCGATACAACCTACTTTTGGGGTACCCCTCGTATTTTTAAATAACTATAAACAGTTTGATCTATTGTCTACAAAATAATTTTCATTTTGAAAAAGTTGCATTTGTACCAAAAGCGACAGTTTTCAAGAAGAATCAATCAATCAGATACTGATACTATTCTTCTGCAAAATCCAGCGGCGTACCGTTTTTCACTAAACTTAGAAACTTGCCGACACGTACACCTCTGATCTTAAGAAATCAATGTACATGTTGATATGAGCTTCAGTAGTCCCAAAACCCAGCTAAGTCTGCTTAAAAGAACTATCAAAGACGGACAATAAACTAAGCATTTATGAACCTATATTAATAGGAACATTTCTTTATGTTTGAACGTGCTAAATCTGTTTTCCTGAAAATATTCTGTAACACCTCGTAAATGTATTGAATTTTTTAGATTGCCCTTGATGAGAATTGAAGGTCCACTGATAGTTGTACAATTATTAGAAACTACCCTTCTCACTTTAGTCAACTATGCTAGGTAAGTATCTCGATACAATGATCAGAAACTTACAAAAACAAAGTCTTGAATTGTTAAAAACGCGACTGTGCCGGAAAATGATCGAGCACCTCGGAAGTATTAAATAACGAAGATTCAGGAAATGTTTTAAATTATTTACCAATATTATAGAATCACATGTTTACCTTATTCCTGCGCAGGGCTGATTTGTACCGAGTAATCAATTTATGAAGTGGTGGCAGCGTTGCGTGAGAATTGCATAGTCAACCTACTTGACGTCATTATTTTGATGTTGCATAACAGTAAGACTTTTATTTAGTTTGATGGCTACAAATGCTGCAAGGTACAGGATAGCAGCTGGTAACATGAAACTCTTCGAATTTGGTCTTAGAAGAGCCCAAGGTCCTGATGGTGGACTATCAGCTTCAAAATATGCGTATATGGGTAAGTTTTTCTATTAGTAGAAGAATAATCTGACAGGTTTCTATAGAAAATGTTTGACGAGGATCACCTACGGAGATACAGGTTGTTGATTAGCCTTAGTCGTAAAGAAACCCGAGGCAAAAATAAAAAGTCTGCAGGTTTTGATAATACTACACTGAACCTTTTAAGTCAAATTTTCAGTTGTATTGATCAGAATCAGGTATTTTTATCTAATAAATCTGTTGAGAGCGGTTATTTTTTGACATATTAAAACTCGCTACGATAAAACCTACATTTGAAAAATGATAACGCGATACCATAGATATACTAAGTGACATATAAATCCGAACACCCAGTTTAAATGGTTTTATTTTAATAAAATTTTGTATAAGTACTTAATGAAGCATAATAAGTAAATGATAAAAATTTCAAAATGATTGCACTGCTTTAAAGCCCTTTGACCTTTAATAATGTGTGGATGCACCTTGATGTGCTACGCATTCTCCAACGCGCCTAGGCATGCTTCTGATCAGGTGGTCAATGCCCTCCTGTGGTATCTCATTCCAGGCAACCACCAACTCCTCTCGAAGTGCTTCTAGAGTCTGAGGAGGACCTTGCAAATTGAGCAATCTCCTACCCATCATATCCCACACGTGCTCAATTGGGGATAAGTTGGGAGATCTTGGTGGCCATGGTAACAATGTGACATCATTATGTTGAAAGAAGTCTATTGTGACTCTTGCAACATGTGGTCGGGCATTATCTTGTTGGAAAGTTGGATCTGCCAGGGTGTCAAGATAGGGTAAAAGATGGGGTTCTAGAACTTCGTGGATATAACGCTGCGCGTTCATGTTACCTCTGATGAAGATTAAAGGTGACCTGGAACCATAAGCTATAGCACCCCAAACCATAACTCCAGCAGTGTGATGAACATGTCTTTCAACAAAAAACTGTGGATTCCTCCTTTCACCACGTCGCCTTCTAACCCTGGCACGACCATCGTGCATGCCTAAACAAAATCGAGACTCGTCACTAAAGATAATACTGTTCCATTCCTGATCCCAGAGTGACCGTTGTCTGCACCACTCAAGGCGACTACGTCGGTGTTCTCGAGTTAAAGGGAGGACCCAGTGTGGCCGGTATGAAAACAAGCCAAAACGTCTCATTCATCGGTAAACACTTCGCATGCCAATAGGTCTTCCGTGTTCTGCAAACCATTCGTTTGCAATGGACCTGGTAGTGGAGAAACGGTCCCTTAAGGCCAATAATCTTAGGCGGCGATCTTCACGGTCTGTTGTTCTACGGCGGCGTCCAGTGCCCCTTGCTCTTTGCGTACGGCCTTCTCGAAGCCATGCCTGACAACACCTAACCACAGTGTCTACACTTCTTTGCACTCTAACTGCAATTGCCCGAAAAGAAAGTCCAGCTTCCCGAAGTCCCACTATACGGCCCCTATCAAACTCACTAAGGTGACGAAATCGTACAGGTCTCCGTACTCTAGGCATCGTAACCGATCGTAAAGGATGTCAAGAACCAAAATCCGCCAACGTTGATTCTTTAGTGCGGCTGAAATATTCATTTTTAGAGCATTAGTGAATTAAAAAAAAGCAGTATAAAAACCGGAATGTCCAACTGATAACGCTGAAAATTTTTTCACTTGTTATTTACAGTAAGATAAATACATTCACCAACTTTTATTAAAATAAAACCATTTAAACTGGGTGTTCGGATTTATATGTCACTTAGTATAATTTGCTAGAGAGAGCAATGTATATAATTTTGCTGAAAAATGTCCTAAATATATCTCAACATGGGTTGGGAGCTGAAAGGTCTGTCGAAACAGCTAGATGTAACTTACTAGAACACGTCTATAACAAACGTATATGTATTTGCTTTTTGTTTAGCATTTGACACTATAGATAAAAATATATTGAGGCAAAAATTATATACTGCGGATATAAGAGGTTCCTTTTTGATGATCTCATACATGGAGGACAGAAAACTTAAAGTGAACCTGGGAAGTACAGTAACCGATGTGTATCCTGTTGAGCAGGGATCTGTATTGGGACCACTGCTATTCAACTTGAGTGATTTTCCCAGACATATCCCTGAGGAGTGTATAACTATGCCTTTCTGATAACTGAAGGGTAAAGGTGGATTGGGGTTGACTACTCGGTCTAGATTCGCCCAGATGATCCCCCTGAATCCACACTTGATTGAGAATTTTGCGCCCTGAGGCCGCCGCATCATCTGCTTACCGCCTGTAGCCGGCCCTGATTGTTGTGTTGTAACCTATACACTGAGAACCTTTGTCTGACGGCTTGAGTTCAATATTTACCAGAGCACTGTGTATACATCTGCCACGATGCCAACATGCTACACCAGTTCCTTGAGTTAACATACACGTTGAAAATATGCGTTAGCTTATTCTCTACGCCCAAACAATGGTTTTATGTATTTTTGAATTGTGCCGAATCTGTTTAGGATCGATTCCACATCGGTCCTAACGGCGCTCCAATTTATGAAAGGTTAGGTTCGCCACAAATTCTGCATCATTGGTTCGCTTGGCAACACCGCATCTCCTACATTCCAAGGCAACGTTTCCACCTTCATGCTCATATATGAGCGATTTTGGTCAGTACGTATCTGGTGGTCATTGGGGAGTGTCGTCCAGCTTCTAAATGGTTTTCACCTGCTTACACGCAGGCAGTGATAATCTGTATTGCGTAATGATATTTGTTACATTTTCCGACACTCGCTGTTGCAAAATGTAACAACTGATTTTATCACCATCGGTGGAAATAATTTTAACATCAATTAAAACACTACGTCGTATCAAAATTGAAATAAATAATTCTAACAAAAATGGAAACATAAAGTTAAACTGAAGACGTCCTTCTTGGGTTTGACAGTAACCTAACCTATTGTAGAAGCATGTTCGAACATGTTCTGGTGTAAAATATTGGCAACGCACCAGATTGCACGACCTTCTGCGTCACCGTTGCTAGGCAATGTGGTGACGACCTTCGCTCTTCAGTCGGCTTCTATTTCTGTCTAACATATGTAGATACACACTTCTCGCGGTTATCTCTCGTACGCATTGAAATCAAGCCGTCAAATTTGGTTTTCCCTGTTTGCTCTAACCTTACTTTGCGTAGTATATAAATTTTGACTGGACTAATTATCCAATGTATGGCCGCTAAACTTCAAACTTCTCGTGCCAGGGCGTGAATACCAACTATGAAAAATTGAATAACGCGAAGTTATCAGGGTATCCGCAATTTAGTATTGATTAGATATACTAGTTGACACCAGTGGTGCCTGGTACCAGCATCAAAACCATTAGGACCTGTCCATGTTCAGGGACAATCCAAAGAGGGTTATAGCAAGAACGTTCTGATAGATTCTTTGGCAGACACTTAAACACGAGTCAAGGTCGACACCAAACGGGGTCGCGGTATAAGCGGGTTGCTCTTACAGGGTGTTTCAGAAACAAGGAGCAAACATTCAAGGGGGGATTCTTTGGGCTATTGTGAGACAATGGTTTTCGAAGTTCTACTTCGTTTAACTTTGTTAGAATATACATTTCGAAGGAAAATCGCGAAATAACATTTCTTATTAGCTTCGTTCCCATGCGTGCCTGCAAGAATTTTTTTTTCTAGTGGGAGAGATAACTTTTTGTGAAAGTGTACCTGTCCCAAAAATTTCAAGGCCCAACCAGATTCTCAGGCGGGCGGGCTGGACATGAGCAAATTACCACTTTTCTGGGAAAGTACCAGTACCATCTTTTCAGTACAACAGCAGGAATCATGTCCTGACCACAAGCTTTGTCGTCGAGCGACATGAGCACCCATCTTAACGATCTTATGCCTGCCAGTTACTTTCCGCATAGTGTGGGAACCGGTAACTCTTTGAATAGACGGCACTCGGGTGTTGGCAGCGAAGGTTTGACTCTCCACGGTTTTTACTTCCTTTGTCAAAACTGGCGAGGAAGTATTATGATCGTGAAAAATTTTGAAAGTGAGATATTATGTTTTTTAGATGTTATATGACATGTACATGACGAAAAACTTTGTCACTGATTTCCGTCTGTCTCTCGGTCTGTCCGCTAATTTTATAGCCGCCTATAACTAGAAAAGTACCGCTCGGATTTTGATGAAACTTCTAAACAATGTTACTACTATGCCACTTCTGCGTTCTTTTGTAAATGATGACTTAAATGTATAGATATATGAGCGAACTATCTAAAACTGTAATGACTCATCGATGTTCACGTGAACATCACTTAACTACCAGTAGTCGGCTGTTCATAGGCGGGGTATGAATGTTTAACATGGGTGAACTAGATTTGTCACATGCTTAATAAAGAGTGGTTTGAAACATATTGTAAGTCAAAAATTTGGGAATTACCTTTATTCATCATCGCTTCCACTTACATCTGACAGTAATAAACTGTCGCTATCGCTTTCCTCGTTGAAATTGACTATAACTGGCTCTATGATGGTGTCGATGTGGTGGTCAAGCTGCCACATTTTTGTTTCTTCCTTCACAACATGACGGATAGCATTCTGCCAAGCTTCGGGCGTTACTAGCTGTATGGAAGTCTCAAGTAAAACCTTAACGTCTGGTAATTTGAAGGTTGTGTTATGGCACGCAATATAACCCTTCACTTGAGCCCAGATGAGCTCTATTGGGTTCAGTTCACAGTGGTAGGGCGGTAACCGCAGCACAGTGACACCACATTGACGGGCCATCTCATCAGTCACGTAACTAATGTTCGCAGGTTTGTGCTGTTTAATTTTTTCATACAATTCCGCTTTCAGACATGAATCGTCAAACGGGATTCCTTTTTCGCGCAACCATTGCTGCATGTCACTTTTTCGAGATCCCATAGTCGGTACACGTTCGGCTCGACGACTATGGTAGGAAGCATTATCCATGACGATCACAGAGTTGGGCTCAACTCGCTGAAGCACCCCTTGAAACCAGCTCTCGAAGCAGCTGGCATCCATTTCGTCATGGTAATCACCTCCTTTCTTAGAGACGAAAATCAAGTCACACTCTTCTAAAAAGCCACTATCGCTACCAATATGAGTTACGATCAATCTTTGACCTTTCCCTGACAGTCCACGAAGACCTGTTGACAAACCTTCAATGCTTGCTTGTCGGTTACTCACTACGTTTTTGTCTATCCAGGTTTTTTTAACTGTGTGACCTGCATTTACCCATGTCTCGTCCAAATAATAGATTTTTCTGCTTTGTCGCCTATATTCAATCATTTCGCGTAGGTATTTTCGACGCCAGGCGACTATTTCAGGTCTCTCTATCAATACTGACTTCCGATTACGCGTTTCGTAACGAAAATTAATTTCGTGCAGGGATCTCCTCATTACCTCGACGCTCATTTGGGGTATAATTTCATTTTCCTTGATCGCTGCATGTACAGCCTTGAGGGTTGGTATCTCATTCCAAAAGAAGAATGAATGTACGGTTCGCCTTAACGCCATTTTGCTATCGTCATCCAATTTAACGGCCTTTCGACCCTTCAAATTAAACTTTGGATCAGTAGTAGCTCCAGTTTTCTTCTTTTCATGCACCACCCTGCTAATGGTCCACTCTGGAACGCCTGTCATACTTTCACAACGCGCGAGTGCATCTCCCTGCGACATAGTTCTGTTCAGATAATTGAACACGTTGAGCACGATTTCTTTCGCGTCCCTCTTCAGTGCTTTACGAAGCCGTCTACTTGTTCCCTGGCTTTCAGTACTTCCACTCGTGCCATTTGTTCTCTCCATGGTTAAGTATAACCAAAACAGTAACCACAGAAACCACAACAATAACAATCACACAACAATTCTTATAAAAACACACAATACGCGATCGCTCAACGAAACACGTTCCAATGCGTTGCCGACGCCTATGAGTCTGCCGGTCGAGGCGCGTCTTTGATTTCATTGGTTCTACCGGCGGAGAACAATCAGCCATTATTTCCATCTCTGTCTGTGCTGTTGACCACCGCAAAGCCACAGAAACGACATATGTCATTCGCTATACGGCTGTACTGGAAGGAAGCCGGGATCGAGCTCTGATCACGTGTTGATCACGCGTATGAGTCATTACAGTTTTAAATAGTTGTAGTATAGTATTCTGTTGCTTAAATGTACCATCCATTTCGCATAAACTTTAATTGGTGGAATATTTCGTAAAATAGATTGATTCAGCTTTTATGACGCACTGATATACAACAAACACGGACTGACAAACCGACATAATTGAGAATCACGGAGTTGTGTGATGCAGATATCTTTAAGCAACAGAAAACTTGTGGACCAAAGTTCGAATATTACCGCGAGTTTAATACTTCGGAGATTTTGAAAATTGATTCAGAGGCTGCGGAAATAAAATCGCTGGAATGTTTCAGAGATTCTTGTGCATTTTCAGACATTGTTTGGAGGGGATGAACATTGTAGGTAAATGGTTGTAAATTTATTGTTGCATATGTGGTGTCAGTGAAAGACCTTTATAATTAAGAAGCTTCCGATTTCGGTGACACTATGCACCTGTTATTAATAAGTCACACACATTTTCCCTGCATCTGCCATAGAAACAGAAATATGATAGATTTGCGTTATATAGTTTGATATCAAGCTTCGAAAATTCATCGTATCTATTCACGATTCGATTTCGCCTTTTGAAACGATTTGGCTCATCCTTTTTCATCCCTTGTCATATCCGTCTTGCGAGTCCCAAATTACCGAATTGTACTGATTTTAACACGCTTGTAACAACGGGAAAAGTTTGCGATACATAGTTCTACAATATACGTATACACCTTGGGAAAAAACATTATTATACATTATGTTGAGGAAGAGAGATGGAAATATACAAAAGTGTGTAGGTGCGTGAAAGACACTCGATTGTAGGATCCTATGTGGCAGCGTCGTTGTGTGACGGACAACGGGGTAAAGTAGAAGAGTGATAAAAGAGAGAGATGGCAGAACGGGCGCTGACGCCTACCGCTTAGACGGATGCGCTCAACAAATGCGATTTGTTTCTCCCATTCGCAGAGTTGCCGATACCAATATGTCATATTTCTAAGAAATCTAAGTCTACCCAATTTTCGGGAAAAATAGCTGCGGATTCCACATAAGAGTATTCCAAAAATGAAAAAAGTTCAAACTATTAAAATTGTATTAATGTTTCATGGTTCAAATCATATTTTTCATGTTTGTATATTGTTGTATAAATGATTTTGTAATCCCTATTCTTGTTGCCAGTAGAGATACAACAGTATTGAGAGAAGTCATGGACTGCTAGATAGCGCTACAACTACCATATGACTATCAAATAGTAGTGATAAACAGGGTTTGTTTATAGCACAGTTGCCTGGTGTGGCGAATTTGCGCCATAGGGGCGATTTGACAACTTTGAAGGACAACTATAACGGTTACTATGGTGCCCGGTATTCGGGAATCTGGCAATACCTGATGATTCCTAACGTTTATTACGCCAGATTGTTTGCTGACTTGCGCAGTACAACATGACAATCAACGTGACTGAGCACCTGGTAATCCTGGTTTAAGGTGTTATATTTTAAGAGCTTGGGGCAGTTAGGTATCTAGGTCACATTTTTTAATGTATTTCGAGAAATCCGTAATGTTGAGTAAATACTAGATCACGTTTCTTGCTTAGTTTGCTGAAAATTCTACAATAGACGTACAGTTTGAGAAACAGAGATTTGGTGACGACAAAATCGTAAAAATATAACGCATTTTCGTAAAATAATTTCTTTGTTGAAAAGACTGTGGCTTGATGACCCATTGAACGAGTATAGTGTCCCGCTCCGCTTTCAATATTCGAAACACTATACTCCAGCAGCATTCAGCTTCAATGTTATCTTTATGAAGTTCTAACGTCTAGGCCATGCTGATTAAAAGCTTGAATGAATCAACACTTAACTGTAAATTCCCCACAATTCGGGAAGCTCTACTCAAATTGGCAACACAGCGTATCTGCCTATTATTCTCATTCGTGATACAGGTCTGCGGTTAACGGTAGGAAATATGTACGAATAGCGATGAAAGTAGACGAGCCGATGCTCTGTTGCCAAGAAATGATTTCCCATGTATAACAATGGTTTTTCCTAAGGTGTATACGTCTTCTTCATTGCACAACCTCACGTTTGGTGTTCCGCAGGGATCAGTTTTAATTCGGATTATTTTCTAGGTGGTTTTGATGGTACCAGCAACGTGCTAGCAGGCAAGCTTTTCAACATTCCAGTAAAAGGCACTCATGCACATGCCTATATAACCTCATTCAGCGATTTCTCAGAGTTACGCAATACCTATTTGGAACCGAAAGGCGGAGGCAAACCACGAGACTTGCTACAGTTGACCCTCAGCTGGAGGAACAAGATTCTTCCTTTATTTAACTTTACCTCAATAGAAGCTAGCGAGGGTGAATTGGCAGCCTTGGTTTCATTTGCAATAGCTTTTCCAGATGGTTTTATGGCTTTGGTCGATACCTACGAAGTTCAGAGGTATTCCAGACAAAAGAGTAGAAACATCACTATTCATAGCGAGTACAGGTAACAGGGAATTCTTCCAAATGCATGCTGGACATTGGGAGCCACATCATACATTCAGTACAATCATTGATTAACGTATCCTCCATGAAGGTAACCTGCCCTATGCTGTAATTGGACGACTACTACGCCAAGGAAAAATATTTTAGGAGTGAAAAACTAGGTGGTGGGGGGTTTTAGGGGATAGGGAAGAATGTCTATGGCCTAATTGTATGGGTCCATTAGACTGACTTGATCCGTTTAATTCCTCTGTCGTGCATGTCCGCAACGATTTTTTTTCTCAGCGGGCTCATCTTGTGCTGAAGTTAATCCTTTATGAACGGATGACGGCGTTGCGTAGAAAGTGCAGAGTCGACCTACTTGACGCAATTTTATCATAAGGATCTATCCAAATGTATAATAAGATATGGGGCATTCCATTTGATACATTTAACCGATTTTAATAATAATATAATAATAATAAATGGGCTTTATTTCGTACCTAAGTAAAAGTACAAAAAAGGCGAAGTGTGAAAAATATATTGTAAAGCATTCCACCAATAAAAATGTATCCATAATTCACAATAATTACTAAGTAATTAACAACACAAAAAAAAAACAGAACAATTACAACAATAGTCCATATTTCCAGTATTTTGTATTCATCATCAGACTTCGACTTGGAATGTAACAGGCAGATCATTATACAGGGTGACTTCGAAGTTGAGTCATTTATTTTAACAGTGAGTAGATCTGATCAAAAGAAATGTTTTTTTCCTTTAACATTTTTCTGGTAAAATTAAAGTAACAAAGTTATAGCCCTTTGGAAGTTTGAGTACCGCCCTGTCTCAATAATAATATTATGTGCTCGTGTTTGGCGACAACGGATATAATCCGTACAACGGGCTCGTGAATCAGGTGACTTAAGACCTCACAGGGGAGGGCATGCCGGTGCTCCAAGACCTCACGATCAAATACAGGTCCGCACTGAAATACTTGTCGGGAGGATACTTTATAAATCAAGGTAACATTTTTTTTCTTCTACAATCATTATCTGAAAATTAATGACTCAACTTCAAAGTCACCCTGTATAATTTAATAGCGTTGTAGTTGAACGATTTTTTGTAGACAGCCTTAGAATGTGAGGGTATCACTAACATATTTCTATTCCTTGTATTCAGTTGATTTATGTCACTACATCGTGTTAACTTAATATGCAAATATAGTGGTTGTTTGGTAGCTAAGACCTTATGTGTGAGTGTCAATAAGTGAAGTTTTTGCATGCCTTTAATCTGCAGAATATCAAGTTCCTTAAATTTATCAGAAATATGATCAAACTTTCGTATTCCGCAAAAAAATCTGACGCACGAATTCTGAATACGCTGTAATTTGCTTTGTTCACTATATGATAGAGCGGGGCCATATATACTGTCACAATAACTGATCTTTGATATAATCAATGTTTCACACAGTTTCAGCTCTACTGAAGTAGATATTATTTGCCTATGTGGATAATCTGCTTCAAAATGCAGTATGATGCACTACATAACAAATTTAAGTGCTTTTTGTATTTTAGTTCTGTGTCAATCCAGAGTCCCAGGTTTTTACACTCATTCATTATAGGAAGCCGGCAATCATAGATTTTAAGGTTAATTTCCGTTTCGATCAATGTTCTTTTGTTTTTTGAACCGAAAACCATAACTGAAGATTTAGATGGATTAATTTTTAGGTTATGCGGGCACGAGACGTCTACTAGCCTTGTTAAGTCTTCTTTGAGCAATGCTTCTGCTATTTTAAAATCTTTGTGCTGAAAACTAAAATAAATTTGAGTATCATCGGCATAGTGATGGATTGTGCAATTATGGACATATTGATGAAAATCCGATATATATAGAGAGAAAAGTAAAGGTCCCAGTATGGAACCTTGGGGAACACCAAACTTTATAGCAGTTGACTGTGACATTTTCGAAGCTGTTAGGACCTTTTGATTTCTATTTGTCAAATAGCAGCTTATCAAATTGACTGCAGCGTCAGTAAAACCATAGTAAGACAGCTTAAGTAGCAGAATTTCAGGGTCTATCATATCGAAAGCTTTTGTGTAATCCAGCAGAACTAAACTAGTGATATTTCCTTGATCAAGGCCTCTTATAACATCATCAGTGACATTGGCTAGAGAGTTGTTGTACTATGGTTTTCCCTGAATCCAGACTGCATTGATGGAACTATTTCATTACTGAAAATATACTGAGATATTTGTATCTTCATTTCCCTTTCCAAAAGCTTCGAAAATGCGGGACGTAAGCTGACTGGTCTAAGTTGCGTTACAGACGTGGGAATCGCTACTTTAGGAATAGGTATGACGATAGCCTGCTTCCAAGCATCAGGGAAACAGGATGTTGATATTACGTGATTGATGATAAATGTAATATGGTCTAGGAGCAAAGTGAAAATGTATTTTATCATAATGAGTGAGATTCTATCAGCCCCTACAGCATTAGTTTTAATAAATGAGAAACTCTTTGCAACAAATTCTTTGGCAACCTTTTGGAAACAGAATGACTTATTATTTTGATATTTGGTCAGTAGTTCTAATTGCCTTTGAGTCCGCAGATGGTAATAATATAGATAAGGTATTTTCTATACTGTCAAATGTTTGCGGAATATTGTAAGAAGGATGCTCCGAAGGTATACGTTTTGCCATCGAATCTGAAACTGATCCATTGCTCTTCCAAAAGGGGATCAATATTTGTACGGAGCAACTTGAATGTTATGTGTTCTTTTAGAAAGAAGCCGACACCCCCCCTCTACCGATTCTATCCGCATGTATGAAATTGTAATTGGGAATACGGATAGCCGAAGATCCGATATCATCATTCAACCAAGTTTCGGTGACTGCAAATATATCGAAATTTTCAGAAATCACCAAATCCTGGAAAAGACAAAATCCTGACAAAAGCGATCTAACATTAAGATGACCAACTTTCATGTCTTACATGTAAATAAATGTCTATTTGATAGGAAAGAAATAGTATACAAAATAAAAATAGTCAGTACACACTACTCAGTTATTCTACGTATATATTATATATATGTATTCTACAAATATACATATATACATACATACATACACACATATATACACACATATATAGGGTGATTTGTTCCAAAACTAGAAATAGGAATGACAAGATGAAAGGTTTGGCGAATAGTTATCTTTAATTTTGACAATTCTTTTTAAACGGAATGTTCTACATTCTGAGGTTCTTTTCTAGGGTGATAAACCATATTTCACGAGTATCCATTACGTTTTGACGTCCACTCAAGTGAGCAGCTTATCAGCAAGTGATATATTTGTATTGCATGTAACGTTGGCAATAATTAATCGGGTGTAAGTCTGGTAAATTTCAGGACCGTATTCAGAGCTGTTGTTCATATATCTAGATACTTTTAGTGACTGGGAATTTTGACAATGAAATATACTAAGTACACATAGAAAATTCTTCATTGGAAAATTATTGTAGTAGCTGGTATTTTACATATAAAAATAATATAGCCTCGTGTTTCTGGTTAATTGTCCTACAACAGTGTATCGTAATTTAAATATGGCTGTTTCAATACCTTTTAAAATCATATGTCGTTTTATGTTTGAAAAAGTAGCGATGATTAAAAAAGTCAACAATAGTTTCTACTCATTTACACCGTTTTTTTAATTTTATGTACCATTTATTCAGTGTTTATAAATCCAAAATGTACTTGCTTCAAAAAATTTAAATGGAACACCCTCTATATTTTTAGTTTTGGGATAATCTTTTTAAAAGTAGAATTCGCGATAATAAATATATGTATATATGATGCACAAAATTGACTTAAAGCTGATTTTGACGAAAAGTTTGCTACCCTATCTGAAAATGTGATAGACTTACAAACTGCTAAAGTTGAGTCTGTTTTCGTACATAATATCCCGTACCTCCAGAAGTAGCTATGTAAACCGATAGCAAACTCTTTCCTTTTAAGGAGCATTTCAAAATATACTAAATCATACAGGGTATTCCATTTAAGTAATTGCATCCTTTTGTTGTCAGACGTAGTCATGAATCACCCTGTAGAGGGCGGCATAGTTTTAAAGTGAGATGCGTATAGTTGTTTTGTTACGAATTTTCGTAGATATATTTCAAAATAACGGGGCTATCGACCGATTACACACTAAAACAGCACCCTGTATGTAAAGGAATTATCGTTAGTGATTTTGTGCTATCAACTTCCATTGCCGCTATATCCCTGATAGAGACTACACTACTCTGCTTTCGTGGATTGTCCCACCTATATCGTACTGTTGATTCCCGATAAGGATGAAGACTGTTTATCTTATTTTATCCTTATCTGAATTGAAATGTTATAGTCATGATCATCAGCAGCCATCTAGCTTTTCTAAGTAAAAGAGTTGATAGCAAATACAAAATGAATCCGCAACGTCTACAAAAAAAACAAAATACGGCTCTGTCTACCTAGCGTTAGCGGATCCGTCAGGATTGTGTGTCACTATACTATAACTATCTAAAACTGTAATGACTCATCGATGTTCACGTGAACATCACTTAACTACCAGTAGTAGGCTGTTCATAGGCGGGGTATGAATGTTTAACATGGGTGAACTAGATTTGTCACATGCTTAATAAAGAGTGGTTTGAAACATATTGTAAGTCAAAAATTTGGGAATTACCTTTATTCATCGTCGCTTCCACTTACATCTGACAGTAATAAACTGTCGCTATCGCTTTCCTCGTTGAAATTGACTATAACTGGCTCTATGATGGTGTCGATGTGGTGGTCAAGCTGCCACATTTTTGTTTCTTCCTTCACAACATGACGGATAGCATTTTGCCAAGCTTCGGGCGTTACTAGCTGTATGGAAGTCTCAAGTAAAACCTTAACGTCTGGTAATTTGAAGGTTGTGTTATGGCGCGCAATATAACCCTTCACTTGAGCCCAAATGAGCTCTTTTGGGTTCAGTTCACAGTGGTAGGGCGGTAACCGCAGCACAGTGACATCACATTGACGGGCCATTTCATCAGTCACGTAACTAATGTTCGCAGGTTTGTGCTGTTTAATTTTTTCATACAATTCCGCTTTCACACATGAATCGCCAAACGGGATTCATTTTTCGCGCAACCATTGCTGCATGTCACTTTTTCGAGATCCCATAGTCGGTACACGTTCGGCTCGACGACTATGGTAGGAAGCATTATCCATGACGATCACAGAGTTGGGCTCAACTCGCTGAAGCACCCCTTGAAACCAGCTCTCGAAGCAGCTGGCATTCATTTCGTCATGGTAATCACCTCCTTTCTTAGAGACGAAAATCATGTCACACTCTTCTAAAAAGCCACTATCGCTACCAATATGAGTTACGATCAGTCTTTGACCTTTCCCTGACGGTCCACGAAGACCTGTTGACAAACCTTCAATGCTTGCTTGTCGGTTACTCACTACGTTTTTGTCTATCCAGGTTTTTTTAACTGTGTGACCTGCATTTACCCATGTCTCGTCCAAATAACAGATTTTTCTGCTTTGTCGTCTATATTCAATCATTTCGCGTAGGTATTTTCGACGCCAGGCGACTATTTCAGGTCTCTCTATCAATACTGACTTCCGATTACGCGTTTCGTAACGAAAATTAATTTCGTGCAGGGATTTCCTCATTACCTCGACGCTCATTTGGGGTATAATTTCATTTTCCTTGATCGCTGCATGTACAGCCTTGAGGGTTGGTATCTCATTCCTAAAGAAGAATGAATGTACGGTTCGCCTTAACGCCATTTTGCTATCGTCATCCAATTTAACGGCCTTTCGTCCCTTCAAATTAAACTTTGGATCAGTAGTAGCTCCAGTTTTCTTCTTTTCATGCACCACCCTGCGAATGGTCCACTCTGGAACGCCTGTCATACTTTCACAACGCGCGAGTGCATCTCCCTGCGACATAGTTCTGTTCAGATAATTGAACACGTTGAGCACGATTTCTTTCGCGTCCCTCTTCAGTGCTTTACGAAGCCGTCTACTTGTTCCCTGGCTTTCAGTACTTCCACTCGTGCCATTTGTACTCTCCATGGTTAAGTATAACCAAAACAGTAACCACAGAAACCACAACAATAACAATCACACAACAATTCTTATAAAAACACACAATATGCGATCGCTCAACGAAACACGTTCCAATGCGTTGCCGACGCCTATGAGTCTGCCGGTCGAGGCGCGTCTTTGATTTCATTGGTTCTACCGGCAGAGAACAATCAACCATTATTTCCATCTCTGTCTGTGCTGTTGACCACCGCAAAGCCACAGAAACGACATATGTCGTACGCTATACGGCTGTACTGGAAGGAAGCCGGGATCGAGCTCTGATCACGTGTTGATCACGCGTTTGAGTCATTACAGTTTTAAATAGTTGTAGTATAGTCGATATCGAGAATTTTGAAATATTACCAGATAATCAGCTATTATTCTGTCGTGAAATACTGATGACGAGTTTCAATATACGATACCAAATGACCACCGTACATTGAAAAAATGTTCCAAGATGGCTCATAAACGCCATTTTGACATTTTCAACTACCACTTTTAAGTTAAAATACACATAAACACACAAACATTTCATCAATCTGAATTTCAGTTTGGTAACTTAACCCGTTCAAAAAATAAATAGAGGGTGGAGCTTTTTGAAAAGCTCGGTATATTGGTAAGCATAAATGATCAGCTGCGCCACGGTACATAAGGTCGTTTTCACACATGCATGGCTTCCAGATAAATTGGGTATCGTCTGGTGGAATATGTTAATCAATGGCATAATACCTGTACTGTGCTAGTAGGTAGAGAACTAGCTAAGCTGTTGTATCGACATAGACAGATAACATTTCGTTGCTTCATCACTAAGATAGTTAACGAATTCTCTAGCTAATAAGCAGCTAAACGTATCTTCCAACACATTTTTGATGACATTGTGGATGTGTTCTTTTCGCATAGTTGTTATGAATCTACTAAGCAGAATGTAGATGAGCTCTTTCCCTAAAATTTTTAAGCAGCTTCGTTTACCAGTCTATCGCTGTGATTTTACCCTTGGACTGTGAGTGACCATTCAGCCAGGCAACAGTTATACTCGGTGACAAAGTATATACGTATAAATATAATGTTATTCAAGTGAACATATTTTAAGGCCGATCACTATAATCCAGTGAAGTAATTTAAAAGCATGTGTTAATAAACCCACAATATCCCCTTCTCACACTATTGTCCCACCCTGTATGTGTATGAAAGGTTGTCATGTTATTCTGAGACACCACGTATAATTCAATGCACTTGTTTTCAGGAGTGGTCTGTTGAACTTCTGTTCAGTAGCTCTAGCTCTGAATGACTTGGGGTACAGAGCTATAGGAATACGACTAGATAGCGGAGATCTAGCCTACCTCTCAACAGTAGCAAGAAGACATTTCACAGATATCAGCATAAAATACAATTTGCCTTGGTTTGAAACAATGTTGATCATGGCTTCAAATGATATAAATGAAGAAACTATACTCAGCTTGAATGAACAGGGCCATAAAATAAACTGTTTCGGTATTGGGACTCATTTAGTTACTTGTCAAAAGCAACCTGCGCTTGGATGTGTCTACAAGATGGTCGAGCTGAATGGCTATCCAAGGTAAGATTAAGGCTTAAGGCTTCCCTGTAAAGAGTGAAACAATTATGCTTCCTTGAAGAACGTTAAAGCAAGGATTTAAATTTTCATTTCACAGTAGGCTGTAACAGTTGTCATAACAAGCTGTCATTGATGACAAAAAAAAAATTCTTTGCTGGTATCTATTTAACATTTTGGTGATAAAACTGGGACGATTTGCTTTATTTTTGCTAAATACTTCGAAGTTGAGTCATTTATTTTAACAGTGAGTAGATCTGCTCAAAAGAAATGTTTTTTTCCTTTACCATTTTTCTGGTAAAGTTAAAGTAACAAAGTTATAGCCCTTTGGAAGTTTGAGTACCGCCCTGTCTCAATAATAATATTATGTGCTCGTGTTTGGCAACAACGGATATAATCCGCCTTATCGAAAGAATTTGGAACGATGTTTTTACAATTATTTTATTCAGTTGTATACAGTCAGTGTCAGTCGGTAACGCGTGAGTGAATAGTGGTGTCTGTTGCGTGGCTCAAACGAAATAAAAAATGGCACATGTTTATGCGGATCGGTTTCCCAATCGAGTGCAACCAACCCCTCGTGCCTTTGTTAATGTAGTACAACGGGCTCGTGAATCAGGTGACTTAAGACCTCACAGGGGACGGCATGCCGGTGCTCCAAGACCTCACGATCAAATACAGGTCCGCACTGAAATACTTGTCGGGAGGATACTTTATAAAACAAGGTACAATTTTTTTTTATTTTTACACACATATTTTGGTTTATCTTCCTTCTACAATCATTATCTGAAAATTAATGACTCAACTTCAAAGTCACCCTGTATATTAATAAACATTTCAAAATAATAACGTATGCTTCCTCGAATCACAGCGCAATCACAGAGAGGTAAAAAACTATGTATAGGCAACCAGTTGCACCGAACTGCTGTGCTACTGCTGTCTGTGTTTCAATGATCCCTTTAAATTTATCTAGTACCTAGATCAAATGCATCTCCTCCTCAAAAACTTCATTTTTTCATAGTCACTTTATAATTTACAATTAAATTTGGGTATGAAATGTTTTTTTTGTGAAGTAATGTAGAAGTTGAATCTGACATACGTAACCTACAATCTGCAACCAGCAGAGCAGTTAGGTGCAACTAGTTGCCTATATTCAGTGTTTTAACTTCTCTGTGATTGCGCTGTATATCGAGGAAACAGACAGCATTTTTATTGATACTTTTTTACACTGAAGGAGTCACGCATGCCTAAATACCAGGGCACCGCGGGTGCTATGAGGATCCCAAAGAAACTGTTAATCCGATTTTTGAACTACTTAAGGTTACTAGAACTGAGAAAAGCCTCGTCTTGTAGATTGTCCCACAATCTCGACACCCTAGAGACAAAGGAGCAGTCGTATCGGCCAGTTCTGGTTGTACGAAGTTCGACACGGTTAGGATGGGAGGCCGAAGTCAGGCGGGTCTGTCTGGTTGGCACATCGCGCGGCGGCATAATGGAGGAGAGCTCTGAGGAGCAAAGCCCATTGGTCTAGCGGTAGAACAGAGCTAGATCGCCGATGGTCCGCCGGTGCCGAAGGGTCCCGGACTGTCTGTTAGAGAAGAGTAATCGATCAGTCTGGCAGCCCTTCTCTGGAAAGCATCGAGCATGGATAATGTAGTCGGGGCGGCAGCACCGAAAACGTGTGAACAGTATTCGAGGCTAGGTCTTAACTGGGCCTAGTATTGAGTGAAGAAGAAAAAAGTACTTCTTAGCCCTGAAAAAATAGCCTAGATTTCTCCCGGCAGCTGCCGCTAGTGACAAGATCAAGTCCTCGGTGATGTGGAATCCCTCCAGCCGAAATTATATCTATCGTTTTTGAAGAAGTATCAAGCCTCAAGGCAGGTCTGTAAATCTCACTATTGATCTTTGCTGGTAGCGGCTTTCTCTCTGAAGGAACACTTGGCGGTCACCACTACCTCGAATTGCAACAACTTTGTGCAGTTTAGTGCCCCAAAGATACAGTACCACAGTTCTTGATTAACAAGTTAACTGGCGTCTACCAATTTCATACATTTTGTTTCAGGATGAAGCTAAGTCAAGATGTGGGAAAGGTAACCATGCCAGGTAAAAAAGATCCATACAGACTTTACAGTGAGACTGGGGATGCCCTAGTTGATTTAATCCAAAGATCGTCAGAGGAACCTCCGCAAGTGAATGAGAAGGTGCTCTGCAGACACCCCTTCGAAGAGTCCAAGCGAGCTTATGTTACTCCGTCCAAAGTTGAGAAACTGCTAACACTATATTGGGAAAATGGGAACATTTGTCAGGACTTACCGAATCTTCAACAAATCAAAGAGAGAGTGAAACATTCTTTGAAGACTTTGAGAACAGATATCAAACGAAACTTGAATCCCACTCCTTTCAAGGTGACTATGGAATGATATCAATTAGATTTATTTAGCACTTACAGGGTGCATTTGATAAGTACTGAGATTGGCCGCCATGTGGCGTCCAGTTTCTTGCTTTGTGATTTCCACCGGATGTAATTGTGTTGGAGGATCTAAACTAACAGTAGAACCTGTCCAAACATATTATTAGAAATGGTGGAGGATTTTCTGCATTCCGAATCTAACAATCCGCCGAAGGTGGTTATAGTCAGAATACGAGTACTACAGTTGTTTGAATAATTCGCTTCATTTTATGGAGGAAAAACTGGGATTGGCAACTTTTATAGCTCAGTAGTTTTAGACATTTTCAGCGTTTGCAATACGTTCAAAAATGTTTATTTTAAAAAGGACAAGGTATGATCCAAACTGATCCAAATTTGGCTTAAGCTACCGTCACAGAGCCGAAATGGAATATTTTGGACGACCCACTAGCACACACTTCTTGTAATATTTTCATACTTACAATGCCCCTGAGTTGTAAAAACTGGGTTCGGTTAACGTGTTGTATGTCAGGTTAATCAGGAGACTTCTGTCTTTCATTCTGCGAAAAAAACTCACTGCTATCTCGATTCGTAACGAAGGTCTGTATTGAAGAAGACAAAGTACACCGAAAAATGGCTTGTTATCGGTACCTTTGCGGCACTGAAAGTTTGCTTTTTCGAAAACTGACGGGAATTCTAATTGTACGGTTTACTACACTAAAAATGATTACTTTTAAATCACTATATTATTTTTATCTTGCGTATTCAATAGCAATAGGTTCGAACGAAGCCCAAAAAATGGTAATTTTACCGTGGAAAAAGGTTACGGTGTTTTGTTAATATTTCCGAAATCTTACCGATTGAATAATATTTGATTTAGATCTCCCGGGTCCTATTTGCCAGTGTTTATGCAATATCTGGATAGGTCGTAACGTTTCGTCAATAATAGGCGATTGAAAAGTAAAATTTTACGGTATTTTGCTTGTTTTCTTAAAAAAACTATAAAAAACATACGTTTAACCAACTGTAAAAACCGTTTCAAAAACATAAAAACGCGCTATACTTTGCAAACCTTTGATCGAAATTATGAAAAAATCTAAAGCAAAGAAGGTCATCTTTCGAAAAGTAGTATTTTGTCGGAAAATTTTTCAAAATCGAAACTTTTGAACGAAAGCGAATAAAGATATGAAAATACCTGTAAAATGGACTCCGAAATGTGGGCTTTGTTATGCATAAATCGCCAGGTTTATAGCTCCGTTATCATAACTTTCTGATATGTTGTCATTAATTTGAATCTGGCAAAGATTATAATAAGGATAGTTTTGACTCATATTTCGCTGCATATCAGAATTTTCTGATATTTTCTTAAATTAATATCAGTCCATCCCCGTCTTATAAGTATTTTCTTTGAATTCAAAACACGCAATTATAAAAGATATAGCCATTCGTGAATTGTGTGAACTGCTTGACCACCCATATTCAAATTTTCGAGGAAATCTTGTTGGCGACAAATATGGCGATTTTTCTGATTCCATCTGGCAACGTGGTCGTGTCGTTGGACCTGGCAACCTTGGGACATATCATACTATTAGCATACGAGGTCTGTAAATTAAGTGATGAGACTGATTTATTTTTTATTTTTATACACAGCACAAAATATACACTTCATAACGTTAAGTCACGTGCTATCTATAGGGCAATACCGTTGACTTATGTCAGTGTCAATCGCCATTTTTTCTGGATGCCACATAGTTGCTAAAGTGCACAAATGCGGCATGCGACGTTGCCGGCTCTTTGCATAAATCTGAGACTGTTGTATAATGTTATTAAATAGTCACTTATTTGTTAAAACAGCAGCGTCAATAACACAGACCATTATAAAATCATCCATATATCCTAGTTATTTGAAATTTTGAGAAGACTTATACTTGAGAATATATTTTTATCTAAATTTTATATTGTCTAAACATATCAATAATATGTATCGTCCAAATATTTTCATTCCTGGTGATGTACATCTGCAGCACCTGCATGGTAAAATTGTTAGAATTAGTGATGAAAACTAATTCTTTTCAAAAAAAAATAATAGTTATTGTTAACAACTGCAAATTTAGTAGAATGACTAGATTTTTCATAAGAATTAGGTATAATACAGGAGTATCTAATCACAATTCCATAACATTGATAACCAGAATGTAAAAGTTTTATGGAAAATATGATTATATAAATAATTTACGAATTCTACATCATCGTTAAAATATATCATACTTCGTATAAAATTTTATATGATTCAAAAATGTTGACTATATGGATGTCTTATCAGGATATCTGACTTTCGACTCACTTTTATTGACTTCTTTTCAAGCTATAAATTTTTAAAAAAGTACATATTCAAACCTGAAATTGACGGGAATTGTCGTGAGTTTCTCATATCAACTACAGAATACCAATATTAACAGAGAAGCTCTACAAATCACTCAATTTGACATAAACTGACATTAGCCATGATTGTGAAACACATTAGCCATGGTCCTGAAGCACTCTATTGTCGAGATGAATGCCCTGGAGAGAAAACAGTAGCAAGTAATCTATATTCTATTTATCTCTGATCACAACGGGCTGGCAGTGGAATGAAGGGCCTTCAACTCTGCTTCTTGAATGTTTCATAGCTTCACATACGTGACTGTTGATTCAGATTGAAATCCTCAATAGTAATGTTCTAACAAATACATCCTTCCAATGTAGAATCTCTTTATAACTAAACCTTTTTTTCAAGGGTCCAGGATTCTCCCTTTATTGATTACAATCACCTAGAAGAAAATGAGTTATACTCATACTTACACAATTTCACCAACGTGTTAGGTGTTATACTCGATTCCAAAGTTCAACTCAACAAAAAATGTAGTTTAAATAAGAACGGCTTTAATAAAATGTGTAATTACGAAAAACCTACCTTCGAGGCACCCAGCCATCGAGACACAAATAAAAGAGAGGTTAACTAAAAATGATAGTAATAAACTGTCTTACTCGTCAAAGCCGCGATTTTTTCTGGACGCCAAAGTGTTGTCAGGTTGTGGTCTGGGAACACCGCACTGTTTCCCATTCTCCCATGACACACAGCGCCGGAGACGGTTCTACCGTTACTTATAGCAGTGCTAGACCTCAGATAGCCTTCAGTTGTTCGGTTACAGTCGTATGAATGTTTTTGAGTTCCCTTGAGGTCATTTTTCAACTTCGGGAAGAGAAAAAAGTCACAAGGACTCAAGTCAGACGAACAAGGAGGCTTAGGAGCCACAGGAATGTTTTTACTGACCAAAAACTCATTTATTAACATTGCTGTATGACAAGGAGGTTGATTAAGTGTCTCCCTGTCGCCCCTCCAAGCTCGGCATCTCCAGTGTTGCCAGATCTAACTAAGTTGCCAGTCTTATTACTTAATTTACAGACCTTGTAGTTCTAACCAATGGACACTGCATAACAAACGATTGCGATTCCTCACGATGGCGATGGCCAGTCTCATCTACTTATCAAACGCACCATGTATTCTCAAAGGTATTCTTCGAAGTTGCGTCAAAATTGGTTCGAATTTTTTTTCCAGGTCGCTGTTAGTGATGGCTTATACACATTCCTACATGACCTGTGGCTCAAAAACGCACCAATAGGAGAATTGTCGTAACCACTTGAACAGGAGAATCAAATACTGAGGTAATGTAAAAGAAGATAGCAGCAAAACACATAGCGGCGTCTCTATGAATACGGCCATATCAGAATATAGTAGATCCTTTTAACATTTGTCTGGCTTTGAAAAAAAAAGCTCAAGAACCTTATCAGTTATTAATCTGACGCTTGATGCGAAGTGTTTTTCCACATATGTGATTGACCTCCATTTTGTTATTGATTCAAGTAAATATGAAAAAAGGCTAAAAAATATATTTTGAGTGCCTATAACGCGTACAACGAAAATAATTTTAAGAGAATCTTGCATACTCCTGACTGCTTCAGTTTTGAAAAATAGCCACAACCCGTAATACAAATTGTCACTCAAGGATACAAAATATATTCAAAACAGATACATAAAAACTCAAGAATATAATTTTAATTGATATCAGGGGTATGCAAGGTTCTTGCGAATTATTTTATTTAATAATAATTCTCAGCAATTTATGCACGTGTAATGTACCTAAATATTCTGAGATGAAGGTCGACAGAAGCAATTATATGGAATCAAAATACCTTTATTTTTTTGTAATCAATGTGCACAATATGCGATAAGTTTTAGTACAAATTAGTTACGCTTTAATGTATTATTTGGTTATTAAATATATATTTTTAGGTATCAAGAAGTGTTTGCAAAATATTGATATAATGCTCAACCAAATAAAATTTTTGTATAAAATATAACACCTCAAGCCTCAACCCTTGTTTTCTATGACGACAGTATGCAGCGTTTTATTTGGCCTTATCGTCGTCTTGAATTGTTCAGGAATTGGTATTTCAGTCTAAAACAAACAAGAAAAATTTCAAAAATAACAGTTTTTTGCATCCCCAATATATCCACAATGAAATTAAATACATCCATTTTTTCATCTTAAACCTTTATGGAATGTTGTAAGAGTTATGTATTAAAAATGATACCACTTTTTTCTGGAACGAATAAATTGTTCATATGGTGGTGCCAGATGGATCGAACAGAATTTTCCCAGAACAAGCACAAAAATCCCTCAGAATTGCTACCTACTTTAAAAAAATACCCCGAATCCCAGTTAATTAATTGATAAGGGTAGGTTTGGTTCAAAGAGCCGGGGTATGCTTTCTATCAGCGACATGTGTGATTTTCCCCAGAACATTATATCCCCACAAAATCCCCCCCAAGTAAAAATCCCCAAATTTGAGTGAAAATCCGCCAATATGGCAACCCTGTCAAAGCAGCACTGGCACTGCGGGTGTCAAGTTTCATTGTAATTCTTACAGCACAAACAGCATCGTCCTAGTTTCTACTGGTATAAAGGCTTCAGGGTTGCCAGATGGATCAGACAGAATTTCCCCAGAACAACATGTGATTTATAACTTTATAAAACATAAGTTTTTTGTAATATAAATACCCTGTAATACAAGGTCAGCAAATCGGTGTAACACCACATAGAAGATGATCATCTAGTACTTTCTCTCTAAACACGTGTGAGACAAGTATAGCTAAATCTACCGGCCCGTTCACGTCTTGCTATTGTTGTTTTCCGTTTTATGACTATGGATACAGCTCTACCAACTTACAATTTAGGTGTTTTGTGCGAGGGTGACCACGAGGAAAGAAAAAGCTACAGAAAGATGAAATTGTTATTGAAAGTGCACAGTTTTTTGTGGTTGAAAATGGAATAAAGCACCCAAAAAATACCCTGGTTTATTTTCCCCCAAAGAAATCCCCCAAAACATTTCATCCCACAAAAATTCACTGAGGGAAGAAAACATCCCCCAAACTTGGAGGAAAATCCCCCAATATGGCAACCCTGGTAGGCTTCATGGAGCCAAGAATGAGTGGCGCAACGAAGCGTGGCCGGAGGGAATCATATATTGATCACCTTGTATTTGTCCAATATTCAGGAAGCACCATGGGCGCCCGCAAGACCAAGGGGAGGGCCGATCATCGACAAGAAATAACTTTTTGTGAAAGTGTACCGGCCCCAAAAACTTTTGAAAGAGCGAGGGTAGCAAATGTTCTCCTAAAAATCTCCAAAGTTGTACAGAAAATCATGCTAAATATGCAAATTTCAACCCGTTTTTAAGAGCGAACGCCTCCTCCTGGTCCCTAATGATTCCCGCTGCTGGCGCCTATGGAAAACACCCTGTACTTTTGGTGAAAAGGCTACTACTCTACAGACCTAGCTTACCTTATAACCTAGATACGTGTTAAGCATTATATTTAACTTACATAGTCTCCATTGCCCTTTGGTATTAACACGTTCATTTCTGATGATTTCGAACTAACAATTTCTACATCTAATGACTCTTGGCTTAGGTAAATTTGGCAACCATCTGTTTTGTCGATAGATATAGTTGGAACTTTACCAAACACCTACAAATAAATGCAATGTTCAAATGGTTTATTTTTCATACGCAGATTGACCTAAACTTAGATTTATTTACTACTACTTTCACTGATATTTGGATTTGGAACAATATTATCTCGTTTTGCTTCAAAAATAGCTATTGCAAAGAAAATTGATTGCAGGTAGGTATAGGTAAAAGTACATATAGCTTTTCAAAAAGTACACTCCACCCCTCACTCTACTTCCTTTTTTTAAATGTACATTACGAAAAATCATGTCACTTATTTCCGTCGGTCTGTCGATATAACTTAAAAAGTACCGCTTTGATTTTGATGCAATGTTACCTCCATGCCAAGAACAGAAAAGCTTTATAGTCTTCAGTGGCAGCGGTGCTACGGGCAAAAAATAAAAAAATAAAAAATGCCACTACTTCGTTTTTGCCTTTTCAGAGCCAACTGATCATTTTCAGAATTAGTAGCTGTGATATTCCTCATGGATTGTGAGGGAAACTGATGTATGAATACTATATTTTAGCATAAAACTGGCAATTGAAATTTCCAAGATGGCGACTGGAATATTCTTTCACTCATTCTGAAGTTCTTTGTAATTTATATACAGGATGAGTTTCTAGTGTGCGCTTGGTCGATAACACCTTTATTACGCATGGTATCTAAAAAATAATCATAATCGTAACCAACAGTATCCTACTTACTTGGAGAATATCCTCATCTCTACAAAGTGATTCATAACACTGGACAACAAATTTTAGTTTTTTAATTGTATCTTGTGGGAAAAGTCTTTGTTAATTTTGGGGCGCTGAATCCAAAAATGACAATGAAATAAAAAAATTAGTTGCGGTTTAGAAAAAAAACTTTTTATTTTTAAGGATATATTAAAAAAAGTAACAAGATTCATATACTTATAAGAATCACTATATGCGCTGTCTTTTTGCTGTTCTTTTATGGATCGTTTCTGGAGCATCTCTACCAAGAGTGCAACAGTAGTCTGCAAGCATGGAAGGATTCTACTTTCCCTGGTACCTTTTTTCCATTGTTGAAATATCCTGATGAAAACGTTCGCCGTGCTCATCACTTACGGCTCCGCAATTGTCAGGAAAAAAGTCCAGGTGTGAGTGTAGGAAATGTATCTTAAGAGACATATTACAGCCCATCTTTTGATACGATGACAGCATATTTTTGACAAGGGTTTTATAGTTGTCAGCTTTTCTATTTCCCAACAAATTAGTGACCACCAGACGGAAATCATTCCAAGCAGTTTTTTCAATACCTGTTAAAGTGTTTTCAAACTGTGTATCTTTCAAAATATTTCGAATCTGTGGCCCAACAAAAATACCTTCTTTAACCTTTGCCTCACTTAGTCTTGGAAATTTCTGACGCAGGTATTGAAAAGCTGACCCATCTCTATCTAATGCCTTGACAAAGTTTTTCATTAGGTCCAACTTGATATGCAGTGGTGGTAATAAAATTTTTTTCGAATCTACTAATGGCATATGCTGTACATTTTTTTGACCTGGCTCTAGGAATTGACGAACAGGCCAGTTTTGTCTGGTGTAATGAAGTGCCTTTGCCCGACTGTCCCATTCACACAAAAAACAGCAAAACTTTGTGTAGCCTAGCTGCAGCCCAAGTAAAAGTGCAACAACTTTCAAATCGCCACAAATATGCCATTGGTGCTCATCGTATTTTATGCATGTCAATAGGTACTTCATATTGTCATATGATTCTTTGTGGCGTTTACGAAAAACACATACCGAAACATCGTCTTCTAACAAGTTCCACTGCTGCAGTCTTGATCCAAGTAACTCTGCCTTACATTTTGGAAGTTCTAAATCTCTTACAAGATCATTTAATTCTGACTGTGTTATTTAGTGCTGTTGGTGGCATGACGTGCTCGGTATAAAATCAGGATCTCTTGACGTTGATGGCATATCTTCTTCCTGACGAATCACTCGATTGCCATGATCTGATTCGTTTTCTGATTCGCAAGTGTAGGATTCTGGGGGTTTTGGAATAGGATTTTCGTCACTGTGAGGCACAGGTCTCATCGCAGATGGTATGTTTGGGTAGTTAATAACCGTTTTTTTTTCTTGGACATACCTGTGGCTTGTCGAACACAAGGTACCATGCAAAAGTAACAATCATTAATATGATTTATAGGCTCTCTCCAAACCATTGGGACAGCAAAGCGCATAGACCGTTTTTTGCCATTTAACCAGCTCCTCACACTTGAAGCACATGTATTACAGCAGATGTGGGGTGCCCACTGTTTGTCTTGATCACCTAGTTTACAAATGAAATGAAGCTGATATGCCTTTGTTATTAGTGGAGTAATAGACCGTCTCTGAGACGCAAAAGTCACATCACCACACACAACAAAACTGATCTGGATTGTTTACACACTTTCGAGACATCTTGCATGAACGCTGTCAGCCAACTGAGGAAAAAATGGCTAATATAAAACAATATAATGTACACGTATGTATAACGTAACACAATCATGCCGATTACATCATCTTTCCTTGCCGAATATAAAAATGTAGCACGTGCATTCTTGTGAAATACAGTAGATATATTAACACTGTCACAGCAGGAACACATATAATTACCGTATCTCTAAAACTTGAACTAATATTGAAAAAATAAGTTTCATTCCGGTTTTAGCACATTAAAAATAGTAATATTTTGTTGATTTTATTTAGGATATTTTTTGGCTGTTGATCAGTGAATTATGTGGTAACCCAAACATACATGTTTTAATGAAAAAAAAACATTTTATTGCAGATTTGGACATGTCCTTCCAAATTCATCATTTTGACATAACATTCTACAGAGTTTAATTTCAAAATCGTTGAGATATTTGACATTTCATCAAAAAAAAAAAGAAAAACGCTCAACTTTTATAACTCTGATCTCCTCAAATGTTATAGCTAGAGTACTAGATTTTTAGGCGGAGATATTTTCTGATCTCATATTTCTTCCCGATCTACTTACTTTTCCAGTTTATAAAGGGTGATCAAGAACGCAAAATGAACGATTTTTAAAAATTTGCAGTTGGAACACCCTATATTTCACATCCTTTGAATCCCGTTTTCACAAGCTTTTTTATGCAAGATTTTTGGTGGTCTATACGATTGGTTTCTGAGTTACAGCTAACCTTTTTGTAAATCAGATATTGAGCCAAATCAAGGATATTATATAACATTTAAAAATTAAGAAATATCATTTAGCTGGTAACGACAGATCGTTATAATTGTGTATTTTCAGTATATACTAAATCTATCTAACCTTGTGCAATAAAGTCGAAAAGTCAGGAAGGTATTACTGTGTTGTCAGTAACTCAAAAACCCTTATAAACCTAAATTTTGAGTAATAGTTGATCGAGCGATAGCGCGTTGATCACCCTGTATAAACGATAAAAAAAACTAAAAAAATCGGTACTCTAACTAAAACCGTTCAGGAGGTACGAGTTGAGTAACTTGGGTGTTTTTTCGATCGATTGTCCAATATCTCAACAATTTGAAAATCAATAGTATGTTATATCAAATTGCTTCGTTTGAAAGGTCCTATCCAGATCTGCCATTAAATGTGTAGCTTTTGATTTAAAAAATGTATGTTTGGGTCATCACGTAGTTCTGAACCACCCTGTAGAGGTAAAAATAGTTTCCAAGTATGACTACAATTTTTGTATTTTACTTTTTCAGATAGCATGCGTAATAAGGGAGTTATTAGTTATTATAAAGTACTTTAAAATGAGTTATTACATGATCGATCACCGCCAAGATGGCGCCCAATCGCCACCAATTCCAATTGTCACTTTTATGCAAATTTCATTTCATTAAACCTAACACTCCACCTACCTGCATTTGCACAGATTGGCAGTTGATGAACTCAATAGTAGCTACAAGGTAATCACAAACAACAGCAGTTTTCTTACAGGCATCCACAACAATCGAATTGATTTTGCCTTTGACTATTACGGTAGAATCAACACATTTATACAGATATACCACATTGTTCATTTCAGCGTCTTCAACCACTAGTTGATGATTTCCTTTTTGGAACTCCTGCAAAAAGTGCAATCTCAATCATAAGTGCTAATTCTTGTTCGATCAATAGATCTTACTGCCTGACAAATGACAGTTTAGAGAAACAAAAATTGTCGATAGGTCTGAGGTAGGGCTGTCATCACCTACATTACCGATGCCGGACGAACGCTTCAAACACCCCGGATATTGGGAGAAATTGAGATTTTTCCCAGACAACCCAGACTTTTTTTATTATAAAAATATAAACATCGTTGTCAAACAAACAAATTATAAGCCATATAGCTAGGTAGATTGGGTACCCAATACCCTTAACTATTCATTGATCTAAGACCAACCCTTGCAACTACAAGCCAATAACTATGCTTTCTGTTATAAGTAAGGTGGTGAAGAGGATTAGCAACAGGCAGTATAGTTTCCGGCAGCAGTGATCCATAAAGGCCCTATACTACAACTATTTAAAACTGTAATGACTCATACGCGTGATCAACACGTGATCAGAGCTCGATCCCGGCTTCCTTCCAGTACAGCCGTATAGCGTACGACATATGTCGTTTCTGTGGCTTTGCGGTGGTCAACAGCACAGACAGAGATGGAAATAATGGCTGATTGTTCTCCGCCGGTAGAACCAATGAAATCAAAGACGCGCCTCGACCGGCAGACTCATAGGCGTCGGCAACGCATTGGAACGTGTTTCGTTGAGCGATCGCATATTGTGTGTTTTTATAAGAATTGTTGTGTGATTGTTATTGTTGTGGGTTCTGTGGTTACTGTTTTGGTTATACTTAACCATGGAGAGTACAAATGGCACGAGTAGAAGTACTGAAAGCCAGGGAACAAGTAGACGGCTTCGTAAAGCACTGAATAGGGACGCGAAAGAAATCGTGCTCAACGTGTTCAATTATCTGTACAGAACTATGTCGCAGGGAGATGCACTCGCGCGTTGTGAAAGTATGACAGGCGTTCCAGAGTGGTCCATTCGCAGGGTGGTGTATGAAAAGAAGAAAACTAGAGCTAATACTGATCCAAAGTTTAATTTGAAGGGACGAAAGGCCGTTAAATTGGATGACGATCGCAAAATGCCGTTAAGCCGAACCGTACATTCATTCTTCTTTAGGAATGAGATACCAACCCTCAAGGCTGTACATGCAGCGATCGAGGAAAATGAAATTATACCCCAAATGAGCTTCGAGGTAATGAGGAAATCCCTGCACGAAATTAATTTTCGTTACGAAACGCGTAATCGGAAGTCAGTATTGATAGAGAGACCTGAAATAGTCGCCTGGCGTCGAAAATACCTAAGCGAAATGATTGAATATAGGCGACAAAGCAGAAAAATCTATTATTTGGACGAGACATGGGTAAATGCAGGTCACACAGTTAAAAAAACCTGGATAGACAAAAACGTAGTGAGTAACCGACAAGCAAGCATTGAAGGTTTGTCAACAGGTCTTCGTGGACCGTCAGGGAAATGTCAAAGATTGATCGTAACTCATATTGGTAGCAGCGATAGTGGCTTTTTAGAAGAGTGTGACTTGATTTTCGTCTCTAAGAAAGGAGGTGATTACCATGACGAAATGAATGCCAGCTGCTTCGAGAGCTGGTTTCAAGGGGTGCTTCAGCGAGTTGAGCCCAACTCTGTGATCGTCATGGATAATGCTTCCTACCATAGTCGTCGAGCCGAACGTGTACCGACTATGGGATCTCGAAAAAGTGACATGCAGCAATGGTTGCGCGAAAAAGGAATCCCGTTTGACGATTCATGTGTGAAAGCGGAATTGTATGAAAAAATTAAACAGCACAAACCTGCGAACATTAGTTACGTGACTGATGAGATGGCCCGTCAATGTGGTGTCACTGTGCTGCGGTTACCGTCCTACCACTGTGAACTGAACCCAATAGAGCTCATCTGGGCTCAAGTGAAGGGTTATATTGCGCGCCATAACACAACCTTCAAATTACCAGACGTTAAGGTTTTACTTGAGACATCCATACAGCTAGTAACGCCCGAAGCTTGGCAGAATTCTATCCGTCATGTTGTGAAGGAAGAAACAAAAATGTGGCAGCTGGACCACCACATCGACACCATCATAGAGCCAGTTATAGTCAATTTCAACGAGGAAAGCGATATCGACAGCTTATTACTGTCAGATGTAAGTGGAAGCGACGATGAATAAAGGTAATTCCCAACCTTTTTACTTACAATATGTTTCAAACCACTCTTTATTAAGCATGTGACAAATCTAGTTCACCCATGTTAAACATTCGTACCCCGCCTATGAACAGCCGACTACTGGTACTCACGTGAACATCGATGTGTCATTACAGTTTTAGATAGTTATAGTATAGCTAACGTCACGCAATTGTTAAGTAAACTCATCCAGTCTTATGGTGAGGTTCATGTCGTTACTCTTGATATCACGAAAGCATTTGATCAGCTGTGGTATGCTACACTCTTATGCAAACTATCATCCTATAGCCTCCCAGACAAGCTTTGCAGATGGGTGGCTGACTTTCTCTCACGCCGCAAGATATTCGTCGTAATTGACGGGCTCTCCTCTTCATCCCACAACGTCAACGCGGGTGTTCCCTAGGGGTCGGTCTTGGCTCCGACACAGTTCCTCTTACATATCAACTGCCTCCTTGTCTGTATGATTAACCGAATTTGGCTCAGAGAAGAGACCATGCGTGCGTTTAGTGAGTTTCTCGTCTTGCACGAGCTAACTCATCCTGTCAAATGCTCAGATGTTAATGTGTTAATGATTCACCAGTTACCACAGATTTTCTTCTTCACCAAGTTGGTATCCGGGCCAGATGAAATGAAATAGTGGGACCAGATTGTCTGTCTGCACATGCGCACTGTGATGGCGTCGCCTGGCTGGTTTTACACGGCGGTGCGCTCGTACAAAGTAATGCGGGTCGTTATACCGAGGTGCTGCGACCTGTTGTACTAGCGTGAACAACAAAACATCTTTTTGATCATCATTCACAATATTCCTCTGACACAAAAAGTATCCGGAGAATCCCCGGATGCCCTCTACGACAAAAGCAGGGTATCCCGGACGGATGGCAGCCCCAGTCTCAGGCGACTGAGCCAGAGCGATGATCGCAGAAACAGTTTTCTTCAAATTTATGCCAAAGTAAAGAAGAATCCAAGGTTCTCGCTTTGTCTATTTCGATTAGCAATGAATAAAATATGCGAAGAGCACGTCACTATTAAATGAATGAACTTACTATAACCCATTTTTTGCCTTCTCGTGCAAACTTTGGTGGTTTGTCAGGTTGTGAACCAAACGCGTTATTTGTAGACCCAGAGCCTTTAACTGATACTGCAGAAGGATTTTTCAATGCTGGGTTTTTATGTGTTTGCATGTCTGGGGTAACTTTCTTCAAATCTGAAAATAAATTTGTGATTTTTATTAAATTTGCCCAGTCATCCTTTGACGTGTTTTACAGAGTATACTCCGT
Source organism: Acanthoscelides obtectus (assembly GCA_963669975.1). Lineage (NCBI taxonomy): Eukaryota > Metazoa > Arthropoda > Insecta > Coleoptera > Chrysomelidae > Acanthoscelides > Acanthoscelides obtectus. Next base: position 36,071,297 of record CAVLJG010000002.1, on the reverse strand, counting down.
ATGAATTCCAATTGGTCTATAAACAAACTTGACAGTGTGACGCAGGTCGAATTAGATCGCAAAAGCTTAGAGCTGGAAAACAAATTACCCGCAGGAATGTTACAACCAAAAATATTAGGATTTGCACGGATAGCAGAGAGGCAATACTGAGTATCCATTGATCCAAGCTTACAACGAGTACAGTACTGGACTGCCATTTGGCACTTGCCAATGCCTCCACCAGTAACAACACGTTGATTGGGTGAAGCGTCATTCACAATCCGAGGGCAATATTACTGCTGATAAACGTCAGCTACGCTAAAAGAACACACCCACAATGTCTTCAAGAACATGTGGGATGATACGTAGGGCTGCTCATTGCCGGCAGAATCTCTCGCCTAGTGAGGAAGTTGCAAAACACTACCTGTATATGTCCAGATAACAACTTCGGTTTGCCACAGGTAGCGGCGATATTCAAATCCAACCCAGTTCTCAACGCTGGTATGGCATAGATAGAACCCAGAATTATGAATCGAGATCGAAACTGCCGGAATCGAAATCGAAAGCATTGGAATCTGTTCCTTCAATCCCTGTGCGGCATCGTTCCATTAGAACGACTCGCCCAGGCAAAATTTTTTTCTCACTCAAAAATATCAAATGACAATCTAGTAAAAAATGAGCTAACTTTTATGAAACAATTGCCGCTCATGAAGAAATTGAAATAATACTAAAATGAAAATTAACTACAAATCCATTTAATGACATTAATTTTTCAGCTTTATCGTCTTTCAGTCTATTTATGCTGACAAGACAGGTGGCTCAACCTTCGAATAAAGCCGCTCGCACTGCACAAACGTTTTTTTTCTTTCAATCTCAACTAATGTGGGATAGATTTTGCTCTTTCCTGGCATCACTTCAGGGGTAACTGCAGTTCATTAAATTTTGTATCCAGTTCGATCGCACCTGCTGCGACTGACTGTTAAACTACGCAAAGACTTGTGGTTTGTCTCAAGGTCAGAGGCGTCTAAAAGATCGGATACTGCTTTCTTCGTCTTCAGGTCATTTTCGCTTGTCTTTTGTCTGCGATACTTAAACAAAAAAACGGTATCGCGAAAGGACATCTACATACATGCTTATGGTTGTCTCGGTCTGGATCATTTATTGAAAACCTTCGTAGCTGTTGATATAAAAAAACAAAATTGTACATTATTTGAGATTGAATGAGCGTTATGCACTGCATGAACCACTTATGTTCTCGGGAGCTGCGTTACTGTGTAATATGAGTGCGGTCCGATGAGTACTTAGCTTCAGCGCCCTATGGCGCCACTATCGCAAGAGAAATTTACTATCGTACATTCTCGTAGATGGCTTTGGCTACGATTTGCTGTCCCATCTACCGTATTCTCCAGATTTGGCCCGTGCGTGGTTTCCAAAATTGAAAAAGCCACTCGCCAACAGAAATGAGGAGGTTATCGCCCCTATGGAGGCCCACTTTTTCTTTTGTAGACTAAGCACTTATTGGACCACCCTCGCATTGTATATGCCATTGCAAAAGCATGATTACTCTTCTATTGGCCATCCGACAACTTACGACTAGTAACCTCCGCGCCCTGGTTAAGTTGAGCAAAAAGGGCTGATCTATCCACCCCTGGATCTGCAGACGCTGAAAGATTCATAGGCGGAGGTGGTGCTGGCGCTCCAGGTGGTGGTGGTGGTACCCCACCGCGTGGGGCCGCACCCTTTCCACTCCATACCAAACCGGTCGTGTGGTGCTGCTTGACGAACGCTTGGAGTTCTGTCAATATTTGGATCAAAGCTTTCACCCATTCCACGTGTGTTTTGTCCTTTTCTTTCCAGTCTTTCAAGACCCTGTTGGTGTAGAACTGCCCCGCGTCATTCATTTCTTTCACATACGGCGCTGGAGCAGGAGACTAGAAAAGGTTATATAGTGCTTTTCAAAAAAGAACCTTTTTTAAATGGAATGGCGCGATGTGTGATACCATATTTTGAAGCTCCTTGGGAGTACTCTGTAATCCTGGAATATAAAACCAATATCTTCCAAAATAGCGAGCTGGCAGGATATCAAAGTTGTGCGTTTATATACATGAGATAGCATGTAACTTAACAACCAATCATCAAAACGTAATAGTATGTTATATCAATATTGTTATTTTCTTCTCTGCATATACTTGCAATACTTTTTCTTCTTTATATAAGCGACCTTCCAACCCGACTTTATTCTATGTGTTCCATCTATGCAGATGATACTAAAGTCTATAACACTGTCATGAACTCATCTGTGCTTCAAGAAGACCTCAAGCTGATCAGAAAGTGGTCAGAACTCTGGCTCCTGCCTTTAAATCTATCGAAATGCTACGTTCTCCACCTGGGAAAGAATAATCCTAACTTAACATATAAGATTGGCAAACATACCTTAGAGACTGTTCTTTATCACACAGATCTTGGTCTGACAGTTAATGGCTGGCTCACCTGGTCGGAGCACATTCAGAACATAACCTCTAAGGCAAAGCGGTTGCTATATATGATGGAAAGGTCATTTAGCGGTTGCACCGTTAGTACCTCCTCCTTTTTGTACACAACTTTCGTACGACCCCTACCGGAGTTTGCTGGTCCGGTATGGGATTCAAACCTTGTTCGCGATAGCAGCTTATTAGAGGCCGTTCAGCGTCGTGCTACACGTATGCCATATGGCACACGTAGGCCAAGTTATGAAGACCGCCTCGAGCTATATAACCTGCCTGCTTTTGCTGATAGAAGAGTACGAGGAGATCTCATCATCACTTTCAGAGCACTGCATAATTTGTTTGGTGTGGACATGTCGCATCTGTTTCGTCTGGCCATAACTTCAAATTGCAGAAGGAAGCTTTTAGAACCTCTACTCGTCAGCGCTTCATCTCAAACCGTGTCTTCGATGCATGGAACAGTCTTCCATCTTATGTAGTGAACTCGGAATCCGTCAACAGTTTCAAAAACAATCACGATAGACACCGCAGTGCTTAACATATTGTTCCCATTCTGTATATGTCTACTTCAGAAGTGCTAAGATTGTCAAATTGTTATATTTCTTTTGTCTGTACACTATTATCTATTTTTGTGTTTGAGTTTATAGTACTTGTACTCAACTCAAATTTGTTGTTTAATAATAATAATAATAATAATATGTACTGAAATACGGACATTCCATTTAAAAAAAATCCGTCAAACTGAATAACCCATAAGCAATTCGATGTAAAAAAATGCCTAACTATGAGAGCTAAGGAACATTTGGACGATAGTCATTTTATGCTTTAGGGTTATAAAGTACTTATGAGGAGATTCAAAATGAGGTACCACACGATCAGCCATTTCATTAAAAAAAATGTTACAACATGGCACCCAGCCGCCATCTTGCAATTTTCAACTGTTATCCTTACATTAAAATATAGCATTCATGTGTTAATTGTAACCTCCAGAGATTCAGCTTTGTAAGTGATTTTTTTGAAGTTGATATAAACATAGGTCCGGAAATGTTTCCTTTCTTGTTTCTTTGATAATTTGGTTTATCGTAAAAATCGTAACTTTAAGAGGTGATTCCTTGCATTATTCTAAGCAAAAAAGTTCGTATTTCTTTTTAGTCATGAAATAAATTAGCCTATTTTGAAAGTTTTTAAAGAATTGTAACGATTGGCTCAATAAATTTTTTTAAATCGACTCAGTCCTATTACTTTCCGGACAAACCCTGTACTCTTCACTCCATGTACAAGACACAAGATACAAGTACTCTATTAGGGCGACAGCACGTGTCTGGCTACTGACGTCATGCGGTCTAGTCTCGCGTACAGGTACGTTTTCTAGCCTCGCGTCGATCCGTGATTTTAAAATGCTTTCCGTCGACGTAAATATTAATATTTTGCACTCAAATTTCTTTGACCGTTTTTTAATTTTAATTAAAATAAGAGAATTGGGTATCTTTTCATGTAACAAATGAGTCAATGTTTTTACTGACCACAGTGACCCATCCAAGTGCAGGAATGCTCTCGCTGACAGCTGACAGATGGTTGAAAAATGGCGAAGTCCGATTCTTTTCCCGAAATTCTTGGATAGCCATTATGCTGTCGCTTGTGGGCTTGAGCAGGTTCATCAGATCGTTTTGATTCGCGGGCTTTGCAGATTGGCTCGCGATCTGCAAAAACTGCAGTTGCGTGTGGAAAGCACGTTCAACCAGTTGACTGTGCTGGGCAACATCTCCTCCAATTTTTCTCGAGTACTGGAGATACTGGGCAAATGGACCTTGCAGGATATCGTTGAATGCCGAGAAACTCATGATTTTGAGTTTCTGTTCTTACCTGAAAAATAAGGTGCAAAGTCATCAATTGATTTTCGATTTACAGTGGACACCAACGGGACCTAGTGAACGTGTCCATTCAAGTACGTATAAAAGAAATACAACAAAAATCGCGTCTTTAATGAAAACTGAATATATTAGAGAAACTGAGACATTCAAAGCGTATATGTATATATTTTTTTAAAATAAACAAAAAACTTTAATATGCTTTCGCGATTGCAATACAGCTTACCTTTGCAAAAAATGTCAAACATTTTTAAATCATTTAAAAAAAAATACTAGACTCGTTATCTTTTTTGTCAGTGCATGTCCCTTAGATCCGCTACTGGATTCTATGATTAAGGTAACGTATCATCATAAATATTTCGATATTGTTATCATGCTAACAACCGATAAGGCTGTTTGATGAAACAACACAAACTTAAAACTCTTCAATGTTCCTCATTTGTTGGAGATTACTAGTAAATCGTCATTCAAATAACATTAAATATGTGTTAAGTATTTGAAGCTGTTAAGATAAATAAAAAATGAGTCAAATAGCTTAGCTCAGTACTTCTACGAATCTCAGGTTTTTGAACATATAAAAGTTACTATTGCTTGGTTTATGAGCTACTCCACAAAATGTATGTGCTCCTAATTCACCAAAAAGTTTAAAAAACGTTTTTTACTCTATAACGCAGAAAAAAATTAGATTATGTTCGAATACTCAACAAAAATTTCGACGCGCGACGTTTTGAAACGTTTCGAGATGATCCATGCTTGTAACTCAACTTTATGATCAGCAAAACTCAACCCCTCTTGGAAAAAAGTTAACTACCCACATGTATAATAAAGGAATTGAATTGATCAAGTAAGTCGAATGGCCCATAAAATTAATGTCCAGTCCCCATTAATTCGAAAACGTTGCGAAACAGAAATACTGAAATCCTGTATTCGAATACGAATACTGAATACTGTATTTTAAATTGTTATCGAGTAGGCAGGATTACACAGCGAAAATTGTTCAAATACCGCTGTTTGGAGTAACTGGATTCATTTGAATATTAATAATTTTGAATAATCCGACTAAAAAAACAAACGCACCTTAAACTTGATTTTTATTTATGTACTCTAAAAATTTAAAAAACTGAAAATACATGACTATAATAAATAAAACTTGAAATATCATTTTGATACACAGTGGCACAATGAGGTTATACAAATTAGTTGTATAATATAAAACATTTTTTGATTTCCATTAGATTTTTATAGAAAATTAATATAATAAAATATATGAATTTTACACAATAAACCAATATAATAAAAAATCGAACTTTTTATACAGGACTTCGAAGTTGAGTCATTTATTTTAACAGTGTGTAGATCTGATCAAAAGAAATGTTTTTTTCCTTTACCATTTTTCTGGTAAAATTAAAGTAACAAAGTTATAGCCCTTTGGAAGTTTGAGTACCGCCCTGTCTCAATAATATCATGTGTTCGTGTTTGGCAACAACGGTTCATCGCATCGGAAACAAAAAAGCGAAAGAATTTGGAACGATGTTTTTACGATTACAATTCAGTTCAGTTATACATACAGTCAGTTTCAGTCGCGTGTGAATAGTGTCTGTTGCGTGGCTCAAACGAAATAAAAAATGGCACATGTTTATGCGGATCGGTTTCCCAATCGAGTGCAACCAACCCCTCGTGCCTTTGTTAATGTAGTACAACGGGCTCGTGAATCAGGTGACTTAAGACCTCACAGGGGACCTCACGATCAAATACAGGTCCGCACTGAAATACTTGTCGGGAGCATACTTTATAAAACAAGGTAAAATTTTTTTTTAATTTATTTTTTATTTTTACACACATATTTTGGTTTATCTTCCTTCTACAATCATTATCTGAAAATTAATGACTCAACTTCAAAGTCCTACTTTACCTACTTTACATGGTATCCCACACAAATTATAAGTTATTTAAAGTTATTATAAAATAGAATGGCAAAATTACACAAGCACAACTGCATAAGTAATATAGTCGTTCCTTAAGCAACCTGTCGGAATTGGGAATTCAGAAGCACCACCGTGTACACAAACTAAATAACTTTGCTTGTTTGTACCATCACAACCACCACACAATATTCATGGGAATAGCTAAACAGTATTTCAAAACACAATTCCAATACAGGATTCGAATACCGGGATTTGAATACAAAGTGCGAATTCGAATATTGGAATTCAGAAATGGTATACAGAATACCGAGTACTGACCAAAAAAGTATTCAGTCGAATACCAAAGACCCAACACGCAAATATATTCGAATCGTATTCGAATACCAGACAAATGTATTCTGGATAAGATTCAAAATACCGAGTATTCGATTACTACTCAAGTCGGGTTGCTATTAGAGTTGCGATGAGTAAATCTCCAGCGGCAGCAGTTATATCGCGACGGGTTGAAATCCCATTTTTGTTGCGCTCGACTCGGGTATCGAAGATACTCTTTATCTATGTGAAATATGTGTTTAATAGGTGCATAGAATTACGGGAGCTGGAAGCGTGTACATATACTAAGTGACATATAAATCCGAACACCCAGTTTAAATGGTTTTATTTTAATAAAATTCTGTATAAGTACTTAATGAAGCATAATAAGTAAATGATAAAAATTTCAAAATGATTGCACTGCTTTAAAGCCCTTTGACCTTTAATAATGTGTGGATGCACCCTGATGTGCTACGCATTCTCCAACGCGCCTAGGCATCCATCTGATCAGGTGGTCAATGTCCTCCTGTGGTATCTCATTCCAGGCAACCACCAACTCCTCTCGAAGTGCTTCTAGAGTCTGAGGAGGACGTTGCAAATTGAGCAATCTCCTACCCATCCTATCCCACACGTGCTCAATTGGGGATAAGTCGGGAGATCTTGGTGGCCATGGTAACAATGTGACATCATTATGTTGAAAAAAGTCTATTGTGACTCTTGCAACATGTGGTCGGGCATTACCTTGTTGGAAAGTTGGATCTGCCAGGGTGTCAAGATAGGGTAAAAGATGGGGTTATAGAACTTCGTGGATATAACGCTGCGCGTTCATGTTACCTCTGATGAAGATTAAAGGTGACCTGGAACCATAAGCTATAGCACCCCTCACCATAACTCCAACAGTGTGATGAACATGTCTTTCAACAAAAAACTGTGGATTCCTCCTTTCACCACGTCGCCTTCTAACCCTGGCACGACCATCATGCATGCCTAAGCAAAATCGAGACTCGTCACTAAAGACAATACTGTTCCATTCCTGATCCCAGAGTGACCGTTGTCTGCACCACTCAAGGCGATTACGTCCGTGTTCTCGAGTTAAAGAAAGGACCCAGTGTGGCCGGTATGAAAACAAGCCAAAACTTCTCATTCGTCGGTAAACACTTCGCATGCCAATAGGTCTTCCGTGTTCTGCAAACCATTCATTTGCAATAGACCTGGTAGTGGAGAAACGGTCCCTTAAGGCCAATAATCTTAGGCGGCGATCTTCACGGTCTGTTGTTCTACGGCGGCGTCCAGTACCCCTTGCTCTTTGCGTACGGCCTTCTCGAAGCCACGCCTGACAACGCCTAACCACAGTGTCTACACTTCTTTGCACTCTAACTGCAATTGCCCGAAAAGAAAGTCCAGCTTCCCGAAGTCCCACCATACGGCCCCTATCAAACTCACTAATTTGACGAAATCGTACATGTCTCCGTACTCTAGGCTTCGTAACCGATCTTAAAGGATGTCAAGAACCAAAATCCGCCAACGTTGATTCTTTACTGCGGCTGAAATATTCATTTTTAGAGCGTTAGTGAATTAAAAAAAAGCAGTATAAAAACCGGAATGTCCAACTGATAAGGCTGAAAGTTTTTTCACTTGTTATTTACAGTAAGATAAATACATTCACCAACTTTTATTAAAATAAAACCATTTAAACTGGGTGTTCGGATTTATATGTCACTTAGTATATATAGAGTCAAAAAATTCTATTTTTATTTTTTTCCTTTTTTGCCCCCAAGCTACGTCGCCGCTGGATCTATTTCCAAAACCTACAAAGGCTTTTCGTCATTGGCATAGTACTAGCTTTGTGTCAATATTTCAATAAAATCTGGATGGTACTTTTCAAGTTAGAGAGAGGCAAGAATTAGCGGAAAGACAGACCGACAAAGATGACTGACATGGTTTTTCATAGCGTACAAGTCACGCAACAGCCAAAAAAGCATAAATGGGTGAAATCTTGCCCTGGACAATATTATTAACACATTGGAGTTAGCTTTTCTAAGTGGCGAGAGCAAAATATGTCATGCTTGACAAAAATAGTAGCAAACATATTAAAGCTTAATCATATTTACTCGGGTAAAAATATCCAAAATTGTTTAATTTTGGTAAGCAGAATGATATATGGTACAGGTAAAGCTCAATGAGCCGGATAGGTTTACTAGCGTCAATTATATCATAAGCTAACAACTGCCAAAAATAAACTAAATAATACTTACTGTTGGTTTTTCCTAGTGAGCTATTGTGCCGAATTTTTTGATTACATATGCGTCTATAGAAGTTCACAACTGAATTACACTACACTGAGCGTTTTAGATGAGCAATATGATATTTTTGGAATGACTCTGCTGGCATGTTTTTCTAGATTTTCGTAACAGCAGCAAAGCACCATTGAAAAATCGTATTTATGTAATTCGCATTTTCCAACAAAACTAAAAACAACACACCGATGTTGCAAATTTGATGAATATTTATTATACAGTATGTTGCCCCTAGCATGACACAACCTATGTATCATAGGTATTATAAGAAACAATACGAATAAGGCTTGGTGCAATTAGGTCGCTTAATTAGGATGATATACATGGTAACTAAAAATTAAAATGCTTCAGAAGTGGTTCAAATGACCACTGCCGTACTTATTTTAGGTCGCTGAAGCCAAAGTCATTCTGAATGTATCTGGTCCCGTTTATCATGTTCATCATTCAGTGAGAAATTACGCAAAAATATGCGGCTTTGAGGTGCTAAAAATCAATTTTCGCTATCAGTGGCTACATGCAAACAAAGCTTGGTGTAGTTAGGTATCATTTGACGCTAAATTCAAATATGATAGTGTAAAAATGGTATCGAGCAAGCTGACTCTGCACATTACACGCATCAGTTCAGAAATAATTATACAGGGTGGTCCATAAGTCCTTTGAAATTTCAAATTTGAATAAAATTTAACGGGTGAGCGTGAGCGGCGCGGGCGAGGTGGGGGCAGTATCTTCAGTGTCTGGGAATTCAGTCGCCATGGAGTGTTTCACTGGAGCGGATCGTGCTTTTTGTGTGCGCGCGTTTTATTAAAATAATGATTCGGCAACCATTGCGCGGCGTAAATATCGAGAATACCACAATTTACACAATTTTACAAAGTGTCCAACAGCTCAAACGATTAAGAACTGGATTGCTAAGTTCGAAGAGACTGGTTCGACGTTAGATAAACAGCGGTGGGGCCGACCAAGGACAACTCGTATTGAAGAAAACATCAACATTGTGGCACAGTCTGTTCGTCAAAATCCTACCCAGTCTACTCGTAAGCGTTCCAGTGCACTAAACGTACCCAGAACATCTTTACACCGGATTTTAAGGAAAGATTTACGTCTGCACGCTTACAAAATTCAGTTAGTGCAGGAATTAAAAGACGCTATTCAGAGACTAAACTTTGCGAATGAAATGTTGAATCGTTTTTCTTCGCTCAATAATGTGTTGTTCTCGGACGAGGCTCACTTCCATTTAAACGGGCATGTAAATAAACAAAATTGCCGTTATTGGAGCCCCGAAAACCCAAGGCGTAAGCATCAGAAGCCCTTACACAACCCTAAAGTTACAGTTTGGGCTGCTATGTCAGCGTATGGCATCGTAGGCCCTTATTTTTTTGAGGACGACAGAGGTCGCGCATTAACTGTTACTTCGGAGTGGTATGTAGCAATGATAGAAGAGTTTTTGACACCAGCGTTGCAGAATTTTCCAGGCTATAATACGCAGACCTGGTTTCAACAGGACGGAGCAACTGCCCACACCTCCAACACTTCTATGCCCGTCGTCTGTCAACTTTTTCCCAGCAAAGTAATTTCTCGAAGAGGAGACATTTCCTGGCCACCACGTAGTCCAGATTTGACCCCAATGGACTTCTTTTTATGGGGCTACCTTAAGAGTAAAGTTTACGACACCACTCCGCGATCAGTTGATGTCCTGAAAGAAAATATCCGAAGAGAAATGGCAAGCATTACAGTGTTGACTTGCCGCGCAGTCATCGACAATTTTAGACGTCGTTTATATGAGTGCCGTGATCGTAATGGATTGCATTTAGACGATGTGATTTTTAAAACATAATTCCCATTCAATAAAGATGATAACAAAATATAATAATTCTTCATAATGTAACTAGTTTGGTTTTATTCCTTTTTTTCCAGCTCAAAGGACTTATGGGCCACCCTGTATAAGGCCCCTCTTAGAAACACGGAAGAACATTTCAATACAATCATCGTTTCGTTTACGTTCACACATTTCTACAACTCCCTACACCCTTAACGTGTATCCTGGGATCACTAGTGCATGCCTTCTAAACGGATTAGTCCACGCTTCGTCAGTGCGTACAATAAGTTCAACGCGTTTATACGATTTTCTCAGGAAGAATGTGAGAACGCTGAATGGCGGCCACCCATCGCATCGGGCAGTCCGCGATACAGGTACGTATACGCGTGTGTTGAAAATATGTCGTTCCAACAAAGCCTTGTACCGTACAGTGAATCATAATGAGCGTGCGCAGTACGTTTTAAGTGACACTAAGAACGTACTGCGCACGCTCATGACGGTTCACTGAACGAAGCCAATGAGAATCAATAACACAAGTGGATGGGGCATGCGTAATGAGCTGTCATGGGGCACTGCTACGCTTGGTTTCGCTAACAATTTCTTTAATATTCGTCATGCAAAAATAACAATCATCTACGTGATTACAATGTTCGCTCCAAACCATTGGAACTGCGATTTACTTACCTTTCAGCCATCCCGTCAACACGAACAGCAATACATTTTTGGGGTCCAGAACTTGTCTTTTTTTTTCAAATTCAAAGTTCAAATTCAAAGTTCATTCAAATTCAAAAACCAATATAACTTACAAATTAAAAATAACCTTCAGTACAATTTAAATAAAAAAAAGCTTCAAAAATACATGAGCTTGTATGCTCTTGCTACCCTGAATAACCAAGCTTGCAACAGAAATCTGAGCAAAGATACTAGCATCAGATCTAGAACCAGCAAGTAACAGTATATGAATTGTGAAAATTCTGTATACTTTCGTAAAGGGTAAATGTCTGGATCTTGTCGTCACAAATCCTAAATTACGTGTCTGCATAAACAAATCTAAAATTCATAACAATAGTACAGAAGCATACTAAAAACACTCAGAAGTATAAATATAGAGTACATAAAATATGAATATCTGAAATATGATAATAGAGGGATATTTCGAGTAAGGTGAAACTATATTGTTTAAACAATAAAAATTTTGCTTAAAGGTTAAGCAGAGAAACAAGAGTACTACAATTTACTACAAAAGAATTTACTACAAAATAATAGACACCTAAGCTATAAGCTTGTGTGTGTCATACAAATATACAAATTCAATGCATGGCTAATGGTCATAAGGTATATTATGAGCAAATGTATATAAAAAAAAGAAATAAAAAAAAACATTAGATAGAAACGAAATTACTGTGTTGAGTCAAGCTACCGTCGATGCAAGCATGTCAAAGTTATTTAAGATGAACTTCTTAATTCTTTTTTTGAAACTATACTTCGAGAGGATTTTATATTCTAGGGGTAATTTATATATACAACCTAATACCATCAAACTTTATGCATTTTTGGCAAACAGATTTATTCACTCTGGTATAGGTGTAACTTATATTTATTTTAGTTCTTGTTTCATAAGCGTGGCTGGTTGGAACATTGTTTCGGGAGTGAACAAATTTTAGAGCAGCAAAAATATATAAACCTCTAACATTCAAAAGATCATTTTCAATGTAAACAAATCTGCAACTTGACCTACATGGGATACGAAAAATAGTCCTGACAATATAATTTTGCGTGGTTTGCAGTATTTTTAAAGTACTAGTGTATGCGGCTCCCCAAATACTTATCCCGTAAGTTAGTAGAGACCCCACAAACGAGTTATATATTGAGAGAAGACTCTTTCTGCTTAAAATATTCCTAAGAATGAAAAACTTATGAATAATTCTCCTTAATTTCGATGCCAAAAGCTCGGCATGACTCTGCCATTTTAAATTACTGTCAACAATGATTCCTAAGTATCTAATAACTTCAACTCTTTCGACAGTATCAGCACTATCATTTATAATTAATGTTCGGTGGTGTAATGGCATGCCTGCTTTGGTTGGAGAAAACGTTACATACTTAGTTTTAGAGATATTAAGTTTAAGTAAATTGTTATCCAACCAGCATTTGACTTTATTTAATGACAACTCGGCATTCCGTATTGCGTCATCCCATGAATGACCAGTGCAAACTAAAACAGTATCGTCTGCATATGATATCATCTTACAGTTGAAATTACATCGAAGTAGTTCATTTATGTATATGAGGAACAGTGTTGGTCCCAAAACTGACCCCTGAGGCACACCTATTTTGATCTTTTGAATGTTGCTTAAATCTGACCCTACCTTAACTTGTTGTGATCGATCAGCCAAATAGTTCTCAAATAAGTTCAGAACTCCACTACGCACTCCAACACATTCTAGTTTCTTTAATAAAATTGTATGAGATACTAAATCGAAAGCCTTTTGAAGATCTAGGAAAACTGCAACAGTCTTATTTCCATCTTGAAAATTTTCAAGCACTTGTCCTGTAAGTTCTTGTAGAGATTGCTCTGTATTGCAATTTTTGCGGAACCCAAATTGACAGTTCGATATTATGTCATATTTCTCAAGAAAAGAACAAAGTCTGTTATTCAAACACTTCTCAAAAATCTTCCCAAATACATTGATAACTGAAATAGGTCTATAATTGAACATATTGTCTTTACTTCCAGATTTAAATATTGGTGTCACTATGCTTTATTTAAATTGGCGAGGAATTACTGAGGATTTGAAACAGAGGTTGATAATGTGAGTTATAGGGTGACTGATATACTTCATGATCATCTTGATAGTTTTAGTGTGTAAGCCATCCTTTCCGGGTGCGCTATTATTTTTCAGATTACAAACTATTTGCTGTAACTCTATGTTATCCACTGGAGTTAGAAACATAGAGTGAGCAATGTTGACGACATGAGGATCTGATGTATCAAGAATTGAGTTTTGATCAATCTGACTTGTTATTTGCTCACCTATATCAACAAAATATTTATTAAAAACACAGGCTATATCAGTGGGAGCGTCTAGCTGCTGATTATTGTGATTAATTGATTTTACGTCATTTTTTTTTTATTTTGCCAGCATTAGTTACCTCATTAATAACATCCCAGCTCTTCCTATAGTTATTACCAGCTAAAATGAGTTTTTGTGTATAATATTGATTTTTAGAGATCTTAATAAGATTAGTTACTCTGTTTCTGTAGGAGATATAGGACTGTCTCAATATCAAATTATCATTATCTTTCGTCAAACTCTGTTTCAACTCATCTCTCTTCTTGATCGAAGTAAGAATACCTTCAGTCATCCACGGCTTGCGTTTTCTGGTCTTACTATTTATTTTTAAATAATAAGTTGGATGGTCTATGCCTTTATATAATTCATTATAGAAGTTATCAGTTGCTTTTTGGACATCACTCTTGATTGCCAACTTTGCATCCAAAGTACAGTTCTTTTACTTCTTCGCCACAAATATAACAGAAGTTATCGGTTTTATTAACGCAAATTCGCGTCGACGTTTTCGTCATTGTCTTGAACATGCACGTATATCTAAGCGAAAATAAAAATAGATGTTTACCGATAATTATAAAGTAAGGACTAATGGAATATTTCCAGTATACATCCAACTAACTGTAGATAATAATAGGAGGCTAATACAGGGTGTGGCAGAGAGGATGGACGGTTTTAAAAAAATCATAAAATAGTTAATTTTTACTCGAAAACAAATTTATTGATGGAATCAGGTTCATAAGGAAATAGCATTTGAGACAGTCAAGTGTGGAAAATCACATCAGGCATGTGGTGGCCGAAATCGTTGATGCAGTGCTGAAGGCGTTCTTGGAAGTTCGCGTAGACTCTCTCAAACACCGCTCTCTCAACTTGGGCGACTTCCATGCGAATTTCGCCCTTCAATTCGTCCAGAGTTCGGGGCTTGTTCGCGTATACTCTAGCCTTGAGGTGTCCCCATAATAAAAAAATCGCATATGGATAAATCTGGGGACCGAGGAGGCCGATGAACATCGCCAAACCTGGAAATAAGGCGACCAGAGAAGAGAGGGCGAATAACGTCCATGGATGCTCGGGCTGTGTGGGCGGAACCACACACGTCGGATTGGAAAACGTCGCCGTCGTAATTCAGGGAGAAAGAAGTTGGTGATTATGTCGACGTAGCGCTCTGAGTTCACGGTAACATCACGACCATAACCGTCTTCGAATAAGTAAGGGCCAATGATGCAAGTTTGCGATACAGCGCAATAAACCGTTACTTTTGGGCTGTGCAGCGGTCTTTCGTGTAACTGTTGCGGATTTTCATTAGCCCAATAACGACAATTCTGCTGATTAACCATGCTGTTTAGGTGAAAGTGGGCTTCGTCACTCATAAACAAAATGAGGTTCTCATTTTGATCGATCAGTGTTTCCATCTCACCTGCGAAGTTCATTCATTGTGCATAATCTCCGGGCTGTAACTGTTGCACAATGGCCAATTTGTAGGGGTGAAAGCGGAGATCCATATGCAAAATTCGCCTTACCGAACGACCACTAAGGCGAAGTGCAGCAGCATGTTTCCGGGCAGATCGAGTCGGACTGCGAAGAAAGACCTGTCGAACGCGTTCAACATTTTCAGGTGTTCGAACTGTTCGCGGCGCTCCTCTTGGTCTTCTGTTGATCAGTTCACCACGCCTGCGAAGTGATTCAACCCAACGAAGGATGGTGTTTCGAGAGGGAACAGCTCTATTCCGATGAATGTTGAAGTGGCGACGAAAGTCACGCTATACGACGATGACTGACTCATTATTTCGAACGAAACAATCATAGGCGAAAACGCGGTGCTCCACCATCCAAAGCTCCATAACGACAACTGGTAAAATAATGCTAGGATCTCGCTAGTCAAACGGCACCCTCCCCACCTCTCTCGTAGACGGTGGAAAACGTCCGTCCTCTCTGCCGCACCCTGTATATTAGTATAAGTCCGAAATGTTACAAAACACACGATATTTTTACAGGGAGGATTTTTGCGTTGAACAGTATTATTTGTGAAGTATGTCTAAGTTGCTCTCAGTACCGAAGAGAGTATGTTAGCCAAACATTTTACATGCAATGTAAATTTTGTCGTAATCTGCCTCTCAAAATGTTAATAGTTGACTATCTTACAATAAACAAAAATTCATAATATACTGTGATTAAATTTGCTATAGTCTTGAGGCAGAATTTCATTTACTTGTGGGGAGGTATCTAGCAATAGTGCGCCATCTATCCTTGAGCGGGCCCTGAACATTGGTGGACTAAATGGGCTCTGGATTTGGTTTCAGCGACAAAAAAGCGTATTATAAGCATGGTGGGACTTACATTCCTAACTGTTTCATTTTTGATCTTTCACTTTCTATACCAAAAACTGGCGAGGAAGTATTGTAATCGCGAAAAAAATCGAAATTGAGATCGTTTTTTGGAAATATGGAATGTGCATCACAAAAAGCCATTTCCGTCGTCTGTCAGTCTGTCCGCTAATTCTATAACCACCTATAACATGGGCGTTGACACTTGATGGTTGGGAGCTGTAGGAAGTAGGGAGTTGTAAATGTAACGTCTTTGTTATTAGGCAAAGGATTTCTATCAATAAGAAACTTCTGATCCCGGTAGCATCGGAAAAATTAAATGATAAAGGTCCGATGTATAGTGTTCTCATAATTTGGAATAACCAGGCAATCGTTGGCGTTGCGTGCACGGCGCGACACTGCATCGTCGTGGAGGCCAATGCCGACTGTGCAAATGGGCTTCGCCGCACCACTACAGGAGACATATTTTGATATTAGGAGTACGTACCACTTTAGTGTTCTGCGATGCTTTTGTAAATGATAACTTAACTGTTTTTATATCTACTAATACATTTTTCGGAATGTTATGATCCTTATTTCGCCTTTAACCTTTAATTTGTGTTCCTCTGTCTAGGATGGTTCTCTGAATATTCCGTCAAGTAGATTGACTCAGTGCTTATGACGCATTGATATACAACAGACACAGAATGACAAACCGACATAAATGAGTAAACTCGGACTTGTGTGATGCAGATATCTTTAACCTCTTAACCGAATATGACGAATATATTCGCCAAGTAATAAACTAACTTGGTTGGGTAGTACGAGTATATTCGCCTCACCTTTTTAAACGCCGCATTTCACGAATAATACGAATATAGTCGCTATTATGTTCTATGGGAATCCCCACTCTTCGCACGTTCGAATGGTATACAAAACTTGCTGCTTTCTGTTAAATGAGCTCAGTTGAGGACTGATATAGGCTGGAGTACAGGCGTTTTGCGGGCTACCCCTTTTGTAATGTCTGACGCGAGTGAATCTTCATTCGATTACAACAGCGATCTTTTGTCTATCAGTTCTATTGATACTAACTATGATTTATCAAGCTGCGATGGCAGATGGATCAGAAAGTGAATACCCAGAAGAGGCTGCAGACGACGTAGAGGTACCTTGGGTCAAAGAAGGTATACCGCGCCCTAACTTTCCCTTCACTTCAGATCCTGGTATAAAAGTTCCTGATATTAGCTCGGATAATATTTTGGAGATATTTGAGTTATTCATGGATCAGCATTTGACAAACCTTGTAGTAGAAGAAACAAATAGGTAAAATGGTGTTACTCTACACTTATTATGAATATTCTACATTTGTCTTATTCTAGGTACGCCAATCAGTTCATTATCAAGAACTATGAAAATATCAGGCCTCGTTCAAGAGTTAGCGCCTGGACTCAAACGGATGCTAATGAAATAAAAACTTTTCTTGGATTGTTGTTATTACAAAGTGTTTGCGTAAAACCATCATACGAAATGTACTTTTCGAAAAGGGAAAGCATAGAAACACCTTTTTTTCCAAGGTGATGACTGAGAGGAAGTTTGCACTTATATGTAAGTTCCTACATTTTTCTAATAATAACGAAATTGACGGAAACACTTCTCAGAGGAAGCTATTCAAAATTAAACCTGTCCTAGATCACCTTCAAAAAAGGTTTATGGAAGTTTACATTCCTGAACAAAACATTTCCATTGACGAGTCACTACTAGGTTGGAAAGGTCGCCTAACGTGGAAACAGTACATCCCATCGAAAAGAAAAAGGTTTGGGATAAAACTATTTATTTTAGCTGAAAGCTCAACAGGCTACACCTATAACTTTTTGATATATACCGGAGCTGATACAAACTATAGCGACAGCTTCGCGAGTGAACCTTTATCAGCTAGAGTGGTATTAGAACTCTCAAATAATATCTTAGATAAAGGTTATTGTCTGTTTCTCGATAACTACTATACTAGCGTAGACTTGGCAGAAAAGTTATCGATGAGGCGCACAGATTGTGTTGGCACAATGAGGTTGAATAGGAAAGGTATACCAAAAGAGCTGAAGGAGAAAAAGTTGGAACACGGAGAAGCATATGCCTTATTTAGGAAGAAAATTATGTTGCTGAAGTATAAAGATAAAAAAGAAATGTGATGATAAGTACTTTACATGACAATCAGTTTGTAGAGAAAACAAAAAGAGGGAAGGTAATGAAAAAGCCAGTAGTTATTATAATATATTATAATAAAAAAATGGGTGGAGTAGATTTGACAGACAATATGCTCCATTTTTATGCAATGTCACGTACACACCTCAAAAAATATTACAGAAAAATATTTCTTCATTTCTTAGATATAACTGTATTAAACAGTTACATCCTTTACAAAAAACTTGGTGGTAGGAAGTCACGTCTGAACTTTGTAATAGATTTAGCTGAAAAACTGATAGAAAAATATGGAAGAGATAAGAATTGTAATGCAGGTAGACGATCAAAAACAAAAAATGCAAGTCGGCTGATTGAGAAACATTTTCCATCTGTAATACCATCCACGGCACATAAAAAGAAACCGACCAAAAGGTGTGTAGTGTGTAGAGAGAAAGGCAAGAGGAAAGAGAGTATATATTGGTGCGAATCATGTAAAACTGGACTGTGTGCTGCACCATGTTTTGGTTTATATCATTCGTAGTTTAGTGAGCTTTTTTGTCAATAATTTTCAATAAAGTAATTGGAATTATTGGATACATGCTTGCATTTTTATTATCTTATTCATACGCTCTCCCTATCGAGTGAAACGAGTATATACGCATACTTTCTATCTGTAAGGATATCACATTACGGGAACGACGAATATATGCGCATCTTTTTATCTTACCGGGTAATGCGAATATTCTCGCATTTAATATTTTTATGACACGATACATACAACCACATCCGAATTCTGGCAACACGGTTAAGAGGTTAAGCAACAAAACATTTGTGAACCGAAGTTCAAATATTATCGTGAGTTTAATACTCCATCGTTTAGGTAGTCGTAGATTTTGAAAATTGATTCAGAGACGACGGAAATAAAATCGTCGGAACACAGTGTTACAACGCTCCAAAAAATCCTGCTCATTTTCAGACATTGTTTGGATGTTTGGAGAGAATGAAATATGTAGGTTGGAAGCTGTTTGCGGTAGATCGTTGTAAATTGTTGCATATTTGGTGTATATGAAAGACCTTCTGTTATTAAGAAGCTGCTAATCTCAGTGATACTATACACCTGTTAGACAGTCACACAGACACCTATATTCCCTACATCTGCCACGAAAACAGAAATATACTCAGTGACATTAGGAGTGTTACACCCAGAAAAAATCATTTCTTCAACTTGATTTTTTGGCAATGAGGTAGTTTCACATCAAGAATGAAACGATAATATTCTCACGAAATTTTAGTGACAAATTATAATAAAAAAATTGTATACGTGTAGGCATCGACAAAATGAGATTGTGACGGATGGTGCAAAGTGGATAGTCTGCTCCCCATCATATCCTACATATGTTCGATGGGATTTAAATCCGGTGAACGGTTTCAGCCTTATCAGTTGGACATTCCGGTTTTAATACTGCTTTTTTTTAATTCACTAACGCTCTAAAAATGAATATTTCAGCCGCAGTAAAGAATCAACGTTGGCGGATTTTGGTTCTTGACATCCTTTACGATCGGTTACGATGCCTAGAGTACGGAGACCTGTACGATTTCGTCAACTTAGTGAGTTTGATAGGGGCCGTATAGTGGGACTTCGGGAAGCTGGACTTTCTTTTCGGGCAATTGCAGTTAGAGTGCAAAGAAGTGTAGACACTGTGGTTAGGTGTTGTCAGGCATGGCTTCGAGAAGGCCGAACGCAAAGAGCAAGGGGCACTGGACGCCGTCGTAGAACAACAGACCGTGAAGATCGCCGCCTAAGATTATTGGCCTTAAGGGACCGTTTGTCCACTACCAGGTCCATTGCAAATGAATGGTTTGCAGAACACGGAAGACCTATTGGCATGCGAAGTATTTACCGACAAATGAGAAGTTTTGGCTTGTTTTCATACCGGCCACACTGGGTCCTCCCTTTAACTCGAGAACACCGACGTAATCGCCTTGGGTGGTGCAGACAACGGTCACTCTGGGATCAGGAATGGAACAGTATTGTCTTTAGTGACGAGTCTCGATTTTGTTTAGGCATGCACGATGGTCGTGCCAGGGTTAGAAGGCGACGTGGTGAAAGGAGGAATCCACAGTTTTTTGTTGAAAGACATGTTCATCACACTGTGGGAGTTATGGTTTGGGGTGCTATAGCTTATGGTTCCAGGTCACCTTTAATCTTCATCAGAGGTAATATGAACGCGCAGCGTTATATCCACGAAGTTCGACAACCCCATCTTTTACCCTATCTTGACACCCTGGCAGATCCAACTTTCCAACAAGATAATGCCCGACCACATGTTGCAAGAGTCACAATAGACTTCTTTCAACATAATGATGTCACATTGTTACCATGGCCACCAAGATCTCCCGACTTATCCCCAATTGAGCACGTGTGGGATATGATGGGTAGGAGATTGCTCAATTTGCAACGTCCTCCTCAGACTCTAGAAGCACTTCGAGAGGAGTTGGTGGTTGCCTGGAATGAGATACCACAGGAGGACATTGACCACCTGATCAGAAGCATGCCTAGGCGCATTGGAGAATGCGTAGCATATCAGGGTGCATCTACACATTATTAAATGTCAAAGGGCTTTAAAGCAGTGTAATCATTTTGAAATTTTTATCATTTACTTATTATGTTTCATTAAGTACTTATACAAAATTTTATTAAAATAAAACCATTTAAACTGGATGTTCGGATTTATATGTCACTTAGTATAGTTTGATATGCAGAGTTCGAAGATTCATCGTACCTAAGTGAACCTACCGAATCACGATTCGATTTTGCCTTTTGAAACTGATTTGACTCATCCTTTTCTTTGGAACCTACAACGAAGGCGTAGGAAGTATGGAGTCAATTTACTTGACGTCATTTTTGTAATGTGATACCTTCTCATGGTCACTAAAAATTGGAATGCTTTACACGCAATCTCAGTTACCACTACCGTACGTAGTGATCGTCAATTCTGCTCAAAATTGAACAAAAACAACTTTTAAAACTAAATAAAAAGTTTATTTTCAAAACAAAATAGCAAAAGTATAAATGTATACAATGAAATAAATGTAGGTAATCCAACTAATTTCTTAATAATTATATGGCTTAGTATCAGTATGCTGTTAAGCTACATCAAGGAACACCTTACAGCTAATAATTAAGTATTGTCGCTTACACAACAATTTAATATTTCTAAAATTAATAAACATCTATAGACCAACCTTCAGCAGATCAAAAACTAAATACCGGATTACATAGACATTTTTAATTTATGTGAATTATCAATTTGATTATCACGATTTTGTAGAATATTCACGCACATATCACATAGTTGGCTTTGACTTGTAATTGGTGTTTGACGTATTCATTTGAATTAATTATCGAAAAACTCAAAATGTTTGAAGACATTTTCTAGTTTTGCAGTAACGATTTAATGATTCTCAAGTTATATCGCCTGCTTCTGAGACATTCCTATACAAGCATCAATATAAATTAAGATGTGGTGTCATTAATTGAACTAAATTGTAAATATTATCTTCAAAATGATCTGCTCCGGTTGGTCTACATCATTGAAATAATCATAATAGTACAAAAATATACAAAACAAAATATCGCGATCACATGTATTGGGTATTTAGGTCATACACTTACGAGATTTTAGCACAGCCATATTTTTAATTCTTTCCGGGGCACACTATGTAAAAGAGAAGAAAGATATTTCAAAGGTTAAATAAAATAGTGCATCACATACCTTGATTGGGAAGTGAGCCATCATTATTGGGCAAGGACTTTTATAACCTGAGCCACGTAACGCCTAATGCGAGACTAATAATGACCTTCTCAAAGGAGGTATGTATATCATTTTTTTCACTACTGACGCGATTTATCATTATGTTCGATTTATTGGATTCCGATGCCTTCAATTGATTAGCGTCATTTGCTCTAGGGTATGCGTAAATCAGATATCATGACGTTCCCTACTATTCTTACTATTTTTGCGAATACCATGAAACATCTAGTTACCTGCTGTCAAACTGATAAACTCAATACAATGAATGCAACATGCTACAGACAGCAAATTGGAACTGGCCTAATTTCAAGGGCAGTAAGGTGCGAACGTTGATTTTTAGCGTCAATGTTATCTCGATTATTGAGTTACTCAAGAACAGCTATAGGGTGATTTTTTTGCTAGTATCTTTTTGGCAACACTGTTTTTGACAGATGACGCGTGAATCGTGTCTTGTGTCATTGACAAACTTGTTCAGTTTGGTCTATAATTTAACCATGAATCGACTTACGAACGAACAACGCTTGCAAATTATTGAATTTTACTATCAAAATTCATGCTCTTTTAAGAGAGTGCATCGAGCACTGCTTCCAATTTATGGGCAATTTGGTCGGCCTACTGAGGGACCTATTCGGAAGCTTGTGACTAAATTTCGAACCCAGTTTACATTATGGGACATTAAACCACCAACACGCAGACGTAGAGTGAGGACTGAAGAAAATATTGCGGCTGTATCCGCCAGTGTTAGTGATGACCGTGAAATGTCGATTCGCCGCCGTTCGCAGCAATTGGGCCTCTGTTACTCCACTACGTGGAAAATTTTGCGACAGGATTTGGGTGTAAATCCTAATAAGATACAGCTGGTACAAGAATTGAAGCCACACGACCTCCCACAACGTTTCCAATTTGGTGAATGGGCGCTGGCAAAGTTGGAGGAAGATCCACATTTTTATAGAAAAATTGTGTTCAGCGACGAAGCTCATTTCTGGTTGAATGGGTACGTTAACAAGCAAAATTGCCGCATCTGGAGTGAAGACCAGCCACAAGCATTGCAAGAGCTACCATTGCATCCCGAAAAAATCACTGTTTGGTGTGGATTATGGGCCGGTGGCATCATCGGGCCGTACTTCTTGAAAGACGACAATGGCCGGAACGTAACTGTGAATGGCGAGCGCTACCGTGCGATGATAACAAACTTTTTTTTGCGAGCTGGACTTGGCTGATATGTGGTTTCAACAAGACGGTGCCACATGCCACACCGCACACGAAACAATGGCCGTATAGAGAGGCGAGTTCGGTGAACAGTTTATCTCATGGTTGGGGCCCGTCAATTGGCCGCCTAGATCGTGTGATTTAACGCCCTTGGACTATTTCTTGTGGGGCCATGTTAAGGCTAATGTCTACAGGGATAAACCAGCAACGATTGACGCACTGGAAGCCAATATTGAAGGATTTATTCGTGAGATACCGGCCGATATGTTGGAGAGAGTGTGCCAAAATTGGACCTTGCGCATGGGCCATCTAAAGCGGAACCACGGCCAACATTTACATGAAATAATCTTTAAACATTAAATTATATCGACCGTTCTGTCGACTCAAATAAAGATTCAATCGTTTTTTCAAATTTTTTGTGTTTTTTTTTTGAAAATCAAATCCTATACCTCTTAAAAAATCACCCGTTATATAACGAGTTGTACTATTTTCCTGGTATTCAAATATTTAGGAATATCAGCTTAGTTGTTAAGCTGGCATACCTAATGAAGTCAGTAGGATCCAATTTTAAATGACATTTGTTATTTACCTAGGCGATTTATCGGGTGAGTAGTGAAACAAATTTTTTTTTGATCTCTGGATGAAATCCCCCCTGTTTTTTAAAATAGCCATTAAAGATTGGACTGGAGAAAAGGACGTTGCAAAATAAACTATAAATAATCACATATCAGATTTCATAGCACCAGGCATCTTGTCTTTTCACCTCATTCCATGTGCTGACACACAGAGAAATTTGAAATAGTTACATCAAATATCAAAATCACTTGGTGACATTGTTTTCCAAATTAGCCAGAACATCTGGATCTACATTTGCTCGTAGCAGATCATTTTCATATTCCAAGTATGTGATTCGATCCACAAGTTCATTGATTTTGACCTTCAGATCTTCCACTTCTAGTCGTACTGCATGGGTCAGGTGGTTCTTCACCACATCCTGTAATTGATAATAACGGGTGATTTAATGTCAACTTTATCAGAGTATCTTTATTATGGAAGCATTCTTGGAATTTAGTTTTAAAAAAAATGATCTTCGGTCGGACAGTATTCAGAACATTTGTTTTGGGACTCCAATAGGAAAAAGTTATTTTCAGCTAGATAAAAGCTTGCTATTTATTTTTACACTTTTTAGTATTTATGATGTCAAATAACTGGTTTGGTAATTCCTATTTAACTTACTATATATTTTAATAATAGAACTCTATGAAACATCTTACTTTATTGCTATAATAAAATTTCAATAGATATATTGATCGACCAGCCAAAGATTGCTAGGGACGAAAGGGGGAAATGCGATGAAAAAACCTTACCATTAGACGATTTTATATGGAGTCATAGGCGGAGATCGGAGAGACTTGAATTATTAATTGAATTTATATTTTATTACAACTGGTAGTATTAATATTTTTTTGCGATTCATAATGACGTGATACCAAACATACATTATAAGAAATAAATATACACAAACACTGAATATTGAGAACAAAATAAATATATTTTTTAGGCAACAAGTAATATTCCTATGTACGCATTATGATTGAACAGCAAAACAAATTATGCATTCTTCTAAAATAGAATACAACAAGTCAAAAATATCTGACTGAATAGAAAAATATAGGAAAACAAAAAGTAATTTCTTGATGAAATAACCCATAAACAACACATAGAATTAGACTTTCTACTGAGATACTAAAAGCCACAAACCAATAGTATAATAAATGAATATCTAAAAAGTCTAAAAGGTAGCCAATCTAGTATAGTTTCAATCCTGATTAGAGTCATGATCACTGTCTGAGGAACTGTCATTGCTATCACTTTCACCTCCTATGTTGATTATTATTTCTTCCTGTATTTCTTGAATGAGACTGTCTTTTTCCCAATATTCATCTTCAATTTTTATAACATGTCCAATAACCTTTTGCCAGTCACTGGCACTTACTGAAGCGATGGCCTTATTAGAAATTTCATCTAGTTTTTTTATAGTAAATTCGCCGCTTGTATTATGGCTTCTAATGAAAAATTTTACTTGTGCCCAAATCATCTCTATGGGATTAAACTGACACATATAGGGTGGCGTTCGAAGTGGGGTGTGTCCGAAACTTCTTATTAAATTATCTATCTTATAATTTTTCTCATCAGATGGTGGCCTATGTAGACAAGCTATTTCATAAAGCTCCATTTTTTTAGCATTAGGATCATGCTCTATACCTTTTTTGCTCAACCACGTGATGATGTCTCTTTTTAGAGAAGATCTAGTTGGAGGCTTGTCTTCCAAAGCTGAATGGTAAGGTGCATTATCCATTATTATAATACTATTAGGAGGAATGTTAGGAAATAGTTTTTCAGTAAGCCACTTCGTGAAATTTTCTTGGTTCATTTGACCGTGATAATCACCAGTGGCACAGCCAGCCTTGAAAATGAGACAGGCTCCAGGAACAAAACCATCTTGCGAACCCGCATGAACAATTATAAGTCGTCCTGGAAATGAATAAATAGCCTCATTTTAGTGTTATTTTAAGTTTGCCAACACCTTTTTGAATCACTATGTATAAAAAACATATTTTTGAGAAAAAAATACTTGCAAGGGATTATGTATTCAATTAGACAAATTAAATGAGCACTTATTAAGAATATTCCAAAATTGAGAAAAATGTATAATAAGCAAAATCGAGGTGAAAGAAACTTTATTACCTGTAGAACTTATATTGCTCAGGACACCCATAATTTCTTCGCTTTGCCAGCATTTCTTGAAAGTGAGGTCATTATCAACCCAAGTTTCGTCCAAATAAATAATATGCCTTCCTTCTTCCCGGAACTTTTTAATAGACCTAAGATACTTGTATCGCCAATGTAAAATACTGGGTCTTTCCATTAGTAATTTCCTTTTGTTGTGGCATTTACGCCAGTAAAATCCTTTTGCTTTTAAAAGCAGCCTCAACGATTCTTTACCAAATGGAAATTCCATTTCTTCCTTCAGTTTGATTAGAAGTTTACTACAAGTAGGTACCACTTTAAAATCACAGTAAAATTTTTCTATCATTCTCCGAATAATGGAAAAATCGACTCCATCAATTTTTTGGATCACAGAAGGGCGTGATCTCTTTTTTCCGGGAGAAGCTAAAGGCTGTGTGGAGGTTGCATTTTGCCTGTCTTTATCTTCTTTTCTAATTTTACTTATAGTTCGTTCACTAACACCCGTATAATATGCCGCCCTTGCATTTCTAGCTACCAGTGGATAAACGAAAGTATTGTTAGCCGCTTCTGCATCGCAAGCACGTATCACGTTTGCTATTATTTCCCTTGCCTGGCTGTGAATAACTTTCCCATGCTTGAATTCCATTATCACCACTAAACAGTAAATTATATTTTCAAAGTATTTGCCAACTGCCTACGCCTATGGGAGTAGGTTTATAAATGACCGTGCCATCGGCACGTTATTCTAGTTTCAGATAAGATAAGAGTTTTGGACCAATCAGCGACCGGATGTTTACCTGCGGCCTGGGTTTTCCAGCTACATTGCCAAATTCAGCGGAACAATTCTATATCTTAAATATGTTAATATGTATGGACCGCATTTTATGTAGAACATCTGACAACTTCGCAATTTTTTGTCCGCATTCTTTCGGCTTGCAATCTTTCGCTGGTCCAACAATAAATCATAGAATGATAAATCGATATATTACAGCGATTGCCATATGGAATTTAGTATGATGTTATTTGCTCATCGTGTTTCCCTTATTAACGGGGCTCCTACAATCCCGAGCACCATCTGCTGAGGTAACGGGGGGTGAAAAGGAAACGATTGTGGGCTGGTCTTAGACGGTGGTCGGCGCTACTTTAAAAGAGGAAAGGATGACTGCGGGTGCCTACCGAGGTAAATTTTTATAATAACAGAGTCGGATTTCGATTAGCGATCTAGCCTGCAATCGTTTCCTATTTTGGTATTCAGCTTTAGTATTGTTCTACCCTTGTTACTGTTCGTCGATATTGTGTTGTTGAATTGTTGCGTTGTACTCTTGTTGGTGTGATTGTTCTTGAGTGAATTTTTTATCAAGGTTGATAATGGACAATAAAAGGTCATATGCGACAATTTTAATTACGAATTCAGTGAGTTTAATTCATGATGAGGACAACAATAGTGTGGACCAGTTCAACTCTATAATCGCAAAATGCATTGGGGTAAGCGAATACATTATTGCAAGAAGAGGTCATACCATGGAAGATGTGTTGCAGCTGTAGTGAGCCACAATACCGAGCGGAATGTCTATGTGGTCCAAATACATTTGCGTTCTAAGCTTAGTCCAACCTCGCTTATCACTAAGATGGATCAAAGACTCAAACGCAAGAATCTTGGAAAGAAACTCAGACCAAAAAAAGTTGATATAAAAATAACTAACAATTCTGTGCTTTGTGGCGTCTTCATCGGAGGATAAGGTTGAAACTCACTGCGTCGGAGCCGCCTTAAGCTCCTTCATTTGATACCCATACCGTAGCGGCGATCAAGGAAATTATGAATCGCCATATTGGATCTATGATAGAATGCCGTTACTTTACTTATTATTCTTTATTCTTCATTGACCGCTTCCCGCGGCGGTGGCGGGAAGCCCAGGTTATAATGCTCACCAAGCCAGGCAAGAACCGGAAGTTGCCTCAGAACTACCGGCCCATCAGCCTGGTTTCCTCGATGGGCAAAGTAGTCGAAAAGGCTATCGCCGTTCGACTCGAGAAGCAGGCAGAAGAACTTGAACTTCTCCCCCAGAGCAATTCGGAACTCCAAGCGCTACAACTGACAGAAAACATCACCAGTGGCTTCAATCTCCATGAGGCAACCGGCCTCGTCCTGCTGGACGTGGAGCGTGCCTTCGACCGAGTTTGGCACGATGGACTCATCGCCAAAATGGAAGCCGCCGGATTCGATGCAAACATATGCCAACTGACCCAGAGCTATCTAACACAAAGATGGTTTACGGTGAAGATTGCTACATGCCACTGAACAAGACGACAGCTGGAAGCAGGCGTGCCCCAGGGGTCAGCCTTAGCCCCCCTGCTCTACAACATCTATACTCACGATGTGCCGAAGACAGCTGACACAATGCTGGCCCTATATGCAGACGACACTGCTATAGCCGCCAAGCATAGACGACCCGAGATCATCCGTAGGAGACTACAGGATGAACTGGACCACATCCAGGACTGGTGCGTGAAATGGAAAATCCGCATCAACGTCCAAAAGACGCAGGCAATCTTCATTCAACGAAGAAGGATTGCAAGACCTCTCGAAGCATCCATCTTCGACGAAGATATCCAGTGGAGCGACAATGTCAAATATCTGGGGATCGTATTTGACAAGTCCCTCACCTGGAAAGCCCACATAGAAGCTGTCATCGCAAAGACCAGAGCAGCCATGGCTCAACTCTACCCATTACTGGGTAGACACAGCCGGATGCCGCTAGCGACCAAGCTACGGCTGATCAAGGCCATCGCCAGACCTCAGCTCGCTTACGCCTGCTGCTCTACAGGGTTATCCAAATTAAGTGTCCACCATTAGTAACTTTGTTATTAGTGAAAATACAAAGTTGTTTGAATTAGCAAACTAGTAGCATTTTTAACGCTGGTAAAAATGAGGAATAAAAAAAAAACAATTGAGAGTCGTTATTTTGATTTTTTTCAGTAAAATAACATTTTTTTAAATGGAAACCCCTGTATATTATATTTTTTTCTGTTGAAGCATCAAATTTTAAACAAAAAAGTTCATAATGACTTTTCCGCTAAAGTCAAAAATAAAGTCAAAATAACGATAAATATTTTTAATTATTTGCAGTATTATAATATTAAGACGGCTATGAAAACAACATGGCGTTCGCGATTTGACAGCATTAAGATAAGCGACAAATTGTTAAACTGGACATACTCGCAACTAGAAGGCTTTGGAAAACAATGATAAAATCAAATAATGTCAAACATTAGTGTAAATACTTGTTTATAAGCTTTATTGTGTCATTAATTTAAAGAAAAATGTTCTCCCATGAAGAAAAGTGTGATATGTTAGAATGCTACTTAGTGTGCAGAAAATCCTCCTTGAGAGCAAGAGAATACTACAGTGAATTATATCCCGCTCGCATTCAACCGTATGAACGATATTTTCTGAGACTTTATCGAAAATTTAGGGGCAACGAAAATGTTTTTGCTAAAACAAGGGCAAAAAAAGAATTCATAATAAGCGAGGCCACGGAAATTGCAGTTATTGGATATTTTGAAGCTTATCGTGAGAATTCAATAGCAGATATTCTCAAGGACTCTAATTTCAGTTATGGTACTGTTCAAAGGATTTTAAAAAAATACAAATTTATTCCGTATAAGTACCGACCAGTTCAAACGCTTTTGGCAGGGGATCCAGAGATAAGACTTGTTTTTTGCCATTGGTATCTTAGCTTCTGTCGCCAAAATGTAAATAACTTTCGTTACCTTTTATGGACAGATGAATCAAATTTTTCAAATTCTGGAATGTTTAATAGAAAAAACCACCATTATTGGTCAAGAGAAAATCTTTTGTTAGTACATCCAAGAGGCCCACAAGTCCGTTTCAGTTTCAACGTTTGGTGCGGTATAATTGGTTCAAAAATTGTTGGCCCGTTCTTTTATGAGGGAACCCTAACTGGTGAAAGATATGTGGAATTTATGTCAGAAATTCTGACTAATTTCTTAGACGAATTGGATCTTATAAGTAGACATCATCTGCATTTTCAGCAAGATGGCGCACCTGCCCACAACTCCAGAGGTACTTATCATTTTCTAAGTACTACTTTTAATGATCAGTGGATAGGAACAAATGGCCCAATACAGTGGCCTCCCAGATCACCAGATCTAAACCCACTTGATTACTTCTTGTGGGGTTACTTAAAGAACCAAATTTACAAGCGAAGGTACGATAACCTTGACGCGTTAAAGACTGCAGTTAGGGAAAAGATAACCCAGATAGATGGTAGGACCATACTTAAGACAGTTCGAGCAGTTGAAAAACGTGCCCAAAAATGTATTGAAGAACAAGGTGGTGTTTTCGAGCATCTTCTTTAAAAAAAATTGTTATTGTATTTTGTAAGATTATAAGTTGATGTTGAAAATAAAGTTTGTCGATACAATTTAATTGTTTCAGATTGGAGGCCATAACTTCAACAATTTGTAACCTAGGAGAAAAGTTATTGTAAGCTTTTTTGTTTAAAATTTGATGCTTTAACAGAAAAAAATATAATATACAGGGGTTTCCTTTTAAAAAAATGTTATTTTACTGAAAAAAATCAAAATAACGACTCTCAATTGTTTTTTTTATTTCTCATTTTTACCAGCGTTAAAAATGCTACTAGTTTGCTAATTCAAACAACTTTGTATTTTCACTAATAACAAAGTTACTAATGGTGGACACTTAATTTGGATAACCCTGTAGAGATGAAGCTGCTTCGGATCGCCACCAGTGCACCATCCTACGTAAGAAACTCAACCTTGCGTAGAGACCTGCATTGGGACACCATTCACGAGTACATGAGGAAAAAGCAGAGAAGACCTTCCAGAAAGCTCAGGACCACCCGAACGAGCAGCTAAGACTCCTCATGGACTACGATCCGGACGAGAGGCCTCGCAACCGCAGAGCCAAGTACCCTAGACCCAAGTCACAGTTGGCAGGCGCTAACTGGAACCTTGACTCGCGGTTGCTCCTCCCCCCCCCCCCCCCACGACGTGGAATGGAAGCAGAGGACGAGGACCAGGACGACCAGGACCAGAACCCATCAGGACCAGGTAACAAACAAGTAGAGGACTTGAAACTCTTGACTTTTCAACAACAAGAGTTTCAAGAGAACGCAGCAAACCCTCTATCGATGCTCGCTTAACGACATCGATAGAACTGTGCGAGGTAAAGGGAACGAACCCGACGTTCCCAGAGACTGAAACACATGAGGAGGCGTTGTAGCAGACCGCAGGTCATGCACAACACATGGCCTTACCGAGACGCTGATGAGTCGGGCCACGCGGAGGTTAGGGTTTAGTGGGTATTAGGTGGTCTCCTCAAGACAACCTGGAGTCCCACACACGCTGTAGCTCGGGCTATGGTATGGTGCATAAACGCATTCCCCCCTCACAAAAAAAACATAACCTATGAAAGGAGTTTTCATTACATTACCGTTAGATGGCCAACGCTGCCTCAGAATGGATTTTCTTCTATTGTTAGGATAGGTGGGAATTCGCTTATCTGTTCCTTAGTCCATTCGCAATACTAGCATGTACCATTTCACTACTTCATCACTAATACCAGGGTCAATTTTTAAGTGAAAGGAGAACCTTATAACTATATGAATTGTATCATAATACGAACTTTTTCTCGTTTTTCAAAATGGTCTGAACATTTGGCAAGTCGTGGCACCAGGTTTTGGAACCCACCGTTAAACAACGCTACCGCCTGATCATTAAACCAGTTAGTAACTGTTTCTTTCAACATGTCCTCGTGTTCCAAGCACTTTCCACTAAGAAATTCCTCAAGTTTTGGAAAAAGATCGAAGTCTGATGGTGCTAAGTAGGGCTGTATGGTGAATGAACGAGTAATCCCCAAAGAAGTTTGTCTTTATCGCAGAATGAACCCTTTTAAAAACCGAATGAATCACTGCGCAATTGGTTATTACTTTAAAAATGGCCCGCGTACTCGTACAGGTGATGAACTCGATCAAATAAGTCCTTAATTTATGCTGAATGTTATCGAAAAAAAAAAAACGTTTCATACTTACCAAAGCATGCTCTATCTTGGTATCGATGGTGGCCGTACAAGATACAGATGCCCTGAAATGAAAAAAAAAATATTGATTTTCCGTGAATTAAATTTGAACCGGAGTACAAGAGAAATTATCACTCGGAATTCCATATCTATCTGGTTGATTCCTCAATTTGCGATCATTTGAAGTGAAGAGTAAAAGTCAGATCTTATAGGATATTTTAGCGAGCAGTGTTAATAAACATTTACTAGATTGTGATTTGGTAGTTGTGAATGACTAACAAAAAAAATGGAGTCAAGTAGATTGACCCTATATTTCTAATGGCGATAAAAAAGACGTAGGTTTCAACAGATAAATAGTGCACCATTTGAGCTTTTTATGAAAAACAAATTGCAACAGCGATGAGCGTGTCCGTACACGGTAGCCTCATTTCCTTGGAGCTCTGGTGTTTGTCAACAATGTTTGACAGCTGATTATAATAGCTTTTGATGGTTACTTATATACTATATATTATACAACTATATACAGGGTGTAAACGTTATGATAGTCATTATTTAAATGGGTGATAGAGGGGATTAAAATAAGCAAAAAGTTTCATATAACATGGGGGTCAGAACGGCATTTTTTTAGAGAAAAGCGTCTCGCGTAAAAGTACATTCGTCCGTCGCTAGAATGTTGAAGAGTTACTCTGATCGACCC
The DNA here is from genome assembly GCA_963669975.1 of Acanthoscelides obtectus. Classification (NCBI taxonomy): domain Eukaryota; kingdom Metazoa; phylum Arthropoda; class Insecta; order Coleoptera; family Chrysomelidae; genus Acanthoscelides; species Acanthoscelides obtectus. Next base: position 36,038,532 of record CAVLJG010000002.1, on the reverse strand, counting down.
ACGTCAAACACACGAAAAGCATCTGTAAATATTTTTTAAAGACAAATGTACGGGGAAATCTATGATGTGTGAAATATATCTGATAAGTGCGTAAAATTGGGTTGGGAGTGTATTAATATGCTAACATCAGAAAATTTTCCTCCCTCACGCCATCAAAAAACGAAGTTTGGTCAATATTTAATTTTTTTGACATTTTTCTCCACCGACACTGGATCGATTTTCAAGGACTATAAGCTTTTCGTCCTTGGCAAAGCAGACTTTCGAAAGTCAAAAATAAATAAATCACAAAAGACTATTAAATATAGAGACTACAATAATATAGACAGAGAATCCTTCTTAAATGAAGGGTTTCTACTTGGATGGGAGGATATTTACTATATAAACCAAATCGACCAAAAAATAGAAGTCTTTAATAAAAATATAGTAACTGTTCTGAATAAACATGCTCCGGTAAAAACAAAACAAATAACCGAAAAACCTTATGTACCCTGGATAACTCAAAATATAAGAATTTTAATCAGACTAAGAGATAAAGCTCATAAAGAATTTCAAAAATCAAAATCACAGGCTCATTTTGAATATTATAAACAACTAAGGAACTATACAAAGCGTGCAGTTATCCGAGAAAAAATACATTCTTTAACTTACTCTCAACAAAGAAAGGTAAGGAATTTTGGGACACTACCAAAAAGCTCAACATAACATGCAAGAAAAGTCACTCAACTATACCCGAACACTTACAAAATGTAAATGACATACACAATTACTTCCAGCAGACAATTTACCAGACACTGCTTTCCAAGAATTAATCAATTTTTACAAAAACAATGTAAACATTAACGATTCTCTTAGCATCCAACTATTAGACAGCGCCAGTGTAATCAAAATTGTAACTAATATCTCATCAAATGCCATTGGAGAGGATGGTTTCTCTATGAGAGACCTAAAGTTTGTACGAATGCCTTGCTGAATATAATCAACACATGTATTTTGGGGGGTGTATTTCCAGAAATATGGAAGAAAGCTATTGTTAAACCCTTACCAAAAATAGCAGAACCTAAAGAATTTACAGACTTGAGGCCGCTACCCGCTACATCCAAAATTTTAGAAAGGCATATTTATAATCAAATTAGATTTTTTTGTGACACAAACGATATCATACCCGATAGTCAATCTGGTTTTAGGAAAAACTTTAGCACAAGTACATCATTAGTTAATATCTTGGATGATATCAGACATCATCAAAAACAAAAAAATAGTACGTGCATGGTTCTTCTCGATTTTAGTAAAGCGTTCGACACTCTGAATCATGAAATGTTACTAGCTAAGTTACATTACCAGGGGTTTTCGCAGAACTCCGTAAATCTCATAAAAACATAATTAAGCAACCGTTCAAACTGTGTTATGTTAGCAAATGATTCCGCTATTTACAAAACCGATTTTAAACCTATAAAAAGAGGAGTTCCTCAAGGTTCAATTTTATCTCCTTTACTATTTTCAATCTACATAACAATATGGAGATGACTCACCCTGTCAATAAAACCACAATCCATATTGCACAACAACAACTAAATTCAGATCTCCAAGGAATTGACAGATTTGCAAAGCATCACAATCTTAAACTAAACCCCTCAAAATCGCAAGTAACGGTTATGGATAAAAACAGTAATGAAAGAGAACATTTTGAACAAAATTTAGTAATTTCTATTAACAATGACAGAATCCCCATAGTTCAGGAGACAAAAAATCTAGGAATTATATTTGATAGCTCGCTTGGCTTCGGCAGTCATATAAAAATGTCCTGTAATTTAGCTTGCATGCGACTAAAAAATATAAAGAAATTTGTATTAAAGGGTCCAATGTATCGGTTTTATATTTTATTTTATTCATTCGAGGTAACATGACTGCCCAGCGTTATATCCACGATGTTTTGCTTTCCTTTTTGGAAACATTGCAAGATCAACTTTTTCAGCAAGACAATGCCACACCTCATGTCGCACGTGTTAGTTTAGACTTTTTAGAAGCGTCAGTAGTAAACATGCTTCAGTGGCCTTCTCGATCTCGAGACATTTCCCCCATCGAACATGAATGGGACATCATGGGAAGAAGGTTGCAAAATTCACCGCACCCTCCACAAACATTGGAGGCTCTACGAAACCAAATTCAGATGACCTGGGATACAATACACTAAGAAGACATCAATCACCTAATCCAACCACTGCCGCGACGACTTTACGAATGTGTACCCAACAGAGGAGCTTCAACACATCATTAACAGGCTATTTTGCGAATATAGAGTTAAAATTTTAATCACTTTCTATGAAGTGGCTGATAACCCAGCACTGAATGGCACCTGGGGATGACAGGTAAAAGGGAACCAATGAAGCCTAAAAGTGCTTGACTAATTATAAACGTCTTGTCGCATTCATTCTGAGATAATTATCCTGAAATAAAATTAATTAAATTTTGTTACCTAATAAATCGAGCTACGTCTGTTGGTATTTTTATTCGTGAGCTGTTGCTTACATTGTTTATTGATTTTCAAGCAATTTACGTACGGTGATGTAATACCATGTTTTTCACAAATTTGCGAACCTGCAATCTGCATGCGAAACCAGACAAAATTAGAGCGAGGTTTATGCCGCAGTAGGACATAATCATCGTATACATAAAAATGGTGTCAAGTAGGTTGACTCTGCACTTCACACGCAATTTTGTCATAAATTAGAGTATGGTCTGTTTATGTCCAAGCCTAACGCCATATGAACTACGATTCAAAGAATTGGCCAAATATACTAAGTGACATATAAATCCGAACACCCAGTTTAAATGGTTTTATTTTAATAAAAGTTGGTGAATGTATTTATCTTACTGTAAATAACAAGTGAAAAAATGTTCAGCCTTATCAATTGGACATTCCGGTTTTTATACTGCTTTTTTTTAATTCACTAACGCTCTAAAAATGAATATTTCAGCCGCAGTAAAGAATCAACGTTGGCGGATTTTGGTTCTTGACATCCTTTACGATCGGTTACGATGCCTAGAGTACGGAGACCTGTACGATTTCGTCAACTTAGTGAGTTTGATAGGGGCCGTATAGTGGGACTTCGGGAAGCTGGACTTTCTTTTCGGGCAATTGCAGTTAGAGTGCAAAGAAGTGTAGACACTGTGGTTAGGTGTTGTCAGGCATGGCTTCGAGAAGGCCGTACGCAAAGAGCAAGGGGCACTGGACGCCGCCGTAGAACATCAGACCGTGAAGATCGCCGCCTAAGATTATTGGCCTTAAGGGACCGTTTCTCCACTACCAGGTCCATTGCAAATGAATGGTTTGCAGAACACGGAAGACCTATTGGCATGCGAAGTGTTTACCGACGAATGAGAAGTTTTGGCTTGTTTTCATACCGGCCACACTGGGTCCTCCCTTTAACTCGAGAACACCGACGTAATCGCCTTGAGTGGTGCAGACAACGGTCACTCTGGGATCAGGAATGGAACAGTATTGTCTTTAGTGACGAGTCTCGATTTTTTTTAGGCATGCATGATGGTCGTGCCAGGGTTAGAAGGCGACGTGGTGAAAGGAGGAATCCACAGTTTTTTGTTGAAAGACATGTTCATCACACTGTTGGAGTTATGGTTTGGGGTGCTATAGCTTATGGTTCCAGGTCACCTTTAATCTTCATCAGAGGTAACATGAACGCGCAGCGTTATATCCACGAAGTTCTAGAACCCCATCTTTTACCCTATCTTGACACCCTGGCAGATCCAACTTTCCAACAAGATAATGCCCGACCACATGTTGCAAGAGTCACAATAGACTTCTTTCAACATAATGATGTCACATTGTTACCATGGCCACCAAGATCTCCCGACTTATCCCCAATAGAGCACGTGTGGGATATGATGGGTAGGAGATTGCTCAATTTGCAACGTCCTCCTCAGACTCTAGAAGCACTTCGACAGGAGTTGGTGGTTGCCTGGAATGAGATACCACAGGAGGACATTGACCACCTGATCAGAAGCACATTATTAAAGGTCAAAGGGCTTTAAAGCAGTGCAATCATTTTGAAATTTTTATCATTTACTTATTATGCTTCATTAAGTTCTGATACAAAATTTTATTAAAATAAATCCATTTAAACTGGGTGTTCGGATTTATATGTCACTTAGTATAGTTGCTTGTGAGATTTATCCTAAGCCTAGTTGGAATAGACGTCTAATAGACTGACTCTAATTTCCATGATTATTTTATTTTTACTTATATAACGTGGAGCAATATGTTGTAGTAGTAGCAGCTATTAAGACAAAAGTGGGACAAATTACCGTCCCTTAGGACAGAAGTTGACATGTGCGTCAACAAAAAAAAATAATGGTTCTAGCCTATTCAGAAGAGTTAAATATAATCAAAACTTCATTGATACTACTTTACCGCGTCCAAAAAAATATCCGAGATAATAGGATAAATGTATGCTACTCAAAAAAAATTTCTGTGATCTTTTTGAAGCTGCATTTCGGTGAATAATGGTCGTATCTAGACTTTGAAAAAAGCATTTTGAAGTTTTAAGATTCTAGTTTTCAGGCCTCTTGACCAAAAAAGCGCAAAAAACGATATTTTGAAAAATGTTGCCTCCTTTTTAGCCTACGGACTTGAAAAACGTTTTTTTCTGTTAGATCAGATAATCCGTTTATTAAGCTTCAATATCTCTTTTTAAAAGGTTTTCGATACGATCATTTGGCGGAGAGATATCAGTCTTTGAAGGAAAAAGGATCCTTTTGTCACTGATATCTCAGTGATTGCACAGACAATGTATGGGTATTTCCGTAAAACTGGAATGTATCTCAAAAATGTTTCAATTGCTTTATTTAAAAGTGAAGATGTTACAGATACCCAATACAAAGATTTACAACTCCCTACTACTTCCAATCTTCAATATTCAAACCATTTCTCAAAATGAGCAGAAGTCCCTAAATCGTTAAAAAACGTCAATCCCCAATATTCAAACCATCTCTCAAAATGAGCAGGAGTACCTGAAATGTTAGTTTGAGGGTTTTGTTCTATAACCTCATCGAGAGTGGATCCACACAGTCAGACTGACAGAAATGAGCGGCATTAGCAAAGAAACTCATTCATTGCCCAAATTGAAAGAAATTGTACTTGATCAGCAGAGAAATCTTTTGTAACCAATGCGTGTTATCTAAACTTATTTGATCTTCATGCCTTTATATTAACTATGCCTTATTATTGTCGTTATTGTATACAAGTATTATTTTTTAACAAAATTTGCAGTTTTTATACATCTCGTATTGTTTCGGGGTCTAGGTGGTAGAATTTCGCCTCTTGTAATTTTATTAAAAATAAGAAATAGCTTTATTATTATTATCATTATTATTGTTTTCGTAAAAAAGTCCTTTAGTTTCTTTCTGTGGAAATTTCGTATTTGATACATATCCTAACAGCTGACATTGTGTTCGAAAAAACTGTAGCCAATGCGAGAAAGCAGGCACCCCTTTCGATGCTTTGCACCATAAGCAATGCTGTAACTGTTTGTCCACAATATCTTTCACCGAATTCCTCTGATCATAGGATAAAACAACTACAAGAAGATAAGTCTACTCGACAAAGTTTCTTATGAAGCTACAAACAGCGAACAGAAATCAATGTCAAGGTTATAAGCAGCTCAAATTTACAGGCCATAATACCTTCCCGTTGAACCTTCCTCGTTTTTATGCACCATAAGGGCAATCTGTAATTGTTTGTCCACAATAGCTTTCGCTGAACGTAAGACAAACAACTACAACACTGACCATAGGACAAACAACTACAAGAAAATAAGCCTACTCGACAAAGCAAACAGAAATCAATGTCAAGGTTATAGGCAGCTCAAATTTACAGGCCATAATACCTTCCCGTTGAACCTTCCTCGTTTTTATGCACCATAAGGGCAATCTGTAATTGTTTGTCCACAATAACTTTCGCTGAACGTAAGACAAACAACTACAACTCTGATCATAGGACAAACAACTACAAGAAAATAAGCCTACTCGACAAAGCAAACAGAAATCAATGTCAAGGTTATAGGCACCTCAAATTTACAGGCCATAATACCTTCCCGTTGAACCTTCCTCGTTTTTATGCACCATAAGGTAAACTGTAATTGTTTGTCCACAATAACTTTTACTGAACGTAAGACAAACAACTACAACACTGATCATAGGACAAACAACTACAAGAAAATAAGCCTACCCGACAAAGCAAACAGAGATCAATGTCAAGGTTATAGGCAGCTCAAATTTACAGGCCATAATACCTTCCCGTTGAACCTTCGTCGATTTTATGCACCATAAGGGCAATCTGTAATTGTTTGTCCACAATAACTTTCACTGAACATAAGACAAACAACTACAACACTGATCATAGGACAAACAACTACAAGAAAATAAGCCTACTCGACAAAGCAAACAGAAATCAATGTCAAGGTTATAGGCAGCTCAAATTTACAGGCCATAATACCTTCCCGTTGAACCTTCCTCGTTTTTATGCACCATAAGGGCAATCTGTAATTGTTTGTCCACAATAACTTTCGCTGAACTAAGACAAACAACTACAACACTGACCATAGGACAAACAACTACAAGAAAATAAGCCTACTCGACAAAGCAAACAGAAATCAATGTCAAGGTTATAGGCAGCTCAAATTTACAGGCCATAATACCTTACCGTTGAACCTTCCTCGTTTTTATGCACCATAAGGGCAATCTTTAATTGTTTGTCCACAATAACTTTCGCTGAACGTAAGACAAACAACTACAACACTGACCATAGGGCAAACAACTACAAGAAAATAAGCCTACTCGACAAAGCAAACAGAAATCAATGTCAAGGTTATAGGCAGCTCAAATTTACAGGCCATAATACCTTCCCGTTGAACCTTCGTCGTTTTTATGCACCATAAGGGCAATATGTAATTGTTTGTCCACAATAACTTTCACTGAACGTAAGACAAACAACTACAACACTGACCATAGGACAAACAACTACAAGAAAATAAGCCTACTCGACAAAGCAAACAGAAATCAATGTCAAGGTTATAGGCAGCTCAAATTTACAGGCCATAATACCTTCCCGTTGAACCTTCGTCGTTTTTATGCACCATAAGGGCAATATGTAATTGTTTGTCCACAATAACTTTCACTGAACGTAAGACAAACAACTACAACACTGACCATAGGACAAACAAGTACAAGAAAATAAGCCTACTGGACAAAGCAAACAGAAATCAATGTCAAGGTTATAGGCAGCTCAAATTTACAGGCCATAATACCTTCCCGTTGAACCTTCCTCGTTTTTATGCACCATAAGGGCAATCTGTAATTGTTTGTCCACAATAACTTTCGCTGAACTAAGACAAACAACTACAACACTGACCATAGGACAAAGAACTACAAGAAAATAAGCCTACTCGACAAAGCAAACAGAAATCAATGTCAAGGTTATAGGCAGCTCAAATTTACAGGCCATAATACCTTCCCGTTGAACCTTCCTCGTTTTTATGCACCATAAGGGCAATCTTTAATTGTTTGTCCACAATAACTTTCGCTGAACGTAAGACAAACAACTACAACACTGACCATAGGACAAACAACTACAAGAAAATAAGCCTACTCGACAAAGCAAACAGAAATCAATGTCAAGGTTATAGGCAGCTCAAATTTACAGGCCATAATACCTTCCCGTTGAACCTTCCTCGTTTTTATGCACCATAAGGGCAATCTGTAATTGTTTGTCCACAATAACTTTCACTGAACGTAAGACAAACAACTACAACACTGATCATAGGACAAACAACTACAAGAAAATAAGCCTACTCGATAAAGTAAACAGAAATCAATGTCAAGGTTATAGGCAGCTCAAATTTACAGGCCATAATACCTTCCCGTTGAACCTTCCTCGTTTTTATGCACCATAAGGGCAATCTTTAATTGTTTGTCCACAATAACTTTCGCTGAACGTAAGACAAACAACTACAACACTGATCATAGGACAAACAACTACAAGAAAATAAGCCTACTCGACAAAGCAAACAGAAATCAATGTCAAGGTTATAGGCAGCTCAAATTTAGAGGCCATAATACTGTCCAGTTGAACCTTTCTCGTAACAAAGCAGAGAAAAACAAAAACAACAATAAAAGGTTGAGCCTATTCTACAAAATTCCTGATGAAAAAATAAACAGAACAATTGCAGATAGCTAATGTCAAAAAATTAAGTTCCTTGATACCTCAAGGGTATGCAGTGATACATAAAATCAACTATCGAAAGTTAATCTTATTCTGTAAAATTCCTTACAAGACAATAAATGGAAAAAATGTATATAACCAATGTTAAAAAATAAAAGTCATCAGTACCTCAAGGTCAGCTACAGTACCTTCCCACTGAGCCCTCCTTATCAGAAAGCATAGACAAACAAAAACTATGAGAAGGTAAGCTTATCATATGAAAATCCTTATGAAGCAATTAACAAAAAAACTTAGAAGGCGAATGTCAAGAATTACGTCCGTTAGTAGCTTAAGGACAGCCATAATATCTTCCCACCGAACCCTTGTCCGTATAAAGCATAGATAAACAAAAACAACTATGAAAAGTTGAGCTTATTATATAAAATTCCTTATGGAACAACGAACAGAAAAATGTCAAAAGTGAAGTTCGTCAGGAGCTTAAGGGCGGCCATAGTACCTTCCCACTGAACTCACCTCATAATAAAGTATAGATAAACAAAAACAACTATAAATGTTGCTGCCAGCACCTAAAAGGCAGACATAATACCTTTCCACTGAACCCTTCTCATCACAAAGTATACATAAACAAACAACGAAAAAAATTTAGATGGACAATGTGAAAAACGAAGTTCGTCAGTACCAGCCATAATACATTCCTACTGAACCCTTCTCATCACAAAGCATAAGAAAAATAACTAGAAACGTATAAGCTTACCCAACGAAGTTCCTTATGAAACAATATACAGCGAAAAAGGTAGCTTCGTTGAAATTGAGGTCTGTGATCGCAATAGGTAGCCCTTGGACCTCATTTGGAGGGCTAGAGGCCCCGTCCTGAGCCCTACGGGCCTGAGGACCCTCCATCAAACTGACACGCGAAAGTGAATGTACGCAAAGTTTCCAGCGAGACACCGCGTCGCATTATCGATCGCAATGCGCAGGGACTTCCGAGATGCTTCCAACAATCCGGGAGCTTAGAATCACTGCGCAGATATCAAGTAGATTCACTCATAACTTTCAATGCATTAATAAGCGATTATTTCACAAGTGAAGCTGAACCACATCGAGGATTTAGGTACATTGGTACATCTGGTACATTGAAAAAATAGCGTCAAGTAGATTAGCTCTGCACTTCTCACGCAAAGCTCTCATCAGTTCGTAAAGGATTATGTGCGGCACAAGTTAGTCCCCTAGCTACAAACATGTATAACAAAAAATTGAATCTGTCCATTTAATAAAGCTAACGTTAGTTACTTCCTTGCCCTAAGTATCCACCATGCGACACCGAATTTCAACCCCCACAAACATTTTTTTGAAAATGATCAGCAGCCTCTGACACTCTAAGAAACTAAGTTTGAGAGGTTTTGTTTTTTCGTGTTTTTGCCACTAGCTTAGCCGCCACTTGACCGATTTTAAAAAAATATATATACAGGGTGACCCATCCATGTGTCGACGGAATATTACTCATAAACAAATACATTTTGGGAAAATCTATTTATGTCATATTATACACGACATTTCAGGGCACATTTCTAAAATATTGGAAATTACACAGGGTGTCCCAATTTGGAGCTAAATAACAAAGTTGTGATGTGGATAAACCAATTCAAGCGAAGATGATTGATATAACATACTATGGGGTTTTGGTAATTAGCTACTGAGATATAAGGTGTTCTGTCTAGAAAAACCCCCCACTTCGGCAACCCCTCAGTCCGCCATTTTGAAATTTGGAGTGCTGAATTTTGTATCAAAAAAAACTTACACACCTCAGCTTTTATTTTTGTTTGTTACTTTCCGAATTTTCATTTTTGCTCATACAGTGTGGTCAAAAACGCGAATTGTACTTTTTCTCAAAAATTTTAAATGCATCACCAAGTATATTTTTGCAAGTTTGGATTAAATTTTTTGTAAGCGTTTTTTTTGTATAAGGTTTGATTCAGATAAAATCACTAGATTTTGGGTTATTAAGCTTTTAATAGAACAACACACCAAAATTAAGGAAACAAATCACATCATCCATGGAAACAAAAGACAAACAGTGGGCTAGTTCCATAATGCCACTAAGAGTACAGATTTGACGTAAAAACTAATAACAATCAAAATAGTATAAATCAGCTTTAAGCGTAATAGAGAAAAAGAAGTATAACAACAACATAAACAAACAACTATCACTACTCAAGACCTAATATATCCACCATGTTGAATACACAGCCGTAGTCTTTGGATAAATGACCGTTGCACATCCCTCAGCATGTGTTCCCTTATGTTCAGAAAAACATGCTTAAATCTTTCCTTCATATTTTCCGGGGCAGATGGTGGATATCTATAAACCTCTTGCTTAACGTAGCCCCATAGAAAGAAATCCATCGGTGTCAGATGTGGTGATTAGGAGGCCAAGATATAGGCCCATCACGACCGATACAACGTTTGTTACTCCAGGTGTCCAAATAGTTACGCACACGATTATAATAATGCGCAGGTGCGCCGTCATGTTGGAAGTACACATGCATCCGAGTTTGCAGATTGGCATCCTCCAAAAGCAAAGGCAAGTGCTCGATCAAAAAAATTCAAGTATTCTGTACCTGTTAATCTATTGTCGAAAAAGAAAAGCCCGATAACTTGTCTACCAATAACTCCTCCCCAAACATTCTAGCTCCATTTATTTTGGAAATCTATTTGCCTAACCCAGTAAGGGTTTTCCGTCGCATACCTCCACCTGATTCGACTCATTGGTGACACTTGGATTATTTATACATTTTTTACTATATTCCACTGCTCCACTTGATTCAAAACGTTCTCGTAGTGTGGAAAATGTTTCCGGCCTTGGATCTCGCATATTAGGGTACCATTTCTTCTTTAGAAAAATTCATTTTAAAACACGTTTTTATTATAATTCTCACAAAGCTAATTCTGACAGTTTTTAACTAATCAACAATTTATTTGTTTCCAAGGATGATGCGATATTTTAGGGAACTAAGCCGTTCCATAAAAGACGTGCTAATAACCGAAAAAATAGCCGCAAGAACTCTTATGTGTCAAAAAAAAGCTTAAAAAATTGAATCCGAACTTGTACAAATATACAGGGTGATGCATTCAAAATTTTTGAGAAAAACTACAATTTGCGTTTTTGGCCACCCTGTATGAGCAAAAATTAAAATTCTAAAAAGTAACAAATAAGATAAAAGACGAGGTGTGTAAGTTTTTTCCGATACAAAATTCAGTACTCCAGATTCCAAAATGGCGGACTAAGGGGTTGCCGAAGTGGAGGGTTTTTCTAGACAAAACACCGTATATCTCAGTAGCCAATATTATCAAAACCCCATAGTATGTCATATCAATTTTCTTCTTTTGAATTGGTTTATCCAAACGTGCAATAAAATTTGAGGCATTCCATTTGAAAAATCACAACTTTGATATGTAGGTCGAAATTGGGACACCGTGTATAATGGTCAATATTTTAGAAATATGCCCTCAAATGTCATGTATAAGATTCCATGAATGGATTTTCCCAAAATGTATTTGTTTATGAGTAATATTCCGTCCACACATGGATGGGCCACCCTGTATATACCCTCCCCTACACCTTGCAACCCCTAACCTCCAATTCTCCACCCCTAAAAAGATTTTTAAAATGAACAGGACCCCCCAAACGTCGAAAAACGAAAATTTAGCGATTTTGTTTTTTTCCGTTTTTGGCATTTTCCTCTGCCTCCACTGGACCGATTCCAAAAACTATAAAGCTTTTTCATCCTTGGCACGGTAATAATCTTGTGTTAAAATTTCATCAAAATGCGAGTGGTACTTCTCAAATGATAGACGGGACAATGATTAACTGACAGACAGACAGAGTGACATGGTTTTTCGTGATATACACGGCATATAATATTCAAAAAACATATCTCATTTTCGCGCTTACGATACATCCTCGTCTATACTACAACTATTTAAAACTGTAATGACTCATACGCGTGATCAACACGTGATCAGAGTTCGATCCCGGCTTCCTTCCAGTACAGCCGTATAGCGTACGACATATGTCGTTTCTGTGGCTTTGCGGTGATCACAGACAGAGATGGAAATAATTGCTGATTGTTCTCCGCCGGTAGAACCAATGAAATCAAAGACGCGCCTCGACCGGCAGACTCATAGGCCTCGGCAACGCATTGGAACGTGTTTCGTTGAGCGATCGCATATTGTGTGTTTTTATAAGAATTGTTGTGTGATTGTTATTGTTGTGGTTTCTGTGGTTACTGTTTTGGTTATACTTAACCATGGAGAGTACAAGTGGCACGAGTGGAAGTACTGAAAGCCAGGGAACAAGTAGACGGCTTCGTAAAGCACTGAAGAGGGACGCGAAAGAAATCGTGCTCAACGTGTTCAATTATCTGAACAGAACTATGTCGTAGGGAGATGCACTCGCGCGTTGTGGAAGTATGACAGGCGTTCCAGAGTGGACCATTCGCAGGGTGGTGCATGAAAAGAAGAACACTGGAGCTACTACTGATCCAAAGTTTAATTTGAAGGGACGAAAGGCCGTTAAATTGGATGACGATAGCAAAATGGCGTTAAGGCGAACCGTACATTCATTCTTCTTTAGGAATGAGATACCAACCCTCAAGGCTGTACATGCAGCGATCAAGGAAAATGAAATTATACCCCAAATGAGCGTCGAGGTAATGAGGAAATCCCTGCACGAAATTAATTTTCGTTACGAAACGCGTAATCGGAAGTCAGTATTGATAGAGAGACCTGAAATAGTCGCCTGGCGTTGAAAATACCTACACGAAATGATTGAATATAGGCGACAAAGCAGAAAAATCTATTATTTGGACGAGACATGGGTAAATGCAGGTCACATAGACAAAAACGTAGTGAGTAACCGACAAGCAAGCATTGAAGGTTTGTCAACAGGTCTTCGTGGACCGTCAGGGAAAGGTCAAAGATTGATCGTAACTCATATTGGTAGCGATAGTGGCTTTTTAGAAGCACAAACCTGCGAACATTAGTTACGTGACTGATGAGATGGCCCGTCAATGTGGTGTCACTGTGCTGCGGTTACCGCCCTACCACTGTGAACTGAACCCAATAGAGCTCATCTGGGCTCAAGTGAAGGGTTATATTGCGCGCCATAACACAACCTTCAAATTACCAGACGTTAAGGTTTTACTTGAGACTTCCATACAGCTAGTAACGCCCGAAGCTTGGCAGAATGCTATCCGTCATGTTGTGAAGGAAGAAACAAAAATGTGGTAGCTTGACCACCACATCGACACCATCATAGAGCCAGTTATAGTCAATTTCAACGAGGAAAGCGATAGCGACAGTTTATTAAGTTAAGTGATGTTCACGTGAACATCGATGAGTCATTACAGTTTTAGATAGTTATAGTATAGTGGCGAAGGCAGTAAATGTACTTGTTGACGGTCATATTCGTATTCAGCGTCTAAAATTACATAGGCTCAACAAATTTCACTTGCTTGCAGCAATGGGAGACCGAAACGGAAATTCTACCCGACAAAGTCCTACCTATATTTTGGAGTCCCACGCGAAATAAATTTCAAAAACCGCCTTCTGGTTAAACCAAACGAGAAGGGTCCAAATCTGAAGTCATTCTAAAGCTCTCACAACTCACGGAAGATCTTAAGAGATCCATTGTACTAGTATATCTCAGGTTTCACCCTACTTCGTCTCACGGTTTCTTGGCAATTATATTCGTATGCGACGCAGCAAGTGTGTGCCAAATTTCAATCTAATTTCTGGTGTCCTACAAGGGAGTGTTCTAGACTGTGCGCTATTTACCTTTTACACATCAGATATAACAAATCATATATCATCTCGGAATGTACACTTGTATGCGGATGATATGCAAATATACTAAATGACATATCGTTGCTGATGATGCTGTGGAGTCAGAGGTAGTACAAGAGGGGACGGTATAAAAACAGTCCAAAAGATCTTATTCGGCGATAAACTGTTCTCATTGTTATTGCCCGTCCGACAGCATCAAACCACTACAGTATATTCAGATAAGAGATAGACCGGATGTAAACAAAAGGTTCGGGTGATTTTCACGCTAACGCCGCCGTCTCGACGTAAAACAGGAGCCCTGATTGGTCAATTCGCAATTAAATGCCTATGCCGAGCGGCAGAGCAGTCGTATCAAGGCAGAGTCACATTCAGGTTCAGACGTGTTACGTATGTCGTGTGCATCATTGCAATTTGATATTTCTTTGGACGTTTTCGTTTGTTATCTTATTAAGTTGTTGAGTTTGTCGTTGTTATTGTTATACCTTGTTATTGATTGTTATTGTTATCAACTGCTTGCGCAAAATGCCCAGTAGTACAGATACTGCCGATGAAGTTGTAAACTCCTGTAGTCCACCTAGGAAACGCTCTAAAAAAAGACACCTGAGTGCAGAAATGAAAGAGGTCATTTTGAATACATATAAGATCGAGCGCGAGGAGAACGAGGCATCAACCATCAAAGAAATTGTTGTGAAGGATTCTCACAAAGTTGGGGTGTGTCGCGCATCAGTGTTTAATGTGTTAAGACAATACAAAAAAAATCACACCTTTTCTGAGCCAATGACCAGTAAACATCGCAAAAGTATTGTTAAATCATTGGATGAAGCTGATAAGCATGCGATTAGGAGGAAAGTGCACGAATTCTTCTTTAGGAATGAAATACCTACTATAGATAAAGTACTGCGGGAGGTAAATGGAGATACAACGTTGCCAAATTTCAAACGATCAACTTTCCATGCGTTACTGAAGCATTTAAATTTCAAATGGAAAAAACGGGGTCGTAATAGTTTACTACTGGATAGAGAAGAAATTGTGCTATGGAGGAGGGATTATTTAACAAAAATTGGGAAATATAGAAATCAAAACAGGAAGATTTATTACCTTGATGAAACGTGGGTAAACGCAGGACACACTACAAGTAAAGTATGGGTTGATGATTCTGTAACTTCATCCAGGAGGGCCTTTCTAGATGGACTGTCCACCGGATTAAAAAATCCAGCAGGTAAATACGAGTAATAGACAACAATCGGATGTTTTTCAAACCTTGGGAACAAGGTTCTAAACATTAATTCCAGGGGGCAGATAAAACATATTACAAGTAACAAAACTTTTATAACTTTCGATAAAATGCGTGGATGTTTTATTGTCATTTTCATTTGTTAGAACTTTTTTAAGCCATGTTTTTATGTGTTTTCGATATTTCAATAATTTTTTAATATAATCTTAAAATATGTCGAATATTATAAACTTAAAAAAGTTACTAAGTTTTATATTGTGTACCGTTCCTAATATTTCTAATCATTTTAATTCATACTTTAAGCTTTATAAAGTTATAATTTGTTAATATTAATATTTGCGCGTATTTCAGGTTCCTGATCATTCATTTTTTAAAGGTTTATAACTTTAAATTAAATTGTGAAGCGCTGAGTAATCATACGACGTTCAATATTCTTTCTTTCAATATGACTAAATAATCCCAATTATAGTAATCTGATACTCATGTCTCAATATTTTTTCGCTGAATGTGATGAAAACATTTGAAAAAGGTTCGCTTATTGAAATAAATACACCAGTTAGTACTTCGATTTCCAGGTAAAGGGAAAAGGCTCATTATCTGCCATATTGGCAGTGAGGATGGATTTGTTGTTGACGGTCTGTGGTGCTTTGAGTCTAAGAAAACTGGAGATTACCACGAGGAAATGAATGGCGAATCGTTTGAACAGTGGTTTTCAAAAATTTTACCGAACTTAGAGGAAAACGCAGTAATTGTGTTGGATAATGCGCCTTATCATTCTCGAAGAATGGAGAAGGTCCCAACAACGGCTTCAAGGAAAGTTGATGTTCAAAATTGGCTCCGCTCGAAAAATATCAACTTTGAAGAAGCAATGCTGAAAGTACAATTATTAAGAATTGTCAAGGATCACAAGGCGGAATATCAAAAATACGCCATTGACGAAATGGCAGCAAGTCAAAATAAAACTGTGCTCCGTTTACCTCCATACCATTGCGAGCTCAATCCCATTGAGCTCATATGGGCAGAGGTTAAAAATTATATAGCTAAGCACAATACAACTTTTAAATTTTGTGACCTCAAAGGACTTTTCAAAGAAGCACTAGAATTAATAACAGCGCAAAAATGGGAAAACTGTATTAAGCACGTGAAAGACAAAGTTGAAAAGAGAATGTGGGAACTGGACAATATTTTAGAGGAACAAGTCGAGCCATTCATTATTGACGTTGGTGCTTCAGACAGTAGCGATGATGAAAGCTCATCAAGCTCATCTTTCCAATAAAAGATGTCGTTCATCAAATTCGGTAAGTTATAAGTAATTATAAAGCTACTGTATTTTTTAATTAATTATTGACATTTTTGAACCCATTTTGGCAAAACCTATTCAAGAATCTACTTTCTGACAATGTTCAACCATGCACATTTTTTTACGTTTTGAACGTTTTAATTTGGTTACATATTTACCTAGAAATCAAAAAATATATTAATCAATATTCTAAAAGCAATTTTAAGAGATATACGATTATTTTTGATTTAGGCTAATTTAAACGCCATTTTGAGATTGTATTCGACTGTATTTCACCAAACACCAGGCGGCATCCGAAGCTGGAAATCGAAGCGAAAATTTTGAAACCCTTATGTATATTTACATCATCATATATTCTTACCCCACCCCCACATGATCCTAATATCCATCACCAATCGTATACACATCGAATTGTGCTTATTTACTACAAAGTTACGCAAAGCAGCATCTACTATCTAAAATATGTACTGCGTGACTCTTAATACGTCCCTGCCGAATGTTACAGCGTTCGATGATCACGTGGTCTTGTTTATGTCCGGTCTATCTCTTATCTGAATATACTGTATATAAAATAATTTTAGCTGATTCTTTTTGTAATTGCACTGTAGCCGATGCGACCGTGAAAAATGGTATTTTTTCATATTTACATTCATTTTGAATAAATGCTCCAATAATTATTATTATTATTATTATTACTTGTATTAACGAGGCACGAACATGAAAATGTTATGAAGATATTACAAAAAATTCCAATGTAAAATGTCATAGCAATATAGAGACTCCTTTCCTGGATAAACCGGGTACGAATATTCCAAATCCAAGGTCAATCTAAACTCGGTCCACAGAAATATGGTGATTAGGGTACTTTACGATTCAAACTAGTAGTATTGACATACTGACTATCATTGTTATTTCTAAAGACACTATCTCGATACTTACTAGGATTTTTTAACACCGAAGCAGTTGCGTAGGCAGAAGCTTAAACGCCAATGTAACGCGGCTGTTATGAGGGGCTTAAAGAAACTTATCCGATTTTTGAACTGCCTAAGGCTAGCAGATCTATGACAATCGTCCTCATGTAGGTTGTTCCACAATCTCGATACCCTAGGAACAAAGGAGCGGTCGTACCGGTCAGTTCTGGATGTACGAAGTTCCAGACGGTTAGGATGGGAGGCCGAATTCAGGAGGGTCTGTCTGGTATCATGGAGGAGTAGTGGTAGAAGAGAGCTAGATCGCCGACGGTCCAATTCAAAAAATCGTATATGTTTGTATCAAAGTAGTCAGTTATAGCAGGAAAAAACCTTAATGTGCTCAACTATAATATTGATGGTGTGGAGTTGGAGAGATACTATGAAAGATTTGTGTGCTATAAGGCTATATTACCAGAAATTCTAGACCTATGGCTTCCTTTTCAAAAGTTTTAGACATAAGGGCCTTCATCTATAATATGCGAGTGTTATATGGAATCCGTATTACCAAGCTCATGTAAGCCATATCGAAAGTGTTCAAAGAAAAATTCTAAAATTTCTCTATTTCAAGCCTGAAGGCCTCTAATCTGAGCAAGGGATTAGCAATATGGTGCTATGTGAACATTTTGAAATCGATAGTTAAGAATACAAAAGGAAAGTTTCATCAATCATATTCCTTTTTAAACTGTTTAATAGCATTATTACTTCCACAGAGATTTTAGCACAGATTAATTTCAATTTACCTTGGCTCTCTTCTCGCAATTGTTTCACCTTTAAACTATGAATCATATTATATAATAATAATAATAAATCGTCTTTATTTAGGACAAAGTTTAGCTTATAGCTATTCTTCCACTTAACCCTCAACAAAAATTAATTACCGTCAGTGACATAAATCCGAACACCCAGTTTAAATCGTTTTATTTTAATAAAATTTTGTATAAGTACTTAATGAAGCATAATAAGTAAATGATAAAAATTTCAAAATGATTGCACTGCTTTAAAGCCCTTTGACCTTTAATAATGTGTGGATGCACCCTGATGTGCTAGGCATTCTCCAACGCGCCTAGGCATGCTTCTGATCAGGTGGTCAATGTCCTCCTGTGTTATCTCATTCCAGGCAACCACCAACTCCTCTCGAAGTGCTTCTAGAGTCTGAGGAGGACGTTGCAAATTGAGCAATCTCCTACCCATCATATCCCACACGTGCTCAATTGGGGATAAGTCGGGAGATCTTGGTGGCCATGGTAACAATGTGACATCATTATGTTGAAAGAAGTCTATTGTGACTCTTGCAACATGTGGTCGGGCATTATCTTGTTGGAAAGTTGGATCTGCCAGGGTGTCAAGATAGGGTAAAAGATGGGGTTCTAGAACTTCGTGGATATAACGCTGCGCGTTCATGTTACCTCTGATGAAGATTAAAGGTGACCTGGAACCATAAGCTTTAGCACCCCAAACCATAACTCCAACAGTGTGATGAACATGTCTTTCAATAAAAAAAGTGAATTCCTCCTTTCACCACGTCGCCTTCTAACCCTGGCACGACCATCGTGCATGCCTAAACAAGAGTGACCGTTGTCTGCACCACTCAAGGTGATTACGTCGGTGTTCTCGAGTTAAAGGGAGGACCCAGTGTGGCCGGTATGAAAACAAGCCAAAACTTCTCATTCGTCGGTAAACACTTCGCATGCCAATAGGTCTTCCGTGTTCTGCAAACCATTCATTTGCAATGGACCTGGTAGTGGAGAAACGGTCCCTTAAGGCCAATAATCTTAGGCGGCGATCTTCACGGTCTGTTGTTCTACGGCGGCGTCCAGTTCCCCTTGCTCTTTGCGTACGGCCTTCTCGAAGCCATACCTGACAACACCTAACCACAGTGTCTACACTTCTTTGCACTCTAACTGCAATTGCCCGAAAAGAAAGTCCAGCTTCCCGAAGTCCCACTATACGGCCCCTATCAAACTCACTAAGTTGACGAAATCGTACAGGTTTCCGTACTCTAGGCATCGTAACCGATCGTAAAGGATGTCAAGAACCAAAATCCGCCAACGTTCATTCTTTACTGCGGCTGAAATATTCATTTTTAGAGCGTTAGTGAATTAAAAAAAAAGCAGTATAAAAACCGGAATGTCCAACTGATAAGGCTGAAAATTTTTTCACTTTACATTCACCAACTTTTATTAAAATAAAACCATTTAAACTGGGAGTTCGGATTTATATGTCACTTAGTATATATAAATAGATAATAAAGTGTGTAAATTATAGTACAGAACCTAGCAAATAGTAGTATTATACAAATATGATATAAATCTACCCATGATATCAAAATTATGTTGCAGAGCCCTGCATAGTTCATGTTCATAATTTAGAGAAATCAGGTGTGATGATTGTATTTGAACTTGTTGTTCAAAAATGATTCTCTTCACTTGCTTTTTGAAATCTTTGACGTTCAGAAGCTTCGTAGGCACTGGTAATGCGAAGAAGCATAATTAACGAATACAAAAAACGAATGTTTCTTGAGTGGGTACACCCACGAACTATTAGCTTGTCTTTTAAAAATAGAGGAAATAATGTGGTTAGAACTTAGAGCCCAAAACATAATAAGTGAAACTTAAATAATTTTGTTACAATTAGCCAATTCAGTTGTTCAAAATTCGAGCTAATGTGATCATACTTTCGTAGGTTAAAAATCAATCTACAACAGCAATTTTGTATTTTTTGCAAACGTTTCACAGATATAGAATCTAAAAATGGATCATGTACTAAATCGCAGTAAGTAATTTTTGACATTTTCATAGCTTCGCATAGATTTTTTTTTAGTACTAAATCAAGTACATATTTGCCTGTTAAGATATAATTGAAGTAAGACAGCAAAGCATCCTTTGGTAATGTTATTTACGTGAGGATTGAACCTAAGGTTCTCGTCTATTTTTTTGCTGATTCCTCAATTTGAATAATACTGCCGTTTAAGCTTATGATGAAGTTAGCTTTAATATCACTTTAGGAGAAAAATTTAATACTTTAGATTTAGACGGATTTAACTAAAGATTATGCTTGGCAGCAGAAGCTTCAATAGATTTCAAATCTTCTGACATTTCTTGTGTGTAAGCATCCGAATTGTGTTAGCTATCATTGTGATATACATATTAAGTTGTTCGCTAGAATAGCTTATTTGTACCTGTAATAATTGTTTTGCAAACACTGTCACTGACTGTTATTTGATTTTGTTTATGTAAATATCCTATAAATGGGGTACCTGTTGGGCAATAGATGCTATTATTATCATTGTCCCTGACTCTAGGCTATGAAGAGGTATTTCCGATAAGATACAGGTGGATACCAAATATTGTCATCTACTGTTGACTTTCGCACTACTCGTGTTTTGTCGAGAGTAACAGCTTGTTGTAGGCTTAAATGTATCTTTCGGTGTGTTGAACATGTCCAGACTGCAGCAAGACAGATAGTAACGCCACTTTTATTAATTAATTAATAATAATGATGGTGTAGTACCACTAAGACTGTGTACAGAAATACGTCAACATGCACCTCATTTACGGGGAATGTAGATGCAATGCTAGTGCTGCAGCTGGAGTTTATCATGAGAGGTACCCAAATGCTGCTCAGAGGAACGATTCCCAAATCAAGCAGAATTTCTTTTCGTTACAAATGCGTCGTACTACAAGCAGTCGAAGAAGACCCGAGTAGGTACTTCAGTACGCCAAATACTATTACTATTATTATTACGAAAACCACTTACCCAGTATTTCTGTTGGAGTCTTCCTGCACCAGTAAAATGTTTGCATTACTGTTAGCTACATCGCACTCTTTCCTAAGCGTCCCCTGTAACAGAAAGAATAGGGCTTTAAAGGTACTAAAGGTTAGTCCTAGTTTCAAACTCTTGACAAAAGCAACCCACCGGTAACCTGACTTCAACTGAAGCAATTGCCAAGTAACGGCAGCCTCGTTTTAAGGTTGTGGATAAAGCCACTGACAACACTGATCAACAGCCAAAAAATATCCTAAATAAAATCAACAAAATGTTACTATTTTTAATGTGCTAAAACCGGAATGAAACTTATTTTTTCAATATTAGTTCAAGTTTTAGAGATACGGTAATTATGTGTTCCTGCTGTGACAGTGTTAATATACTGTAATTCACAAGAATGCACGTGCTACATTTTTATATTCGGCAAGGAAAGATGATGTAATCGGCATGATTGTGTTACGTTATACATACGTGTACATTATATTGTTTTATATTAGCCATTTTTTCCTCAGTTGGCTGACAGCGTTCATGCAAGATGTCTCGTGTGTAAACAATCCAGATCAGTTTTGTTACGTGTGTGGTGATGTGACTTTTGCGTCTCAGAGACGGTCTATTACTCCACTAATAACAAAGGCATATCAGCTTTATTTCGGTTGTAAACTAGGTGATCAAGACTAACAGGGGGCACCCCACATCTGCTGTAATACATGTGCTTCAAGTCTGAGGAGCTGGTTAAATGGCAAAAAACGGTCTATGCGCTTTGCTGTCCCAATGGTTTGGAGAGAGCCTACAAATCATATTAATGATTGTTACTTTTGCATGGTACCTTGTGTTGGACAAGCCACAGGTATGTCCAAGAAAAAAAAATCGGTTATTAACTACCCAAACATACCATCTGCGATGAGACCTGTGCCTCACAGTGTTGAAAATCCTATTCCAAAATCTCCAGAATCCTACACTTGCGAATCAGAAAACGAATCAGATCATGGCGATCGAGTGATTCGTCAGGAAGAAGATATGCCATCAACGTCAAGAGATCCTGATTTTATACCGAGCACGTCATGCCACCAACCGCACAAAATAACACAGTCAGAATTAAATGATCTTGTAAGAGATTTAGAACTTCCAAAATGTAAGGCAGAGTTACTTGCATCAAGACTGCAGCAGTGGAACTTGTTAGAAGACGATGTTTCGGTATGTGTATTTCGTAAACGCCACAAAGACTTAGAACCATTTTTCAATATGAAGAATAACTTGGTTTTCTGCAGTAACATTAACGGCTTACTGACGGCTTTAAATATAAACTATAACCCAGAAGAATGGAGATTGTTTATAGACAGTTCAACATTGAGTTTAAAGGCAGTGTTATTGCATATTGGAAATATTTTACCATCTCTTCCTGTAGGGTATGCAGTTCACATGAAAGAATCATATGACAATATGAAGTACCTATTGACATGCATAAAATATGATGAGCACCAATGGCATATTTGTGGCGATTTGAAAGTTGTTGCACTTTTACTTGGGCTGCAGCTAGGCTACACAAAGTTTTGCTGTTTTTTGTGTGAATGGGACAGTCGGGCAAAGGCACTTCATTACACCAGACAAAACTGGCCTGTTCGTCAATTCCTAGAGCCAGGTCAAAAAAATGTACAGCATATGCCATTAGTAGATTCGAAAAAAAATTTATTACCACCACTGCATATCAAGTTGGGCCTAATGAAAAACTTTGTCAAGGCATTAGATACAGATGGGTCAGCTTTTCAATACCTGCGTCAGAAAATTCCAAGACTAAGTGAGGCAAAGGTTAAAGAAGGTATTTTTGTTGGGCCACAGATTCGAAATATTTTGAAAGATACACAGTTTGAAAACACTTTAACAGGTATTGAAAAAACTGCTTGGAATGATTTCCGTCTGGTGGTCACTAATTTCTTGGGAAATAGAAAAGCTGACAACTATAAAACCCTTGTCAAAAATATGCTGTCATCGTATCAAAAGATGGGCTGTAATATGTCTCTTAAGATAGATTTCCTACACTCACACCTGGACTTTTTTCCTGACAATTGCGGAGCCGTAAGTGATGAGCACGGCGAACGTTTTCATCAGGATATTATGGTACGAGTATAATTGCCTGGGGTACTTCTCGTAGAGCAAACCAGATATTTGTCTTACAAAAGAGACTGTGAAGACTGATCGCTGATCGTATTACAGAGCTAGTTGTAGGGAATTATTTCCGACTCTAAAGGTTCTTACCCTGATGTGTATTTGCATATAATGAGGTATTGGTGTACGAGATGTAGCAATAAATTACAACAGCTTCGTTAAGCTTAATCGTCATGGCAAATATTCCACAAGGAATTCCCTGATCTTGGAGATTCCTGCACACAAGTTATCCACAACGGAATCTAGTCCTTATGCGCATAAAACTAATAAGTCGCCTAACAGGATCAATTACACATACAATTTAAAAAAAGAAATTAAAGCACTGTTGATAAAGAAAGCATATTACTGAATATCTCAAAAATAACATATAGTTTTTGTGTTGATTTCGCCATTAAATTTGACATATTTCTTTGTGAATTTGCATGAGCTTAGTCTCTTTATGTGTGCCGCTATTTTATTTATACATATATACAAGGTGTTTCTTAATGATATGCGAACATTTAAGGGTGTGAATCTACATGAAAAATTAATGTTAGTTTGCTTTATAAACTATGGTCCAAAAATGTTTCCTTACAAAAACTAATATTTTCAGAACCGCTTCAGATATTTCACTGATATTTAGTACATAGTGAAAGTTAATAAAGTTGCATATTTTTCAATGCAAAATAATTTTTAGCTTTAACAGTGGCGTGCGTACAGGTATTGACTTTGATATTTTTTAAGGAAAAAATGGTACGTTAATGGTTTTTTGTCAGATAAAAATTATTTTTGAATTTCCCGTGCAATTTAAAACAAATGATCTCTCTTGAATTGTATTCCTTCGATGCGCCATTTTTGAGTAAAAAAATAAAAACCGTTCTATTGTCCGAGAAAATTAATGTATTAATTGAAGAATGCAATTTAGCAATAAATATACTAAGTGACATATAAATCCGAACACCCAGTTTAAATGTTTTTATTTTAATAAAATTTTGTATAAGTACTTAATGAAGCATAATAAGTAAATGATAAACATTTCAAAATGATTGCACTGCTTTAAAGCCCTTTGACCTTTAATAATGTGTGGATGCACCCTGATGTGCTACGCATTCTCCAACGCGCCTAGGCATGCTTCTGATCAGGCGGTCAATGTCCTCCTGTGGTATCTCATTCCAGGCAACCACCAACTCCTCTCGAAGTGCTTCTAGAGTCTGAGGAGGACGTTGCAAATTGAGCAATCTCCTACCCATCATATCCCACACGTGCTCAATTGGGGATAAGTCGGGAGATCTTGGTGGCCATGGTAACAATGTGACATCATTATGTTGAAAGAAGTCTATTGTGACTCTTGCAACATGTGGTCGGGCATTATCTTGTTGAAAAGTTGGATCTGCCAGGGTGTCAAGATAGGGTAAAAGATGGGGTTCTAGAACTTCGTGGATATAACGCTGCGCGTTCATGTTACCTCTGATGAAGATTAAAGGTGACCTGGAACCATAAGCTATATCACCCCAAACCATAACTCCAACAGTGTGATGAACATGTCTTTCAACAAAAAACTGTGGATTCCTCCTTTCACCACGTCGCCTTCTAACCCTGACACGACCATCGTGAATGCCTAAACAAAATCGAGACTCGTCACTAAAGACAATACTGTTCCATTCCTGATCCCAGAGTGACCGTTGCCTGCACCACTCAAGGCGATTACGTCGGTGTTCTCGAGTTAAAGGGAGGACCCAGTGTGGCCGGTATGAAAATAAGCCAAAACTTCTCATTCGTCGGTAAACACTTCGCATGCCAATAGGTCTTCCGTGTTCTGCAAACCATTCATTTGCAATGGACCTGGTAGTGGAGAAACGGTCCCTTAAGGCCAATGATCTTTGGCGGCGATCTTCACGGTCTGTTGTTCTACGGCGGCGTCCAGTGCCCCTTGCTCTTTGCGTACGGCCTTCTTGAAGCCATGCCTGACAATACCTAACCTAACTTCTTTGCACTCTAACTGCAATTGCCCGAAAAGAAAGTCCAGCTTCCCGAAGTCCCACTATACGGCTCCTATCAAACTCACTAAGTTGACGAAATCATACAGGTCTCCGTACTCTAGGAATCGTAACCGATCGTAAGGGATGTCAAGAACCAAAATCCGCCAACGTTGATTCTTTACTGCGGCTGAAATATTCATTTTTAGAGGGTTAGTGAATTAAAAAAAAAGCAGTATAAAAACCGGAATGTCCAACTGATAAGGCTGAAAATTTTTTCACTTGTTATTTACAGTAAGATAAATACATTCACCAACTTTTATTAAAATAAAACCATTTAAACTGGGTGTTCGGATTTATATGTCACTTAGTATATATATATATATATATATATATAGAAAAGGATAGTGTCTCATCGGTTGCACTGCCTATCTGCTCTCATATGCTCATATAAGCTACAGCGGCATCTGTAAGACACTAACCTTCTCATAGATGACGCTACGGGTGCCCAGTTTATTTGGTAATAATAATAATAAACAGCTTTATTTATAACGATACGCTTGAAATGGACAAAGTTTATCCTCGGCTATTATTCTACTCTGAGGTGCGTTTGTAAGTCACTTGTCAATGTAATACCGTACATACTAATGGAATGTAGATTGGCAGATGAAAATTTACTCTGGAATATTGTGAAACTTTATTTTTAGAACGCCTAAATTATTACAGAGTCATGTATTGGCACTTGATGACAGCCGACTAATTTCTAACCATTTTTTCTACGATCATTGTAGTTATTATAAGACACCCTATGGGTATAAGTATTTATCCTGAAAAATATACAGGGTGTCCGCAAAGTTGGGGTTTTCCTTTTCAGAAACAACTACCCTTGAAATAACAAAGGTAATGTGTAGTGAAACGAGGGCGACCAAGTAAAAAAAAATAAAGGAAAAAGTACTCACTCTCTAGTTGACGAGAAGGGCTAAGTACGTCTCTGTCCAAAGTCATACCGCTCCAACAGAAAATGGAATCAGCTGATTCGCTACCGAGCAGACGTAAACAGTCTAGGTATTGCATCCCGTCCAATCGATTTGGGAGAATACATGGTCCAATGAGCCTACCGTTCACCATGCCAGTCCAAACATTCACCGAAAATGTTTGTTGAAAATGTGCCCGACGGACAGCGTGCGGATTTTCTACTGACCAAACATAAGTGTTGCGAAAGTTATTCACCCCATTACGCGTGAACGTAGATTCGTCTGTCACCAATAGGCACTTCAAAAAGTCCAGATTATTGTCATGTTGATGCAACAACCACTCACAAAACCGCACTCTTGCTGGAAAATCGTCAGGTTGTACACGTTGGACGTGAAACGGATACAGCCCCTCTTCACGCAGCGTTTGTCACACTTTAGTTTTTGATACTTGCACTTCTTTAGCCACGTCTCTAGTGCTTGTTGTTTTTTGAAACGCAATCGATTATACGAGTTCGTTTACCTCTACACGCGTGACCGTAACCGTCGGTTGAAGGTTGCATACTGACCTGACACACTGACTCCGACCCCCGACCCAGTTCTGTCGTCGGGTTGAGCTAGTAGCCGGTACCAGTTGGGGATATCGCGAGTCGCGGCTACAGGACGGTATTCAGATATTTTTGATGTTGCAGAGCCCTTTATCTCGGTTCCCTTAAGACATTGGTGTATATGGTACTAAGAAAAGTTGCTTATGTTTTCAAGATCTACACGTCGTGTAAAGGAAAACCTCAACTTTGCGGACACCCTGTATATTCTGCCAATTTTGAGGAGTTTTTGATAACCGAATAAAAGAAACAAACAATGAACCATGGGAATGACAAGTGACAGAACTCTTATTCCCAAGGTTTTGAGCTCGGGAAGAACAGCACACTTTTGACGTTCCAGAAAGACTACCTTGTTCTATTTTCGAACTCAAAACAATTTCCATCGGTAATTTACGAACGCAGCCCTGGATACTAGAAATTTATATACAAATTCACCAAAACATGTTAAAATAAAGCATTGTTAAAGTTCAATACTAGAATTTACAATTACACATCAAGAATATACATCTTCTAATTTAGTTTAAACTCCTGCAGTCATATTTTCAGGTCGTTTGGTATAAGGAGATTGCATTAAATGCGAAAGATCTTGTGAATATAGAAGTCTTGTGTTGAGGTATAGTGAATATATCTGGTAAACGAATCATTATGACGAGAAATGAATTTTCTGTACAAATATAAAGGTTTCTTATTCAGCATTGTTTTATGAACAATTGTAAGCAATAAATATTTGAATAAGTATTTAACACTTAGCCATTTCATAGCAATGATATGGTCTGATGTGTGATCAAATCTTGTTAGATTGTTATCAGACGGCAACAGCAATTTTGAATTTTCTGCAAATGTTTTGCTGTATATTGCTGTATGAGTAGTGATAATATAATGGCATACAATAAGGAATTTTGGAAATAACATCATCACATACAGTTTCAATGAAAAACTTTGTCAAAATGTTTTTGTTGGCATACAGGAGACTTAATGTCAAATAGCAGTTCTCAACTATAGGAGCGACATGATTTGTTGATATAAATTTGCAAGTTTTCCTTAAAAAAATGGAATTCGTTTCTGGACCGAATATAATCATTAATTTTTTCCGGTGTTGAATTTAAGAGCATTGTATTACTTCTAGATCCTTGTTCATAAGTGCGATAGGGTTTTCATGATGATTTGGGTGAAGGATATTTGGGTATCGTCGGCGTAGGTCATTATTATACAATTTTGAATACCTGTGGTGAAATTTGAGGAGTATAATGTGAATAGTAGTGGTCCTAAAACAGAACCTGATTTTATTAACTCAAGTGGTAAAATTTTGTCGTCTAACGAAACTTTTTGACGTCCACCAATTTAATAGTCCTAAATGAATTAATTCTGATAATAAGAATTCATGGTTAATTATATCGAAAGCTTTTGATACATCAAGAAGCAATAAAAGTGTAGCATAACTTATATTAAAAGCAGTGATGTGATCATTTATATAATAGCAATAGCACCTTAATCAATGCTACTATTTAAAATTCCATTTTCCTTACCTGATCATGTAAGGTGATGACAGAATCAAAGCTAGAAGAAGATGTGAAAAATGGTCGAACAGACCTGATAGGCCTAATAATTGGAATAATACTAGGCGTGCTAACGCAGGAAGTCCTTATTTTCACCCTGGGAGGTCGACTTGGAGGTGCAGCAAAAATCGGTGCAGTTTGAGACATTTTTATGGACCCTGGAAATAAAGGTTCCTGGCAGTTTGTCTCACATTCCTTGGCAGTATTTGGAACCTGAAAAAACATTATATTATAGAAGATCGAGTTAAAAATACTTCATTGTTGAAATGTATTTCTTTAGTTGCAAGGGGTTATGTTTCAGTTCCCTGATAGTTGTGAGTCATACAGCGCGTTGCGCACCCACGGGTGCTTGCAGTGGGGGTAGAAGGGGTCAGTGCACCACCCCCTGGAATTCCGGATGAACTCCTGAAATTTGCACACTAAGCATGATTGTGTGTACTATTTTGAGGATTTTTAGGATTCACACCTGGGAAAATTCGCTACCACCCGCTCGTCAAAATGCTTTAGGTACAGGTACACCTTCACAAAATCTCTTTCCGATGATCACCCCACCCCCTTGAGAAAAATTCTGCAGAAGCCCATGTGTGCACCTCAGTTATAGGCATTACGAAGAGTCCAATTTTAAGTTCTTAATGGATTTAGCGGTATTCTGACCTATGCCCCCTATCTTACTTGTTAATTTTTCAACCAGGTCTTTCTATAACTCAAAGTAGGACAATCGAATACAATATGGCTTTTATCGAGCTACGAGGTCTGTAAATTAAGTGATGAGACTGATTTTTATATTCAAATATAATTGTAATTTTATATTGTCATCCTCAAAATAACTTCCTTCTGAAGCCTCGCAGCACTGGAATAGCCTTCAGCCGGTCAGTTACAGCAAAATGTGTTCCCTAGATTTTTAAACTTCGGGAAGTCAGTCGAATAAGGAGGCTGATGCAACACCCAGTTGTACTTGATCTACTGAACAGTGGGGTGAGTCAAATTTAGATCTTCCCTGATGCGACTGCCAACCGACGATCGAAGTGAAGTTGAAGGCCTTCCGCTTCGTGTTCATCTTCAATCGACTGTCTCCCTTTTAAAAAGAGTCTGAAGCAAAACCTGATAGCACACCGTTTCTGTAAATTGAGGTCACTCATTTTTAGAACACAATAGAAAAAACTGTTTCAAAAAAAAATCGCTGCGGACAACCAAATAACTCGAGTGAGTTCAAACTTGTACTGAATGCGATTCACATGTACCTCTTTCTCCCCTCCAAGCTCGGCGCCTCCAGTGTTGCCAGATCGAACGCTACGGTGACAGTCCCATCATTTAATTTACACACCTCGTATATATGTGGTTTAGTAATGCCTGATACCTTTATCAATGCATTCAGGTTGTACTTATTTTTTACACCTATATATAAAATACTTGCCCTATTTTGATCGATGGCTATAGAAGCTTTAAGAGTTTCATTCTGTTCCGTCTTGAAGTGCTTACAACACGACTTGGAAGAGTCAGATTGGTCCAAATAATCGAAACAAGTCCATCGGCCTCTACTAAAGGGCACAATGCTTTCTATCTTCACCACTTTGAATCTTCCTATACTTAAGTCTTTCAATTCCTCTTTTGCCTCGGATTGCGGCTCTTCAGTCTCCTCTACCTGTAACAATTATTGGCAACGTCTTTCACTAATACCAAAGATTCCACATTTATGACCTCTAAAACCCCCAACCCTTAATTTTCAAACTTTCCAAAAAGTTTTACAAAAATGGGCAGAAGTCTCTGAAACATCAAAGAACGAAGCTTGATTTTTATTTTTCCGTTTTGAGTCCCTGCATGAAGCTCCATCACCACTGAATTTGTTTCCAAAACCTGCAAAGCCTTGCCTTCATTGGAATAGTAATAGCTTTGTATCAGATTTTCTGTTAACAATGTAATGAAGTTTTTATTTTCCTTCTTGAAAACGAAGTAAGACACCCAGAGACAAAAAAGTTGTAAAATTAGTGACTTAATCCGAAAAATAAACATAGTCGGTGGCATTTTTTTGTCAATATTACACTGATCAACAGCCAAGAAATATCCTAAATAAAATCAACAAAATATTACTATTTTTAATGTGCTAAAACCGGAATGAAACTTATTTTTTCAATATTAGTTCAAGTTTTAGAGATACGGTAATTATATGTGTTCCTGCTGTGACAGTGTTAATATACTGTAATTCACAAGAATGCACGTGCTACATTTTTATATTCGGCAAGGAAAGATGATGTAATCGGCATGATTGTGTTACGTTATACATACGTGTACATTATATTGTTTTATATTAGCCATTTTTTCCTCAGTTGGCTGACAGCGTTCATGCAAGATGTCTCGAAAGTGTGTAAACAATCCAGATCAGTTTTGTTACGTGTGTGGTGATGTGACTTTTGCGTCTCAGAGACGGTCTATTACTCCACTAATAACAAAGGCATATCAGCTTTATTTCGGTTGTAAACTAGGTGATCAAGACAAACAGTGGGCACCCCACATCTGCTGTAATACATGTGCTTCAAGTCTGAGGAGCTGGTTAAATGGCAAAAAACGGTCTATGCGCTTTGCTGTCCCAATGGTTTGGAGAGAGCCTACAAATCATATTAATGATTGTTACTTTTGCATGGTACCTTTTGTTGGACAAGCCACAGGTATGTCCAAGAAAAAAAAATCGGTTATTAACTGCCCAAACATACCATCTGCGATGAGACCTGTGCCTCACAGTGACGAAAATCCTATTCCAAAACCCAAAGAATCCTACACTTGCGAATCAGAAAACGAATCAGATCATGGCGATCGAGTGATTCGTCAGGAAGAAGATATGCCATCAACATCAAGAGATCCTGATTTTATACCGAGCACGTCATGCCACCAACCGCACAAAATGACACACTCAGAATTAAATGATCTTGTAAGAGATTTAGAACTTCCAAAATGTAAGGCAGAGTTACTTGGATCAAGACTGCAGCAGTGGAACTTGTTAGAAGACGATGTTTCGGTATGTGTTTTTCGTAAACGCCACAAAGACTTAGAACCATTTTTCAATATGGAGAATAACTTGGCTTTCTGCAGTAACATTAACGGCTTACTGGCGGCTTTAAATATAAACTATAACCCAGAAGAATGGAGATTGTTTATAGACAGTTCAACATTGAGTTTAAAGGCAGTGTTATTGCATATTGGAAATATTTTACCATCTCTTCCTGTAGGGTATGCAGTTCACATGAAAGAATCATATGACAATATGAAGTACCTATTGACATGCATAAAATACGATGAGCACCAATGGCATATTTGTGGCGATTTGAAAGCTGTTGCACTTTTACTTGGGCTGCAGCTAGGCTACACAAAGTTTTGCTGTTTTTTGTGTGAATGGGACAGTCGGGCAAAGGCACTTCATTACACCAGACAAAACTGGCCTGTTCGTCAATTCCTAGAGCCAGGTCAAAAAAATTTACAGCATATGCCATTAGTAGATTCGAAAAAAATTTTATTACCACCACTGCATATCAAGTTGGGCCTAATGAAAAACTTTGTCAAGGCATTAGATAGAAATGGGTCAGCTTTTCAATACCTGCGTAAGAAATTTCCAAGACTAAGTGAGGCAAAGGTTAAAGAAGCTATTTTTGTTGGGCCACAGATTCGAAATATTTTGAAAGATACACAGTTTGAAAACACTTTAACAGGTATTGAAAAAACTGCTTGGAATGATTTCCGTCTGGTGGTCACTAATTTCTTGGGAAATAGAAAAGCTGACAACTATAAAACCCTTGTCAAAAATATGCTGTCATCGTATCAAAAGATGGGCTGTAATATGTCTCTTAAGATACATTTCCTACACTCACACCTGGACTTTTTTCCTGACAATTGTGGAGCCGTAAGTGATGAGCACGGCGAACGTTTTCATCAGGATATTTCAACAATGGAAAAAAGGTACCAGGGAAAGTGGAATCCTTCCATGCTTGCAGACTACTGTTGGACTCTTGGTGGAGATGCTCCAGAAACGATCCATAAAAGAACAGCAAAAAGACAGCGCATATAGTGATTCTTATAAGTATATGAATCTTGTTACTTTTTTTAATATATCCTTAAAAATAAAAAGTTTTTTTTCTAAACCGCAACTAATTTTTTTATTTCATTGTCATTTTTGGATTCAGCGCCCCAAAATTAACAAAGCGGTGCACTTTTCCCACAAGATACAATTAAAAAACTAAAATTTGTTGTCCAGTGTTATTAATGAGACTGCTTCCGAGACGCTACTAGAATTTGAATTTATCTTTAGTTAGTACTAACTTTTCTGCTTAAATTTGGTACAGGACTGCGCCCGTTCATTTACGACCTATCATTAAGTAACACCCTGTATGCTTTATAGTTATCATAAACACGTGTAACATCCAAAAAACAATAACTGATTTTCAATTTTTGGGGAAGCATGGGCGCCCGCAGGTATGACCTTAAATTTTGCATATTTAGCATGGTTTTGTGTAAATTTTTTTGATTTAGCCCTCATTAGAAAAATTCCTGCGGGCGCCCATGGACAAGATCGCATATTTTCAGAAAATTTAACCGGTTTCCCGAGTCTCGTGTGCGGTTTGGATGATCACTTCGAAATTTCTAAAACATTTGAAAATCAAATTTTATAAATACTCTCAACAATACTAACGGTCGTAGTTGTATCTGTTTCGGTCTCTGTAGTCGTATCCGGTGCGGTAACTGGAGGTTCATCAGTATCTCTGGAGTCCTCGGAAAAGCTTGGAGTCTCATTGTCGGTGACTCTGGATATATCATCGGTGTGAGACTCATCCAGGTCATCTGCGGAGTCATCCCCAATGTCATATCGTGTCAAACTTACACCAGTTATTTGGAAAGAACAGCTTGGTGATGTTGCCTGAGACTTCTTCCTTGTTGTGGACTGAATAGTTGCACGTACCTGTGGGACAATAAATAATACAGGGTGGTCAATATATAACTGACTGATCTGCTCCAATATCTTTATAGTGGGATGGAATAGATTTTAATCTCAATTTCTTATTATTATTATAAAAACGATATAGAGGGAAAACCAAATTTGTATGACGCCTTGAGAGGAGCACCAGAAGTGTTAGAAAGAGATAGAAGCCGGCTGAACAGCGAAGGTCATAACCGCATTGCCTAGACGCTAACGCAGAAGGTCGTGCAATCTTTTTGCACAGGTTTCTACAATAGGTTAGGTTACTACCAAACCCAAGAAGGAGGTATGTTCGTACATTTGATTTAACATTTTGTTTTCATTTTGGTTGTGCATGCCTAAACAAAATCGAGACTCGTCACTAAAGACAATACTGTTCCATTCCTGATCCCAGAGTGACCGTTGTCTGCACCACTCAAGGCGATTACGTCGTTGTTCTCGAGTTAAAGGGAGGACCCAGTGTGGCCGGTATGAAAACAAGCCAAAACTTCTCATTCGTCGGTAAACACTTCGCATGCCAATAGGTCTTCCGTGTTCTGCAAACCATTCATTTGCAATGGACCTGGTAGTGGAGAAACGGCCCCTTAAGGCCAATAATCTTAGGCGGCGATCTTCACGGTCTGTTGTTCTACGGCGGCGTCCAGTGCCCCTTGCTCTTTGCGTACGGCCTTCTCGAAGCCATGCCTGACAACACCTAACCACAGTGTCTACACTTCTTTGCACTCTAACTGCAGTTGCCCGAAAAGAAAGTCCAGCTTCCCGAAGTCCCACTATACGGCTCCTATCAAACTCACTAAGTTGACGAAATCGTACAGGTCTCCGTACTCTAGGCATCGTAACCGATCGTAAAGGATGTCAAGAACCAAAATCCGCCAAAGTTGATTCTTTACTGCGGCTGAAATATTCATTTTTAGAGCGTTAGTGAATTAAAAAAAAGCAGTATAAAAACCGGAATGTCCAACTGATAAGGCTGAAAATTTTTTCACTTGTTATTTACAGTAAGATAAATACATTCACCAACTTTTATTAAAATAAAACCATTTAAACTGGGTGTTCGGATTTATATGTCACTTAGTATATTTTTCAAAACTATTGAAACTATTTTCTTGTGAGGTATCTCTTTGAATTAAAATTATTCTCCAACTAATGTACAGTCTGGGGAACATCGTTGAAAAATTTTATGCGGTAATAGTTTGGCCCATATCTAGTTTTATTGAGTCTGTTTTGCGTCAGTAGAAGATTAACCTGATTGCGTGTATTATGGTTATAAATGGCCCCATGCGTAGTACAACTGATTGGGTTATGTTTAACATGCATTAACCAGGGCAATGGCATTATTTTTTGTTAATAAACGTTGATTTGCATGATTCAATATAATGCAAACCATACATATATCTGATGCATCTTCTTTGTATCCCAAATACCTTTGCCATATAAACTGAGTGACTCCTGTTAATTAGTGCATTGTATACTGACATATAAATCCGAACAGCCAGTTTAAATGGTTTTATTTTAATAAAAGTTGGTGAATGTATTTATCTTACTGTAAATAACAAGTGAAAAATTTTCAGCCTTATCAGTTGGACATTCCGGTTTTTATACTGCTTTTTTTTAATTCACTAACGCTCTAAAAATGAATATTTCAGCCGCAGTAAAGAATCAACGTTGGCGGATTTTGGTTCTTGACATCCTTTACGATCGGTTACGATGCCTAGAGTACGGAGACCTGTACGATTTCGTCAACTTAGTGAGTTTGATAGGGGCCTTATAGTGGGACTTCGGGAAGCTGGACTTCCTTTCGGGCAATTGCAGTTAGAGTGCAAAGAAGTGTAGACACTGTGGTTAGGTGTTGACAGGCATGGCTTCGAGAAGGCCGTACGCAAAGAGC
The DNA here is from genome assembly GCA_963669975.1 of Acanthoscelides obtectus. Lineage (NCBI taxonomy): Eukaryota > Metazoa > Arthropoda > Insecta > Coleoptera > Chrysomelidae > Acanthoscelides > Acanthoscelides obtectus. The sequence goes on along the minus strand of CAVLJG010000002.1, from coordinate 36,003,086 downwards.
AAGGGGCACTGGACGACGCCGTAGAACAACAGACCGTAAAGATCGCCGCCTAAGATTATTAGCCTTAAGGGACCGTTTCTTCACTACCAGGTCCATTGCAAATGAATGGTTTGCAGAACACGGAAGACCTATTGGCATGCGAAGTGTTTACCGACGAATGAGAAGTTTTGGCTTGTTTTCATACCGGCCACACTGGGTCCTCCCTTTAACTCGAGAACACCGACGTAATCGCCTTGAGTGGTGCAGACAACGGTCACTCTGGGATCAGGAATGGAACAGTATTGTCTTTAGTGACGAGTCTCGATTTTGTTTAGGCATGCACGATGGTCGTGCCAGGGTTAGAAGGCGACGTGGTGAAAGAAGGAATCCACAGTTTTTTGTTGAAAGACATGTTCATCACACTGTTGGAGTTATGGTTTGGGGTGCTATAGCTTATGGTTCCAGGTCACCTTTAATCTTCATCAGAGGTAACATGAACGCGCAGCGTTATATCCACGAAGTTCTAGAATCCCATCTTTTACCCTATCTTGACACCCTGGCAGATCCAACTTTCCAACAAGAGTCACAATAGACTTCTTTCAACATAATGATGTCACATTGTTACCATGGCCACCAAAATCTCCCAACTTATCCCCAATTGAGCACGTGTGGGATATGATGGGTAGGAGATTGCTCAATTTGCAACGTCCTCCTCAGACTCTAGAAGCACTTCGAGAGGAGTTGGTGGTTGCCTGGAATGAGATACCACAGGAGGACATTGACCACCTGATCAGAAGCATGCCTAGGCGCGTTGGAGAATGCGTAGCACATCAGGGTGCATCCACACATTATTAAAGGTCAAAGGGCTTTAAAGCAGTGCAATCATTTTGAAATTTTTATCATTTACTTATTATGCTTCATTAAGTACTTATACAAAATTTTATTAAAATAAAACCATTTAAACTGGGTGTTCGGATTTATATGTCACTTAGTATATATATATATATATATCTCTGTATAAAAAATGTCAACCCGTTCTACTTCCAAATATGCTGAGGCTGGTGAAGTTTAATATTAAAAACTGTATATAGGAGTGTAATCCTATCTCATCATTTCATTATTTGAGCAATATTCATGTTTTGTCCTCATTCGATCTCATGGGTAGGGTTCAAATTATTTAAACAAGCTTGATCCGAAATACTGAGCGGATATCCCTTATTTCTTGTTAAGGTACATCCGACAAGCGTGATTATGACAAAAATCAAGCTGCAAAGTTTTAGAGATTCTCGGCTCATCTGATCTGTTCAAAAGTGTTCATTGGATATTGTGGTCATTAATTAATCAGTTTGAAATAAGCAATTGTAGCTGGCAAACAAATTCCCCACATTGTGCTTAAAATTATCAGCATACCATGCATTTAAACTCGCCTGGCACAATCTGGCAACGTCGCACTACTCACAAGTTTCAAAGCAATGTTTTTCCGTATGAACAATTTTTTTTGTTTTTTTTTTGATTATTCAGACTAAAAAAGGTCCTTAGGAACTTTTTTTTCAACTTGGCCGTTACCACTATACATGGGTATACCCAATGCTTAAAAAGTCGGTTAAAATTTCTAATTTTTCAGGTCGCCAAGTATTTGAATTAAACGTAAAACCTTGCTCTACAAGAATCTGAAGAGTATATTTTAATTTGAAAATGAAAAGAAAAAACAATCGGGCTGTCACATGAAAGATAAATAAAATACTGTATAAGTGTAATGTACTGAAAAAGGTCACCATAACATAACGTATACATTGAAGAAGAATTTCAAATACATGTGGTTTTATTGGCTAGACAAACATGGACAAACATACTATTTTTAAGATTGTTTGTTAGGCGAAAATTGGTGAACTTTGGATTTTCACAGACTGAATCTCCCTGTATATTAGCTTATAAAGAGGGTTTAAAACAAGGACAAAAATAAAGAACCGGTCTCCAAAATCCCATGTACCGTGTGCATTATCGTTCATCGCTGATTGGGAAAATTATTAGAATTCAAATAATGAAAAATTATTCACACTTGATAAACTGATAATTCGGTCAAATAGAAAATCAAATTACCTGGGAGATGTAGTCGCCTAATCTGAGTGTTTCACTGGTAGTACGATGCACAACGTTGCCTTTCTTTTTGACAGTCAAACTAGACATGACAAAATAATTATAACATGCACTATATGCGGAAAAACACAATTTTCTCAAACGAAAAATAAAATTTAAGGATCATAGCTGAAAATCAGCTTTCTGCCATTATCGTGTGTTCCACCCCTCGACTTGCGCGTTGCACCTTTAGTTCAGGGCTTTTAGACTAACGGATACTAGAATTCGAGAGCTTTGCGCTAGGAATCTACATAACAGAAAAATGCAGTACTTTTCAATAAATCCTTCACTTTATTTGATATTGTTATGGGCACTGACGATATTTCTAGCATTTACGTTGATGGCTGGGTAATGACGTGGGTGGTCTGCTGCGTAGGGCAATGTTATTAAAAACATAACACAAGAGCCCTAATTTCATTTGCAGGGAATGACGTTGATACCCGTCAAGCAGCGGGCAATGATATACTAAGTAACAGATAAAAGAACACCCAGTAATAATTAGGTAAGTTATTTAGTTAGGTAAGTTATTGATCAATACTTCAGAAAATTACAAACGTTGAAAATAATGTAAAAAATTAGTAATTTGTTGGACATTCACGAGGCACTCAGATATATACTAAGTGACGTATAAATCCGAACACCCAGTTTAAATGTTGTATAAGTACTTAATGAAGCATAATAAGTCAATGATAAAAATTTCAAAATGATTGCACTGCTTTAAAGCCCTTTGACGTTTAATAATGTGTGGATGCACCCTGATGTGCTACGCATTCTCCAACGCGCCTAGGCATGCTTCTGATCAGGTGGTCAATGTCCTCCTGTGGAATCTCCTTCCAGGCAACCACCAACTTCTCTCGAAGTGCTTCTAGAGTCTGAGGAGGACGTTGCATATTGAGCAATCTCCTACCCATCATATTCCACACGTGTTCAATTGGGGATAAGTCGGGAGATCTTGGTGGCCATGGTAACAATGTGACATCATTATGTTGAAAGAAGTCTATTGTGACTCTTGCAACATGTGGTCGGGCATTATCTTGTTGGAAAGTTGGATCTGCCAGGGTGTCAAGATAGGGAAAAAGATGGGGTTCTAGAACTTCGTGGATATAACGCTGCGCGTTCATGTTACCTCTGTGAAGATTAAAGGTGACCTGGAACCATAAGCTATAGCACCCCAAACCATAGCTCCAACAGTGTGATGAACATGTCTTTCAACAAAAAACTGTGGATTCCTCCTTTCACCACGTCGCCTTCTAACCCTGGCACGACCATCGTGCATGCCTAAACAAAATCGAGACTCGTCACTAAAGACAATACTGTTCCATTCCTGATCCCAGAGTGACCGTTGTCTGCACCACTCAAGGCGATTACGTCGGTGTTCTCGAGTTAAAGGGAGGACCCAGTGTGGCCGGTATGAAAACAAGCCAAAACTTCTCATTCGTCGGTAAACACTTCGCATGCCAATAGGTCTTCCGTGTTCTGTAAACCATTCATTCGCAATGGACCTGGTAGTGGAGAAACGGTCCCTTAAGGCCAATAATCTTAGGCGGCGATCTTCACGGTCTGTTGTTCTACGGCGGCGTCCAGTGCCCCTTGCTCTTTGCGTACGGCCTTCTCAAAGCCATGCCTGACAACACCTAACCACAGTGTCTACACTTCTTTGCACTCTAACTGCAATTGCCCGAAAATAAGGTCCAGCTTCCCGAAGTCCCACTATACGGCCCCTATCAAACTCACTAAGTTGACGAAATCGTACAGGTCTCCGTACTCTAGGCATCGTAACCGATCGTAAAGGATGTCAAGAACCAAAATCCGCCAACGTTGATTCTTTACTGCGGCTGAAATATTCATTTTTAGAGCGTTAGTGAATTAAAAAAAAGCAGTATAAAAACCGGAATGTCCAACTGATAAGGCTGAAAATTTTTTCACTTGTTATTTACAGTAAGATAAATACATTCACCAACTTTTATTAAAATAAAACCATTTAAACTGGGTGTTCGGATTTATATGTCACTTAGTATAACTTGTACGGAATATAATCCATTATGAATTGAGGACAGCGTTGTGTAGGAAGTGCAGAGTCAACCTACTTGACACCTTTTTTGGTTAATCATATTTATTTACGCTATTTTTGTTAAAGATGCGGTCAAGATGTTCATGGGAATTGAAGGATAAATACTAGTTTGTTCCAAGAGGTTAATTCAACTGTACTAGCTGCAAAGGCTTCCGAAGTGTCTAGACTAAATGATCGATATATTTCCCGCGTGGAAAACACACGAATGCAAATCGGTAGACCGGCTAAGGGCTAGACACTCTCAGCTGTAAGATCAGCTGCTGAACAATATTGTTCAGATTTCTGAATCATCCAAGGTATACAAGGTTTTGGTTTGATTTTAATGGGTTTAATTGATTTTTTCCTTAATACAATCATGGGAACCGCACGGGTATTATGTATCTTGAAAAGTGACATATTGTCGTTTTTTACATTTTATAAGTTTTTTGTGATATATTAGGTTTTTATACAAGATGTCAACTTAGCACTATCTATTATATACTTGTTGTGAACTCGTGAACTAGCTGTGCGTGTTGCCTGAACTTCATGATGCTTCAGCTGTCAATGTTTGTCTCTGATGTGATGTAACATTTGCTCCAGAGATCGTATTAGTGGAGGTCTAGGCTGTAAGCTGGAAGGAAACGGCAGTGCATATGTGCATAGTGAGGATCTGTGCTGATGATAACTCCATTGGTTTCTTGTCTCAAATACACTTACTTGAGATGTATTATTCAAAGCTATGAATCAACTACGCATCCACTTTTTCTTATTCCTTCTGGAAATTACATTACATCTGCTGAATTTCAAAAATGAGAGAGATAAGTAAAGAAAATTCCTGGTTGGTGAAGTAATTAACTGTATATGGAATCTTATATTTTATACTTACATACTGCCACATACTGCAATTATACTAAGTGACATATAAATCCGAACACACAGTTTAAATGGTTTTATTTTAATAAAAGTTGGTGAATGTATTTATCTTGCTGTAAATAACAAGTGAAAAAATTTTCAGCCTTATCAGTTGGACATTCCGGTTTTTATACTGCTTTTTTTAATTCACTAACGCTCTAAAAATGAATATTTCAGCCGCAGTAAAGAATCAACGTTGGCGGATTTTGGTTCTTGACATCCTTTACGATCGGTTACGATGCCTAGAGTACGGAGACCTGTACGATTTCGTCAACTTAGTGAGTTTGATAGGGGCCGTATAGTGGGACTTCGGGAAGCTGGACCTTATTTTCGGGCAATTGCAGTTAGAGTGCAAAGAAGTGTAGACACTGTGGTTAGGTGTTGTCAGGCATGGCTTCGAGAAGGCCGTACGCAAAGAGCAAGGGACACTGGACGCCGCCGTAGAACAACAGACCGTGAAGATCGCCGCCTAAGATTATTGGCCTTAAAGGACCGTTTCTCCACTACCAGGTCCATTGCAAATGAATGGTTTGCAGAACACGGAAGACCTATTGGCATGCGAAGTGTTTACCGACGAATGAGAAGTTTTGGCTTGTTTTCATACCGGCCACACTGGGTCCTCCCTTTAACTCGAGAACACTGACGTAATCGCCTTGAGTGGTGCAGACAACGGTCACTCTGGGATCAGGAATGGAACAGTATTGTCTTTAGTGACGAGTCTCGATTTTGTTCAGGCATGCACGATGGTCGTGCCAGGGTTAGAAGGCGACGTGGTGAAAGGAGGAATCCACAGTTTTTTGTTGAAAGACATGTTCATCACACTGTTGGAGTTATGATTTGGGGTGCTATAGCTTATGGTTCCAGTTTCCAGGTCACCTTTAATCTAGAACCCCATCTTTTACCCTATCTTGACACCCTGGCAGATCCAACTTTCCAACAAGATAATGCCTGACCACATGTTGCAAGAGTCACAATAGACTTCTTTCAACATAATGATGTCACATTGTTACCATGCCCACCAAGATCTCCCGACTTATCCCCAATTGAGCACGTGAGATGGGTAGGAGATTGCTCAATTTGCAACGTCCTCCTCAGACTCTAGAAGCACTTCGAGAGGAGTTGGTGGGTGCCTGGGATGAGATACCACAGGAGGACATTGACCACCTGATCAGAAGCATGCCTAGGCGCGTTGGAGAATGCGTAGCACATCAGGGTGCATCCACACATTATTAAAGGTCAAAGGGCTTTAAAGCAGTGCAATCATTTTGAAATTTTTATCATTTACTTATTATGCTTCATTAAGTTTTATTAAAATAAAACCATTTAAACTGGGTGTTCGGATTTATATGTCACATAGTATATATTCACTGTACACTGTCGAATTACAAGTCATATACATGCTAACAGTAACATTACGAACAACGCGGGCGCGGTGGTGATTTCCCGTAATTCTCCTCAAACTTTTTGAAAACACAAAAAACGGGAATAATCGTTATTTAAAACTTTGAACATAACCTGTCTTCAGAAAGGATAACATATAAATAACCCGTCGGGCACAGTCAATAGACATTGGCAGCATATTCAGTTTTAATTTTCTCACATAGTAAACATCAGTAATTTTACACACATGCAGACCAATACACATAATCACCCAGATGCGATCTTGCTACTCAACCGACTATCATTGAGTCATTCCTCCATAGATGGACGCTTTTGATAAGGTTCATAGCGAGCAAACGTGATGAACTATTTGCATACTAAAAACCACCTAGTCTGCAAGATGACATTTTGTCGCCATTTTTGACTTTTTTTGGGTTATTTGCATAATACCCCTGCCGGAATCAAAACCGTCGTAGTCGGAATCTAAACCATCAGAATCAGAAATGAAACAATCGGAATCTGAAATCGCTTGCACATAGCTGATGGTTTGCATGTTTGGTTGTGAGTTAGCACGATGTGGCAGTGATGTGATCCTAAATATTATATCAAGGAAGAAAAGCTTTGATTCATTTGTTGTTGTTGTTTCAGAGGATCCTGATCATTTTTTTCAATTTTAGGAGCAAACATTTGGGGGTGGGAGAAGGTATATCTTAATTTTCCTCTGTAATTGTACGCACCTATTAGAAATATTGATAGAATGAGAAATGTTTTCTATCGCGTCTGCTCCTGCTCCCGGTGGCGTGTCAATCTTAGTGAGTGCACTGGTATTACTGCCGCGCTGCCACGTCTGACCGGCAACCGATTTAGGTATCGGGGAGAGGCGACGTTGACAGATGGACTATCGGTAGCGCAAGGAGAGAACGTCTCTGGACTAATTGTATGGACTGGCTAACTGACAAAAACCGTTTAACTTCTATCTTATTGTCCTCAGTGAGTTTAGCTTGTGTTGAACTTAATCCTTTATGAACTGATGACGGCGTTGCGTGGGAGGTGCAGAGTCAACATACTTGACGCCATTTTTTTATTTGGTTACATTTCAAATGCCATGGTAGTACAACTAATTCATCCAAGTTTACATTAGATTGGCGAAAGCTGACGCCTATAATATTATTATACATCTCAATGTAAATATTTCCAAGATAGACAAGCCACTATCTCGTATTCTGAACAAATAATGTAATTTAACATATATTATTCTCAAGACTTCATATCAGTTTAACTTTGTGTCGTGGTTGTATCTTCCTATCGTAAAAAATCGTGGGCTTCACACTTTATCGAAATGGAGAAGGATACTACGGCAGATATGGAGGTTAACACCGATGCCGAGCCAAAGAAATCGTTTTTTGGATTCAACAAGAACCTCATAATGCTCAAACTTACCCTGTTTTTTCTATATGGAGGTCTGTAAACATTTTTTTTCCTGTAAAGTAAATGTAAGTTAGATTAAAGATCCTGACAAGCACTCTTATCATAATGCATAACAACATAATAAAATTAGATGTACTATGCCGTTTTTGACGCATTTTCTGTTAATTTTGAAAATAATTACCTAACCATAGTGCTATATTTACTTTCCATATCAATAAGTAAGGGAAGCGGTGGAACAATAAAATTATCACTATTTTGATGATCTATAACAATATGAAAAACCATGACACTCATATTCTTCAATATGTCGCTGTGACAGACTCATCAGAAAATAGCATTTGGATTTTGACGAGTTTCTGAGCAAAAAGGTTAGTCTTACGGCAACTAAGAAAAACCTTTGTGATTTTTGAAAATCGATTCCGTTGCAGCTAAAAAATGCGAAAATTTACTTCATTTTTCGTTTCCGAAACCTCTATTTGTTTAATTATTTCTAAATGTCATAAATTTCAGGTATTATCCATCTTGTATGGTGGTAAATCTATTTGTATGCGTTAGTAAAAGTGGTTTTATTTCCAATAAGCTTTTGATCTCAGTAATCCTACGCATAAATGATTACTGCCAATTTTTTATCAAATGTACTTGAGAAATTATATATCTTTATTAGTTTATTGTACTTAATAAATGTAATACCTTTATTACATTTATTCTCCTGATTCGGAAGCACTACACAGCAATTACATGCAAAAACTGTTTTCGATCCTTTCCTATCTGAATGCTTTGAAAATGCGAAATTTTCAAAAACGCCTGCGTAACTGTGATCTAGGAAAACGCTCGTTTCGTGAATAAATTGGATGCGTAGATTCCAAATCTGTTTTACTTCCCATGCCACTGGCGAGCTTGTAATTGTAGTTGCCTAAAATTTCAAAAATGAGATATTATTTTTTAGATGTTGCACGAGATGTACAATTATCACTAATTTCCGTCTGTCTGCTAATCCTTGACCCGTATATAACATGGAAAGTACTGCTCGGACTTTTATGCCAAGAGCAATAGATGTAGTTTTTGAAAGTAGATCGAGTAGCGGCGGTACTTCAAGCAAAAAAGCAAAAGAAAAACAAAGATCATTCAAATTTTTTTGAGAAAAGGAATATCTCATTATTTTGGCGTTAGTATAATTATATGCTTCCAGCCTCGGTGATTCTTCGCACTTATTAGACATATTTGACATATCTCAAATTTCGATTTCGAGCTTAAAATGATAGAGAATTGATCCAATTATTTTTCCTTTGTTTTATATGCTTGTAACTCATTTTTTTCTCGAAAGGGCTAATTTGTGCCGAATGTAGTCGTTATTGAGCTATTAGCATTTCAATGCAAAAAAAAAACTTAAACTTCGACAGCTGCCATTTTGGACGATATCAATTTAATATCCTAGCAGAGCTTCAAAATTCCATATTAAAAAAATGTTTCAAGATGCTGCGACTCCCCCACTTTAAAGACTTCGCCGTGAATTTCAGCCTTCTTATATACCCGTTCAAAAATAAGCCTTTTGAAAGGCAGTGTATTCAGAAAATAACGGCAATTTTCGTTTTTTGGAAAAATATTTATTTATTCGTCTACATTAATGATGCCGCCTTGAAAATAGTCTCCATTAGATATTATGCACTTGTGCTAGCGCTCCTGTCAATCCTCGAAACGGAGGCCCTCTAGATATAGCAGTAAAGTGGTTTGTAGGAAAACAGGATAGGTAACCCGAGCGATACGTATTTCTGCTGGTTGGCTTCGTCAGACCCGAAATATCTACAATAGTAGATACACATGTCCACACATGCGGATACGGGTGTAACCTGAAGAAACAAATCGACACACGAAGTCCACAACAAGAGGCAACCTACACATTGTAGTATAAAATGGCTAGAAGAACTAGAATTTTCAAGGAGACATCTAACCACAACCACGCGTGAAAATTCTAGGTCTTCTAGCCATTTTATACTACAATGTGTAGGTTGACTCTTGTTGTGGACTTCGGGTGTCGATTTTTTTTCCTCTCCATCTTCGTTTCCTCAGGTTACACACCGTATCCGGATGTGTGGGCATGTGTATCTACTTTTGTAGTTGCATATGTGCATTCATTTCGGGCCTGCTTAAGCCAACTAGCAGAAATACGTATCGCTCGGGTTACCTATCCTATTTTCTGCTAGAATCCACTTTCCTCCTTTTTGCGGATTTTGCCCATTATTTTCATACTTTTTATTATATACCTTTCTCCGCATGATCATTTTCTATATATACAGGGTGACTTTGAAGTTGAGTCATTAATTTTCAGATAATGATTGTAGAAGGAAGATAAACCAAAATATGTGTGTCAAAATAAAAAAAAAATTATAAAAAAAATTTTACCTTGTTTTATAAAGTATCCTCCCGACAAGTATTTCAGTTCGGACCTGTATTTGATCGTGAGGTCTTGGAGCACCGGCATGCTCTCCCCTGTGAGGTCTTAAGTCACCTGATTCACGAGCCCTTTGTACTACATTCAGCATTTTCGTAAACATGTGCCATTTTTTATTTCGTTTGAGCCACGCAACAGACACCACTATTCACTGACACTGACTGTATACAAATGAATAAAATAATTGTAAAAACACCGTTCCAAATTCTTTCGCTTTTTTGTTTCCGATGCGATGAACCGATACGGCGGATTATATCCGTTGTTGCCAAACACGAGCACATAATATTATTATTGAGACAGGGCGGTACTCAAACTTCCAAAGGGCTATAACTTTGATACTTTAATTTTACCAGAAAAATGGTGAAGGAAAAAACATTTCTTTTGATCAGATCTACTCACTGTTAAAATAAATGACTCAACTTGGAAGTTACCCTGTATATATAACCCTATACTCACTCATACAGTGATAACTGCTTGACTTCGGAATCGGGCAAACTTTAGCAATTTTCCACTTATCGGAAATAACAGTTGTTTTTAAGATTACGTTAAAGATAACCCGTAAAAGATGAACTAATTGACTGATACAGTCTTTAACAAAAACAGTTGGAATTTGATCAGGTCCACTAGTAAGTTTATTTTTTATATTTCTGCTGGTAACTAATATTTTCTCATTTGATATTGGTTCGCAACTAAGAACGAATCTTATGAATCCAGTAGTCTCATAATAATGATTAAAGAAATATTTTTCAGCTACGTCATCCTTGATCCCGTATCTGACCATCCATATGCAAAGCATTGGCTTAACCATGGAGCAAATAGCCTGGGTGTACTTAGCTTTGCCATTCACTACCTTTTTGGCTCCTCCTGCAACAGGCTATATAGTTGACAAGTTCGGAAAGTACAAGCCTGTAGTGATATCATCTTTTCTTCTAACTGCACTTTTGCACCATTCTTTGCTGTTCATGCCACACCAAGAGACCCCAGGAACTGTTCCTGATGGATATATCATCAGGCATCCCAAGAAAATGTATGTCGAAGTATGGTGGAGCCCTTGCCCTAGTAGGGAGTGTCCAGATATAGAAGAATTGGACATAGTTTTGGATATGTGCGTCGACCATTGTCTGCTCTACGAGGCCAAGTGGTTGAAACAAAAGAAAAATAATCTCACTGCTGCAGGGGTTGATGTGGGTGACATGGATGATCTCAGCTTCCATATCAAAAAAAAGAAAAGGTAATCCATTCTTAAACGCTTCAATGTGTTGGCTCTATCAGGCTCCTCGTTCTCTTAAATAACTGATGCCGGCAGGGATACTACGTAAAAAATCGATATAACCTACTAATATTATACATGTGAAAGTGTGTAAGCACGTTTGTACGTACGTACGTTTGTTATGTTTGTATGTATGTTTGTATGCATGTTTGTATGCATGTTTGCATGTGTGTTTGTATGTGTGTTTGTATGTGTGTTTGTATGTGTGTTTGTATGTATGTATATATGCTTGTATGTATGTTTATATATATATATATATATAACTTGAGACGTGGTCATTGTCGTCTAAACCAGTTAGGTGAAAAATTAAAGCTTCCGCGTTTTGTTGGGTACTTCGACAAAATTTAAGCAAAGAGGACTCTTTATACTTTTTTAATTCTCTCTAGCTTTCAATGGACTTTGCCATCATCATCAGGAGAGTAGTATGTGAGGATGTTGCTAATTGTTGTTTTCGTATAGGATGAGGGAAACGTCCAGTAACATGGTGAGAGCTGGATACATGGTACAATGGGTAAAATTATATAAAATATGACAAGACAAGTTAAAGACAGATTAAAAATTATATATATGTTTGTATGTATGTATGTATGTATGTATGCCTGTATGCATGTTTGTATGTATGTTTGTATGTATGTCTGTTTGTATGTATGTTTGTATGTATGTATGTGTATGTATGTTTGTATGTGTGTTTGTATGTATGTTTATATATATGTTTGTATGTATGTATGCTTGTATGCATGTTTGTATGGATGTTTGTATGTATGTTTGTATGTGTGTCTGTTTGTATGTATGTTTGTATTTATGTTTGTATGTATATATGTGTATGTATGTTTGTATCTATGTTTGTGTTTTCATTTTGAGGAATTTTAGCACATCCATAGATCGTATCTTGGAGGCGAACATAGGCTACCGTTTGATGTGAAAATTAGGCTTGAAAGGGTTGAAATAAGGAATAAAAGCTACTATAGGGAAACTATTATTTTTTAAGGCTATGTATGCATGTTTGCATGTGTGTTTGTATGTGTGTTTGTATGTGTGTTTGTATGTATATATGCTTGTATGTATGTTTATATATATATATATATATATATATAACTTGAGACGTGGTCATTGTCGTCTAAACCAGTTAGGTGAAAAATTAAAGCTTCCGCGTTTTATTGGGTACTTCGACAAAATTTAAGCAAAGAGGACTCTTTATACTTTTTTAATTCTCTCTAGCTTTCAATGGACTTTGCCATCATCATCAGGAGAGTAGTATGTGAGGATGTTGCTAATTGTTGTTTTCGTATAGGATGAGGGAAACGTCCAGTAACATGGTGAGAGCTGGATACATGGTACAATGGGTAAAATTATATAAAATATGACAAGACAAGTTAAAGACAGATTAAAAATTATATATATATATATATGTTTGTATGTATGTATGTATGTATGCCTGTATGCATGTTTGTATGTATGTTTGTATGTATGTCTGTTTGTATGTATGTTTGTATGTATGTATGTGTATGTATGTTTGTATGTGTGTTTGTATGTATGTTTATATATATGTTTGTATGTATGTATGCTTGTATGCATGTTTGTATGGATGTTTGTATGTATGTTTGTATGTGTGTCTGTTTGTATGTATGTTTGTATTTATGTTTGTATGTATATATGTGTATGTATGTTTGTATCTATGTTTGTGTTTTCATTTTGAGGAATTTTAGCACATCCATAGATCGTATCTTGGAGGCGAACATAGGCTACACGTTTGATGTGAAAATTAGGCTTGAAAGGGTTGAAATAAGGAATAAAAGCTACTATAGGGAAACTATTATTTTTTAAGGCTATGTATACAAATATGCGTTTCCTATACTCGGCTGTTTGATACCGTGTAAATGGGTACTTACATTTATCTTTGTAAATTACACTCCTAAGAAAGTAAAGTGCGAATTCTCACTTTTCGAGTTTGAATGGAGAATCTAGAATATCTCAAATTAATCCAGCCTGAAGGTAGGAGTATGTATTGCCTTCAATTTTATCTTTAAAGTAATTATTATTAACAAAGAGTTTCAGAAATTACATCTTCAAGATGGGGTAGAAGGAGGTTGAATATTTCCACAGGGAACCTTTTCAAGTTTATTTATCTCGAACACTATTTGATCTAAGAACATGAAATTTGGTAGGCGGTTTAGTTTAGTTAGCTTAGTAACTTGAGCATAATATATCGTTATTAATTGAATCTCAGTTAGAATAGTTCTCCATTCTTTTCTGTTAAATGATTGTGAATTCAGACTCAAAACAACAAAGTCACAATGTGCTCTAAAACTAAGGTTGTCGTCAAAGTGAATCCCTAAGAACCTTATTTGGTGTTCTAATTGTGAATTTTTATCTTTGATTTTAAGACTTAAGGGACTGAGCTTTTTTGAGCATTGAGGAAACTCAATGCTAAAGTTTTATCCAAATTGAGATAAAGGTGGTGGCTCAATAACCACTCATCTAAAACATTCAACAAATTATAACATATAACACTTACAACATAGACGTCTATATCAAGACGACGGCTGTGCGCCGTCTACAAACTTTTTTAAATAGAATGATTGCTAGATTTTGACATTTTTTGAAAATAGATTTTTTCTCATATTATTGCATATTCGGTATTTCCTTCCAAGAAAACAGATTGATATAGCCTTATAGCGTTTTGATGATTGGTTGTTGAGCTAATAGCAAGTCAAAAACCTTTTTGAAAAGCACTGTAAACTGAATAAAGCTGTATAAAACTTTTTCTACAGTACTTTAAAAAAACTATTCCCAAATACTACAAACTCTACACCAACAGGAGGCTCCACTTCCAATTTACATTATAAAATATCAAAGAAAAGCACATCAGGCGTATGTTAAGCACATGTTTGGTATAAATATTCTTGATTGGCCTAAATATGGTTGCATAAATAAAATTTAAAGTTCTTCCCATTCCGTCACTTCAGCAGTGACTCCCCTATAAAGTGTTTTATTTAAAGCTTGGAATATTCTAACCATGATTAGGAGTCACTAAGTCCCTTATGCTCGTGTATTTTTCTTGACCACCATAGTTGATCCACTAACAACGGCAGCATTTGAATATGAAGCTCCTCGCGACAATCACAAATGAAACTGAAGCGCGTTACCGGCACTGCATCTATCGCATACCCCCGATCGTTCACGAATTAAGGTCCGAGTCCTGCCAAGTCCGCGATTCAAATAAACAGTATAGCAAAACTGCTTTTATTAAAATGTTCAATTGTTTTAAAAACATTGCTATTTTCAAGCAAATTAGTTTAATAGTATGTATATTACTTTCAATTAAACTGGTTTCAGAAGAATCAGTTTAATTAATCTCAATAATTTAGTTACTTGGAACAGTTTGACACTTATCCTTAATATTTTGTTAACATAATCTACTGAGATAACTTATTTTACCGTCATACACATTCATCAAATCATCACCTCTGCTAAAATAACGAAAAGCCTCATAATGCACAATAGAGCTTTGGACCCAGAATCAGAGAAACAATTGTCCGATTTTTTCAGGAATGACACAGCAACGGCATTGACTCTAGACATGCATCCCAACCTTGGAGACCCTGTGGAGCAGTTTGGAATAGAACTAGAGTCCGCCGAGGAAGACGAGGATGTGACAGAATTCAAGAAGAGGTTTAGAGCTGGAATGTTGAAAAAACATGGCGTAGACTGGGAAGAACTAGAGGGCAAAGACCTGAGATGTGGTGGATTGGTCCTTCAAGCAAATGTCAGCACAAAAGACCGCCTTTCAAACTATACCAGTGATTGTATCCTGCAAAGATGTCAGTTTAGGTCCGGTGGTCCTGAAGTTTGCCCCCCAGATTATAAAAAGAGCGATGAGAGTGTTTTTTGGATATATTTCGTGTTGAGATTTCTTGGAACGACAGCAATGTCAGCAGCCGTCACTATCATGGACCCCATAGCTTTAACCATGATAGAAAAATACGGAGGCGATTTCGGAAAAGAACGTCTGTTCTCAAGTTTAGGAATGGCAACCTTTTCGCCACTAACCGGTCTTCTTATAGATAAAACTAGTGAAAGGCTAGGTTACACAGACTACTCGGCAGCCTTTTACGCATTTGATATTCTGCTCATTTTTTCCTCCATAGCTTTGTTCATGATGCCTTTGGGCACAAAACTCCCAGCAGACAATATTTTCTCAGATTTGCTCAGAATATTCAAGATGCCTCATCTTATAGTTTTCATACTGTTTTTGTTTATTCTTGGGAATTTGTGGGGTTTCATCGAAAGCTTTCTGTTCTTCTATCTAAGAGATCTAGGCGCTCCAACATTTTTGCTTGGTATAACAGTGACTGTAGGCACAATCAGCAGCATTCCTTTCTTGTATGGGGCAGAGAACATCACTAAGAAGATTGGACATGTGAATGTTATCATCGTTGCATTTTTTGCCCAAGCTGTGAGACTGATAGGATACTCCAATATTGAGTAAGCAATAGAAAAGTATTTCCTAAATGTGTGACAAAAATCTAAGGATCCATTCTTTGGACTATTTTTCGCTTTGACGATTTTTGAAAAATCCAAAAGTCATAGAGCAAACGAAACGGGGTGATAGGGGTCATTGACAACCACAAAAAAACTTATATGACCACATCCGATTATGCACGGTTTTTGAAATTATCGCCATTCTTAAGAATTTGTGGAAAATCCCATTTTTGAGACTGAACTATAATAAGTGACATATAAATCCGAACACCAGGTTTAAATGGTTTTATTTTAATAAAATTTTGTATAAGTACTTAATGAAGCATAATAAGTAAATGATAAAAATTTCAAAATGATTGCACTGCTTTAAAGCCCTTTGGGCAACCACCAACTCCTCTCGAAGTGCTTCTAGAGTCTGAGGAGGACGTTGCAAATTGAGCAATCTCCTACCCATCATATTCCACACGTGCTCAATTGGGGATAAGTCGGGAGATCTTGGTGGCCATGGTAACAATGTGACATCATTATGTTGAAAGAAGTCTATTGTGACTCTTGCAACATGTGGTCGGGCATTATCTTGTTGGAAAGTTGGATCTGCCAGGGTGTCAAGATAGGGTAAAAGATGGGGTTCTAGAACTTCGTGGATATAACGCTGCGCGTTCATGTTACCTCTGATGAAGATTAAAGGTGACCTGGAACCATAAGCTATAGCACCCCAAACCATAACTCCAACAGTGTGATGAACATGTCTTTCAACAAAAAACTGTGGATTCCTCCTTTCACCACGTCGCCTTCTAACCCTGGCACGACCATCGTGCATGCCTAAACAAAATCGAGACTCGTCACTAAAGACAATACTGTTCCATTCCTGATCCCAGAGTGACCGTTGTCTGCACTACTCAAGGCGATTACGTCGGTGTTCTCGAGTTAAAGGGAGGACCCAGTGTGGCCGGTATGAAAACAAGCTAAAACTTCTCATTCGTCGGTAAACACTTCGCATGCCAATAGGTCTTCCGTGTTCTGCAAACCATTCATTTGCAAAGGACCTGGTAGTGGAGAAACGGTCCCTTAAGGCCAATAATCTTAGGCGGCGATCTTCACGGTCTGTTGTTCTACGGTGGCATCCAGTGCCCCTTGCTCTTTGCGTACGGGCTTTTTGAAGCCATGCCTGACAACACCTAACCACAGTGTCTACACTTCTTTGCACTCTAACTGCAATTGCCCGAAAAGAAGGTCCAGCTATACCGCCCCTATCAAACTCACTAAGTTGACGAAATCGTACAGGTCTCCGTACTCTAGGCATCGTAACCGATCGTAAAGGATGTCAAGAACCAAAATCCGCCAACGTTGATTCTTTACTGCGGCTGAAATATTCATTTTTAGAGCGTTAGTGAATTAAAAAAAGCAGTATAAAAACCGGAATGTCCAACTGATAAGGCTGAAATTTTTTTCACTTGTTATTTACAGTAAGATAAATACATTCACCAACTTTTATTAAAATAAAACCATTTAAACTGGGTGTTCGGATTTATATGTCACTTAGTATATTTCTTTTGAAGTTGTCTTTTTGTTATTTTTCAATGAGATTTACAGGATGTGTTCTCAAATGATGTGTCGGTAGAAAAATGCTATGAGTGAAAATTTAGTCCAGTTAATGTAGGTACAGCAATCGGCTAATCTGCATTTTTTTCTGTTGTCAACAAGATTACAGCATATTCAACCAGGCTTGTACAAAAAATTAGTAGGCGAATAAGGTGTCCATAGTGGTGAAAAAACTCTCGATACTATGGCCAATTGTTTCCCTATCATATTCAGAAGCTGGAAGATCGACAACGGCAGTTAAAGGATTAAGTTTAAAAAATCGGATTTTCCGGATTTGGGGTATCTGCAGCATTTTGTTCACTTTGCGCAAAACTGTTTAGGATATTTGATTATCTAATAGTTTTTTTGCAAGGCCCTAGTACGGAGAAGTTTTTTAATCTTTATGGACACTTTATCCGCCTGCTAACTTTTTCTATAAGTCTCGTTGAATATGCTGTAATCTTTTTGGCAACAAAGAAAGTTGCGGATTGACAGACTGCTGTATCTCTAATAACTGGAATAAATTTTCATTCATAGCTTTTTTTCACACATCATTTGAGGACATATTCTGCAAATCTAATTGAAAAATAACAAAAAAAAAACTAGTGCAGTCTCAAAACCAGCGATTTTCCACGATTTCCTAAAAATGGCGATAACTCAAAACCGTCACAATCGCATAAGGACATATTTGGTTTTTCTCATTGCAATTAGCTCCCCTATCGCTTGTTCTATGAATATTGGGACACCCTGTATAGTGCGAAGGAAATTTTCGCGGGATAAGGTGGATGAAACACGGAAGACCAGTATAACAAACGAACAGTTATTATTCGTTGACCTAGTGGATAAATGGAACAAGCAAATTATTAACACTTTGAATTATTTATTGAATTCAACTATTATTAAGCTCCTCCGAATGGCTTTGCAAGAAACAAGGCTCCATACAAGCCGATGTAATATATCAATCCTTCAACTTGAACCTAACGTTGTTTTCAAAGTATCTGCTTATACTACTTAAACTACAAAAAATACCTTTCGGTAAAATGAAACATCAAATATAAGGTGTCCTGAAAGTTGGTACTTTCTACGCTTGAAATAACAAAGTTAATGTGTTGTTAAACAGTAGCGAAAAAGTGAAAAAAAAATAAATGAACAAGTACTTGCATAGAAATTTCAAGTATGGCTCTGCCACTTATAAGTACTGGTCTAACTTGTCACCTTTGGTAAAACCTTTCGTGGAAAGTCTAGGTATTGTAAACCCTCCAGCCCATTTGGGAAAATAGAAGGTCCAATAAGCATACCATTTCCCACACCAGCCCAAATATTCAAAGAAAATGCTTGTTGTAAATGTGACCGACGAACTACGTGAGGTTTTTACAAGGACCTCATTCCCGTTACCCCTGAAGATTGATTCGTCCGTGACTAATATGGACTGCAACATCCACTCACAGAAACGCCCTCTTGCAGGAAAATCCTCAGCTAGGAGGAAGCCTGCGCAGAGGTCACATAACGGGCCCTTATGCACCACTACATTCTCTAAGCCTCAAGCCCTTCTAGCAAAGTTGAGTATAGCCCTGAGTCCCAGCTCCTTAACATCCCGGGGATCCAAAAAGTTAGACAGCATAGTCTGCCTGTAGTGGCTCAGTGCCTCACAGCGACACAGAATATGCACCCAGGATGTTTTCTCTACTCCGCAGCGCTCACACATTATATCATCAGACACCCCCATCACACTCAGGTGACGCATCATCGTGTTATGGCCAGACAGCAGTACCACCAACACCTTAGGTAGGCTCTATCTAAAAATAAGCAAAAGCGTCCATCCTTAACACAGGGCCATACCAGGAGCTCCCGTGCCTGGCGGATATGTCTAGAGATACTTCTCCTCAGAGTGGGCTGGCTCAGGATCAACAAGCATGCCCCGATACCCACACTAACGATATGCATTGAAATACAAGGCTCGGAGCAATCTTGCAGACACTTAGTGGAGGGCTGCTTTGTACAAAAGGGTACAATTCATCATCACAGCGTTTATCACACCTTGGACATGTACTCTAGTTATTTACCTAGTGCTTGTTGAAAGGTTTTCATCTACAAGATTCAGTACTCACTCCTCAGTATGCACCATTCGGCGCTGTCTAGGTATCCCACCGCGACATTCCTGCAAAACGACCTGTATCCCAAGCTCTTTGCATAAGGTAAACAATTTTACGCGGCCTTGAATGATAACTAGGAAAGCGATCTGCATACACTCGCGAAGCGTCGGTAGCATTTTGATTCCATTTGAGCCTTATCTTCATTTTAAATTAAAAAATTTTCAAAAGAGAAAATTCTATGTGATGCCGTACCGAGACGTAAGAAGTATAGAGTAATTCTACTAGACGTGATCTTATTTTGTTTCTAGGAGTGCTTGGTGGTGTTTTCCCTTTGAAGCAATGGAAGCCTTGTCCGTTCATCTCATGTGGGTCGCTGCAGCGACTTATTGTACCGTTTTAGCACCCAAAAATCTTCTTGCTACACTCATTGGAGTCTGCGGTATGGCCCACTATAGCATTGGGAGAGGAAGTGGAAGCTTCCTAGGAGGAAATATCATAGCCAAATTTGGAATTCGGCAATCTTTCAAGCTCATGGGATACGTAGCAGGATTTTCTGGATGTGCTTATGCCTTTCTTCATTGTACATGGCTCAAACATGTTGTTATAGACGACGATTATGATAACGGTAATACCTATATTCATTTTTTTAATCTCAGACTGTTTTTTATGAAAAACAACACAATGACTCCCATACTTGGGTGACTAACTTTTTTCCTATGCCAATTGGCGAGGAATCATCGTAATCACCAAGGACTTACCCAGAGGGGGGACAGAAGGGAGCCCAAACGACACTGAGTATGAGGGCATGTAAATAAAAAATGGAGCTTGGACAGTTTGGAAATTCAAACTATTTCCGAATTTATTCTAAGTCGTTTTTATTTTTTTCTTGCTTTAATCCGAAACAAAACTTTTGCAACATTCACATTGTCTGCAAATCTCAAACAAATTACACAATAACATTACTACTTTTTCCCTTCTGCACGGTGGCATAATCAGGATTTCGATCTGACGTTTCAGCTCTCAGTTTTTTTTAAATTATACTGTTTTCAATGTCTCATTGTTACCCTTGGACAATATAAATGACTTACGTTGTGTTGTTCCTCATTCGATGAGTTTAAACCAACTACATCAAGTTAGAAGATTGAAATTTTAGATCAATGAGTAAAATGCTATCATCTTTCATATTCTACGAGATAAATGAGTATATGATATATACTAAGTGACATATAAATACGAACACCCAGTTTAAATGGTTTTATTTTAATAAAAGTTGGTGAATGTATTTATCTTACTGTAACTAACAAGTGAAAAAATGTTCAGCCTTATAAGTTGGACATTCCGGTTTTTATACTGCTTTTTTTTAATTCACTAACGCTCTAAAAATGAATATTTCAGCCGGAGTAAAGAATCAACGTTGGCGGATTTTGGTTCTTGACATCCTTTACGATCGGTTACGATGCCTAGAGTACGGAGACCTGTACGATTTCGTCAACTTAGTGAGTTTGATAGGGGCCGTATAGTGGGACTTCGGGAAGCTGGACTTTCTTTTCGGGCAATTGCAGTTAGAGTGCAAAGAAGTGTAGACACTGTGGTTAGGTGTTGTCAGGCATGGCTTCGAGAAGGCCGTACGCAAAGAGCAAGGGGCACTGGACGCCGCGGTAGATCAACAGACCGTGAAGATGGCCGCCTAAGATTATTGGCCTTAAGGGACCGTTTCTCCACTACCAGGCCCATTGCAAATGAATGGTTTGCAGAACACGGAAGACCTATTGGCATGCGAAGTGTTTACCGACGAATGAGAAGTTTTGGCTTGTTTTTATACCGGCCACACTGGGTCCTCCCTTTAACTCGAGAACACCGACGTAATCGCCTTGAGTGGTGCAGACAACGGTCACTCTGGGATCAGGAATGGAACAGTATTGTCTTTAGTGACGAGTCTCGATTTTGTTTAGGCATGCACGATGGTCGTGCCAGGGTTAGAAGGCGACGTGGTGAAAGGAGGAATCCACAGTTTTTTGTTGAAAGACATGTTCATCACACTGTTGGAGTTATGGTTTGGGGTGCTATAGCTTATGGTTCCAGGTCACCTTTAATCTTCATCAGAGGTAACATGAACGTGCAGCGTTATATCCACGAAGTTCTAGAACCCCATCTTTTACCCTATCTTGACACCCTGGCAGATCCAACTTTCCAACAAGATAATGCCCGACCACATGTTGCAAGAGTCACAATAGACTTCTTTCAACATAATGATGTCACATTGTTACCATGGCCACCAAGATCTCCCGACTTATCCCCAATTGAGCACGTGTGGTATATGATGGGTAGGAGATTGCTCAATTTGCAACGTCCTCCTCAGACTCTAGAAGCACTTCGAGAGAAGTTGGTGGTTGCCTGGAATGAGATACCACAGGAGGACATTGACCACCTGATCAGAAGCATGCGTAGGCGCGTTGGAGAATGCGTAGCACATCAGGGTGCATCCACACATTATTAAAGGTCAAAGGGCTTTAAAGCAGTGCAATCATTTTGAAATTTTTATCATTTACTTATTTATGCTTCATTAAGTACTTATACAAAATTTTATTGAAATAAAACCATTTAAACTGGGTGTTCGGATGTATATGTCACTTAGTATATATAAGATCGCAATGATGAAAATATGACAAATTTGATTTTGAAATCATTCTAGAACAAACTAAGTACATATCCTTCTACCAACGATCAACGGACAGAAGGACCGACAGTTCAACATAAACAAGTGGCTTTTCGTGATGTACATGTCATATAACGTCCAAAAACACATATCTCGTTTTCGAGATTTTTCACAATAACAATAATTCACGTGATAAGTAAAACATGGAAGTCATAATTAGTAGTGTTAGAAATGTGTTCCAAGTAGGCAGACTTTATATTTCACATGTAATTACTTTGGTGGACGTTAAATCATACGAGGGACACTAGAAAAGAAATCTACCTAACCATAAAAAAGCAATTGAAATGTACAAGCATGATATGTCAAATAGTGGAATGTGTTCTAGCCTTACTTATAAAGTTTGAGCTAGTTTCGATGATTAGTTTCCAACTTGAGTAGTGAATTGTGAGGAAACATGAATAACTTAAAATTAGAGTAGCACAGTGTCCTAAAAACAGTTCTTGAGAGTACGGATGTCGTCTATAGGGATGATGCACCATCATATTACACAATAAAGTTTTGATCGAAACAATTTCGATGGGGGCGTGAATCCATAGAAGACGATCCCAGAAGTGGAAGGCCATAAAGAGCAACAAATGATGAAATTACTCAAAAATTTTGAGTCATGGCTCTCGAAGGTCGTCGTATGAAGGTCTCTACCATTATTATGGCATTGGATATATCGGAACCCAGCGTAATAACCATCTTGTACGACAATTTGAACATGAGTAAGGTGTCAGCCAGGTGGGTTGAACGACTGTTGACACCAGAACAAAAAGGTCGAAGATTTCAGGAAGTCATTTGGAAACTGACCAACGGTGACGGGCGACCAGACCCAGATGCATAATTGGAATCCTGACTCAAAAACAGAATCCAAGCAGTGGGTTCAAACAGGGTGTACCTCAAAAAGGCATGGACGAACCCCTTTGCTGGAAAATAGATGGCAACAGTTTTTTGGGACATCAGGGACATCCATCACATTGAACACATGCCAAAAGGACATGTGCGGACGTCTATGAGAACACGCTGAAAAATTTACGTAAAGCAATCAAACAGAAAAGACCCAATTTTTCCAATCGAGACCATTTGTGCAGGAATGCAACTTCGTTGAGATAGACCATCCACCCTATAGCTCGGACTTGGCCCCGTCTGCCTTTTATCTGTTTAGATTTCTAAAAAAAATAAAAAAGCACCCGTCGATATATTGGAAACAAGATTATCTTTTGCTTCATGGCTAGGTAGATTTCTTTTCGCAGTTCATGTGGCGTTAAGTTTGGGAATAAACAATCCAATCAATAAGATAAATGCGTAGGGAGTTGGCCTACTTGACCCCATATTTTTTATAATTTTAGAATCAAAAGTGAAATTGAAAAATGGAGAACCGAAGTACAAAGATCAGTCCACTATGGTTAGCTTGGAAAGACTGACTTTAATGGTGGAATATAACCAAATTGGGTCACTGACGTCTCTAGGAAGGAATCACAGTATAATGCGTACTAGAAGTAGTAGCATCAGAAGAGGAAGTCTGGGCAATAATCCGGTTAGAACCAAGAGTTCTAATTCTAAGACAGATTTACTTAAATCAGCTATAGAAATTACGCACGGAAAGGCATCTAACACACACCTCAAGATGTCGAACAACCATATCAGCAAGCAAAATTCAAAGGTAAACATCATTATTTGGGTGTGCTACTAAGCACTGTGAGCTAAGAAAACATCTCAAATGAGACTAAGTGTCAAACTATTACGTAGTAGTATTGATTAACGTATTATACCTGAAGAAAGTGATCCTAATACGAGTACTACATGCCTGTGTCTAAAAAAATATCCGAGATGAGATACCGTGGCGTCATCTGTCAGAATTTGTCACAGCTATGTTTCTCCTCTCCTTCTTCTCTAATTAGGAATCTAATTCTAAAATGTTAGTGCCGCTTAAATGGCGCTGTAGCTAACTATATAAACGTAAATAAGCATATAATTGTCACTAACCTTTTAAAAGTAGATTTTCTATTATTGAGGAGATGAGAAACAGTTGTGACAAATTCTGACAGATAGCGCTGCGATATCTCACTTCATCTCGAATAATCTTTTTAACGCGGGAATATAGTATTAGGTTGGCTATCATCAGGTAGAATACCTTAATCAATGATATTAGAGATATGAACATTAAAATTGGCACTTCAGCACATGCTGTGCTTCCCTACCCGAAAGTCCATTCTATGGGAGCGTTGGCCTCCTATGGCTAATGTAATAATAATAATACCTGTACACTGAGAAAAATGTTAACTAAAGTAATTAGAATTTTAATTAAACCAATTAAAGAGTTAACTATGGATAGTTCAATTAAATTTAATAACCGTTTACTGGAGTACACCATTTTTTTTTTAATGAACTATTAAACTGACTTCACCTGCTCCACGTAAAGCAAGAGGATACTTGGAGCGGTTGATGGTCGAGCCATGAGTAATCCTTAGGGAAGAACGTACAAGGGGCTATGATCTCAACACCAAAATACAGATAATAGGAGTCGGGAACTGATCACATTTAATATTGTTTTAATTAGTTTTACTGAGTAGATCGAATGTAAATTTTTTGTTTTTAGGAATGTGTGAGCAGCACTCCTAAGCTACATCAAAGAAGTGCCAGTCTGATACCAGACAAGGATTTAGAGAAACTCATACCAAATGAGAAGGACGAAATTATTTACGACCAAATAAAAAAGACAGAATCAACGCATATTGAAGATGAAACGCATAATGATGAAGATAAACCTTAATATTTGCTAAAAGGATGTCTATTTCATTTTGGCGAAGTATTATCTAAATCTTATTCTATTTATGTACTGAATCTTCTTTTTATAAAAGTTGAAATATATAAAACAAGTAATTAAGGAGAAAAATATATCCGATATTTTTGTATGGACATTGAAAAAATAGGACCTATAAAGCTACAATTGCGTGACCTTTCACCATATCCTTATACTTTTGAGTTTGTTCACATTAATTAAAACTGGAATCTAAGCGGACCGACCAAGTGAGACGAGACGAAAATCTTGTATTACGCTGGTTGGATGCCCCTTAACCCATTAAGGACCACTATCAGAAAAAAACATTTTTTATTTCTCTCAAAATATTCCGACATTTATAAACATTCTAAAAGATACCAAATACAACAAAGTACAAATTCCATCTTTTTAACGCAACATTTGTAAAATATACAAAAATTACTATATTCTTGATAAAAGTCTTTGGAACAGTGGAAAAACTAGTATAGCCAACATCTGGACAATTCAATTAATTAATTTAGAACACTGCCTCATATTTCTTGTATTTATTTATATCTGTGATCTAAAACTCATATCTGTTTTAACGGGTAGGTATGTGTTTTATAGATAGCTTGAATTATTTTCCCAGAAGAAAAAATGGCATTACTAAATAAAATCTCCCTTATTCACCGTAAATATCGGAACTTCTTATTTCTAGAACTGAGAACGAAGCAGCAGAATCACTAAAAAACTCTTTAACGGTGCGACACGCGCTCTCTATGTAGCTAAGGCGCACAAAGCCGCCAGTGAATCAGACGCTCTGGGCAAAACTTTGCCATCAGGAGCATAGAAACGGGAGGAGGTGTGAAAGTGCAAGACGCCAAAGTTACCGACACCGCTTGTTGCAGGAGGATAGTGTAGGCTATTATTCAATAGAGGGCACCTCATTTTATTGTGGTGGTGCCATCTATTAGATTAATAATTAACAATAGTAACAAATGAGGTAGGTAACTGCCGGACCTTCAGCTAGGCCATCTATTAATCAAAAATCGTACTAAATAGTTACAGCGTTGCCGGCTATTATATAATTATTCATTTTTGAGATAATGTAAAATGTAACAAAATTAAATAAGGTACCAAACGTTTCACAGAAATTGCTTTATTAACCGAACCACAGGCGTGTTTGGTTTCTTCCCCCGACTTGTGTTCCATGTTCAGTTTTTAGGAATGTGTGAGCAGCACTCCTAAGCTACATCAAAGAAGTGCCAGTCTGATACCAGACAAGGATTTAGAGAAACTCATACCAAATGAGAAGGACGAAATTATTTACGACCAAATAGAAAAGACAGAATCAACGCATATTGAGGATGAAACGCATAATGATGAAGATAAACCTTAATATTTGCTAAAAGGATGTCTATTTCATTTTGGCGAAGTATTATCTAAATCTTATTCTATTTATGTACTGAATCTTCTTTTTATAAAAGTTGAAATATATAAAACAAGTAATTAAGGAGAAAAATATATCCGATATTTTTGTATGGACATTGAAAAAATAGGACCTATAAAGCTACAATTGCGTGACCTTTCACCATATCCTTATACTTTTGAGTTTGTTCACATTAATTAAAACTGGAATCTAAGCGGACCGACCAAGTGAGACGAGACGAAAATCTTGTATTACGCTGGTTGGATGCCCCTTAACCCATTAAGGACCACTATCAGAAAAAAACATTTTTTATTTCTCTCAAAATATTCCGACATTTATAAACATTCTAAAAGATACCAAATACAACAAAGTACAAATTCCATCTTTTTAACGCAACATTTGTAAAATATACAAAAATTACTATATTCTTGATAAAAGTCTTTGGAACAGTGAAAAAACTAGTATAGCCAACATCTGGACAATTCAATTAATTAATTTAGAACACTGCCTCATATTTCTTGTATTTATTTATACCTGTGATCTAAAACTCATATCTGTTTTAACGGGTAGGTATGTCTTTTATAGATAGCTTGAATTATTTTCCCAGAAGAAAAAAAGGCATTACTAAATAAAATCTCCCTTATTCACCGTAGATATCGGAACTTCTTATTTCTATAACTGAGAACGAAGCAGCAGAATCACTAAAAAACTTTTTAACGGTGCGACCGACACACGCTCTCTATGTAGCTAAAGCGCATAAAGCCGCCACTGAATCAGACGCTCTGGGCAAAACTTTGCCATCAGGAGCATAGAAACGGAAGGAGGTGTAAAAGTGCAAGACGCCAAAGTTACCGACACCGCTTGTTGCAGGAGGATAGTGTAGGCTATTATTCAATAGAGGGCACCTCACTTTATTGTGGTGGTGCCATCTATTAGATTAATAATTAACAATAGTAACAAATGAGGTAGGTAACTGCCGGACCTTCAGCTAGGCCATCTATTAATCAAAAATCGTACTAAATAGTTACAGCGTTGCCGGCTATTATATAATTATTCATTTTTGAGATAATGTAAAATGTAACAAAATTAAACAAGGTACCAGACGTTTCACAGAAATTGCTTTATTAACCGAACCACAGGCGTGTTTGGTTTCTTCCCCCGACTTGTGTTCCATGTTCAGTTTATTGCTATGACATTCGACATTCTGACATTTAACCTCAAACAATTTTTAGGGTAGCAATTTATTTATGCATTCTCAATTAAAATTATGGATATTATTTTTGTAAGTCTCAAAGTATAGTTGATCGACGATGGATGGGGAAAATGATAAATCTTCGTTTTGGAAGAAAAATGTGAAGACTGTACCAGGAAGGTATACATAAACATTAAAAACGTATACAACAGTTGTTTTGATTCCAATATTTTCAGGCCAAGCCCCAAACGGGATGGAAAAACATCTTCTAAGGGTAAAACACCAACATCAACGTCTTTTCAGGATTTTCAAGCTTCTGTTAGTGATGCCTGGGATATGGATGATGACGAATTTTGCGTTATATCAGGACTAGAAAGTAATATTTTCTTGCAAACATCTAGACAAATTATCTAATATTCAACGTTTTTCTAGACACAAAAATATCAAAGAGAGTTTCCCAGTCAGCTGCTATAAATGTACTGAATACTCACAGATGTACAACAGAGGTTGAGAGTCCCCCAGAGGAACAAGTAACAACAGACAAGCAGTTGCTTCCAAATTGTGATAACAGTGCTAAAGTGAATCGAATACCTGGTAGACCTAAGCAGTTACATTGTCTGAACCCACCTCAAGAAGAAGATAGTGAATCTAAGCTGGAACGTTTTCTGACTTTACTTGAGAACCCACCTTCTTTGCAAGAGTTGTGTAAGCTGAGTTGGTCAGGAATTCCTGTCAAAGTTCGAGGCATCACATGGAGGCTGCTATCTGGATATCTACCAATTAATATAGAAAGAAGAGATGGAGTCTTGGAGAGAAAAAGGAAAGATTATTGGACCTTGGTGGAAAAATACTATTACACTGAGCATGATGAGACTAACCGTGATATTCAACATCAGATCAATATAGATGTGCCAAGAATGAATCCTTCTATACCCTTATTTCAGCAGAAAACTGTCCAGCTGATGTTTGAAAGGATACTGTTCATTTGGTCTATTCGGCACCCTGCCTCAGGTTATGTTCAAGGAATTAATGATTTAGTCACTCCTTTCTATGTAGTTTTCCTCCAGGAATTTATACCAGATAGCAGTTCTTTTGAGACTTTCAATGTGACTGAATTGACTGAAGATCAGAGAAAAATAATAGAGGCTGATTCATTTTGGTGCCTTTCTAAATTCCTGGATGGTATCCAAGACAACTATGTATTTGCTCAAATTGGGATCCAAAAGAAAGTTTTGCAGCTAGAAGAATTGATTAAAAGAGTAGATGAGCCTTTACACAGACATTTGAAGCAACACAATGTTTGTTATTTGCAATTTTCGTTCCGCTGGTTGAATAACTTACTAACAAGAGAGCTTCCATTACGGTGCACCATAAGACTGTGGGATACTTATCTGGCAGAAAATGATAGCTTTGCGACTTTCCAACTTTATGTCTGTGCAGCATTTTTGCTATATTGGAAAGAAGATTTGCTACAGGAGCATGATTTTCAAGGATTATTATTACTGCTCCAAAATCTCCCTACTCAATCATGGACCAGCTCTCAAGTCAGTGTGCTAGTAGCAGAAGCGTACAAATTGAAAGTTATGTTTGCTGATGCTCCAAATCATCTTCAAAGTAACTCTGGTGATAGTTGAGTGAGTTATCCTCATTGTTCAATGTTAGTGTTTATATTGAAGTTTTGAGTTTCTTGTTTATTGTTAATGTACACATCTTCACATATTTTTATACTGTATCTATCGTAAATCGAAATTTAAGGTTATAATAAATTTTAGCAAAATTTGATCCAACTCTTTGACTTTTTTCTATTGAACTTGTATGTGCTGATTTAGGTGAAAACTCATCCTTGAGTAAATCAGGTTTGTAGATTCCAAATTAATATAACCCATGGGGGATCTAAAACAACACATGTTCCACCTCAAATTCAGCTTCATGACAATGCACAATTTTTCAACTATCCCCAATTTTACCTATGTCTACAAAGTTTTAAAGTCTTCTACAGGTAACGAAAATAGAATTTTGTCACACGGGATTTTTTTTAAACCGCTTATTATTTTTAATATAGGGGATAAATATAGTGCGTAGATTAAGAATCCGATATCATTTTGACTTTATGAGCCACTGACCATCCTGCCCTGATTCATGTTTTATTTTTCACAACGCCGTTAGAAAAACGAATATTGTAGATAGTATCCCATCTCTACAATTCATAGTAATTACTCTGCTGAGATTTCTGAGCTAGATAGCCATCACTAGCATGTCATTGTTCTCTCTGCCAGTGTTGCCAAGTGCTATTAGTCAAAGACAGCAAAATACCAGCACATCGTCGTTGTTCTGTTAAAAACTCCTATGCATTTAGAAGAACTTTTTATAGAAAACATAAGAACTTTTGAATTTAAAAACTGGTTCCGTTTCAATTCACAGAGAATTATTAGAGTTTCTTACTAAACTCTTGTACGGTCACGGAGCTCATATTTAACTATACAGATATTCCGAAAACTCCGATGTGGAAAAATTGTTGCATAGGAGATTTCATCAAAACATCGACGACATCATTGTTAATTTGAAAAGATTCGTAGGCAAATTTTGTATATATGGTAACAGTATGTGGCAGCGCTGCGAGACATTTATCATTAGGGATGACGTTTGGAATGTCAACCTGACAACAACAGAAAACAAAAAATGATACTGTAAATGAAATGCATTTAAAAAAAAAGAAAACGCAATGAATGTTATTAAGATGTGAAAATGGGTTCTTCAAAGAGACACCATAGAGGCCTACATCATGCCTAAAATATAATGTATGTGTCAGGAAAAGCCATAACGTAGAAGAAAATACAAAATGGGCTGGCTCACTTGTTGTCAGTGCAAGTCAAAAGACGAAAAAGTAACAGAGTTAGATTTTTCCCGATGTGGAATTTCGGATATACCAGATGAAGTGTACGCCAATTCACCAACATTAGAAGTTTTGCACCTTGAAGGGAATAAGGTACATCATATGCTTAACAGTTCCATGTACATTTGGACTCAATCTTTCAATCCTTTTTAGCTGAAAGACTTGTCCCCTCAGTTGTTCCAATGCATAGATTTAAGATACTTGAATGTCAGTGACAATGAGATAAGAGCAATACCACCTTTAGTATCCAAATTAACAAACCTACAAGTTTTGATATTCAGCAAAAATGGTAAGATATATTTCAAAAGTTACAAATTAAACATGTATTCAAAAGTTCACATGTGTCTTTTTTGCTATTGATATTTTGTCTAACTATATCCTTTTTTTTATTTACGATATTTTCATGCAACATTCAGTGTTTGGTATATCTTATTTTTGCATATAGTTTTAGAAGGGGTGCATCCAGGCCTAGAGAAACTAAGCAAGCTGACTGTATTAGATCTCAGTATGAATGACCTAGGAAAAGTCCCAGATGCTATAATGAGCCTTATACATTTGCAGCAGCTCTGTTTAAATGACACTGGAATTGACTTTGTGCCTGCCAATATAGGTAGACTATCCAACTTACGAGTCTTAGAACTTAGAGATAATAATTTATGTGAACTTCCTAAATCTATAAGAAGGTTGACTAATCTGCAGAGATTAGATGTTAGTGATAACAACTTGTCTAATTTGGTAAGTGCTTGCATCTAAAATAGTGTTGAAAGTTCCCTATTTAAACTCTTTTTAGACAGAGGTATGTGAATCACATGGAAACCTAACTGAGCTCTGGATAAATGGAAATAAGATCACAGAACTCTCAGTTTCTATCACACATCTAAAAAAACTGAATGATTTTGATGCTTCTTACAACAACTTAGACTCAGTACCAAAAGAAATAGGGCACTGGACAAAAATAACCAACCTGATATTAAGCTTCAATAACTTATCATTACTTCCAAAAGCTATTGGAAACCTGAGAAACCTTCAGGTACTAAAGCTTGAATCAAATTGCCTGGAAGAATTGCCTAGCACTATTTGTAAATTAGTTAATTTGGAAGAACTTAACTTACAGAACAATTGCTTGTTGAAATTGTCTAGTGGAATTGGCCATTTAAGAAAACTGGCAACATTAATTTTATCTGATAACAAACTGCAGCAGTTACCTCCAGGTAAGAATATTATGTTCAATATCTCTAGAGCGAACTAAAAAGAAGTATACCGAAGCATGAAAATCCAACTTCATATGGATTTTTTTGACATGCTAAAAATGATGGAGCGTTAAACTTCAGAATTTTCAAATTCAGAGTATCGAATTTTTCATTTATTTTCATGTTTAAATACTTCCAGAAATTGGCAGTTGTTGTGAACTATCAATATTGAACATTCACAACAATCAACTAGAGAAGTTACCAGAAGAAGTAGGGCATCTGCAAAATCTAACAACTCTAGGACTTATTGGCAACAAGCTAACATATCTGCCCATAACAATATCTAAACTAAGGAATCTTAAAGCTCTCTGGTTAACACCAAACCAGACACAACCTTTGATTCACCTTCAAAATGAACAGCTTCCTGATGGGCAGGTAGTCCTAACCTCAGTAGTGTTTCCTCAAATGCCAAGTAGAGATCTTCCACCTGTACAATATCCATCTAGCAACCAGGTGTCCCATATAACATTCAACACAGATAGGCCAGAGAAAGAGACTAGGGATACTAACATTTCTCTAAGTAGAACACCTACACCACATCACAAAGAACTTAGAAGACTCAGAGAGACTTTGAAAGGCACTCATCTACCTAACAGACATGCTCTTAACATTTCCGAGATCAAAGAGGCTAAAGTAACATATATAGCAGGTAAGAATGATATGGGATTTAGGATTTTGTCTAGGGGAGGCGCAAACGATATTTGGGGCTGGTATTTTTTTAACCTCAGAGGAACTTCTGGATTTTATCCTATTATTGCTCCTTAAATTCATTATGTTTTATCTGGTCAATGTCAGCAGGATTTTGAGGGACCCTGAGACATATCCCGGTCAATTCCACACAAAACAATGCCTTTGATGGTGAAAACGAACATGACACTGTAAAATTCACATTATCGTGTGGATGCTAGGTGAGACAAAGAAGGATGTCTATAGACCATCTATAGGTCGTGTCTTGAGACCGTCTCCAGACTGCCTATAGACAAGTTGCGCAACAGGGTCTACAAGTGTGTACTAAGCTTGAGGATTAAGACTCTGAACTGCCCATTAAACAGATCAAGTAATTGATGCAAATACTAACACAATCAAGCACTTCTATTATATCAGCAGGTGACAAAAATATCAATACATATAGTAAATTATTTTTTGAAATTCAATATAGATGTTACCGTTATTTTTCCGACTTTCGTTGTCGAACTTAAACTTACGGTATAGTTGTTGTTTTCTCAGTTTTCGAATCGGTGTTGATCGCATGTAAAAATGTTGGAAATCTTCGGGAAAAAACTATATCTGTTAGATCGTAATTATTTTGATAATGTGTGTTTGTATGAAACGACAGGAATATAGTGCTGTACATATTCAAGTGAGGTGCAGAAGCTCTGTGATTTAAATGAATTAAATATAGCAACATAAATAGACACATTGCGCGGGAAGAGATGCGGGACGTGTGGTATTGACTTTGAGCATCGATGGTCGCATTTTCTGGACAGGCGCACTGCTAAACAAATTTCATAAATGTCCATTTCTAATTTAGGCGTTCATCTAACAGTGCTTCGCTGCAACATCAACTTCGAACAAAATCAGTCAAGCTTTACACGCTTTTCAAATTACTATTGAGCAACAAACAGAACATAAATCACTTTTTAAGTGCAATCTGTATAGCTAATATATTACTCAGATTTGTCACAAGTCACAATACTCGTATATACGTAGAAATGTGAAAAGTAGCTTTCCACTTTTATGAATTGCAGTTAAAAATCATTATAAAATAAATAATTTTCAAAACCTTACATACAAATAGGTGCCAAAACCAGAAACATAGTAAAAGATGTCAGCAATCAATTAAAGTTCGCTTTTCCCTATTACTGGATTTTCATATTTTTATGTTTGAAGAATTTTCTTTTTTAGGTGACATGAATGCTTCTCAATCAAGTCTAAATGGACACGAGACTGAAATGGCTGAAAGCCTATGTGACATCACAAGCACAAGAGAAAGTAACAAGACTCCTCCAAAACAACCTCCTCCTTATCACATAGCGGCAGCCTACTCAAAAAACGCACATCTATTCGCGCATAATCATAATCCTCCAAGTCCTCAAGATCAACCAAAGCAGTTTAGTCAACAACAGCCTACAAACATCCATATGCCCACTCCTCAACTACCTAGCAATAGAAATCATGTTTTACCGATGGATAGGAATATACAGACTTTGCAAATTGATGAGAGTAGTAAGTATTGGTTTTTCATTTTTCTTTTCTTTTTATTACAGAAAGATTTTTTCATAATTCTGAGTACCATCATTTATGAACATATTCTATCAGAGGATACCCAAATTTAATTATAAGCTGTGCATTTTCCATGGCACCATCAACCACTTGTGCTTACAACTGTACACAGTTTTATTTAATGATTACCAGTAATTACAAGGGCGCAATCCTGAACCAAATTTAAGTTAAGTTCTTTTAGAAAAATCCTTAAAATAGAATCATTTCATATGACTGATATATGGCATTTTTGAGCCATATTTTGCAAGTCTATGGAATGTATACGTATATTTTGACCACCATCTATAGGTGTTCAAAAGAACTGGGAATATGTAATGTTAGGAATAACTATAGAGAAGGTTGAAGAATGTACCTATGTACATTTTTACAGGTAATAAAATGATGTCAACTGGTTCAAATAATACAGACGACTGTATTCAAGGAAAACATGTGAGATGGCCTTTTGGGAGACATACAGTATGTCAAGTTATGGAGATTGAAATACCCGAATCTTACACTCCCAATGACTTCCAGATTGTTGTTCAAAACGATGTAAGTTACACCAAATATAAAATTGATGAGTTATGAAAACATTCCATTTTTAGGGAATATTTGTGAAGGACGTATATCCTCACACAGAGCTATGCGAAAAACTACAACCAGGTGACAAAATTTTGACGTTTGACGAGGTAGACTACAGTGTTGTTAACCCACTCGATGCATACCATGACGCTTGTCAACGGATGACAACTGTCAGAATGATGACAGTATCTAGAAGGCAACCTCCCTAAATGTTATTTCCGAATATGTTATAGTGCAATTTTCTTCAAGTGAGAAGCTTCTAAAGGGTGGTATTTGGCTCATAATGAGTCCTTAGCTCAATGTGTTTATAAACATCATTAACATCGACTTGTTTACGGCCAATAACATCTATCTGCAAAATTGCCAATTGTTCAGGAAAGAGTAAAGTATGATTCTTTAGAATCCTAATGCGGTATGTGTCCGAATATGGTAAGATCTTAGTTCATTGGTTCTGGCTACTTGTTTGTAAATAATATGTTACTCATTTTCATCGACAATTGTACTTTGCCACATATTTTTCAAGATAGGAGGTATTGACAGGTGTTTGTCTTGCAGATATGAGATTTTGAAATCAAGTACATTTATTCAAAATAAATACAAAATAACGATTTTTGAAGTAGAGTGTCATAGAAGTTATGGCAGTCATCAGGCAGAACCTGCTTGAGTAACTGCAAATGTTAGAACTTTGACATCTTAGGCTTTGAAGGTAATTCCCTCCAATCTTCGTCAAATTGAAGTTTATAACTGATAGATTCTGCCATATTATATTTTAAGGAGCTCAGGTCTCTAACAGTTGGTTCGTTTGTTTTTTTTACCGACGAATACTGCTGTACCTTAGGAAGGACGGTCTTGAGTTGTCTTTGAAAAAATAATTCCCTAGTTTTGTTGCTTCATATGGGTACGGTTCGGTCCGAGCTTCCTTGGTCGCATAAATATAGTTGCTTGCTAAGATGATGTTTCGACCCTTTAGTTTGCGTCTTTAACAATGAATATCCAAGGATCCTGATTATTGTTGTCCTAGATTGACGGATCACAGTTTCGAAGAATACATTCAAATTCCATGTCAACGGGCATATTGAACAATGACAATGAACCCTTCAAAAGATCTTCAGTATCAAAACTTAGTTTTGTAAAGACGAGAGCCTCGAACTCAAAATGTCTTGGCTTTTGGAATCAACAGCTTAGTTTGAAATACTTTCTAATTCGATCTCCGTTTCAATCGCACTGATTCTGGTAAACATAGCAAGCTTTTAATTTTTTTTTTCATGTTGAATGGTTGAGACGTTGATCGCTAGGTGAGCTGGTAAAATCTTTTTTCTGTATTACCATGATTTCTTATCTTCTGGTAGCCATGTACTAAAGCAAAGCAATATGGTGCTGCTGATTCTTAGGTCTGGCTGATAAATAAAATCACATTTGCTTACAAAAGAATCATGCAGTACAGCAATGAGTTCAGCTGTCTTATAAAGATGCTAAGAACCAACTGAAACTATCAAATCATTCTAGTTAGGCAAACTTACTTTAGTTTTACGTAAAACGGAGTAGATATAACGCAATTAGCGCTCCAACAACTGTAGAGCAACACATTTTATGTTTGTTTTTCAAAATTACTGATTTATTATAATGCTTTGTTACCATTATAAACTGCTGAGATAGAGGAAGGTAATGTAGGTATGTAATACAAACAGAGCTATTGAAATAATTTCTATCTACAATAAAAACACTGGAAATACTCTTTCGTCATATATCTCGTTTCTGCACATGGTTTAAACGTTAAATTAAAATCTATTTGCATACATAAATATATACAGAAATATTTTAAGTCGTACTTTTAACTGAAAATCGTTGCAATGATACACGATATCTCAGATGTAATCCATCTTCATTTGATTTGAAAAATCGCGCAAAAATGTATAGATTCCTTCCATAGGAGGAATTTCTGTTCGATTGATCTTGGAAAAACGAATCACAAATTGGTAGATAGGAGATATTGGCAGTAAACAGTCGATATTCCACCAGAAGATACCCAATTCATTTGAGAGTCATGCTATATACGTGTCGACCACCGTCTTTAATCGCCAGCCTTGCCAACTGGGACTGTTGTCGCAGGTTATGGGATTTCCTTTTTCATCATTAAGAATTTCTGAGAATACGTAATATTAGGAATAATTGCGAGAGAGATTAAGGGATGATGATTCCTTGAAAGATTAATGTTACGTTTGAAAATAAACAACTTTGATAGGAAAATGGAGTATGCTTTTATTACTCCTAAGAGAATTGCGATTCTACTGTGTGATGATACGAGTCCAAAGCAAACATGCAAATACAGCATAGGATTGGGCATCTTCTTAGATTATATATATGATTGTTTATTAATCATGCCCAAAAAATTGAGAGTCCTCCGCGTGTTTTGAAACACGGTAACACTTTTAAATTTCGGAAGTAATTACATTGTTGCAATGTTTCCAAGTTTTCAAATTTTTGTACGAGATGTTTATTGATATGACAACGAAATATATTGATATTACATTTTTGAAATATTCTGAGTGTTTAAATTCCTATATATGTAATGTTGATTGTAATTTCAAACCCTTATTGCAGCATGTACACTTTTTATAGATGTAAGATCTCAATGTTTCCATTTTTATGTAATCAGTGTTTGAAATTAAGTTATGTTGTATAAAAATAATTTATTCTAAAATATTTATAACAATTTGTTACACAGGTGTTATATATTTCATTACGTTGGTGCCAATATAATCAAAATACGTAATTTAAATCTTAGGTAAGAGACTTTTTTGTATATTTTGAAAAATTTTCTTTCCCAAATTGTCCACAAAATTTTAGTGAGACAGTTAAGTTATTCCGAGTCATTTGACAAAACATCAGTCACTCAACGACTGTGACATTATTGGTAAAACACAAAAAATGCATTCAAGAAAAGTGTCTCGGTAGTTAGTGAGTGAGGATGATGTTTATCAAATTACTGATATTGCACTCTCTAGAACGTTTTGTTGTGAAAAACATTTTGATGCCCTGGTGCCTTATTTTAAATGTTCGTTTTCTGGTTACCCCTCCCTTGTTATTCGCATTTTTTACTGTATACTGGGATGTATAAGCTATTTAATCCATTTACCTCATATTTGCTAACCTAGTTTTAAGTAAAAGGCTGTGATCTTCCTAATACATTTGAATCGGTCATTTCAAAAACCACTTCTTAACCCATATTTGATTAGAATAATGGAGAATATGACTATTTACTTTGAAGGCACACACGCACACACACTTTGAAGATATTAAAATAAAATATGCAAAATTAAAAGATGTGACACGTTAATAAGTTAATGT
This sequence comes from Acanthoscelides obtectus, assembly GCA_963669975.1. Taxonomy (NCBI): domain Eukaryota; kingdom Metazoa; phylum Arthropoda; class Insecta; order Coleoptera; family Chrysomelidae; genus Acanthoscelides; species Acanthoscelides obtectus. The sequence goes on along the minus strand of CAVLJG010000002.1, from coordinate 35,964,911 downwards.
ATTACAGTAATTCTCAATAATAATGCATAAAACATATCCCTTAAAACTTTATTTATGAATGATTAGCTTTTGAAAAATTCATATTGTGTGAATGATGAGGTTTTTGAAATGCCGATTCATTTAGTGTATTAAGTAGTTTCTGTAGTACTTGAATTTTCCAAGATGTTCACAAGTGAAGGCAATTTTTAAAAGTATGTTCACTTATGTACAAATAATGGATCAACTTTATTTATTAATATTAATAATTTAGAAGTCATTTATAGAGTCAGTATTAGGTATGCTGCAAGACTGATTTTGGATTAAAACTTTGCCCAAATAACAGGTTCTATTGATCTATTTAGTTATGTGTTTTAAACCATCTTAGATATTAGCTTAATTTTTCTCAGTAGCAATCTGTACTGTGTTAAAATATATCTAATGTTTGACTGGATTATATATTTATATACTTTTCTAATAAAAGTTATTGTAATTGACGACCATTAAAATTTTTCGTTATTTCTGTATATAAATAATATATTTTGAGGACCAAATTCGGCTGACGCACGCGAGTTCAATGTGTACGAGAGAGAAGCGCGAGGAGTGTGTAAAACACATATGCTAGAAAGAGATAGAAGCCGGCTGGATAGCGAAGCTCGTCGCCACGTTTTCTAGCAACGGTGACGCATGCACATGTTACACCAGTTGCTTGAATTAAGATGCATATTGAAAATATGCGTTAGCTTATTCTTTACTGACAATAACGATTTTATTTTGAGCGTACACATTTTTGAATTGTGAATTGTGTCGAATCTGTTCGGGATTGATTCCCGATCGGTCCCAACGCCGCTCCATTTGAGGTCGAAATGAAAGGTCAGGATCGCCAGAAATTCTGCAACAGGTATCATTGGTTCGTTTGACAACGCCACATCTAGTCCAGTGCTATTAGCGTCTATTTTTTCCAACAATTATTTTTTATTTTAAATTCTATTGAATGGCAACTGGTATGAAATAAGGAATGGGACGTGAGTCATCTGCCCACCGTAGGTTCGGACAGTGGCACGAATTCAAGAAGTTCACATTTCAGTAACCCTACTGCGTGTCACCATCATAGTTTTCGAAAAATTTAAAGTATAATCACTCAAACTTCGAAACGGCTTCTAGGGCAAATTTCAATGTACCTCATGTATGAAGATGAATTTTGATGTGGAATCGTCCGACACGAATCTGCTTTTGAATTTGGTGGTTGGTATTTGAATTCTCTAACTTGAGCACCAAATAACCTCGAGGTAAGTTTTTAAGTCATCTTATATATATATATATACATGTATATAAAGTAGGAAAATAATGGGCAAAATCCTCAAAAAGGAGGAAAGTGGATTCGAGCAGAAAATAGGGTAGGTAACCCGACCGATACGTATATACTACTAGTAAAAAGTGTGACGCCTGTGGCAAGAGTTCTCTTTCAGTTAGGGATAGAAATGCTAAATTTTAAAATGAGTTTGTAAAAAATTACTTTCAAGATTTGAAATGAAACTCCAGGGTTAAACTAAAGATAATTTATTTTACGACTTTTTTTCCAATAAATTAATACTGTTTAAGTACAAAAATCGAAGTAAAATGATTTACAAAAACAAAGTGAAACCTATTATGAGTATTAATAGTAGAAAAAAAATACATTTTTTGTAAAACACATATAACGGTACAATAATGGTTATAGTTTCTCAGTTCTCTTGTAGCTGTATTGTTTACTCTCGATATGTCGTCACTTACAGAATGTTTTGTGGCGACGAATTCTTTGAAAGTGATATGTGAGGGGCAAGGACAAGGGAGGAAGTAAAGAAGACCTGTGGAGCTATAACAAATGTTTTATTTTTTAATGAATGACATCGGCTACAACTATAATAGTGAGTAGTAAAGACATACCCACCAAATCAGCACACAATCAAATGCTACAATATTACGTTGAATTGCACGTTTACCCGGCAAAATAATTCTCTCCACATGACAAAAAAGTGAAATAGCATCGGATTTTCAAGAACGGCTATACTTTCTGAAAAGTACCAGGCACAAAACATATGGAATTTGAACGCCGGTCAAATTTAATCAAAATTCGATATTGATAGTTGGAATGCTTTCTATTTGAGATACAGGGTGTCAAAGATTAGAGCTTTAGCCACTGAGGGTACGCCTGGCACTTAGAAAGTTCCACAACTGAGAGAGTATTTCCGAAGATGAAAAAAAAAACGAATTATCCCAAAATCGTTATTTTTTCCTGGAATAATTTGAGGTGCGATTCTAAAATAAATCATGCATTCACGTTGCCAGTGTTTCTTCTATACAAGGTGGCATAATTAAAATTTCAACTTTATTTGTTCTTATGGACTCCATATTGGATTTTTGTACAGGTGAACAGAGTTTATATAAAAAAATGTATCTTAATCATAGAACACCGCCAAATACTATAATTAGACATCAATATTAGGAATATAGCAAATCATAATAATTTAAGGCACTATTAAAAGAAAGTATTTAAACACACAATAACACGAAAATTTTGGTAGTACTTAATCTTTGTTGAATATATTTTATGGATACTAACACAAAATTTCAGAAACATTTGATACTTTATTAAGTATCAAGTAAACGACATCATTATAGTTTATAGTATATACTTGATTTAGACTTTCTTTATATATTTCTAAAAAGCTTACAAAAAACACATTTCTATTGAGAATTTAGACTATAATGCTCTTGAAAAGGAGTTAAGGATTGGATCCCTAAGAGCCAGGAGAGATTCAGCAGATATTATTTTTGCTTATAAATTAATTCATGGTGTTTACCACTGCCCAGACCTGCTTCTAAAGCTAAATTTTTATGTTTCTCCTAGGCATTTAAGAGGACGCAGATCCTTTGAACCTTGTCGGCATAGAACTTTGTATGGCTCGAATAGTAGCATGGATAGGATAATGAGAAATTGTAATGACTGTGATATAGACCTTTTTAATACTTCACTATGCTCTCTCAAAAAGTTCCTTAAAGATAGAAATCTTAGCTAAAGTTTTAAAATGTCTCAATTGCTGGTGATGTTTGCTGTGTTGTTTAGTTGTTCAGTTTTTTTAGTTTTTTTTTAGTATTTGTTTGTAACTATTTTTATGCACGTTTTAATATTTTAATATTTTAATTTAGTAAATAGTCAAACTTTATGTTCATATGTTAGATTCTTTATTTAAGATGTGTGTGAATTTTATTAGGTTAAGATTGTACTTTTACAACCTGTAACCGAATGGGTTTATCCCGTAAATTTGTAAATAAATAAATAAATAAATAAATAAATAAATAAATATTGGTCGAGTAGATTGGCCAATGGCTAGACTCCGCCATTTGCATCATACTTTTAATGTTTTCTGTGACGTTATAAAGACATATATTATTATTATGTCAGAAATTGTCATTGCCAGACCTTAGTTCATTCAAAAAAACTGAATTTTCTAGATTGACCTTGAAATTGCCAGATATTTATTTGTTTTATATCATACGCCAAGCCGTCCAGTTTTTATGAACAGTTATAGGTGATAATCATTATAATAGAATATCATGACATGGATTGATATTATAAAACTTCAAATGGTTAAATTGCGGTCTTCCTGCAGTTGGTTTTAAATCATCGAATGAAAAACGTTTTCATATTATTCAATTTTAGTATTGAAAACGCTATCATTTTATGAGATGGAAACATTTTAAAGTAAAAGCCTGGACGTTGTTGCAGCTTCTTAAATACATTTCATATCTGCCATATCTTAATCGCTAACACGTATTGCAATCAAATCACATTAATCTGAGGTTTCATGTAGAGCGCCTCCATCATAAACTGAAGCACTGTTGATTTAATCGGGTAAACATTCAAGCCCAACTATTGAAAAATATAATTGTTTTGGAATGATGCTCAACAATTTAAGCGACGCGACGTCGTGTATTAGCAGTTTCCGAGATGCCAATAGTGAAAGTATTGTGATCACGTGATTTCATTATATCGTTAAGTACCCTCACCCTGGGTACCCACATGGGTTAATTCACCAATGTTTGACACCGTGTATCTCAAAGAGGAAGCATTTTTGGGCTTTTTGATCAGTACAACATGAACTATAGAATTTTTCATCAAATTTGCATATGTTTTGTGCCATCTTGTTGTTTTATTCTTGATTAAAAGCTCCTATGGGTTCAAAATTCCATGCCTAAATTGCATAAGGCTATCTCTCAATAAGTCCATGGTTCAAGTGCAGCTTATTATATCAAACTTCGATAATGGAGAAAGACGTTAAGCCTATCGACAGCCTGTTGTAAATACGTTTTAGTTCAAAAGTAGTTTTTTGCCATATTTATTGACTTCTCATTCAAAAAATACCGCGTATTGTTGCGGCCATATAAGTTGGCGACAAGGTAAATAAAGTTGTCGCAGCTCTGATATGGCTAATGCCATCTGATGGAGGCCGCAGTAGTGAGAAGCGCAGGATTCTGGTAGGAGTGGCCATCAGAAGAATAAAGGCAAAGCCTCGGGACAGCGGAGACCATATCAACAAGAGAGGTTGCAGAAGCATAGAGAAACAAAATCTCTTATCACTATGAATGATTTTACCCAAAGTCTGAGGAAAAGCTTGTTCCCTGTAATAAAATCCGAACAAACGGCAGCTGAACGCTTAAAAGCCGTAAACACACTGAGAGCCATCACACTATGTATTACAACAGAGTCGTGAATGTATTTACTGAATTATTTGAATTTAATAATGTACCAGTTAAAGGTATAATTTATGAGATATCTAGCAGTCTTCCAGGTGAAAGTCTAAAACTCGATTATGCTGTACGAAACCTCCCTTTATAACAATACCCCGATGAAAAACATGATAACAGCTAATGCTCAGAAGCCATTGAAAAAAGTGTTGCGCGTGGTATGCGCTTACAGAACGGTGTCGACCGATGGTCTGGTGGTGGGGGCTGGGTATCCCGCCAATTGATTTGCTGGCCGAGGACAGATGCGCGCTCTGCAAAACGGGCGCCGAACCTATAAGAGACGAGAGGCGCGTTTAGTCAGATGGCAGGAGGGATGGGATGAAGCTGGCTATGTTGCATGGACCAGAAGGTTGATCCTAGATATTAAAACTTGGATTGTTAAGGGAGCGGTGCGGATAGATTACTATATTGCAGTTCCTCACAGGACTTGGTTGTTTTGACATCTACCTCGACGAAGAGAAGGATACTCCTAATTCTGTTCTAATGTGTTAGATGGGTTGACTACCAGAGACGGCTCGAATTGACGCTCGGCGAGAGGCTTACTGCTGACAAGTTCGCCAGGCATGTCAGCGATGGCAAATGGGTTGACATGAGGGATTTTAGTATGTCACCTCTGAAGAATGTCACACTTCGGACAGGAAAGGCCGACAGGGCAATTGTGTTGAGCTTTTCTGCCTGATAGTGGCCAAAAAAAGCTTTCTCCTGTTAAACAAAAGTTATGTTTGAGTTAAGATGTCGTCATAGTAATGTAATGGAACCTTTGGTTAAGGAGTTACGATAAAATTATGATAAAAACCATCACTTTTGAGCTATATCTGAGAACAGGTTAATAATAGTACAAACTTAAAAAAAATATATTGCACTTGTTTGCTCGAGCGATTTGGCAGTTGTGTCTTCGGAACAGTTCTCACAGAAAGCAACTAGCAACCACAACTCGACGGCAACGCGTACCAGTTGCTAGCACCGCCATGTGTAGTTGCTCGATAAATGAATAAAAGTATTTTTCCATCGTTTCTGTGTTCTTTGGAGTGTATTAATGGGGCATCAAAATTGAAAATCTCCCAGGAACGCTAAAGTTGATACAACTAGCGTAACAGGCAAATAAGTAGTGTACGAGCGTTACTTTTCCCTCGCCCACACGTCTGAGCTCTCAAAATAAAATGAGAAAAACCAGTATTTCAGAAGAAAAAATTAGTAAAATTGGTTTTTGAGGGTGGATGGGGCGACTAAACAGCATGCTTATTAAACGGAACTTTATAAGCGTTTTACATGATTGGTTGAACATTAATAATTTAATATGTCTTTGTGGAAACGTCCAAAAATGAGTAATCTATATAAAAAAATAACTAAAAGTGAGAATAATGAGTCCGTGACCACCTTGCTGACCCTTCATAGCATACGTATGCGATATGTATTGACGTTTTTGCTCTTGGTAATAAAAATACTAATATTGCGCTGATTTATTGATCTGACTAGATTTTTTTAAGAAATGCCTTACTTATGTAAGGTATAAATGGTATCTTTATATTTCGCCTTCTAATAATTGGTCATTTGCTTCGGTCGGAACGCAAAACGAAATCGAGTTGAAGTCGGGTTGCTTTTGGTCAGAACGGTACCTTAGAACTATGGACCTCACACTCATATAACACGCACACTAGACTGAGATCTGCATGCAGAATAATGCACAAAACCCTTGGCCTATCTAACATTCAAAGATTAGAGAAAAATACTTATGACAAAAAAATATCACCATTTACCCTGTGCAAGTCTCTGTTGTTTCTGTATACAAGTTACCAACTGTACTCAAGCGGACAGACTTGCTAGGTACTAGCTCAACATATGGTACAGGTACACAACATGAAAACACAGTGACGGAAACCAATCAGAATCCTCCCAAGTAAGGGGGGTAACCTGGGGGGTGGGCTGTAGTGGCTTGGGGGTAACTATAGTACGAGTAGTTGGGACTGGGCATATGTAAGCTAGACCCATGGTAGTTTTGAGCATACGCAGGGGGTATTTGCGGATACCCCAGCGGCACGGGATCGTAATGGCCGCTCCAAGTAGGTGTCGGGTAAATCGGGTATCCGTTGCTACCCGGGTAATTGTACGGCGGTACTGGACTGGCTCTCGATGATGACGCATTGTAGTTATTGTACTGATTCTGATACTGCTCGGAGGTATCTGGCATTGGAGCCTCTCCTTCTGTTATACTCGGGATTTGGTCGACCAGCGATTCCAATCCGGAGAGACTTTTGGAAGCGATATCTTGGTTTGGCCTTGGCGAAGCATACTGAGGCTCCGGCTGCTGAGCAGGAGGTGGTTCCATCCCATATTGATACTGATACTGATTATGGGGCTGCTCGCTGTTTGTCGAAGGAGCAGGACTGCCTAACCTACACTCAGCTTCTTCGGTCATGCTGGACAAAGGCTCGAAATCTGGGGCACCAATAGGAGAAGCTGGGGAGCCCAGCTGCTCAGAGCTAATCGCTGCGCTGATTTCTGAGCTGAGATCAGAATGAGTAAATGGTTGCGAATGAGGTCTCGGAGACTGACTGTACTGCGGCCTCGGAGAGTTATTATACTGTGGTCTAGGCGACTGGCTGTACTGTGGTCTAGGAGACTGGCTGTACTGGGGTCTGGGCGACTGACTGTACTGTGGTCTAGGGGATTGGCTGTACTGAGGTCTAGGGGACTGACTGTATGGAGGGTGCGGAGACTGGGAATACGTCTGAGGAGGCGGTTGTTGAGGAGGATGTGGAGCGTACATGTTAGAGTTCGATGGTGGGGTCATTTGGTAGAAATTATTCGGCGATTGAATGGGTGACGGGTTCGAGTAACATTGGGACATGTTCGTCGATGTGTTGTCTGGCTGGTGGTTCATTTCCATGTTCTCCACCTTGACTTTCTTAGGCCGACCTCGTTTCTTCTTTGGGAAATCACAGTTATTGTTTTGAGGCGCTGGAGGCTTCCGAACTACTGGCTTCGGCGGGGGCTCCTCACCATCAACCTGTAAAAAAAAGGAAGAATCAATAGGTCGGTAATTGCTTGTAGTTTGGTTCAATGACAACAGTTTGTCTCTTAACATAGTAAAAACTCAATCTCTATTACTCAATAAAACTAATTTGATAGAACCCGTTAAATTCCTTGCAGAGTTTATTGATACGAAGGCACATCACTACTTTATTAAAGAAGGTATCTAAAATAACTTATATGATCCAGAGTTAAAATATCGACCTAGCAAAATCGACTAGCCTATTATGCTAACTTCCAATCTAACTTACAATATTGCATACTCATTTGGGGACATTTATCTCGTGTATTGAAGGTACTTTCTGTTCGGATATACAGGGTGATTCACAAGTCGTGACCAAAAATGAAACATCATACACAAGACCACATTTTAAGAGGGTCTCCTATGTTAACATTTTTTCCTCGAGGGCTTCATGAAAAAGATACGGGGTGTTGAAGTTTAAAAATAAAAACCATTTTTTTTAATATCTGCAAAACAGTCAACTGGAATCAAATTTGGTATGTGGATTTACCTAACTATTGTCCATATTCAAAAGTTTTTAGTTAAAATTAACGTGCACCAGTGGCGAAGACACGGGATTACTGGCAATATTTTTCCAAATAAAAAATAGTACTCCACTTTTTTTACTAAACGCGCAATTTTTCAAATTTTACCTTCAATTTGATACAAATAATTACTCTTGTTTGTTCCTAGAGTGCAGCGTTTTCGTAAAAATAAAAAAAAAACAAATTAGATAAAGCTTTATTTCAATGAATATTCAAAAAGGCCACCATTCTGACGGATACAATATAATAATATAATAAAGAAAAACGTATTTCCGCAACACTAGTTGTGGCTTGAACTTGATGAAACGTATTATCTATTCTTTCTTGTAACTGATCAACAGTATTGATTTGTTCAGCATACAATAGTTGTTTAAAAGCGCCCCACAAAAAGAAATCCAGGGGGTTCGAATCAGAAGGCCTGGCAGGCCAATGTACGGGTCCGTTTCTGCCAATCCATCATTGTCTAAAATGATTAGTTAACCATGCGGTTATGTCACGACGAACATGCGCTGGAGCAACATCATGCTGATACCATATTCGTATCGTTGCTAACGGAACATCATCTAACACATTTTCTAGGTCATTCTCTAGAAAAGCTAAGTATGAGTTTGCATTTAAACGTTATGGCAATACGTGCATACGTAGTTGGCCATCGAAAATGCCGCACCAGACATTTCTCGAAAATATGTGGATTCTCACAGAACGGGGATTTTATAACGACGAAATATGTTCATTATGAGGTTCCACTCCTCGTAAAAAGCGATTCATCTGACCACAAAACCAGATCAATAAAATCTGCATTTTGATTATGCATTTGCAGGAACCACTCGGGTTGCAGACACTGCACATTTAGCCGATCTAAAACTTCCTGATCTAAAATTCTCCACGGAGGACATCGGGAATATGGTAACTGGGCTGCAATCTACCTAGTACTTGTGCTAGGATCAGCCAACGCCAAATTAATCACTTCCAGTTCATCTTGAACAATATGCGTGTTTTGAAAAAAAACAGCATACTATTTTTATTTGGAAAAATAGTGTCACTAATGCCATATATCTCCGCCGCTGGTGCACCTTAATTTCAAGTAAAGACTTTTTAGCCTAATCATGTTAGACGAAAATACCCCTGGTTTGCGAAATAAGTTTAAAGTCTAGTTTTATTGCTACAAGTTGCTCAAGGAGGTATTCAAAAGATGGACGCATAAAATGGGTACACCAATTTTTGTGGAAAAACTTTTTATTCGACAACCAAGTATGAGGAACCATGTTTTTTTGGATTCAATCGAAAGTGTTGGCAGGAACGAAAAAACTCTTCATATAGGATTTTAAGGTAGACCTACAAAATGAGACCACACTTAAGAAGATCCGGCTAATATTAAAAAAGTTAGGACCAAAAACCGAGGCAAACTGCACGTTTTGGCACTTGGTAATGCGACGAAGGAATTCTCGCATATACTTGAAATTCTTAACATTCGTAGGATTCGTACTTCTAAACAACCACAACAATATTGGAGTAGATTGGTCAAGTAGTTTTTGAGAATTCCTAATTGTTTATCCCAAAACAAATGTTTTCCAAACATCACTACTAGCTTGAGCAATATATAGGGTTAGTTCAAAGGGCATTTTACGCATTATCGCATTACCTTGTCGATATGAGTCGCGAACCATTCCGGAAGATAAAATAATTATGATGATTACGGAACTCCAAAACAGAATCACCAATATAACCTAAGGTTCAATAATGAATTAATACCAGAACACACAATACTGGCAAAAACTAGACGCGAAAGTAACTACTTCATTGTAAAATACTTTATACTGCCCAGGTTTTGTAAAACCCTCAATCCAACAACTTTTAAACAAACTGCGAAAAATATTTAGCTATGAGTGCCTTTTACAGCATAGATGAGTTTTTAAATAATGTTTTTACAGACTTCGTTTCATAATAGTTGACTATTTGTTTAATTGCTTTGTATTCGCTTTAGATTTTTGTTTTTAAGTGAATTTGTTACCTTTTAGTATTGCTTTTTTACTACTTTATGCCAAAACTAGCGTAAAAGTATTGTAATCGCCATTAATTTCGAAATTAAGACATTATGTCTCTGAGATGTTATACGTCATATACATCACGAACATTTTTTTGTAGAGGCTGAAACTTGGGGATTGGGGGTTGTAAATGTAACGTCTGTAGTCTTAGTAAAAGACATTCTATCATTAAGAAGCTTCTGATACCGGTAACAACGTGAAAATCAAATGATAAAAGCCCGAAATAACTTGGCAATCATTGGCGTTGCAAGCACCGTGCGATGCTGCATCGTCGTGGAGGCTAAACTTGCGATCTGTGGTGCTCTCGTCACAGACCCACCGCTAGAGGAAAAATATTTATATATATTTGGCAAGAATATTAACTTCAGCGTTCTGCGATACTTTTGTAAATGATGACTTGACTGTTTATAACTACACATATATTTTTCTGGATTTTATAATCCCTAAATGTAATGTAATGTAAATAAAATCGCTGGAATGTTACAACGTTTCTGAGATTCCTGCTCATTTTCAAACAATGTTTGGAGGGGATGAAAATTGTAGGCTGGAAGCTGTATGCGGTAAACGGTTGTAAATTGTCGCATATTTGGCGACATTGAAAGACCTTCTATTATTAAGAAGCTGCATATTTTCTCTACACTTGACATGTAAAGAGAAATATGATACATTTGCTTTTTCTCTTATCTTTGAAACTTCCAACAAAGTATACAGTCAATGTACTTGACGCCATTTTTTTGTATGTCTACAAACACGAAATAAATTGTGCGCCAGTGGTTGATGCAAAGCTGTATAAAATCAGTAAATGATGTATACCTTAATTTTCTTTGGTCTCCCTCGCTTTTTCTTGCAAGGTATAATGCTACTATCTTCAGTTTGGATCACAGCATTACTGATATCTGTTAATTCCGGGGAAAAGGGGTCTGGCTTAGGTTCTGCTTCATAACATGACTTCACTCTCGGTTCGGAGAATACCATCTCGTTTTCATCGATCTCTGTGATAAGTCCGTTCAGATAATCTCTGAATTTCTTTAGAGCCGCGTAGAAGGGAACCTTGTCAGCAGCCCGGGGCAACTGAGCGCACCGAGCACTGGACGATGGCATCACCCACATATGCTGAAAAAAAAAAATGTGTCAGATTGAGTCAGTACTTCATCAGCTCATCAAAAACGTCAACCCTGTCGGAATTTTGCAATCTTTGAATCCTTCAAATGAACTCTTGACTACGTCTTAAAATATATCAACACATTTTGACTTCATTTTGCATCTTGACTCCTCTAAGGACATTTCTGATTGCGTTCAAAATCATCAGAAACGAAAAAAAAGATAGTCAAGTTTGAGGCAGTTATAGATTTTTTGGTACCATGACAGGCCTTTCAAAATTTCTTCAAAATTCAGTGACTTTCCAAGTTATAGAAGGACCAACGATTACTTGGGATTTTTTTTGAAATTGCTCTATCGCAACAGGACCGATTAACAAAAACTATAAATATTTTTCTGTCTGTAACAGAGGGGCAAGGATTTCCTGACGAACGCCACAAAAATGTACCTAATATATGAAAATTATTCTTCCATTTGAAGTTTATTCGCGATTACAGAACTTTCCTGGCCTACTGGCTTGACTGAAAAAATGAGCACCCTGTTTGAATTTTGAGGTATATGTACGCCCAAAAAATAGATATATAAAATTTGCAGTATGGCACACATATCTCATATAAATATTATCTCAAGTGTTGCTTTAAAACATTGCAAACGACTAAATTATTACTTAACAAAGCGACTCGCGCAATATTTGCTTGAATGTTTCAAAAAAGTAATCCTAGCAGTTTCCATAACCATATGAATTGTCAAATCGTCGCGGAAGACTCCATATAAACGAAAAGAAAAAAAACTAGCTTAGTTATGTAGATATGATTTGTGGAACTTTCATGAAAACCATTTTTAATTTGTTTTGTAATCTAGTAAAACTAGATAATCTTTTAGTTAAAAAAAAAGAAAATGATCATCTGATGGTGGTGTTGATTAATGGCAGACATTCCCGAGTAATCGCAAGAGTGACCAATAATAAGAAGACAGCCAAACACAAGACATACAACATGACTATAGCAAAAGCATGATACTTACTGTATTAGTACCTTCAACGACGTCTGGTTGTCTGCCAAACTTGAAATCCTTCTTCCCAGAAAAAACTTCATATATCAATTTCCCATTAAATACAGCTATCTTAGGTCTAAATTTCTTTAATTTCTCTAACAGAATTTGACTACCTTCCTTTATCTCCTTCCGAGTCAAGTCAGCGCTACCCTTGGTAGCACGCTGCACCATGTTGGTAAACCCTATTCCTACTTGCAGTAACTTATAGTCTTCGTCTGCCGACATTTGTTGTGGTGTCAAACCTAAAAATCATGTCAATGTTAAAATTTACAACAAAGCAGGGAATATTATTTCATGTTTTTATGGGCACTAAATGAAACCACATATGCACGGTGGCAACTGCAGCAGTTGTAGTCGAATGTTGTTCTGGGTAAGTGTGTTCGGAAGAGTTTTGGAGTTTTCGGGACGATGGACGAGGGTGACGTGTCAGGTAAATTAGAAAACGATAGATAACCACATGCTCGTTTGTGGAGAGCTGGACGTCCTTTTGGGAGCGGCATATTACAGAATCGTCAGACTTTTTTACACCAAAGCAGCCCAAAAGCCAGGGCACCGCAGCTGCTGGAATGAGTTTAACGGAACTTTGTTAATCCGATTTTTGAACTGCCTAAGGTTAGTAAAACCGGGAAAAGCCTCCTGTTGTAGATTGTACCACAACCTCGGCACCCTAGGGACAAAGGAGCGGTCGTATCAGCCAGGAGCAAAGCCCACTGGCGTAGCGCAAACGGCCCGCCGGTGCGAAAGGGTCCCGAGACTGTCCGTTAGATAATAGTCATCGATCAGTCGGACAGCATCGAGCATGGGCAATGTAGTCGGGGCGGCAGCACCCCCAAATAAGAGCAGTCTCGGTCTTGTCTGAGCCTTGTACAGAGTGAGGAGGTCACGTGGAGAAAAGTAATTCTTAGCCCTAAATAAGTAGCCCAGCTTTTTCCCAGCAGCTGCTGCTATTGATCTGAACTCCGACCAGCCGAAATGAACGGCTCTTTAGTAGAGCTCGGGCATCCATGATAGAAACAATCTATTGGAATGTGAAAAGGAAAAACAAACGAAATAATAAAACAGAAATATATTGTCATCAGAATTGTCATGTGTAATTGAAAAAGGACACCGTGCTAGTCGAAACGTCATTAGTAAACAGTATTTCAAGCATAGGTGGTTTAATTCAGCGACCGGACGAACATCAGGATGAAAACCACAGGATAAGTTTCACGTGTTAGGATAGAGAATTTGAAGTTTGAATTTTCCAAAACTCCGGAGTTTCTTCAATTTAGACCATAACTCATTTTCTGGGCAAATTAGGGGCATACATTCCGAATTTGACGCTACGACCCACAAAAAGTCCCAAGCGACACATTTTTTTTACCTCAAATTCGACCCAACGACTCTTCAAGATAAGTGTGACACATTTAATTCGCTTGTAATAACGAGAGGTCAAGTGGTTGTTTTCGAAGCTCTGATATTTTGAAGTTTCCGACGAACAAAACAATGAGACTGGGGCGTATCGTTCAATCTGGTAATACTGGAGTCGCCAGGCTTGGTGGGGAGACAGTGGAACATGTGATCCGCCTTCAGTACAAGTTTGAACTCGCTGAAGTCATTTGGTTGTCTGTAGCGATTTATTTTTGCGAAACAGTTTTTCCTATTGTTCTAAAAATGAATGACATCAATTTTGAGCAACGGTGTGCCATCAGGCTTGCCTTCAGACTTGGGCAGAGTGCAACAGAAACGCTTGCTAAACTTCAGCAGGCCCGAAGTTGAAAAATCACATTTTGTGTCAGTCGAAAACATTCAAACGGCTGTAACCGACCAGCTGAAGGTTATTTCAGTATCAGAGTTCAAGCACTGCTATGAGGGGTGGAAAAACTGTCTCCAGTGTACTGTGGCTTCAGAAGGAAGTTATTTTGAGGGTGACAATATAAAATTGTAATTATAGCAGAATAAAATAAAAACAATCAGTCTCATTACTTAATTTACAGACCGCGTATGTGTGATCTGGACAAAGACTCTTTCCTGGGTGAATCGAATATGTTGATTCCGAAATCACTTTGACGCTAGAGCCCACATAGGCGTCAAACGCGGCCCATTTTCTACCTCAATTTCTGCCCTACGACACTTGACGAGTTTTGATGGCCATGGGTAGCAACGGGAGACGAAATTGGAAATTTTGTATTTACCTGACAAATACAGACATTTCCAGAAATGGTTTCCAGGCCCTGCATAATGATGTCCTTTGTAGGCCGCAAAGAGACCTGGATTTATGCCAATCTGAAAAATGTTTTTTTTCTAAAATCTTCTGAGCCAAGACGAATCAGATACACAAGAACAAAAAGTTTCGTAAACAAATATCTCCTGTAGCAATGCTCTTATATCTCGAATAATAATTAATTTTGGCAAAATTATAATTCATCTTTCGAGATATTTAAATGATAAAACATCGGATTTTAGAAACTCTGCAATATTGTCAATTTTTTATCTCTAAGTCAGGGTTCGCTGGGTAAGAGCTTAGAAAAAAACTTGAATTTCAAGCTGAAAATTCTTTTTTCATAGTAAACTAAATCGTGTAATCACCCTCATGTGGTACGAAAAGCTAATCAGTTAGGTGCCTACTAATAGCTTCCAAAAAACTCTCCGCAAGTATGTTTGACTCACGATATCAGCGTCCGAGAAGCAGGAGGTATTTTTACGAAACAGTATAGTGAAATAAATAAAAATGTCAAAACAAATGTTACCAAAGCTTTTTGGGAAAATTTGTTAGGTTCAGGCTTACTATGATAATATCTAAATTTTCTGTGAGATGATCCGGTAGAGTTCGTTTCGAGACCTCTTCTTCTGGCATGCCATTAAATCGATCATGTTTCTTGCGTTCTTTTATAGGCCGTGGTACTCCTGCAGTCAAATCTTGGCTGAACTCAGGCCTTAAATTGGAAAAATTCATTTTTATGGATTCCTAAGGTCACATTCTGAATTCTCGTATAATTTCCTTGATCTAACTGTTTTATTTGTGGGATGTTTATTTTTAGATAAATATGGGTGGCGGACAGGAAATTTTATACAGTTTCCTATGGATATCTCTATTTAAATATAACCTATTTATTTAAGATTCATAAAAAGTATGGAGACTGTATGCAAAATTATCATTTTCGTATAAAACCACCGCCCAGATTAGTGAGAAGAATTGAAACTTTTTTACAATGAACAGGAAGTAGCATCTATGTATACTCGGATAACCAGACGACTTTGAAGGCGATAGCATTTTCAAAGATAAGATCAGCTCTGGCAGCACATGCGACCATGGACAGCTGTTTCGTTCTTTTTGGCAACTCATCACCATGGACTAGACTTAGTAATATACACTCCCGCACTGGTCGATTCTGGTAATAGATGGCGCTTTGTCCTATCTTATTTCGATAGATCTCATGCCTTCGATAGAGGTGACGTCACTCGGTGACAACATTCCCCAGTGACGGATGACAAACGTTCAGATTTAGATGGCGCTTTACAAGGGTTTGAAAAAAGAGAATAACCTATATAAGGTATTTGTTACTGTTAGATTGACGTGAGTAAAAATAATTACTCATATGTATGCATATTTTAAGATGAAATGCATACGATGCATAAAAGAAACATAAAAATATAACACATTCTTGTAAATGCGGGAGACGCACTTATATCTATTAAGTATTCTTACAAAATTGATTGAACCTACTTAGTTATTATAGATGAGTACTTTTTACACAATTGTTGACTGACCTAATCATCAGACCATGTGTACGTGTCATTAGGAATCAAGGGAGGCTCTATTCAATGGGTTCCCATGGCCACTTCCTGGCTTCATCGTCAGATCATCTTCATGTCATAATAATATTGCATTGTCAATTGTCATTTTAAACGTCCGCGATATACGATTAGAATGACGTCACTTTATTTATTGTGTTTCATCAATCCATTTCATTTGATATCCATAATATGGGGAGACTATGAAAATTATAAATCGATATTTTGCGGCGTCTGTCATATTGAATTTAGAATGACGTCAGTTTGCTTATTGTATTTCTCTCATCAAGCCCTTTCATTTGATACCCATATTATATACTATGAAAATGATAAATCACCATTATATTTATAGCATACGCCATATCACATTGAATATGGCGACAGTTAATTCATTACGTATTGTCACACGAACCAAACAGACATACAAAATTTCAGCTCGATTGGTTAAGGTTGGTTAGTTAAAAGTTCAATTTCAGTATTTGTGCATACTAACGAACTAACATACAAACAGTTACTTATACACGGCTTGTAAAAAGTGCCACTGAAAATGAAAACGGTTCAGGGTAAATTCGTATTTTCCGTCTCTTTAAAAACTATCTAAGTAACATTTTACTAGTTACCTAAACGATGTTGGATTGTATTGCTTACCAAATTTGAAATCCCTAGTGCAGATATATGGAGTGTTTAGAGCAAAGCGGGATTAAAATTCAATGTAGATTTCAACTAATCCTAATAATTTCTCATGTAATACATATTGGCTCAGCTTTGGGAGAACCCTGCATAGGAACAACTTTTGTCATAGTTATTTTTTATAAAAACATCACTTCATTAAATTTCGTGGGGCTTGAGAGTACGAGCGCTGCTTCTTCAAAAATGTTCATAAACTAAAATATGTGCAGCGAGAACGAAAAAAGTGAGTCGCCGGCATCCCTGCGCTTTAGCACGTAACTTGTGATTCGTTCCATGAGTTTGTTATTTGTTATGTAAACTATAACTAAAAACAGTGAATTAAATATTCAAGAATTGTGTCTTGTGAGATGGTGGGTTGTTTAAGCATCAACAAAAAAAAAGATGTCTGATATACAGTATAGTCAAAACACGAAAGATGACTATTACGTCATACCATAATTTGTACTAAAGTAATCAATGCAGGTACGTCAATGATAAAATCACGATGTCAGGAACATAATGAGAACAAATTTATATTATGATTTTGCGAAGTTAGCTTATTTAACTGATTATTTTTATTTTCATTTTATTTCATGGTTTTGAGTGATGCCTTAATAATAATTTTAGTGGGTGTTTTGAAAAAAAAAAACAGTTATGAGTAGAATACCTTGAGACAGGAACACCAAAGACCAAAGTATTATTAGAAAACAACCTAACCTGCTTTAACGTAACCTAACTATTCGTCTTTCAAATACGATCGATCATGCAACATGAAAACATCGTCTATCTTTGTCGGACAGATGCAAATTAGCAATACAGTTTGTTTAGACAATAAAATTCTGTTTGTCTCTGTCTAACATATCTGAATCTTCATTAAAAATATTCACAAATCGCTGTCGTTTGTCTTTACTGCAGACTAAAATGATGACGTAATCGTCATCTTTCGTGATTTCGACTATATCTCTATTGTTTTTCTGTATGACAAGTTAATACAACAAATCAATATACTGAGTGCGCCATCTATTAGTTTTTTTTACCTATAAGTTTATGTGAGTCAAAAGTCATGTGGTAAGCATAAATGAACTGACAAAGGTATGCCATTTATAGTCATGGATTCATTTACAACACAACAACGCATTTTGGTTATCCAAACTTACTACGAAAACGCTCGAAATATAGAAAATACTTTTCGCAAACTTCGTACTAGTTTTGGCCGACATGGATGCCCTACAGAGCCTGGAATTCGTTGGATTGTTAATTGTTTTGAGGAAACTGGTTCAGCTGAAGATCGTAGACTATACCAACATGCTCGCCCAGCTGGTACTCGTCAAAACATAGCCGCAGTGCGTGAAAGTTTGAGAGAAGATCCAACCACCTCGACTAGGCACCGTTCGCAACAATTGGGAATTAGTGAGACCACTTTACGCCGGATTTTACACATTGATTTACACCTCCATCCATACAAAATCCAACTAACACAATGCTGGAAAGAGAAGACGGATTTTCGGCCAAAGTGATCTTTTCTGATGAGGCTACGTAAATAAGCAAAATTCCAGATTCTGAAAATCCACACCAATATCATGAACAACCTCTCCATTCTGAAAAAGTGACTCTTTGGTGCGGATTATGGGCTGGTGGTATCGTTAGACCATTCTTCTTTGAAGATGTCGAAGAAAAGGCAATTACCGTCAACAGGGAACGTTATCGCGGCATGTTAACAGACTTTTTGCGGCCACAATTGGATCGTATTGGTGCCGACGATCTTTGATTTCATCAAGACGGAGCAAAGGCTCACACATCTCGCCAAACAATCGCCTTATTACACACGAAATTTCAAGACCGCATAATTTCACGAAATTCCGATGTCAGTTGGCTCCCGAGATCGTGCGATTTAACACCTCTTGACTATTTTCTTTGGGGATTTTTGAAAGGAAAAGTGTATGCGAATGGTCCCCGGACAATTCAAGACCTAAAGCGCAATATTCGGACTGAAATTGCGGCCCGAATATTCTGGGAAAAGTAATTGAAAATTTGTATGTTCGGATGTTGGCCTGTAAGCGAAGCCGCGGTGGTCACATGACTGATGTTATTTTTCATACATAAAAGGCATAAAACCAACCTTCATTTATCAATAAAAAAATTCGATTTCACCTCGTAAAAAGCGTGTTGATTTTTCAAATAGAAAAAAAGTAATAGATGACGCACCCTGATGCACAAAGGTATTATTTAAAATCAATTTGTTTCAAAGGAAAAAATTCTCCTTATTTGGAGAACTAAAGAGATTTTAGTTTGAAAAGCTATAGGAGCCTTTAAAATGATTAAATCATGAACTACTCAGAACCTTGAAAATCGCCTATTGTTCATTTTTCGAAAGTGACAACTTCATAAAGATAAATAATTCCTGCTATAATGATATAGATACTTCACTAAATTTTATCGACATAAACATCAAAATATAAATAAAACATTCTATGTAGTACTAAAATGATCATGTATAATAGATATCACAAAAAATATTAAGCATATTGAATAGAAAACGCTCTAATACCATATATAGCGGAACAGTTGTCACCGAGTGACATCATGCGTAACGGCGTAAGAAATTCAATCGCGGAATGCGCCTATCTTCTCGAGTTATAGTATCATGCATTAGTTCGTTGTCCCAGACACGAAGCCTAGATCATGCTGATCAGTTGACATAAAGCACGAAACAGCTACCCAAAATCGGACGGACAAAAGCAGCATGTTTATTTTGTTCAATAGCGAGTAAACCACATCTACTATACCGCCAGAATCGTCAGCCTCTAGCGGTCACAGTGGTGACTGGGCTATCAAACACGAACTGAGATCTTTATAGTTCCAACCGATAGATGCTATACCTCTCGCAGTGGTCGATTCTGGTGATAGATGGGGTTTTGCCGTCGAGAGACATGGATGCCTGGGTACAGTGGTGTACCAGGTAAAGAGAACATTTAAAATATAATTTTTATAATTCATAGAAAATATTGATTATTGTTGTACCATTAAGTAGAAAGTGGATCACATGTCAAAACTAGGGGCCAAGGGCTCTTGCATTGTATCATTGGTCCTGATCTGATGCTGGAAATTAGCAGAAGTCAGATCAATACCACCCTGGATGACAGGGCATAGAGGGAAACATGATTAAGCAGAGATGACTGCAGACAATCTAAGTTTGCGTCGACTGATGTCGCTTTGGAATAAAATCAGACAGTTGCTCAATCTAAGCTCCAGAATGAGGTATGATCCTTCACTACAAATTTTCAATTTCAACACTCCACTTTACGTCATAACTTAGTAGCTTTATTTTCTTCTACCTTCAACATTTATATAATTTTCTTGTACTGTAAAACATCTTCATTAGTAAAATACTTACATCTATCTAGAATTAGAAAGTTGAATGGCTTCAGTTTACTAATACAGTATAGAGTTGTCCATAATATCCGTTTTAATTTCTTTCATGCCACATATGCATAAAGACTGATAGAGGATAGCCAGTGAAATTATAAAACCCGTCGATTTTGAGAAAAATATGAATAAACAAGTAATATTTAATTTTATGTGAAAAAGAGCAAAAGGGGTATTTGTAAGACTCAGGCGCGTTATTTGGTATTGATGACATCACACACTTACCTTAATTTGATTAGGAGGCTCAATATACAATTATTATCAAGATAATAGTAACCTTTGTTAAAACTGAGATGAATGAATGACAATGAACCAGATTTGAAGTTAAAATGTACAAAAAAAAAATAGAAAAACAGCAATCCAAAACATACATATTTTCATATTATATTATAAAGTAGAAGTGCATGGTTTGTATCTGGTACTCGACCGACTTTAGTACCTGGATTCTTCAAGTCTTAATTTACTCCGTCATGTAATTCGTCGGTTTTAATGCAAGACACGACTTGTGTGAATCAAGGAGCTGCGATGTGCAAATTATGAGCTCATAACCTTTTCTAAACCCTTCTGAAACTAACGCACCAGGAAAATAACCAAAGTTGCAACATATTTTTACCATAATCACTTGTGTGATCTGGATGATTTTTTTGGTCAATGCTAACCGCCTCTAGCAAGCAAGTGCATATTTGTGGTATTTGCATAGCTAATTTTATATATACGGTATCACCTAGTATATGTTTTTCATAAAAAGAGTCAATGCAGCTACTATAGCAGTTTAAATTAAATCACATTGCATTCACTCTTTTATATTTCTCTGAAAACTTAAAAGACATCCCTCGTATAACCGATTGCCGATTATTGAAGAAAGTTAAAGGAATAAGTCTATCTATTTTTTCATTATGTTCGATTAATGGTTTAGATGTGAAATAGAAATTTCCAGGGTTTGTATGTAACTCAAGAGTATTGAAACATGCAAATTTAAAACGAGTTATGGTAAGAAGTCAATATTTAGTTGTGGTTTTCAATAATAAGCGATGGACAATATTATTAATATGACTCTTTTGCTTCAGTTATAAACTACTAACCCTATTTCCAATACCCAAAAATTAGGCACAGATAGAACATTCAACTTGATAAGAAGAAATTGTGTAGTATACTTGTGGAACTCTCTTAGTGAAGAAACAGAAGGTTGAACAACTGTTAATTTATTCAAGAATAAGCTGGATGAGCAAGTAGAAGACAGGGCTGCATGTTTGGTGCATTATCCAGCATAAAAAAAATACTTTACACAGCAGTGTCATCAGACTTTTCCGCCTACTGTTGTCGTGCTAATAATAATAATTTCCTGCTAAAACAATGTCTATAACAGTTTTTCAGGATTTTTCCATCATTATTATTAATAAACTGTGAAGGATTTGTCAAATACTGCATTAAGCCCAAAAAATACTATAAAACTGGTCAGTGACACAGTTTTTATTGTCTCATAAAAAATTAAAATTAGTGGACTAATGAGGTTTCTGCATTGTCAGATCAAATTTCGAAATCAGGAAAGATTGAAATTTTGTACATGTAGTATGAACTGACCAATACACAAACATTTTTTCATGGATCAAACTACACCAGTAGCATAGAAACATTTTGACCTCTAGAGGAGTAACAAGAAAATCATTTTCAATAACATTTTTTCAACAATATTCATGTTTATTCTTATTCAGTTTCATCACTAAGGTTAAAATTTACAACACTTTGGTATCTTGGTAATGGAACAGTCTAGATCGATGCAAGATCAACATAGGTACATCACATCACTGGAGCTATCTTATTCAATAATCTAATACCAGTAGATGGCTTATGGAGCAGTACAGTGTTGATACTATGAGTCAGTAAAAAGATCGAAGGTAGCCAGGCCAGGCTTACATCTGTACATAATCAAGAAATTTATTTGTGTTCATTTACCCACATGCATTTTGGCAAGATAATAATTATTATTTCTTGAAAAGCTATTTATATATTTATACATAGTATTGATAAAACTCAATGTTTTTCATAGCCCCTAAATCCTAAATGTCATAGCAACACGAATTCCACCAAATGCAAACGACTCAAGTTGGGGTTGATTGAATCTGATTTTTGTATGTATAATACTCTGTGCTACTAGTATAGATCATTTTAGGACATATACAGGGTGTTCTTAAAGTTGTGGCTTTAGAAACATATGCAATATCTGAAATGTCAAAGTGAATGAGTTTTCAAGTCTACTCTCTCATAAGTTTCACTTGCAATTTCTGATGAAGTTGTCACCATTCTATTCGGAAACAGAAGTTTCTTGTCCTCCCCAAATTACCAACATTTGGGACTATCTAGGTCTTCTACTGTGTCTACCTTGACAGCCAACAATGTATGCCGCTCATGCAGGAAAACTATATAAATACACTTACAAAGTATCAGTAGAATCTTGAATTGCCACACTCATTGTAAACCAATATCAAATCCATTAACTTCATTATTGCTATTAGAATATTCTGATTTCGAATTTTTCCAATCCACTTGTAAATAAACGGCTAAGTTAACCTACACACCATGCAACAATTTCAAATTTTATTGGAACTTAACAGCTCTGTTATCGTAAAGCTTTGATATGTGTTACTAGGAAATTTGCTTTTGATTACATGAATTATAGACTGTGTAAAGAAAAGTTCCAACATTAAGGAAATATTGTTTTTAACTTATTTTTGGACATACTATCGGCTTAAGAAATATTGTTTGTGTTTTAACCACGCTGTATATGCCATTGCAATGCTATAGTAACATTCATTATATTGCTATGTAAACAGTTTACTGATACAAAAAATTATGAAGCTATTTTGCTCCACGTGCCTGAAGTGACAATAACAATACAGTCATAAGGAATGAATCAAGCATCACATGATACACAGGGATGCCCAGGGAATACGTTTCAAATAAATTAATTTCTTTTATCAATGCCACATTAGAATGAGATGTTTACATCAGTAGAGCACAAAGTTTTATGATAAATATGGAATAAAAAGTGTGTTTACTCACTGTTCTGGTTTGATTTTCTTTTTTCTACCTCTCTTTTTGGGTCCCGAGATAAGCTGTGGGTTGTTCATCTGGGGCATGGGGTGCATGAGGTGTAGGGGCCCTGGAGCTGCAGGTAGCATTGGGATCGGATCATCGTCAATGAAACTATATGGATCTTCGCATTTTACTTCACATTTAACATCATGATTGTGAGGAACATTGGCAGTGCCCATCAGCATATCAGCACTTGTTTCATAACCATCATCGTGGGGCTCCAATTTCATGTTACTGAACAGGAAAAAGGACATTATTGAACATTCAAATAAAACGATGAAAATAATCGAAATTGTGTGGAAAGATGGTATTGCAAAAAGGATGTGTCAAAAACGGATTCAAGGATGAAGGGATTGCAAACGATCGCATAGCGAGTATGGTTGATAGGCAACACAAAATGCAATAAATGTAGAATGTTTAAAATAATCAGTGGTCTCCAAAATGTTAGGTAAGCATGGGCAAGGCGTGAATAAGTTCACGCCTCTGATTCCCGACGATGAAAATTGGAAAGGAAAATATCAACAGCAGCATCCCAAAAAGGAAATATGCGTGGTAGCGAGTACCAACCGCTCATCAAGCGATAAAACGAGCATTTAAGCGGTAATGTCGCTCGACTACAAACTGGTTTGGCAGGTTTAGCAAAAATGAAAACATTCGGCGGTGGGTTGAGCGAATAAAAAAAAAACTGTTTACATGCGGTGCGTATGGTGGGAAGAGGCAGCAGCTCGCGAGCAGCTACTTACAGCTTATATTTGTTGGAAAAGGTGACTGAAGGGTGGCTATAGGTGTCGTATGACAATGGTCCAGGGCCGAGACTGGAGATGCCCGAATCCTGGCCATTCCCGGTGCCGCCCGCCTCCATGGTCGCTCCCAGTAATGTGGAGGACTCGCGGAAAAGCGTTGCCACCTGCATATCGTATTTTCCGAGCCTCGGCTCGTCACAATTTTCGAAAACTACACACACATTACTTCTTTCCGCCCGCACTATCTTTCTAAACAACCTCACCCTTTAAAAATAATCCTATCCCTGTGATTGGTTCAACGAACGTTTTGAAAAATCAATAGGCTGTTATCGGCCCTGTATTTTTGTTGAGCTTTGCTCTAGAATGCATTGTTCGCTATTTCCACCGGCGCCGCTTACTTCCACGCTGAACGTCGTTATTTCGCCAGCGCATCCTATCAAATTTTTTTTTAAAAGTGAAAAACTCAGGAACTCTACTCTTTCTTCCGATCGTATAGGAAACTGCATGTACCATCTATATCCAGAGAGTTTCCAATACTTCACTTACTGTTAATTAAACTAGTATCCCAAAGATGGTAGTATAATCAAATTTCTTACTGCCATCTACATTAACATAGTTAAGCGATATATTAACACTCTGTAATGTACAGAAAGGTGTACTAAATTACCTGATAATTGACAATTAGTTGGATAGATGGCAGAACATAAATGCTGCTGCTGCATCTTATATCAAATAGTCGAACAGTTCAAGCGAAACATTATGTCATATTGTTTAATGAGCTGCTTGTAATTTTCAATAAAGATTTCCATAAGCAATAAGATTATAGGACTAGATCATATAGGAAACTGCATGTACCATCTATATATATACAGCAAATTTTCAACGAATACTCCACTAATTGTTAATTAAACTAGTGTCTCAAAGATGGAAGCATAATTAAGTCACTTACTGCCATCTATTAACAAGTAGTCAAACGATATATAAGTACTCTACAACGTACAGGAATCTGTACTAATTCACTTGATGATTTACAGTTAATTGTATAGATGGCTGCACATACAACTGCTGCTGTCATCGTCATCTATCATTAAATACTTAAATAGTCAAACAAGTTAAGTGAAACACATTACGGCATATTGTTTTATGGGATGTTCTGTGATTTCCAATAAAGATTTCCTTAAAGGCTGGCGCAGACAGAAAGCGTTCCGCGATCTTGTACGGCCAGAGAAGGTAGATGAGTATTCTGGTCCGCCATTTTCGAGAATATCAAGTTACCTTTATATATTCAAATTTTGGCTTGATCCATCCCAGATTTTACACAACAGTAGCGAATAAAACACTTTGGTCAGTATAAAAATGTTAAGCAGTAAAATAAAACATCATTTAGGTATATAAATAAATTTATTTATCTTATATTGGTCATTAGACCAGTATACTCAAATGATCACAGGCTCTTTTACAAACATTACCTACTTCTATCAAACAATTTTATTAAGTTCATCTCTTCAAAGATTCTAGCTTTCGGTATTTCAATAGCATAATCTATACTGTATTCAAATCTCATTTACTCCTTGTCAGAACAAACACCAGTGGGAGATGTTCAAATTTCATCATCATCATCATCATCATGTTTGTTTTGATGCAGAGTAAATACCAGGTTTAAACAGGGTATGGCAATGGTATTACGGTTGTAAGGGTGGTTAATATAACTTGGAAAACCCCTTTGTTTCATAAACCAGTGGGTATAAAAAATGTTTATTTTTGTATTAGACAACCTTCCTGTCACTCTCAACAGAAAGAAAAGATAAATAAGGCGTTCTCACCTTAAGGAAGCTTCAAAAAATAATCATTCAATCGGCCCCAAAAGTCAGCATCTAAACATAAGAAGGTCAAAAAGACGCATTTAATATAAAAATGTACCTATAGGTCATTGTTTAAGACTTTGTATCTCAGAATACATTGGATCTGAGGCAATTGTCTTACAAGAAGGGATGTCTAGGACCGGAATACGGCTTTCGCTTAGAAAAAGTTTGACCTCTCATTACATGCCTTAACCACATTTTGTTCAATGCTGTTTAGTTCGAGAGAAATTCACAATTATTCTAGAACCTGGATTGATTTATCAAGCAGTATGAAGTCGTAAGTGTTTACATAAATGCTCTCTATACGTTTACAGCTGTGTACTATGCGCTAGCTAGGCGCTTGGCTAGCTACGGTGTAAACATGGCCAATCACCGATTGAATTTGGTTGTGCCGGTTCAAATTATTGGTGCAATAACCAGTTTTTTATCAATAACCGCTCATCTCAGGTATTTTTAAACGAGATTAAATCACACTATGACGCTCTTTATTGGCCAATTTTTCTTGAACTGAAACGCATTGGACAAAATGCTGTTAAGGCATTAAGTCGGGAGATCAAGACCTGCCCATAGGATTTTCTTGGACGATATCCATGTTCCGGTTCTGGGTAGAGATTGCCGATCCGATACCGTTATTTTCAAATTTCTGTGATAGATGATCCGTGACGGGATCACGACTTTCAAATAAAGATGAGATCACGGGTATACTGATATCCTGAGCACAGCGTTGCCAGGTGGATCAAACAAAATTCCTCCAAAACAAGCACAAAAGTCCCCAGATTTGCACCTTTTTCTAAAAAATCTCCCATGCATGTCTACCAACCTACAATTGACATAAAGGTGTAGAGATGGGTGAATGTTTTGTGGAGATGTGTGCGACATGGGGAAAGAAAGCTACAGAAAGATAAAATTGGCATTAGCAGTTGGCAGTTTTTCGAAGATAAAGATGGATAAAAATACCCCAAAAATATCCAACAATTTTGTTTTTCCCTCAGAACATTTTATGCCCCTTAAAATTCCCCAATGGACATAAAATCCCCCAAATTTGTGGGAAAATCCCCCAATTTGGCAAACCTGAGCACAATGACGCGATGGAATTGCACGGAGGCCACTAACGAAACCTATAAGGCGCGATATCGCTTGAAGGTTACAGTAGTCTTACAGAGGTATACGATTCCTAACCTTAGCGGCCAGCGCTTATGCGCATCTCACGCACATTCGCAGTGATCCCATGATGTCCGCCATTGTGGTGAATCACTTAAAATTGATTCAAGGGAACGATTGGTGAATACCCAGGTTGTGCCCTAGCTCGGATACGTTTAAAATCGGTTGGCCCGTTCTGTCATATGTCACTGCTGTCAAAATGTTTCTCTTGGGCTTATAAGTTGTCAGGAATGTTTTGTTGTATTTCAAAAAAAAATGGGAAAAGCAGATGCTTCTGCTGACAAGACGACACAATATCTAAAGATATTTTTGTCGTCGATGGAGAATAGTTATGCAAAAACATTAAATGGCTCAAAAAATTAGTAGAATGTCCCAGTAGCTTTAAACAAATTTACCCCACATCCACAAAAATACACCAAATAATTCCAAAATCTTCGATTTCTAATATTAAAACATGTAAACACTAAACAAAGTAGAACTCCGACCATAGATCATTTCATTTTTATTTTGGGTTTTTAGGTGATGACAAATGACAAGCTGCATGTGGAGGAGATTAAAACAACCCTCGGGCTATGTAACTACCGCGGACAATTATCAAACGATGATGTATACCGGCTACTTTATGACAGATTAATGACCAAATTCGCTTAAACAGTATTGGTAAATTGGCAATTATCGCCGGTCATTCGCTTGAATCAACCTTCAGTTCCCGAAGTCGTGATATCGTTACGTTTTTCACGGTATTTGGTAGCAGTCGTGATTTAGAAATATCAGTTACTAAATCATAGTTCGAGAAATATCTGCCACCACAAGTCCTGGAGACCCCTCCTTGTACACATTTTTGGGCAAGCTAAAGAATTATACCCGTAAGTCTCCGAGTACGAGTCTTTTACCAAACAAAAGGAACTCCAAAATTGTTTGAAATCAAACACTTGGTTGAGATTTCACTTTCTAATCGTCAGCTGAAGAATTTTCTTCAACTATATCATCTTCAACTTCAGTCGTTTCATAGGCAGGATTGCACATAGCGTCTTCGTACGTTATAGGTTCTATTGTTTTTTCCTCTGTTTCCGGGGACTGTTTGACGTCTTTTTTTGTTATATCAGTGCCCTGAGATGGATGTTGCTTCATGTATAAGTGATAAAAACAAAAGTATACGATCCCTATGACTAGAGTTGTGCCTGCGAAAAGCTGGAAGGTGTGTCGGATTCCTATAGGATGTATGAGATAACCCCCAACTAGACTGCCAATGCCTTTTCCTGAAAACAGACACTTTGAAGTAAGTTGCTACTAATTAAAGCTCAAGTATCATCAGACATCGACGTCAATTTGACACGAAGATTTTTTCGATTTCAGCGCCCCAAATTACATACGTGTAGAAAGATTTATTTTCATGTAACAACGGGAGACAAGTCTTGCATTACAATATTTTAAAAAAACAAAACAAAAACGTCTTTGTACGAGGTTTTTTTCAAAAATAAGGCGGACTTACTTGAGGCGGGAGTGCGAAAGTAGATTAAAAAAACGCGTAGGAAAACGGGGGACTATGAAGGAAAATAGCTTAAAGATCAACGTTTTCAATGGTGAATTCGTTTTTTCAAATAAAAATTCCTTGTGCCTGAAAAAATATGCGAACCTTATTTTTGAAACCACCCTCGTATAATGGAAAGGAAAACAACGTTGGCGCCATGGAGTTCGATCTCCAACTTGGCAAAAATTAGAATAAGTTCCAATTTCGTGAAGAAATCCACGAATATCTTGATGGATTTAATTGACGTCAAATTCCTGTTTTATACTTTTGAAATTTGCCCAAGAACTTAATTCTTGAAGAAATTTATGGATTTATTGTCAGTGTGAAACAGGTATTAGGTCGAGTAACCTGTATGGGGCTCTATTGCATGGTTGCCGCTTTTCTGAATTCTCCCCGGCATGAAGAAAATCGTCCTGTATATGTAAGACAATTGACACATACCTACTCCATAGTACAATCCACCAAGCACTCCTTGTATAGTAGTATCAGTTGTGACAGTTGACAATCTGGCAGCGTACGTGACAGCAGCTGTAAAGCTCAGGCCAAACGTTATAGACTCCATTGCCTCAAAAACTAGACATAGCCAAGGGTTATACAGGAGCGAATAGCCTAGTAGTCGTATAGCGTAAAAAATGAACCCAATAAATATCACATTGGCGTGGCCAGCTCTTTTAACAATGGGGCCTGAAAGTACCAGTAGAGGGATGCCAACAAAACCTCCTACAGTAACTGTAAGGCCCATGAGAGATTTTGAGGCTCCCAAATCGTCTAAAAGCCAGAATAGGAAGCTCTCGATGAAACCCCAGGCACATCCTGTAAATCAAAGTTTTGAAAGTAGCGTCAAGTAGATCAACTCAGTACTAATTAGGGATTGCAACCCCTGAGATTAATAGGCGGGGTTCATCAACCCTCCCGTGGGATACCGGACACTTAATATAAAATTATATAATTTCGAAAGTTACAATGATTTTACATCCATGTCACTGGTGAGTAATAGCGAAAATCATATGTTATATGAAATGTCCATCACGAAAAACGATGTCGGTCTGTTCTTCCGCTGATCATTAGCCCTCCATAACTTGGAAAGTACCGCTCGGATTTAGATGAAATTTTCACAGAATGTTACTACTATAACAAAAACCAGAAAGCTATTCAGTTTTTCAAAATCGCTCCAGTGGCGGCAGAGGTAGAAGCAAAACACGAAGAAAATAAGAATCGCTCAAACTTCGTTTTTTGACTTTTCAGGGAATGCTGATCACTTTCAAAAAAACGTTTGTAGAGGTTGAAGATTGGAGGGGGGGGCGGGGGTATATCTCAGTTATTGGGTCTAGTATACAGGATGATTCACAAGTTGTGACCAAAAATGGAAAATGTAAAAAAAATATTATTTTCCCATAAATAATTAAAAATGCATTGAACCTTCAAAATCGAAATATCTCAAAAACGGCTAACTATAACGAAAACTCACAGGAGAGCTTTTTTATGCAGAAAAGTGCGAAGAATCAGTTTTTTTATTCAAAAAGCAAAAAATTGCACTAAGAAAATTTTTTCGGTCATTTTAATACACTACAGGTACAGTAGAGAGCGCCCTCTAGCGGCTACAGTAAAACTATGCCCATGGTTCGTTTTGTTGTACCAAAAAACCCTTGTATACCAATTTTCACTGTTATACATCAAATATTGTTCGAAATATTTAAAAAAAACTATTTTAGAAAGTAAATTTAAACACCCTGTATTTCGGAAGCCACGTATTTTTCGACCCATGTTTATATAGACTTTATGCATTAATTTTAAAAGTTCTATCGAATCTTAAATGTATGCAACAATAAACTGAAACACCCTGTATATTATAATTTTTGACTGTCCGTGCTATTTTATTTATATTACTGGTCATTTTTTTCAATATAATTGCCAGCAACACAATTAAGTTTTTAAGAAGTAATTTGCTTTATAAGGTAGCCGTGAGAGTGTTCTTAGATCAAAAATAGAAAACAGATTTTGGACAAATTTTAATACTGTTTTATAAACATTTACACAACAATTTGATACGTCATTTAAACTTACTGCACAAATTTGTTTTATAATAGATTTTATACTGTTATTATCCGATACAAGCTTATTCGTTTGCGAACAATAAAATTGATTTATTAGCGCTCTGTGGAACAATTATAAAATGAATTCAATAATATTTTCTTTCTGATTTTGTTGATATTGTCGCTCGCTGAGGCATATTGTACTCCCGACTTACCAACAAGGAAAGATATTTTATGATTTTCAACTGTCCGATGTCGGTTAAACCTTAGAATGTGGATTTCAATGCTAAACCACAACCCGTTTTAAAATTAAACAAATTTAAAGACGTTCCAGAACTATTCGGAAAAATGTAATCATAAATGCTTTTGTATCCTCACAAATATTTTTTTGCCTTATGGTAATTATATAATATAATATCAGAAAGAAAATGTTAATAACTAAATTTTATAAATGTTCGCAAACGAATAAACTCGTATCAGATAATTCCAGTACCAATCTTTTATTTTTTCAGTAAGCTTGAACGTCGTATAAAATTGTTGTGTAAACATTTATTAAACAATATTAAAATTTGTCGAAAAACTGTTTTGTATTTTTGCACTAAGAACGTTCTTACGACTATTTTATAAAGCAGAACACTTCTTAAAAGCTGAATTGCCTTACTTATTAAAACAATATTGCATTGTAACAAAAGGAATAAAGCAATTATGAAATAAAATATCACGGACAGTTGAAAATTATAAAATATATTCGCCAGTTAAAAACAAGCATTGAAATATATATTCTTGCCTTAATTTACGCAGCTTTAGCGGTTAACAAGATAGCAATGCTAATGAATCGAATTTGGGTGTATATATCAGAACTAAATGCAGGTTACTCAAACATATTTTATTTGCTTAAAAAGTTGTATCAAGAATCATTAAAAAGGAAATTACTCTCAGTCGATGCAATTTAACAACAAAGGCAAACTTTTACTGTTAGTCAAAGCAAAAAAGCTGCATCAAAGATATATATGTCACTTAGTATAATAAAACAACCTTTATAAAGTTGTGTTTTATATGTTATTCAATAATTTTAAAAACGTTTAAATAATGTGGAAGCAATATTAATAGCAAAACTCGGTTTTAATTTTCAAGCACCCTATATCAGTTTTTGGGAATGTTTCCTACAATTTGAAAAAATTAAATAACTGGAACCCGACGTACTTTCGACCTAGATATATAAATTCTCCAACAAACTTAAATTTATCATAGATCATAAAATTGTTCAGCTGATATTCATATCATTTGGAAGAATCTGTACAAATGGGCAAAAATGGCGTCAAGTAGATTGACTCTGCACTTCCTAAGAAAGGATGTCGTCAGATCTTAAAGGATTAAGTTACGCGCAAGTTAAACCCTCTGAGAAAAAAATAGTTAGAAATATGTACAATATAATAATAATAAAGTCAATCAAAGAGGCCCATACAATTAGACCATATACAATATTTCCCTGCCCTACCGCTCACCTGGCAACGTTGCTCCTTCCCATATCATTATTCTGTTTTAAAGACGAGGAAACCTAAGCTGTGTGAAATATGGCTAATAGTTGCTTAGTTATCAGGGTTGGGAGCGTATAAATATACTAACATAAAAAAATGAGGTACACCCTCGCCCGCCACCCTAAAACCCCCCACCTCTAAGAATGTTTTCAAAAAACATCAGGATCCTCTGAAACGTCAAAAAATAACGTTTGAGCGAGTTTTACTTTTCGTTTTTGCCTTCTTCTGTGCCGGCATTAGACCAATTTTCAAAAATTTACAAAGCTCTTTCGTTCTTTACGTATTAGTAACCTTGTGTGAAACTTTCATCCAAATGCGAACAGCTCTTTTCAAGTTATAGCGATCAAGGATTACCGGACAGAGAGGCAGATCGACGAAAATGAATAGCATGGTTTTTCATGTAACATCCAAAAAACATAATATCGCATTTTCAAGTTTTTTGCAGTAACAATACTTCCTCGCCTGGTGGCGTAGCCAGTAAAAATAATCATAATTTTTTTTTTGTTAAATTTTCATGCTTTTAAGTGAAAGATTTAGCGTTAATTTTGAATGTTTCTGGATCAGCGTTTTAGGGGTGCGGGATCCCGCGGAATGCTTTTCTGCGGGATTGCAATCACTAGTACTGATACAAACCTAAGACAATGCAGGAAAGCAACAGTGCTATCATTTCTACTTTTCTTAGTACAGTGAGAACATCGGTTATGACACTAACTGCGGCTTTTTTGAATTTCAGATTTATAAATAGCATCAATATTCCACTTATGAACTTCAGAGCAGCATATAGGAAAAATATTGGACTGGAATAGAAAAAAAGTAATCTTAAATGTTGCATTGGTAGCTAGACTATTTCTCTTGAATGATATGGAAGCTTTCTGACCTAGCAACCGGCAAAGCGGCGTCGCCAAATTTGAAAGCTTAGACACATCGTCGGCTACCTATTGTCTTGTTCACAAGTATCCATTACGGTAGCAATGATCCTAGCAAATTCTGGTCATTTGCCCAGATCAAAAAACAGCAATCTAGAATCCCCCCAAGGATGACGCTTAACGGCAATGTCTGCGATACGCCTCAGGATATAGTGGACAGTTTTGCTACCTTCTTTTCAACAGTTTTTATCCCGTCTGGTCTACTAGGGTCATCTCCTCCAACAAATAATTCTACCGATATCATTTCTTTAAAAAATATAAGTGAAGAAAACGTAATTAGGGCTTCGAAAAGATTAAAGAACAAAATGACGTCTGGATGTGATGGTATTCCAAGTTTTTTCGTTAAAGATTGCATTCATATACTAGCGAAACCGCTGGCTTCCATATTCAACCTAATTCTAAAATCAGAGACATATCCAAATATCTGGAAGACCTCACACAAAAGTGGAGATATCTCTGATATTTCCAACTATCGCCAAATAGCAATCCTGTGCAATTTCAGCAAGTTGTTTGAGATCATCGCTTATGAAACGGTTTACTGCTCGGTCAGGGGTGCAGTCTCTATTAATCAGCATGGGTTTATGAGAGGCAGATCTACGGTCACCAACTTGGCTCTGATTACTCAATACATTTCTGAAGTACTGGACGGTCAGGGACAAGTTGATGTCATCTACACAGATATTCAGAAGGCTTTTGATCAAGTTGATCATTATGCACTTCTGGATAAGCTTAAAACAGTGGGTATGTCTGATGCAATGCTGTCGCTCATGAATTCATATTTGAGGGATAGAAGGTTATTTGTCGAATATGGTGGTCATAGGTCGAGTTACTATCGGGCCACGTCTGGGGTACCTCAAGGGTCAAATCTAGGTCCATTATTGTTTTTGATATTTATTAATGACTTGTCTTTTGAACTGAAGTGTTTCCATTTGTTTTTCGCTGATGACCTTAAAATCTGCACGTCAGTCAAGACAGTCGAGGATTGCGTCATGTTGCAAGATGACTTAGCTCTAATTTCGTCATGGTGTTCACGAAACTGTCTCAGTCTGAATGTTTCGAAATGTAAAGTTATGACTTATACAAGAAAAGTGAACTATTTAATTTACGATAATTATAACATCAATGGTCAGGTTATAGACAGATGCACCTCTTATAGAGACCTTGGAGTCATTTTTGATACCAAGCTAACGTTTACTGAGCATATACTCAATATCTCGTCGGCTGCCACTGGACTACTTGGTTTCTGTATCAGAAACTGGAAGGGTTTCTCCAATGTTGATACATTAATGACTATATTTTTTACTTTTGTCAGGATCAAGTTGGAGTATGCGACTCTGATCTGGTCTCCTATATACCAAAATTCTGTCGTGATCCTTGAGGCCATTCAACGTAAAGCTTTAAAGTATTTTCACCTTAAATGCACAGGTTCTTATCCAGAAAGAGGTTGTGACCGTAGTGCCCTATTAGAGTCTTTCAATTTGGATTCACTGTCAACAAGACGAAACATATTTGCTTTGTCGTTTTTGTATGGCCTCATTCACAATAAAACTGACTGTCAAAATTTACTTGAAAAAATATGTTTCCGCGTTCCAAGGCTAGGGAGTCGACAACAAATGACATTCTATTGTCAAGCTGGCCGTACAAATGTTATGACAAAATCGCCAATTAATCTCATGTGCTGCGTCATGAACAGTGTTACTGAATCGTGTGATATTTACAGTGACAGTTGTGCATCGATTATTAACTGTTATAGATCATCCAATCTTATTTAGAATGTTTAATATGCACACATTCTGGCTCCGCCTACGAGATCCGCCGGGTGGTACCTCCGCGTTCGACAGTCAGAGACCGTCTACCACCTACGGACAATCACAACATCCATAGCCAAGAGAAAAATTTCTACTGGGACGAGATTCGAACCCGCACAGTGCACGGCGACTGATCGGGAGACCGAAGAGTCTACTACTGTGGCCACCGCTGCTGCCTTAAACGATAAGAGTAGTAAACAAAAAACGCTTGGATTTTACAAGGCGGTGGTCGAGAATATCAAAAAATCTGTGTAATAGCATTCTTAGTTTTAAAAATTCTTAAGCTTTTACTATTTCTTTTATTATGCAACTTTTATACAGGTTTTTTTGGTATATCAACTTCTACGTGCTGTTAAAATAAATGACTCAA
The DNA here is from genome assembly GCA_963669975.1 of Acanthoscelides obtectus. Taxonomy (NCBI): domain Eukaryota; kingdom Metazoa; phylum Arthropoda; class Insecta; order Coleoptera; family Chrysomelidae; genus Acanthoscelides; species Acanthoscelides obtectus. Next base: position 35,929,441 of record CAVLJG010000002.1, on the reverse strand, counting down.
CTTTGAAAACCCTGTATAATAGACAAATAGTTTTAATTTGCAACCTACCGGAAGTCTGTATAACTTTTTCCTTTGCTAGCATAATCTATCATCCACCCCGATATCGGTGAACTGATCATCCCACCTATAGTGGCGTAAATTCTTTGCAAGCCATAATCAGCCTTATGTTCTCTGAGTAGAGCTATGACAGCCCCTTCAAACATTGCAAACGATGTTCCACTGATTATTCCTACAAAAACTCGGACACATAGGTAACTCCAAAATGTCAAACTAGTGTCCAATTCTACGGTAGTCTTTAAGTTTTGGCACAAGCGTTTTCGTGGACCTACAAATAGATCGAAAGGTATTTAAGTACTTTTTTTAAAAAGAAAAAACAAAATATTCTACTTTATCGGGTTACCTTTTTCATCGAAGTGACCTGAATGGTTCTTTAGTTCGATAATAAAATACAATTGCAAGCCTAGCGGGTTCATGTGGCAGGCTTAACGCGTGGTGAAAGGCGAAAAAAAGCTTAGAGATCTAGCTATAAAATATTCTTACCTGTAAACAAACATCTTCTTGAACACTGTTCCAAATTCAAAGTTGTATTTACGCCCTCTGAATCCACAGCAACGTTGACAGATATGATTTCGTCACTTGAATCATGTGAGCAAATCAGATCTGAATTTGAATCAACGTAGTGAAGCTTGTATAGCTGTATGTTCTCAAAGTCTTTCTTTTCAATATATTTTTGGGATATCCCACTTCTGATACGACTATTTATATGAGATCTTTCTGTTATTTTTCCTACAGTACAGTTCGATTGCTCACAAGAAAATAAGTACAAATCTTTCGCTGGGAAGAAATAGGTGGTCTTGGTAAGCTTCCTAATAACAGCGGAGTAAGGCTTGATGTTTTCTAGAACTTTTTGGCTTCTCTGGCTAACATTTGTATCAAGAATAGCTTCATTTGACACATTTGGTTTGAATGTATAAGTAAGAACATCGTTTGTTTCCATTTCTGCTATTTGGATTTCGTAATTACGTGTCTTCAATAAGCTTTGGCTTTGATTTTTGGTGAAAGATGCTTGGCAAGCTACTCCACACGTTTGTTGTTGTAGTTCGATATCAACGATTTGGTCTCTGTCAATGGGAATACAAGGAAACTCTTGATATAATGTCAATACTGGCTCTGTGTTGCATGATAAACCAAATACCAACTCCTTCGGAAAAGTAAAAGTAAGCCGCCCTACAGGTACTAGCAACAACAGTAAGGCAGATCCACCACCAATGATCGAAAAAGCTGATAATAGTACCTGAAAATAAAGGAGTCAAGTAGATTTACTCAGTATTTTGACCTGGTTAAAAAGTTCGGGTTGCCCGTTTTCAAAATATTTGAGCCCAGATAACTAAATTTTTGAGTTACTTCCATTTCCGAGAAACTACAATTCAAAATAAAATAAATACCATCTTGGAGGGAGGCAATTTATAGTGGATGGGAGGTAACTTCAATGAATGCCTGTACCCATTCATTAAAAATCCTCCCCTTCCAATTCTGTGCTATTTACCTTTTTAGAATTTTATTTTTTGAAAGCTGCTAATGAATTCAGTAATTTTATACCAAAATAATCACAAACCATAAAATATTCAGTGACATTAGAAGTGTTACACCTAGAAAAAATGATTTCTTCAACGCCACTGTTGAAGCTGAAAATTATCTTTGCATTGAAAAATATACAACTTTATTAACTTTCACTACGTACTAAATATCAGTGAAATATCTGTAGCGGTTCTGAAAATATACTAAGTGACATACAAATCCGAACACCCAGTTTAAATGGTTTTATTTTAATAAAAGTTGGTGAATGTATTTATCTTACTGTAAATAACAAGTGAAAAAATGTTCAGCCTTATCAGTTGGACATTCCGGCTTTTATACTGCTTTTTTTTAATTCACTAACGCTCTAAAAATGAATATTTCAGCCGCAGTAAAGAATCAACGTTGGCGGATTTTGGTTCTTGACATCCTTTACGATCGGTTACGGTGCCTAGAGTACGGAGACCTGTACGATTTTGTCAACTTAGTGAGTTTGATAGGGGCCGTATACTGGGACTTCGGGAAGCTGGACTTTCTTTTCGGGCAATTGCAGTTAGAGTCCAAAATTGTCTTTAGTGACGAGTCTCGATTTTGTTTAGGCATGCACGATGGTCGTGCCAGGGTTAGAAGGCGACGTGGTGAAAGGAGGAATCCACAGTTTTTTGTTGAAAGACATGTTCATCACATTGTTGGAGTTATGGTTTGGGGTGCTATAGCTTATGGTTCCAGGTCACCTTTGATCTTCATCAGAGGGAACATGAACGCGCAGCGTTATATCCACGAAGTTCTCGAACCCCATCTTTTACTGGCAGATCCAACTTTCCAACAAGATAATGCCCGACCACATGTTGCAAGAGTCACAATAGACTTCTTTCAACATAATGATGTCACATTGTTACCATGGCCACCAAGATCTCCCGACTTATCCCCAATTGAGCACGTGTGGGATATGATGGGTACGAGATTGCTCAATTTGCAACGTCCTCCTCAGACTGTAGAAGCACTTCGAGATGAGTTGGTGGTTGCCTGGAACGAGATACCACAGGAGGACATTGACCACCTGATCAGAAGCATGCCTAGGCGCGTTGGAGAATGCGTAGCTCATCAGGGTGCATCCACACATTATTAAAGGTGAAAGGGTTTTAAAGCAGTGCAATCATTTTGAAATTTTTATCATTTACTTATTATGCTTCATCAAGTACTTATACAAAATTTTATTAAAATAAAACCATTTAAACTGGGTGTTCGGATTTATATGTCACTTAGTATATTTATTAATTTCCATTTTTTTCCTAAAACTTCTACACCCTGAGTTTTTGTAAGGAAACATTTTTGGACCATAGTTTATAAAGCAAACAAACATTAATTTTTCATGTAGATTCACACCCTTAAATATTCGCATATCAAGTAATGAAGTACCTCATTGCAAAATAAGTATCTAGGCGACACCTACGCCGAGTAAGCCGAGTTAAACTTATTAGCTACGTGTGTTTCCTAAGAAAGTGTTTCGTCCATGTAAGACCCAGAAACTTGTGGCTTTCTACCCTCTCTATGGTGGTACTGTTTAGAGTCAGCGTCAGAACAGGTACAGTTCCTTTTATAGAAAACTATAGATTTATTATAACTATCAACGTGTTTTCGGAAATTTTTAGTAAAATAATGTTTGCCCTATCTTCAGGTCCCGCTTATACTGGTAGTTGGGTCATCTGCGTATTGTACTACTCTGACGTCCTTACTATGGTTACGATTTATGATTTCGAACCACTTACATGTTTTTTGGTCTATCTACCCTCGCCCCAAGAGGGCACTACCTAAGCTCAGTTCTACAGGGTGACTTCGAAGTTGAGTCATTTATTTTAACAGTGAGTAGATCTGATCAAGAGAAATGTTTTTTCCTTTAACATTTTTCTGGTAAAATTAGAGTAACAAAGTTATAGCCCTTTAGAAGTTTGAGTACCGCCCTGTCTCAATAATAATATTATGTGCTCGTGTTTGGCAACAACGGATATAATCCGCCTTATCGGTTCATCGCATCGGAAACAAAAAAGCGAAAGAATTTGAAACGCTGATCACGATGTTTTTATTCAGTCAATGTGTCAGTCGGTAACGCGTGAGTGAATAGTGGTGTTTGCTGCGTGGCTCGAACGAAATAAAACATGGCACATGTTTATGCGGATCGGTTTCCCAATCGAGTGCAACCAACCCCTCGTGCCTTTGTTAATGTAGTACAACGGGCTCGTGAATCAGGTGACTTTAGACCTCACAGGGGAAGGCATGCCGGTGCTCCAAGACCTCACGATCAAATACAGGTCCGCACTTAAATACTTGTCGGGAGGATACTTTATAAAACAAGGTAACATTTTTTTTAATTTTTTTTTATTTTTACACACATATTTTGGTTTATCTTCCTTCTACAATCATCTGAAAATTAATGACTCAACTTCAAAGTCACCCTGTATATACACCACAGTTCAATAGAAAAAAACAATGCACTCCTCCACTGGTACAACTACCAAACGATGTGTTTACTTATTTCGTATGAAGTTACCTAGAATTCGAATGATCTATAGCTTCACTTACCCTGAAGTTTCCAATTTTATCAGCTACCATTCCAGCTAAAGGAGGCATTAATATAGCAACTGCAGGCGTTACTGCAGACATAATAGCCGTCTCTTCAACATTTATGCCCAATTCCCTCATATGTATCGTCAAATACGGATATAACACCAATATAGCTAGAAAATATTTAATATCAATGGCACTTTTTCCTTGAGAAGTTGGAAAATACGTGTTATTGCTTGAAGACGTACAAGCAATGTTGGCAGCATTGCCGGTATTTTCTGTATTGGACTACCTAGCAAATAGTGGGTCATATTTAAGACAAAAATGTACTGTAATTTATATTTTCCATTTTTAGCCCACGACGCAAAAGGGTAGACGTTATAAGTTTAGCATGTGTAGGTGTGAATACAGTGATTTTTAAAAAGGGCACCCCCCTAATAATAAGTTAGCAAGCTGAAATTCAGGCACATAAACATTGGTGCATGAATACTATACCGGGTGTTTCACAAATTTTAAACCACATATACACTGTTACGAAAGAAGCTGATTTCTCAAAAAAAAGTAATAAAAGTCCTACAGAAATCGAGATAATAAAATAATACAATTTAAAAGTTCAATCACTTATAAAAGCTATTCAAAATTGTTTCCATTAACTGCAATGCAAGCTTGGGTGCGTCTAATCCAATTTCGGCGCACTAATTCAAATACACCTCCTTCCTGCTGTACCCGAAGGCTCAAATAATCGGCAGCCACTGTGATTCGGCCACGTAATTCTGCAATATTCTGAACTGGAGTGCGGTATACCTCGTTTTTCAAGTATCCCCTTAAAAAGAAGTCCAGAGGATTTAGATCGGGAGACCGTGGAGGACACGCAACTGGTCCACCCCTTCCGATCTAGCGGATCTGGTATACCTGATTAAAAAAATCACAAACTTCTAAACGAAAATGCGGAGGTGCCCCATCGTGCAGATACCACATCACAAATAACTAAAAACATAAACTTCATTCACGTCAACTTCTTCATTCAGATCACACACGATACAGATTAAACCTTACTTACACGTTCTTATCAGTATGAAAAATCAAAAAATTCCTGGCATTTTTTTTCGTCAGTTGTTTGGTACAACATTTGCTACAATAAATTATTAATGCGTGTTCTAATATCACGACGATGAACGCAAAATATAGATATTTATTTTTCAATTTAATATTGGAATTTAGGTTTATAACCTAATTTCTGTAGGACTTTTATTACATTTTACTTTAGAAATCAACTTTTTTCGTAACAGGGCATATGTGCTTAAAATTTGTCGGATACGTTGCGAAACACCTTGTATTTTAAGATACAGGGAAAACCAAATTGGTCTGGCGGCTTGAGTTTAATGTGTACGAGAGAGAAGTGTGTATCAACACACATGAAAGAGATAGAAGCCGACTGACGAGCGGTCACCACAACATCGCCTAACAACGGTGGCACAGAAGGTCATGCAATCTGCCGCGTCGCTAATATGTTACACCAGATTGCCGCGTCAGCGTTGCTAGGCATCGCACTTTTCTTGACAGCTTGTTTAAACGCCACTAGTGAGTACATTATCTTACCCTAGAAACTCAAATCATTACATTTCCTAAGCTTAATATACCTTGTTTTATTGTACTCATTCAGATAGATCCCTCCAAGAGAAGGAGATTGATATAACATATCATAACATTTTGATGATTAATTATTGAGTTATAAGCTGATGATGCTCAATGCTCAACATCGCCAGTCCAACAGTCCGCCATTTTTAAGGATAGGTAATTTATATTCTACTGTCATAAGGCGACGTACAAATTGGTATCACATGTCCCAATATTTCATTTAAAAATTGTTCCAAAATTGCACCCAGCGTGGTTGTTATTTATGTTAGGCTGATATAGACTTTCTACTTCTATCAGTTTCTGCTTTGGTCCAAAAGTCATAACTTTTGATTTAGATGCATTCAGTGTTAAATTATGAGCAGCCGAAATAAAGGGTTGTCCAATAGGGACGCAGGAAAGTAAACGTCAATTTGACATAGACGCCATCTTTGTTTTCTGTCACCGACATGTCATTTTGTTAGTTGAATGTTTACCATTGATCGCTATGGAGTCGTATTCGATTGAAGACCGCATTAAAGTTATTCAAGAGCACTACAAAAATGGTGCAAAAATAAAAAACACGTTTCGCGCGCTTCGTGAACATTTCGGTCGCAACAACCGCCCAAACGAAACAACCATCGGTCGTCTGGTGCGTAAATTCGAGGCAACAGGTTGTGTGCCAAATCTGCCAGGCTCTGACCGGAAAATATTGCTGTTGTGAAGGAGAGTGTGAGAGACGATCCGAAACAATCAACAACGCGTCGATCCCAAGAATTGGGCATTTCGAGAACCAGTTTGCTCCACATTCTCCACAAGGATTTGAATGTACACGCCTACAAGATCCAATTGACGCAAGAGCTGCGTCGGGCCGACCATTTTTCGCGCGGATTGGCTCCTTGAACACCGCCAAATTAATGCCAATTTTTGCATCAAAAATCATGTTCAGCGACGAAGCGCATTTCACTTTGAATGGGACGGTAAACAAGCAAAACTGCCGCATCTGGGCGAACGAAAATCCCCGTGAGTATCAAGAGCAGCCGATGCATCCTCAAAAAGTGACTGTGTGGTGGCACTTTTTCGAAAATGCGGCCGGGGACGCCGTTACCGTCAATTCTGAGCGATATCACGTGATGATAGAGGACTATTTTTTGCCGCAACTTGAAGGAATGGATATGGACTATGTTTATTTCCAACAAGACGGTGCAACATGCCACACAACCAACGTCAATATCCATCGATTGCAGTCCTTCTTCGGTGATGGCGTGATTTCGCGCAGAGGAAATGTGCCATGGCCACCAAGATCGTGCGATTTGACTCCCTTGGACTTCTTTTTATGGGGATATTTGAAAAGCAAAGTCTACGTCAACAAACCAGCCACCCTCCAAGAACTCAAAAACAACATCATTGCCGAGATAAATGCCATAGAACCGACCATTTTGCAAAATATCATTGAAAATTTCGACCATCGCGTGGACGTCTGTAAATCCAGTCGTGGTGAACATTTGAGCGATATTATTTTTCATACATAAATGGTATAAATGAACCTTCAAAATAAAGTATCCAACTTGATTTGAATATCAATCTTTCTTGTTTTAATATGCGTTTACTTTCCTGCGTTCGTTTTGGACAACCCCATATGATACATTACGTGGTATCTAGATCATTGTTGATAAAATCAAAGGAAAAACAAAGGAAAAAGATGCATCATTGATATGAAAATTATAATATTTGTGTGTCGTCTGCGTAGTGATGAATACTGCAGTACCTTGTATTGCTAGACAAGTCTGAAGTACCAAAATCCCAACAAAAATGAAAGGTAGTTTTATGGGCAAACTGGAAAAGATCAAAAATCTGTTTTCGTGCTAGTGCATATTTTACAATTATTTTAATATGTACAGGGTGTTCTACAACGTAATGCAATAGCAAACATCTATCTTTTTAAATAGAATATCCTACATTATATTGCATATTTGGATAGAGCTTCTAAAAACAACGAGTTTGATATCATATCACATATGGTTCCGATCGTCAATTGTTTAGATGTTTAGTGAAATTTAGTTCACAAAAATTTTATTATCACCGATCTTAAGCTGATCAGAAAGATATGCTAAAGTATCTTTCTACTTATACAGGGTAACTAAAAACGCAAAATGTACCTTTTCTCATAAATTTTAAATGGAACACCCTGTATATTTCTTCTATTACATAATTAAACATCTGTCCTTTGGAACTTTTTCTTGATGTACGGAATAGTTAATGCTATTAATTTCAAGAAGAAAATATAGTCGACATTTAGACTTAAAATTTAATGTTAGTAAAGTTCCATGAAAACAATGAACAGTCACTCATTATGAAATTGTAATACGTTCCAAGTAGTTCTGTTGATTCACAGATGTAGGATCTCAGGTCCAGTATTTTTTTTACAACCGCGTTGTTTCAGTAGCAGATAATGTAAATTTAACAACTAGGAGAAATTTGAGGTACTGACGTGAAGAAAATTATTCGCAATAACTCAAAAACGTTTGGAAAAAAGTTGTATATCAAAAAAAAATCACAAAAAAACCTATTTAACGATTCGCATTTTTAGATACCCAGATCAGCTTAAAATTTGCTTATAATATTTTTTTTAACTAAGGTTTATCTAACTATTTTCAAAAACAGCTAAGCTGTGAGGCATCAAAGCTGGCCATTTTTTCAAACGTTTAACCAAATATCTAAACAATTGACAAATCATATGTTATATGATATCAAACTTCTTATTTTTAGAAGCTCTATACACATATGCAATAGAATGTTATATTAAAAAAATATATGTTTGCTACGATACTAAGTTATGGAACATTCCTGAATATATACATCATTTTAAAATATGCAAGAGAAACATATTGCCACGAAAGCAGATTTTTCATATCTTCTCCAGATTGCTAAAACTACTATACATTTTGTTGGGACACCCTGTATATGAGTATGATTTTTCGGTGTGCTTATTTTGGCACAGGCACGGCTTTCAATTGGGTTAGGTATCTTCCGGTGGAATACGCTATTCAATCATTTTTATTTTCCATTTCCCATCAATACTTACTGGAAGAATGCATGAAAAACAGTAACTTCAATGGCAACAGTTCTTTCTGTTTTAGGTCCTTTGCTATCCGACAAAAGAACAGCCTGAAGTACCTGTTCATCTTGAGCATTTCAGCAATATATTATTCCATTAGGATCTGAAACAAATACATACTGGCTAGTGTAAATGTGAGTTGAAAAGATGAACTGCCTACAGAAGTATTACACGCAAACATACATGTTGAATACACCCAAATATCTCAGAAACTCAGGGTGCTAGAAAAAACTTTGAATACAAAAGTTTCATCGAACCAAATAGCGCATCTAGTGGTGACTTTGTATTTGACGTTGACATTCATCTTGAATGTCATTTCAAGAGGATGTTGATTTTTCAAATGCGAACCCCCATTTTTTATTGCAGAAGTACAAAGGCAAAAAATTTGCTTCTTAACGGTATTTTTTTTATATTTTTTACGTGGGAACACGTGTACATGCAACATGCACACATTCTGGCTGCGCCTACGAGAACCGCCGGGTGGTACCTCCGCGTTCGACAGTCAGAGACCATCTACCACCTACGGACAATCACAACATCCATAGCCAAGTAAAAAATTTCTCCTGGGACGGGACTCGAACCCGCACTGCGCACGGTGACTGATCAGGAGACCGAAGAGTCTACTACTGCGGCCACCGCTGCTGCTGGTATAAATATCATAGAAGCTATAACTACACCTAGATGTTATTTTAAGGTAAATTGTTGCTCTTCCATGAATGTTATGAATTTGCGAATACCTGGAAAAGAATATTAAAAAAGAAATTTTAATTCGAAAATTGCAAAATTGGCTATGACCGTTATATTAAATTCAATGTCAAATTGTTTTTTTCACGATCCTTTTATTGTTATACGCTCGCACACTATTTAACCTTGCCCAGCGCAAGATTGCGTAAACGTTTGCCTGAAATACCGAAGTGTCTCTTCCAAGCGGTATACTATGCCCAGGATTGCATATGTTTCCATATATACCAGCACCTGATCCCTCCCCAGTTTTTGAGCTGTCAGTGTACCAGGTAATTTCTCTTTGCAGATTTTGGCTTTGGAGTGTCGTCGCATCTCCTATTTTGTCTTGAAGCTCTTTTTGAATGCAAATCTGAGAGTGATGTGATCTTTCCTCGCATCGAGTATGTCTCTTTCCTTATTTGGTTATATCCAAGATCCTCATATCTTCTCTTTGGCTGTGAATGTAGCCTGGAGTAGCCCATTCTCGCCTCCCCGATTATTTCGTATTGTACCTTGCTTAATTCTGCAAATGGCAGTGCGTTGTCTCATCTTTGGCCACCATATCCGAGATGCATAAGTTATCATGGATCTTCCCACCATTATGTACGTCCAGTGCATCATGGAAGGGCTCAATTCCCATGTTTTGCCGTGAGAGAGTTTGGTCAACATTAAAGTCCTCTCTGATTTCCTTTTAATGCATTTGACCTGCGGGTTGCAGTCAAGTCAGTTTTGAGTCTAGTATTACCTCCGGATACTTGACTTTTCCCAACAGCTGCATCCGTTCTTTCAGAAGGCAGAGTTCCTAGCCCCACTAATTTCTTCCTTCTGGTGGAAGCAGGGAGGGAGTTACGTTTAAACCCTCAGTGACGTCATGTTGTAACCACATTTAGATCCCTTTGCATTTTGTCTTTGACTGTGGTGTTAAATGGAATACCATTGTATTTAGTGACGAATCCAGTTACTGTTCGTGGATGCATGTAAGAGAGGAAAGGCCAGTGGCGAAGCGTCCAGGAATGTTTACCTTAATTTAAAAATAGCTTGAATAAAATACCTAAAATAAGCAAAAACTTATATTTGGGAGGTTCAAAATCAACTTTTTTTAATCAGATTTTTCACATCTGGTTTTGGTAATAGTTTAGGAAAAGTCACGCGTCGACACTGGGAAAGGCGACTGGGTGAAAGACGAGATTCTCATTTTCCTATGGAAACCCATGTGAACCGCACTGTTGGAATTATGGTATCGGGGGCTAGTGGTATATAAGCAAATGACTGTTGGTGTTCCAGGAGTCCAATGCAGTAGAGGAGCTGGAGAATGCTGTCCTGCGAGCGCACGAGGATAGCACCCGCTCCGAGACTACGGCAGTTCCTAGACACCTAAATGGTCCAGCACCGCACCATATTAGGCACCTGATCAGGGAGAACAGAAGACTCAAGCGAGAACATCTCCAGCTGTTGACAGAGGAGTCGAGAGTTGCGCGAAACAGAGCATCGCTTGCCCTGAAGAACGCACTCGCGGATCTCCAAAACAGCAGATGGAATGCAGCCTGTGCAGAACTAGAGACTCAGGATGGTACGGCCTGGACTATGCAGTGAACATTTCGTCGTCAGCGCACCACGATCCCCACTCTTCACGGTCAACGCGGCTTGGCCTACTCCAGTGAAGAAAAAGCCGAAGCATTCGCCGATTCGCTAGAATCGCCAATGCCACTCTGAGACTTAACCACTTCCCGCGGCGGTGGTGGGAAGCCCAGGTTATAATGCTCACCAAGCCAGGCAAGGACCGGAAGTTGCCCCAGAACTACCGGCCCATCAGCCTGGTTTCCTCGATGGGCAAAGTAGTCGAAAAGGCTATCGCCGTTCGACTAGAGAAGCAGGCAGAAGAACTGCAACTTCTCCCCCCAGAGCAATTCGGCTTCAGATCCTCCCACAACACGCAACTCCAAGCGCTACGACTGACAGAAAACATCACCAGCGGCTTCAATCTCCAGGAGGCAACCGGTCTCGTCCTGCTGGACGTGAAACGAGCCTTCGATCGAGTTTGGCACGATGGACTCATCGCCAAAATGGAAGCCGCCGGAATCGATGCGAACATGTGCCAACTGATCCAGAGCTATCTATCACAAAGATGGTTCACGGTGAAGATTGGTACATGCCATTCAACAAGACGACAGCTGGAAGCAAGCGTGCCCCAGGGGTCAGCCTTAGCCCCCCTGCTCTACAACATCTATACTCACGATGTGCCGAAGACAGCTGACACAATGCTGGCCCTATATGCAGACGACACTGCTATAGCCGCCAAGCATAGACGACCCGAGATCATCCGTAGGAGACTACAGGATGAACTGGACCACATCCAGGACTGGTGCGTGAAATGGAAAATCCGCATCAACTTCCAGAAGACGTAGGCAATCTTCATTCAACGAAGAAGGACTGCAAGACCTCTCGAAGCATCCATCTTCGACGAAGATATCCAGTGGAGCGACAAAGTCAAATATCTGGGGATCGTATTTGACAAGTCCCTCACCTGGAAAGCCCACATAGAAGCTGTCATCGCAAAGACCAGAGCAGCCATGGCTCAACTCTACCCATTACTGGGTAGACACAGCCGGATGCCGCTAGCGACCAAGCTACGGCTGATCAAGGCCATCGCCATACCTCAGCTCGCTTACGCCTCCGCGGTCTGGGGGTACGCTGCCCCCAGCTACCGCAAGCGACTTGCTGCTCTAGAGATGAAGCTACTCCGGATCGCCACCAGTGCACCATCCTACGTAAGAAACTCAACCTTGCGTAGAGACCTGTATTGGGACACCAACCACGAGTACATGAGGAAAAAAGCGGAGAAGACCTTCGAGAAAGCTCAGGACCACCCGAACGAGCAGCTACGATTCCTCATGGACTACGATCCGGACGAGAGGCCTCGCAACCGCAGAACCAGGTATCCTAGACCAAGGTCCCAGTTGGCACCCGCTAACTGGAACCTTGACTAGGAGACTAGGAGAACCCGCGGTTGCCCCCCCAACGGCGTGGATGCAGAGGACCAGGACCCACCGGGACCAGGACCAACCAGGACCAGGACCCGCCACGACCAGGACCCACCAGGACCAGGACCCTTCAGGACCAGGACCAGGAACAATATATAGGTAAGAGGACTTGAAACTCTTGATTTTTCGAAAACAAGAGTTTCAAGAGAACCTAGCAGACCCTCTATCGATGATCGCTTAACGACATTGATAGAATGTGCGAGGTAAAGGGAACCAACCCGGCGTTCCCAGAGACTGAAACACATGAGGAGACGTTGTAGGTTGTAGCAGACCGCAGGTCACGCACAACACATGGCCTACCGAGACGCTGATGAATCGGGCCACGCGGAGGTTAGGGTTTAGTGGATATTAGGTGGTCTCCTCAAGACAACCTGGAGTCCCACACACGCCGTAGCTCGGGCTATGGTATGGTGCGTAAACGCATTCCCCCCTCACCAAAAAAAAATAAAAAGTTCCAGGAGCTGAAGGAACCACATGTTTTGCCTTATATACGGACGCTTACCAACCCACTTTACCAACAAGATAATGCTCGACCATATCAGAATTACATTGGTCCATTTGGTCCAATCAAGTCGATTTGCTGCCTCTTCTGTATGTTGATATAACAAATCTGTTTGTAACATTGTGTATCAACAAAAATGTCCGAGCATGCCACTTCACTATAATTATCCTCCAATTACAATCGTTTAATGCACAGCTACGAATTCTGCCATCCTGTCTCGACCATCAATACCCGGCTGTCGTGACGATCTACCTGCACTGATCACCATGTATAGTCCGGGTATTTTTACCTCAATGTTTTATGTAAAGATAGGAGAAATATGCTATCATACAAACGCCCGCCTCCGGAAACCATACAAATCTGAGCCAGTACTCGAGGCCTAGGTCTTATCTGGGCCTTGTACAGAGTGAGGCGGTTATGTAAAGAAAAGTACTTCTTAGCCCTTTTGAGATGTGTTGATATGTGTACTTATTCATACCCGAAAGGTCAACGAAAGTTGTTCGTTGATAGATGGCAGCACGAGACACGAAATTACTGATGCTTTATGATCTTTTGTGGGTTTATTCAGGATGAACCAGGACATAGCGTTTTAAACCAGAAACTGCAACAATTTTATCAAAAGCTTTAAACTGCAACAAAATTATACTAAATCGCCTGGATTAATATCCAATGATATAAGTACCGCACAGGTGGGAAATGTTTATAGTTATATAATGATATTACTAACAAATCCGCAACAAGGTCGAATGGTAACCTCTTTTTGCGATTAAGGACAGCCTGATTCCTAAACAAATATGTATAATATTCAGAAGTTCATATAAGGATGAGATACTCTTAAATGAAAAAGTACCTATACTACGAGGGTTGATCCCTATGCTATGCTTCGTCTTGACGAATTTGCACGTGCGTATTTGTTGAATTTTCCTGGCAGGCTATGTTAACACAATTTTAATATTAGATGTTTTGACGTTGTGTGACAACGATTTTAGTCGTAATGTCTGCGAAAAACGGTATTGATGTGATATTGAAGACTTGGCGTGTTCGGATAAAACACCCTGTATATCCGTAAAAACTGGATTTAGAACATCGTTGTTTTCAGATTTTTTTTACTCCAACTACCACGAAGGCTCAAGGCCTAAACACCCATGGAGTACCGTGGTGCTATGGGGGAAACAGGGGAAAGGGGGGACGCCACACGGACTCTGGCGAGGGAACACGTGTGCATGCAACATGCACACATTCTGGCCCCGCCTACGAGATCCGCCGGGTGGTACCTCCACGTTCGACAGTCAGAGACCGTCTACCACCTACGAAAAGAGAAGATGAAAAAAGTCTTGGTCCATACTACCTACCATTTTACTATTTTCTTTTAATTACGGGACACCCTGTATAAAATTGAACCACAGATTTTACAGAGGCAGTAGCTACTGTCGCTCCCTTAGATCTTCGTGTCCCAACTGTTCCCTGCATGATTCCATAGGGGTCTGGAGAAATTTTTCCAGGGATGGTTATGCTTTACTAGTCTGATGTCACGCATGTCATACGTCAAATTACAGAGTCAAGTAATTTATCATTTGCCTACTAGTCTAATCATATTAGACGAAAATACCTCTAGTTTGCGAAGTAATTGTAAAGTCTGGTTTTATTGATGCAAGTTGTTCGAGGGGATATTTAAAACATATAAGCATAAAAGCGGTACACCAATATTTGTGGGAAAACTTTTTTTCCACAACAAAGAAAGAGAAAACGCGTTTTTTTGCGATTCAATCGAAAGTGTTGGCAGGAACGGAAAAACTCTTTGAATAAGATTTTTAGGAATTCATGAGACCTACAGAATGAAACCACACGTAAAATGATCCCACTAATAGTAAAAGAGTTATCCGAAAATCGAGGCAAAATGCACTTGTTGCTAGTGCGTCGATAATTTCACGCAGCTACTTGAAATTGTTTAAATCTGAAGGTTGCTCACTTCTTAATAACCCCAACAAAGTCGATTGGTAGTAGTAGTTTTTGAGAATTTCTAATTGATTATCCCAAAACACCTGTCTTCCGAACATCACTACTAGTTTATTGAACAATATACAGAGTTCGTTCAAAAGGCATTTTATTGCAAAATAGACGGGTTTACCTTGCCGATATGAATCATAAACCATTCCAAAAGATAATTGTTATTTTTTGCGAAAAACATACGTTATCATATACATTTTAAAACAAAGCGGATGTGCCTATCACCTTTTGTTGCGAAGAAAACATTTTTTCTTCATACTCTTGTGTATACATATTTACAGCTGAAATGTTCACATCGTCACAGATGAGCCTTAAAGCTTATAAAAAAAATATTACTGCAATGCGCAGAACAGCTTATAAACTTAACACGCAAACTAAAGACAATTATGTTTCAAACTGTTTTAGACTAGTTAGTAGGTAACATGTGCTAAATGGCTGCATTATTGATGACTGCATGACTTTGTCAAATAAGTAGGTCACGTAGGTCTTCTCTAACAGACAGTCTCGGGACTCTTTCGCACCGGCGGGCCGTCGGCGATCTAGCTCTTTTCTATCGCTACACCAACGGGCTTTGCTCCTCAGAGCTCTCTTCCATGATGCCGCCGCGCGATGTGCCTGCCAGACAGACCCGCCTGACTTCGGCGTCCCATCCTAACCATGTCAAACTTTGTACATCCAGAACTGGCCGATACGACCGCTCCTTTGTCCCGAGGGTGTCTAGATTGTGGAACAATCTTCTGAAGGAAGCTTTTCCCAGTTCTACTAACCTTAGGCAGTTCAAAAATCGTATTAACAAAATTTCTTTGGAATCATCATAGCAGCCGCGGTGTTCCGGCATTTAGGCTTCTGCCTGCGCGGCTGTTTCGATATATATAAAAAAAAAAAACGTAATCCAGTTTCTTTACGAAGAAATGTAATTCTGCGGACCTTTTTTCTAAAAGTATTAATATACTAAGTGACATATAAATCCGAACACCCAGTTTAAATGGTTTTATTTTAATAAAATTTTGTATAAGTACTTAATGAAGCATAATAAGTAAATGATAAAAATTTCAAAATGATTGTACTGCTTTAAAGCCCTTTGACGTTTAATAATGTGTGGATGCACCCTCATGTGCTACGCATTCTCCAACGCGCCTAGGCATGCTTCTGATCAGGTGGTCAATGTCCTCCTGTGGTATCTCATTCCAGGCAACCACCAACTCCTCTCGAAGTGCTCCTAGAGTCTGAGGAGGACGTTGCAAATTGAGCAATCTCCTACCCATCATATCCCACACGTGCGCAATTGGGGATAAGTCGGGAGATCTTGGTGGCCATGGTAACAATGTGACAATGTGTGTGTTGAAAGAAGTCTATTGTGACTCTTGCACCATGTGGTCGGGCATTATCTTGTTGGAAAGTTGGATCTACCAGGGTGTCAAGATAGGGTAAACGATGGGGTTCTAGAGCTTCGTGGATATAACGCTGCGCGTTCATGTTACCTCTGATGAAGATTAAAGGTGACCTGTAAATAGCACCCCAAACCATAACTCCAACAGTGTGATGAACATGTCTTTCAACAAAAAACTGTGTATTCCTCCTTTCACCACGTCGCCTTCTAACCCTGGCACGACCATCGTGCATGACTAAACAAAATCGAGACTCGTCACTAAAGACAATACTGTTCCATTCCTGATCCCAGAGTGACCGTTGTCTGCACCACTCAAGGCGATTACGACGGTGTTCTCGACTTAAAGGGAGGGCCCAGTGTGGCCGGTATGAAAACAAGCCAAAACTTCTCATTCGTCGGTAAACACTTCGCATGCCAATAGGTCTTCCGTGTTCTGCAAACCATTCATTTGCAATGGACCTGGTAGTGGAGAAACGGTCCCTTAAGGCCAATAATCTTAGGTGGCGATCTTCACGGTCTGTTGTTCTACGGCGGCGTCCAGTGCCCCTTGCTCTTTGCGTACGGCCTTCTCGAAGCCATGCCTGACAACACCTAACCACAGTGTCTACACTTCTTTGCACTCTAGCTGCAATTGCCCGAAAAGAAAGTCCAGCTTCCCGAAGTCCCACTATACGGCCCCTATCAAACTCACTAAGTTGACGAAATCGTACAGGTCTCCGTACTCTAGGCATCGTAACTGATCGTAAAGGATGTCAAGAACCAAAATCCGCCAACGTTGATTCTTTACTGCGGCTGAAATATTCATTTTTAGAGCGTTAGTGAATTAAAAAAAGCAGTATAAAAACCGGAATGTCCAACTGATAAGGCTGAAAATTTTTTCACTTGTTATTTACAGTAAGATAAATACATTCACCAACTTTTATTAAAATAAAACCATTTAAACTGGGTGTTCGGATTTATATGTCACTTAGTATATAATATACGTCTGTTATCGAAATCTCGTACGATTAAAATGTAGTGAGCTGGCCGTCTGGAAAATTAGGCAAAATGCTCGGTATTAGTCCCTAATACATTATTTAAAGTTTCAGCATTGTATCTTGTATGGTTTTCAAGAGTATTCTGATTGTTTATAACAGATTTGTAAGCTCCCAACGTCCGCTTGACGTTTGTTGGTGTAACCCTTTATATTGCTCAATAAACTAGTAGTGATGGGCGGAAGGCAGGTGTTTTGAGACGAACAATTAGAAATTCCCAAAAGCTACTTGGCAAATCGACTCCAATTTTGTTGTGGTTATTAAGAAGTAAAAAGCCTTCGGATTTGTAGGATTTCAAGTAGCTGCGTGAAATTATCCTCGTACTAGCAACAAGTGCCAAAACCTGCATTTTGCTTCGGTTTTTAGCCATAACTGATTTACTGTTAGTGAGATCTTTTTACGTGTAATGTCTTTCGTAGGTCTCCTTATACCTAAAAATCTTATTTGAAGAGTTTTTTCGTTCCTGCCAATTGAATCTAAAAAACGCGTTTTCTCTTTCTTTGTTGTCGAATAAAAAGTTTTCCCACAAAAATTGGTGTGCCCTTCTATGCTTCCATGTTTCAAATACCCCCTAGCACAACTTGCATCAATAAAACCAAACTTTACAATTATTTCTGGGAATTTTGCCAATATGATTATACTATACAGGGTGTCCGCAAAGTTGGGGTTTTCCTTTACACGACGTGTAGATCTTGAAAACATAAGCAATTTTTCTTAGTACCATATACACCAATGTCTTAAGGGAACCGAGATAAAGGGCTCTGCAACATCAAAAATATCTGAATACCGTCCTGTAGCCGCGACATCACCGACTGGTACAAGGTCACTGGCTCAACCCGACGACAGAACTGGGTCGGGGTCAGTGTGTCCGGTCAGTATGCAACCTTCAACCGACGGTTACGGTCACGCGTGTAGAGGTAATCGCGTAGACGAGAATCCCTCAACAAGCACTAGAGACGTGGCTAGAGAAGTTCAAGTATCAAAAACTAAAGTGTGGCAAACGCTGCGTGAAGAGGGGCTGTATCCGTTTCACGTCCAACGTGTACAAGCCCTTCAACCTGACGATTTTCCAGCAAGAGTGCGGTTTTGTGAGTGGTTGTTGCATCAACATGACAATAATCCGGACTTTTTGAAGTGCATATTGGTGACGAATCTACGTTCACGCGTAATGGGGTGAATAACTTTCGCAAAACTCATGTTTGGTCAGTAGAAAATCCGCACGCTGTCCGTCGGGCACATTTTCAACAAACATTTTCGGTGAATGTTTGGGCTGGCATGGTGAACGGTATGCTCATTGGACCATTTATTCTCCCAAATCGATTGGACGGGATGCAATACCTAGACTTTTTACGCAACATTTTGCCTTCCTTGTTAGAAGATGTACCATTAAGTGTAAGACAATCAATGTGGTTTCTGCGTCTGCTCGGTAGCGTATCAGCTGATTTCATTTTCTGTTGGAGCGGTATGATTTTGGGCAGAGACGTACTTAGCCCTTCTCGTCAACTGGAGAGTGAGTACTTTTTCCTTTATTTTTTTTTACTTCGTCGCCCTCGTTTCACTACACATTACCTTTGTTATTTCAAGGGTAGTTGTTTCTGAAAAGGAAAACCCCAACTTTGCGGACACCCTGTATATGCATTTACACAAGATAATTTTTGGAGAGCTTTTTATATTCAATATAACCACTTCCAACAGTAGAAGTAAGTCGAATATCCCTAAATCAGAGATAAGAGATTACAAAAGAATGGGGTTGGCTTGCTAGACTTAACGTCATTGCGGCCCAAGAGTATCTATTGTGACCCTCATAAACACTTTCTAAAGCGCTGTATCCAGCCTTGGTTCTTTAATCAGACTCCATGGTCTTGACACAGAGCCATGTATGTAGCTTTCCGCTGATGGATTTGTCATTCCTACTATCTGAAACCGTAGTCTTGCCAAGCCTTCACAGTGATACAGGAGATGCACCAGGGATTCCTCCTGCTCTCTGCAGAAACGGCATGTGGGCTCATATTTCGATTTAGACGACAGTGTACCTTCAGGACGCCCTTTTACCATTCCTATAAAATCCTAGTGTCAATGCGGGCCTTCGTTCTTTGCCTGCCTTTGCCCTAATTAGCTATTCCACCACTCTAGGGCTTCTTCTTGGGCCAATTTTTCTGGACCTGTCAAGCGATTGGCCGCACCCTGTCGGGCTAGGTCATCCGCCTTTTCATTTCCTTTGAGCCCTTCAAGTCCTAATATCCCTGTCACAGTAATACTTCACAGCAACGGAAATTTTACCAAATGCATATGATGATAGAACCTGATTTTTAGCAGGCTGTCGCCTCTGGTAGTAATCGGTGACTGAACAGGGGTGCATTTGTAAATCATTTGGTAATTTAATACGCACACAGTAATGGAATGCAGATTGATGGATGAAATTTTACTCCGGAATACTGTGAAACTTTATTTTTAGAACGCCTAAATTATTAGAGTCATGTAATGACACTTGATGACGGTTCATTAATTTCTAACTACGTTTTCTGCGACCATTTTTTATAATAAGAAACGATTTGGATACGAGGTAACCCATTTATCGTGAAAAATATTCGGGGTGTCTGCGAAAGGCTGGGAAATCTCGAAAGTGGAGATACCACAGACCAAAATATGTGAATTGAAATAAACGTACCTCAGTCCAAAAGTTGATAGTTTGCGAGATGCAGGGTGTCAAAGTTACAATTTTATTTTATATTTTTCCTTATTGTTTAAGAAGTATTTCAGATTTTGGCATAAAATTCGGTATAGGGACGTTTTCTAGTATGAGTAACAAGAATATATATAATAATACATTCGGATATCACTCCAGTCAAGTATAGGAGAATTTAGCGTGGAACTTTAAAATTATCGATATGTCAAGGAAATATATTTTTGAGAACGATCATTTGGTAGATTTTATACATGCATTTTGATTTGAATTTCATAACCCGTGAAATGTACCCATTTCGCCGTTACCTTTTGTGTTCTGCCTTCTTCTACAAACTTCACCAAATCGAGACGCTGTCAACCTTATCCTCCGATGAAGACGCCACAAAGCACAGTCCTGTGATTTGATTACTTGTTCGATATGCAAAATCTCGTCGTCACTTTTTCTAAGTTTCCCTAAAAATTCTTTCTTAGCAACCTGCAAATCAATGTTGTTCAATTCAGGTTTTTGACAGAATTCGCCATAAAACTATTATATATTTTCTTTGGAATTGCTATCCGAATTGTTAGTTATTTTTATATCAACTTTTTTTGGTCTGAGTTTCTTTCCAAGATTCTTGCGTTTGAGTCTTTGCTCCATCTTAGTGATAAGCGAGGTTGGACTAAGCTTAGAACGCAAATGTATTTGGACCACATAGACAGGCCGCTCGGTATTGTGGCTCACTACAGCTGCAACACATCTTCCATGGTATGACCTCTTCTTGCAATAATTTATTCGCTTACCCCAATGTATTTTGCGATTATAGAGTTGAACTGCTCCACACTATTGTTGTCCTCATCATGAATTAAACTCACTGAATTCGTAATTAAAATTGTCGCATATGACCTTTTATTGTCCATTATCAACCTTGATAAAAAATTCACTCAAGAACAATCACAAGAGCACAACACAACAATTCAACAACACAATATCGACGAACAGTAACAAATGTAGAACAATACTAAATGATCACTAGCTGAGTACCAATATAGGAAACGATTTACAGGCTAGATCGCTGATCGAAATCCTACTCTGTTATTATAAAAATTTACCTCGGTAGGCACCCGCAGCCATCCTTTCCTCTTTTAAAATAGCGCCCCCCCCCCCCCCCCCGTTACCTCAGCAGATGGTGCTCGTGCTTGTAGGAGCCCCGTTAAGCGCGGCTGATGACCCCGCAAGGGTAGAGTTTTGTATTTGGCTCTTAAGGAAGTTTTACCAAGACAATGGTTTTACTTCGTTAATATTATTTTCAGACGATATAGGATTTGGAAGTGATGGGCTCATCTACTCGCATAATCTTCACATTTATAGATCGCCAGATTTAAATCCTATGGATTTCTTCTTCTGAGGTGATTTACAGTACGCCGGTGGAAATAGTAGATGATCTTCGACAAATGATTTTCCACAATAGCCAGGAAATGAAAAATAACATCCAAATGCATTGGAGAGGTGAAATTATTACAGAGTAGTACGAAGTACACTTATCTGTAACAATTCACGAACGCAGCCCTGTGAACAAACTGAACCTAAACTTCTAATGCCGGGTCCACATCAGAGCATCAAAACAAAAACAAGGAACAAAACAGAAACGCAATAAATGAACAACTTTTTTGAAACAAAACAAAATCAAAACTTATGTCCACGTTTCCAAGAGACAAAAAAGTTTTCAGTCGTTTTGTTTCGTGCAGTTCACACCAGAAATAGGGCGTTCTTATGCTGGATAGCAGAAGTGCAAAGATTTTATCATAATGTCTGCTGGTTATGTATTTCTCCAGAGTTATGACCGGGAAAATAAAAAACGCTTTTGGGTGAAACCATTCTTACGTGAAAGAGATTATCGTGGTATTGGAAAAAATTGTTGTCCGATTTGCGTGAAGATATTGGATTGCGAGGAGAAATGCGTTCTAGTTTCGAGTACTTTTTAAGAATGGCCAATGAAAACTTTGAAGAATCAATACAGCTGATCGGTCCTGGAATTTATAAAAAATACCAATTTCAGAAATAACATTAACCAGAGTCTTTTTTATCATAGCTTGATGTATCAGTCAAAAATATCAAAACAAGCAATATCGATAATAATACAGGAAACTTGTGATGCCCTAACTGAAGGCCTCAAAGAATATATTAAGGTAAGTTTTTGATACTAGTTTCTGTTTTATATTTGTTTCGCAACAAAGTATACTTTATCTGAAGTCACTTGAAACACTGTGAAATACCGGGTGCGTTTTATACATCTATATTTAACACGCCCTGTTGCTGCAAAAATCGCCAAATTTCGCAGCAAATATCCCCCGTATAAGATCAAAGGCAGTTTCACCGGTCCACGTGGAGTAAAGCACGCCTATGCGTGGACATAGCCAATGAGAAAGCGTGTATTTCAGAGCTCCGAACAAGTGCAGGTGGCTACTGAAAATTGAAACAGTTTAGCCAGTGCCGTGTAGCGGTGAATAAACGTGTTTTCTTTAGTCTGTCCGTGTTTTTTCATAGATTTTATTAGTTTGTGTGTTTTTGACTTTTGAATACTCAGTTTACTTATTGATTTAATTGTTGTGTTGATTGTTCTTGTGTGTCCTAAATATGGCTCTTTGGAGACCTTGGGAAAATGCTCCAAGCCACGAGGAGATGGTTGATGAACCTGTGCAGGCAGAATTCTTTCATAAAGATTTAGAGGAACAGACCCAAAGAGTAATCCTAAATATGTATGATTGTCTGAAAAACGAAAATCCAGATTCCTCGCAAAATCAAATTTTAAACAGAATTTGTATCCTGACAAAAATCAGTCGGTCTACCATTTATCGGGTTATAAAAAGGGAAGATGTAGTCAACCATTCCTTCCACAGAAAGCGCATAGGGCAAAAATTAAAAAGAATAGACGTGGGTTTTCAGGAAGATATTCGTCGTATAATATACGGATTTTAAATTAAAAGATTATCCTGAAGATTTTTATAATTACAAATGCTTAGACTCACTGCATTGTATTGTAAAACTGTGTGGTTTTCAATACAAAAAATTATATAAAAGAATGGTGATTATGGAGTCGTCTCGAATCGTTGAATTGCGCCAAGAATTTTTGCACAAAGTTAAAATCTATAGAGAGCAGAAAAGAAATCTGATTTACCTGGATGAAACGTGGTATGATACCCATGATGTTGTGCAGTACGGCTGGGTTGACGACAGCAACAAGTGCATTTTAAATGCACCATGCAACCGTGGAAAACGAATCATTATTCTCCATGCTGGCAGTGAAAATGGATTTATACCTAATGCCTTGCTGTTATCTGCCAAAAATATCAAAGAATCATGTGCCGACTAACATGAGGACATGACCTCCGACTTATATGAAAAGTGGATAGAGCAGCAGTTAATACCAAACATTTCCCCAAATTCAGTGATTATTATGGACAATGCGGCATACCATTCCCGACAGAAAAACAAAATTCCGGATACAGGCACAAAAAAACAAGACATTATTGATTTTATAAAGGATAAGGGAATGGAAATACCACAAAAATCAACCAAAGCCATATTATTGGATCTTATTAAAAGACAAAAATTTGAAAAAGAGTATGTTGTTGACAATCTGCTTCAGCAAAATGGCCATGAAGTATTACGTCTACCTCCCTACTGCATTTTTAACCCGATTGAGTTGGTCTGGGCTGCTTTAAAAAAATAGTAAGAAGACATAATTAGACCCCTCAATTAAGTGAATCGCTATTGGCCACAATAAGAGATGCAGTATCTCATATTGCTGCCACAGACCTATGGAAGCAGTGTTCTAGGCATATTATTGAAAAAGAAAATGAATATTGTGTTTTGCCTCCTGTAAATCCCGTTGTAATTCCTCTACAAGATGACTCTAGCGACAGCTCCGAAGGCGAGGATGATATATAAATACCTATAATGTAAGTCTTTATATACCTTTTTATATACCTACCTGCTATGTAAATATTTGCCTATGTCAAACGTTGGAATTCTGTAATTTTTCCATTTCTTAACTTTCAGTCAACATAAATTAAACTCCCAATATAAGTATTTTTTATCCCAAATCAAAAAAATAAGAAGATAGTAAAATCCATTGTGATATAAAAACATTATTATTATCGTTCTAAATAAATGACCGCACGCCTATGATACGTCATGAAATTACAAAGGACGCGCCGACCAAAGGTTTTTATGCTATTTCAGGTGACTTCAGATAAAGCTTACACATCGCACGGACAATTTTGCCTGAAATGAAAACAAAACAGAAACCTTTTGATCTTTACCGACTCGCGACGGGAACGCCAAAAGTTACCAGAAATAGAATCAAAACAAGAATTGTTGACAAAGTGTTGCCGATTTGTTGCTTAATTGTTGAAAAACATTGAGTTGCTGTGTTGTTTCTGTTTTGTTGGTTTGGTGTGGACCAGGCATAAGATGCGATGTACAGGCGTGGGCAGTGTAATGAAGTGATCGTCAGAAACCTCACAATCACGGAATTCGATTCACGTTTCGGTGATGAATCGCAGAATTCGTTTAGCTTCATTTATAATGCATCCGACGTAGGTATTGAATGAAAGTTTTTCGTCAATGTAATACGCAAATTATTTTACTA
This sequence comes from Acanthoscelides obtectus, assembly GCA_963669975.1. Taxonomy (NCBI): domain Eukaryota; kingdom Metazoa; phylum Arthropoda; class Insecta; order Coleoptera; family Chrysomelidae; genus Acanthoscelides; species Acanthoscelides obtectus. Next base: position 35,904,559 of record CAVLJG010000002.1, on the reverse strand, counting down.
CATGCGGCTACTCCAAATGTTGTTGCCAATTTTAAATCTGCGACGTTAAATTGGTTTAACCACTTGCGAGGATACGGTGAAGAGTTCTCCTCTTGACTCAGACATGACGCTGAAATGATCAAAAATTTATAACTTCTGCATGAATGCACAAATCTTTTATTCGTATGATAAGTTTCAACTTGTTCTCCCAAGTAGTTTGTCTACACTAATTTTAGGAGAGAACGTCTTGCGTGGTGTTTATTAAGATGGATAAATTTCAAAAATGGTGATCTCAGCGATATCTGTAACTATAGGCAAATAGCAATACATTAGCAAGATTTTTGAAATCCTGATTAGGTCTTGCATGGCTCTGTGAGGGGATGTCTGGAAGGTCAACAGTACAAACTTGACTTGCTTAAAGCAAAATATTTCTGAGCTTTTGGATGATCAAGGTCCATTGGATCTCATATAAACTGACATTCAGAAAGCCTTTGATCAAATAGATCACTACTTATTATAGGCTAAGCTCGAATCTGCTGGCTTTTCAGACCCTTTACTGCTTCTCATAAAGTATACAGGGTGTCTGCGAAAGGTTGGCAAATCTCGAAACTGGTTATACTACAGACCAAAATATGTGAATTGACCTAAACATACCTTAGTCCAAAAGTTGATAGTTTGCGAGATACAGGGTGTCAAAGATACAATTTTATTTTCTATTTTTCCTTATTGCTTGAGAAGTATTGTAGATTTTGGCATAAAACTCGGTATGGGAAGGTTTTCTACTGTGAGAATCAAGAATCTGTTATTTTTTATGGCCAAACTTCTAGAAGGCGCCACTTACAGCACTATTTCGGTAAATAACTTATCATAACTTTTTTGTGCTACCCTGTATACAACAACTGACGTAAAAATCTTATTTTCTCATATTTTCGAGTAATTTGTTTTTGAAAGTTCCAATGCATTATTTGTATCATAATGATAAAAGATTTTTATAACATAATAATCAAGGTGCTTTGGATAATATCTGAGTAGCGTTGCTATGGTTTCTAATGTTTGTCATAATATTGCTTTAAGCTTCATGAATAATTTTAAGTTGACAATAAGTTGTTAAACAACATGGAGTATACGGTTGATGACTATCCTGATATGCAATTAATGTACGGAAACTATCAACTTTTGAACTGGGGTATGTTTAGGTCAATTCACATATTTTGGTCTGTAGTATCTCCAGTTTCGACATATTCCAACCTTTCGCAGACACCCTATACAGGGTTATCCAAATTAAGTGTCCACCATTAGTAACTTTGTTATTAGTGAAAATACAAAGTTGTTTGAATTAGCAAACTAGTAGCATTTTTAACGCTGGTAAAAATGAGAAATAAAAAAAACAATTGAGAGTCGTTATTTTGATTTTTTTCAGTAAAATAACATTTTTTTAAATGGAAACCCCTGTATATTATATTTTTTTCTGTTAAAGCATCAAATTTTAAACAAAAAAGTTCATAATGACTTTTCCGCTAAAGTCAAAAATAAAGTCAAAATAACGATAAATATTTTTAATTATTTGCAGTATTATAATATTAAGACGGCTATGAAAACAACATGGCGTTCGCGATTTGACAGCATTAAGATAAGCGACAAATTGTTAAACTGGACATACTCGCAACTAGAAGGCTTTGGAAAACAATGATAAAATCAAATAATGTCAAACATTAGTGTAAATACTTGTTTATAAGCTTTATTGTGTCATTAATTTCAAGAAAAATGTTCTCCCATGAAGAAAAGTGTGATATGTTAGAATGCTATTTAGTGTGCAGAAAATCCTCCTTGAGAGCAAGAGTGAATTATATCCCGCTCGCATTCAACCGTATGAACGATATTTTCTGAGACTTTATCGAAAATTTAGGGGCAACGACAATGTTTTTGCTAAAACAAGGGCAAAAAAAGAATTCATAATAAGCGAGGCCACGGAAATTGCAGTTATTGGATATTTTGAAGCTTATCGTGAGAATTCAATAGCAGATATTCTCAAGGACTCTAATTTCAGTTATGGTACTGTTCAAAGGATTTTAAAAAAATACAAATTTATTCCGTATAAGTACCGACCAGTTCAAACGCTTTTGGCAGGGGATCCAGAGAGAAGACTTGTTTTTTGCCATTGGTATCTTAGCTTCTGTCGCCAAAATGTAAATAACTTTCGTTACCTTTTATGGACAGATGAATCAAATTTTTCAAATTCTGGAATGTTTAATAGAAAAAAACACCATAATTGGTCAAGAGAAAATCTTTTGTTAGTACATCCAAGAGGCCCACAAGTCCGTTTCAGTTTCAACGTTTGGTGCGGTATAATTGGTTCAAAAATTGTTAGCCCGTTTTTTTATGAGGGAACCCTAACTGGTGAAAGATATGTGGAATTTATGTCAGAAATTCTGACTAATTTCTTAGACGAATTGGATCTTATAAGTAGACATCATCTGCATTTTCAGTGGATAGGAACAAATGGCCCAATACAGTGGCCTCCCAGATCACCAGATCTAAACCCACTTGATTACTTCTTGTGGGGTTACTTAAAGAACCAAATTTACAAGCGAAGGTACGATAACCTTGACGCGTTAAAGACTGCAGTTAGGGAAAAGATAACCCAGATAGATGGTAGGACCATACTTAAGACAGTTCGAGCATTTGAAAAACGTGCCCAAAAATGTATTGAAGAACAAGGTGGTGTTTTCGAGCATCTTCTTTAAAAAAAATTGTTATTGTATTTTGTAAGATTATAAGTTGATGTTGAAAATAAAGTTTGTCGATACAATTTAATTGTTTCAGATTGGAGGCCATAACTTCAACAATTTGTAACCTAGGAGAAAAGTTATTGTAAGCTTTTTTGTTTAAAATTTGATGCTTTAACAGAAAAAAAATATAATATACAGGGGTTTCCATTTAAAAAAATGTTATTTTACTGAAAAAAATCAAAATAACGACTCTCAATTGTTTTTTTTTATTTCTCATTTTTACCAGCGTTAAAAATGCTACTAGTTTGCTAATTCAAACAACTTTGTATTTTCACTAATAACAAAGTTACTAATGGTGGACACTTAATTTGGATAACCCTGTATATCCTGGAAAGGGGCAGGAAAGTAGAATATGACGTCTATCAATCCAAGACGTATACTGCAACAGAGAAGGCTACTCCCAGTTCTGCTAACCTTGCGCAGTTCAAAAATCGGATTACCAAAGTTTCTTTAAGCAGCCGCCGTGCCCTGGCATTTAGGTTTCTGCCTGCGCGGGTACTTCGGTGTAAAAAAAACTGATATCAGATTATTAATCTACGGTCCCGGTTTACATAGGAAACGAATATTTGCCCAGATCAAAGAATGACAAATGATTATGAAAGTTTGGTCATAGGAAACATCAAAATACGTAGACTCAATTTAAATAGTATGTATTTGCAAGGAAGTCATAAAATTAAACTATCTTCTAATCACTGAATTTTGTGTACGGTACCATCGATATCGCATTCAATATTTATTATTCAATAATGCTTTATGATATACATAGAACAAGTTTAACATTGTTCATTGTATAGATAAAAACTAATACAAAATGCTTCTATTCAATGACTACTCATTTTTCAAATATTCGAGATACCCGAAAACATTCATTTTGCGAATGGATACACATTAAAAGATAAAATTAAATGCCATAAGAATAATTCATATGCAAAATTATATATTCTATATTGTGTAATCAGTCAAGATAACATTCAGACCTTATTGAGATCCTTTTACGTCTTTCCCAGGTGTTACTCAAGGCAGATTCATCAGCCATCCCAAACTTGGAGAAGGTGATCGTACCACCGGGCGGAGTTTGCGGTACATGGGTCATAGACACAGGGCAGTCTTAAGCGATACCGGGTATTTTAAACTTGACTTACACCATTAAAAAAAAGATGCGAATCGGCCAAGCGGGGACAAAGTAATTGAGAAGATTGAGAACTGAGATCTTGTGTGTGTGTGTGTGTGTCAAAATATTGGCATTGGAAACTGGAGTCCATTTGCGACAAAATGTTGTCAATGGATTTATATTATCTGATCATTGTGAGAGATGGTAAGGAAGAAAGAAAAGGGGTGGATATAACTGAATAGTTACGAATTCCAGACAAGATTTATTTTATACAGGGTGTCCCAGAAGTCGACGTCAAGCCGAAACCGGGTGATAGGCAAAGTCATAACAGCTATCAGAAAAGTATTTAAAAAAATTTTATGTATGTGTTTTGAAAATTATAGGTCTTTGAAAAAAATATAGAAATTTCACACCCTACGGCAGTCTGTCAACTCCTGTTACTACAAATATTAACTTTTTTTGGATTTTATTTTTACAATGTAATGATGAATAATGCATCTTCAAACTGGTGTCTCAACCTTACTGCCAACTTTTCTCGTTCAGGAAAAATTGCCACTTATTTCCCAACCAAGTATTCCAAAGTAAAACTTTGCTCAACTTTAACTGGCTGTACTGGAAAAAAATGTACTACGAGAGTTTGGCAAGTAACCTTAAAAGTTGGCGCATTTAATAAGGATTCCAAAATGGTATAACACTTAGAAGATTACTCGTTAACTTATGCACAATTTTTATTTGAAGAAAAACTGATGAAAATTTTTCAAAATTTCCTAATTAAACAGCGATTATGAAAACGCACAAGGACTCTTAAGGATAACTGTTTGCACGAAAGTGGGCGTCAAAATGCTGCTGAGGATGATTTACATTTCAGCAAATGCTCAAACTGTTTTCCTTCAGCCGCAATACACGCTCGACATCTTCTTAAAAAAGATCGGGTTATTATACGAGCGAATCCAAGGTTATTAAGAAACTCAGCTGCTTCCAATAGTCTTTGCCGTAGCTCAGCTACATTTTGAATCAGCTTGAAATACACTTTTTCTTTTACAGTTCCCCAGTAAAAAAATCTAAAGGATTCAAATCAGGTGATCGGGCTGGCCACGGTATTGTACCAAACCATCATGCTGAAACCACATGTCCCTGTAAATACTCAGTGGCACGTCCACCAATAAATTTTGTACATGATTTTTAAAAAAATCCAAATAAACTTCAGCAGTCAAAGTCTCTGGGAACTCAAACGGACCGATTATTTTACCATTTAAAATTCCTGTCCAATGGTTTATCTTGAAGCGATATTGAGATTTATCTTCTCTCATCAAATGTGGGTTTGCTACGTGCCACTCGTGTAAGTTATGCAGGTTCATGTACCCATCTTTATTAAATGTGGTCTCATCCGACCATAAAATGATTTCAAAGAACTGTGGATCTTTCCTGTGTCTTTCTAACATTGTGCGACAAAAAGAAACTCGGGGCTCATAATCCCGGGGCAGGAGAGGTTGAACACGCTGAATGTGGTATGGATGAATCACATCACTTACTTGATATTGCACACTTTGATACCGATCAGTACTCCTTCGTTTACTGCGCATCTTTACATATTCGTGCTTGTTGATTTCGTACTGTTACTAATTTTGGATTCGTGAACTGGACTGTTGATCGCTTGTGATTTGGATTTGGACTGTTTAATTGCTCTTCAAAACAACATTTGCTTTCCTTAGACTATCTTTGATAGTGTGATTCTGCAGTGCCGCTATGTCCGTGTACACCGTACAAGAACATGCTAACATGCACCTCATTTATGGGGAATGCAGATGCAACGCTAGTGCTGCAGCGAGACTTTACTGTGAGGGGTACCCGAATGCAACTCGTCATCCAGATCATCGAGTATTCACAAATGTGCACCGCTTACTGTTCTCAGAGTGCCAACTACCAAACCAATCACACGGTGAGGGAAGATCTTTCCTTCCTTACGAAGACGTGGTGATAGGAGCTGTCCAAGAAGACCCGAGTACTTCAGTGTGTGTAATAGAATTAAAAACAGGTGTGCCCAAAAGTACAGCCCATAGAATTTTGCTAAAAAACGTGCTCCATCCATACCACGTACAGCGTGTGCAAGCTCTTCTGCCCCGGGATTATGAGCCCCGAGTTGCTTTTTGTCGCACAATGTTAGAAAGACACAGGGAAGATCCACGGTTCTTTGAAAAAATTTTATAGTCAGATGAGACCACATTTAAGAAAGATGGGTACACGAACCTGCATAACTTACACAAGTGGCACGTAGCAAACCCACATTTGATGAGAGAAGATAAATCTCAATATCGCTTCAAGATAAACCATTGGACAGGAATTTTAAATGGTAAAATAATCGGTCCGTTTGAGTTCCCAGAGACATTGACTGCTGAGGTTTATTTAGTTTTTTTGCAAAATCATTTAGAAAATTTATTGGAGGACGTGCCACTGAGTATTTACAGGGACATGTGGTTTCAGCATGATGGCTGCCCAGCGCACTATGCACTCTCAGTGAGAGGGTATCTCGATCAAAACTTTCCAGGCAGATGGATAGGGCGGTCTGGTACAATACCGTGGCCAGCCCGGTCACCAGATTTGAATCCGTTAGATTTTTTTTTACTGGGGAACTGTAAAAGAAAAAGTGTATTTCAAGCCGATTCAAAAGGTAGCTGAGCTACGGCAAAGACTATTGGAAGCAGCTGAGTTTGTTAATAACCATGGATTCGCTCGTTTAATAACCCGATCTTTTTTAAGAAGATGTCGAGCGTGTATTGCGGCTGAAGGAAAACAGTTTGAGCATTTGCTGTAAAGGTAAATCATCATCAGCAGCATTTTGACGCCCACTGTTGTGCAAACAGTTATCCTTAAGTGCGTTTTCATAATCGCTGTTTAATTAGGAAATTTTGAAAAATTTTCATCAGTTTTTCTTCAAATAAAAATTGTGCATAAGTTAACGAGTAATCTTCTAAGTGTTATACCATTTTGGAATCCTTATTAAATGCGCCAACTTTTAAGGTTACTTGCCAAACTCTCGTAGTACATTTTCTTTCCAGTACAGCCAGTTAAAGTTGAGCAAAGTTTTACTTTGGAATACTTGGTTGGGAAATAAGTGGCAATTTTTCCTGAACGAGAAAAGTTGGCAGTAAGGTTGAGACACCAGTTTGAAGATGCATTATTCATCATTACATTGTAAAAATAAAATCCAAAAAAAGTTAATATTTGTAGTAACAGGAGTTGACAGACTGCCGTAGGGTGTGAAATTTCTATATTTTTTTCAAAGACCTATAATTTTCAAAACACATACATAAAATTTTTTTAAATATTTTTCTGATAGCTGTTATGACTTTGCCTATCACCCAGTTTCGGCTTGACGTCGGCTTCTGGGACACCCTGTATAGTAATATTTGCCTTTTTAAGGAATTGAATTAGCGCTAAATAAATTTTTATATCCGGAAAGGATAAAATGGTAGTCAGACTTAAAGTTAGTTGGAAGCCAAGTTTAATCAGCTGAGCGATTAATTGGTTGGAGATATTGGTGTAAAGATTACAAGCAAAAAATATGTGATTTAGATCGCCTATAGAAGATTCATCACAAGCACAATTTGGGGACTCTATTACACCTATTCGATGAAGATGAGCAAAAAACCTATTATTTTCATAGTTGGCTTTGAAAATGACAGTTTATCACATGCGTATCCGAGGCGTTTTTAAAGGATATTCAGATAATTTGTTCATTTATCGACTGTAACAAGCGTTATTTTAACATTGTTGTGTTTTGAGGGAGGGGTACCAAAATTGAAGAGCGGGGGCGGTGGGGGGTAGCGATCGACTGTAAATTGAAAAACACATTCCCATTTTTGTAACTCGGATATTTCGCCGCTGCTCTACATAACACCTAATCCGAAGAATAATAGCATTTGGTATACGAACTGTGTTTAGGAAGTTGTAGCATCGTCGAGGGTTTACGTCTAAATGTTTCTATCAGTTAATTAAAATAATACTGTTTCCAATTTTTTCAATAATATGAAGAAGTTCAAGCATCAGATTGTTCTTTATTCGATGAGTTGAGACCAACTATAGCAAGACTACTTCTTTAGATATTTGAAGCTCAATTCATGTCATGATATGTACAATATCACATCACTAAGATCGGAAATAGGGACCATTTACCTATGCCTAGTTCTTAAGAACTTAAGGAATGCTTGCTTGATGATAACAAATGAGTATCTTATAAGTTCAAGACGTTTTTTTTAATAACTAATGTCATTGTTTGACATATTATACATTTTTTGGATCGGAATTAAAATCTAGTAAAAGCTAATAATTGAGTACAAAGACGAAACGTCATATTGCAACTCTAAGTACACCCTCTTGGAGAGAAGGAAAAGGGGCAGTACTTTTTATTTTGAAATCTCATCTCAAATAAAGTTATGAAGAAATAAAAACGATTTTGGGAAATTTTTTTTTTCTGCGGAAATACTCGGAATTGCGAACATTTCTAAGAACCATCTTATTAATTACCCAAATTTGTAACTTTTCTTCCTTTAAACAGCTTTGTATCTCTTATAGTTTCTGAAATCCCAGTGGAGAGAGTCAAATTTGAAACAATCGGTTTAGGGGGCCCCTGGGCACACAGAAAGAAATTTTGTTTGAATTTTAGGCAGTTGGCGGCCCCCATCAAGTCAGGGCTCTAAGCACGGGCCCCGTATGCTCATATGGTAAAGACGGAAAATCATAGAAAGTTAAGGCCCCTAGAAAATGGATTCGCGTATTGATAGGATAGACAGTCTTTTAGCTTTATGTGCGTTACTTAGTGATTAACCGTAATTACAAGTATAAAAGGTCATATAAATACGTCTCTCCAAGATAAAGATTAACATCTCCTTGTGCTTATTTTTGTCAGTGTATGTAGGAGGGTCCGTGATCCGTGATCCGTGAACAAACTCTTCGCAAAAAAAATGTTGGAATTGGCCACATTCCACTTTTATGGAGGTTATTTTTTTTAAATCTTTAACACTTTGTATGATGAAAACCAGACTTAGGCCAAATGTTTATATGCACTTTTCTTCTTGGTCCAGGAATGCGCATTCGTAATTACGGCATATCATTGAGTAGAGACAATGCCAGTAGCAAGCCAATCAGGCAAATTATACCATGAAATCTTTGTGGGTGTGCTCTTTTAAAATATACTAACAGACATAGAAAAAAGAACACCCAGTAATAATGAATGTATTACAATTTTTTTGTATACTCGTACGTGTCTCTTAGGCTTAGGTAAGTAGCTGATCAAAATTTGAGAAAAATCCTACCGTTGGAAAAAATGTAATGAATTAATAATTTGTTAGGAGTTTGCGATGTCTCAGACACGTTTGGGCCGCTGGAGCTTGTGGAGTATGAGGTAAACGGAGTAATATTCTTCCCATAATTTCCCAGATATGCTTAATGGGTGATAGATCGGGAGATCTAGGAGTAAAGCAACAAATCGAATTGATTGTCTTCAAAATGGACCAACGTAAAACTATCAAACCTAATCCGCTACTGAATCTCCATCAGATCAAAAGTGAGAAGGTTAGCAAAATATAATATTTATTTACGAATCGGTTCGAAAAGACAAACCAGAATCGCACACACACACACACAGCAATATCGAACTTGTCGACATAATTTTAATTTATGGTGGATATCTTCAAAATGCTATGGCGGCTTCGCGAGTGTCTGCAGATTGCCCGAAAACGAACGACGGCCGTATTTAGACTTCTGTGCACCTTGGCGGCTATTTATCCAAAGCAGGGGTCGGCAATCTTTGAGAGCCAAGGGCCACAAGCTGGCAAAATAAAGAAAAAGAGGAATCAAAAAAGAATTGTATTACTTTATTTCTGAAAAATGAGAAACAATAACAAAAAAATAAACAAACATTTGTTTAGTTACCTAATTATAATCAGTAATTATTTATTCAGTTAGTATATTTAGGCATAAACATTCAGAGACAATAAAGTCGCTGGCCGTAAGCAGAGAGCCGCGCTTTGTCGACCTCTGCTCTAAAGACCCAACCAACCTCACATAAGCCCATTATTCGCTCCCTATCAAACTCACTAAGCTGTATGAAATTTTCTCGTCTTCTCATTGTATGCATAATCAGCTCTTCACAATCTATTGTACTATGATCAAATGCCAATTACAGCTACAAAACACAACTGTCGCTTACTTTTTTTGTAAGAACAGACGGTATCACAATAACAACTTTATCGATATGGCTGGAAAGCTACTTGTCTTATTTCCCACTCCTAGTGGCGAACATTTCTAAAAATCAGATATTATATTTCCTGAATGTTATATGACGTGTATACCACGAAAAACCATGTCACTCATTTCCGTCGGTCTATCTGGCTGTCTGTCCGCTAATCTTATATCCGCCTTAGCTTAAGAAGTACCGGTCGGATTTTGATAAGCTTCTTACACAATGTTACCACTATGCCAAGGACGCAAAAGCTTTGTAGTTTTTGAAAATCGTCCAGCTGCAGAGAAAAAGACAACACGAAAACAGTAAAAATCACCAAAACTTCGTTTTTTGACGTCTCAAATAATGAGGAGGTGGGGAGGGTTTATTTAAATTTTTTAATGCTGGTATATTTATACGCCAAAATTGGTAATTCCACTCATCTATTGTACATTGAAAACTTAGGGATACGATCACAGGTATTTCTGCCGCGCAACAGCATAGTGTTTTCTATGCTCTGACCGCGCTACCACGGTGACACGTTTGCTCGACTTGAGTATCGGTGAAAGGCGACAATTTCAGATGCACTACCGGCAGGCTAGGGAAACAAAATCTGTAGACTAATTGTATGGACCTGTTTGACTTACTGATAAGTGCAGATTGCATCTACTTGACTCCATTTTTTTGTCCTGAACTAAACAAGCATAATCATTGTAATAAATTAATTATTACTAGGTGTTCTTTTTTCTATGTCACGTAGTACAGCTATTATGTCTTCGATATGCAGAATGCAAAGGGGCCCTCTTGGCAGTTTGCTTTTTGTATTGATCCGTGAAGTGTATCCATATACCTACATTATTTCCGAACTTGTTAAAGCTAAGAATAGCAGCAATATGGGACGTACCGGCGTACCATAGCGGAAGTTTGCGATGCATATTACAGATATGATTATACCTCCACATATGTGCTTCAAAACCATTGTTATATATAATGGCATCAATAATTCTGATAAAATATTTTGAGCGCACACTCTATGTATCTGATGATTCAATCATTCTGACTAACCCACTCAGCAAAAATATTTTCATATAGCGTCAGTGTAGTTCTGATAGTGCGTAAGTCAAAAATCCTACTTTACAAGAGAGTAATAAAGTTGAGTCAAATAACCATTAACAACCCTTGACGTATAGAAGAGTTGTACTGACAAATACGGCAATATTGGTCCATTATCTCGTTTGAGACCAGTTGACTAAAGGCGTGTATACTACCGTCATCGAATGGCATCAAAATATAAGTAATATTTTAACATCACATTTCCAAAGGGTTTAACATCGACTGAGCATACGCAGTGGAGAAAACATGTTAAGCAAGGGTAAAATACTTGGGAATTATTGCAGATCGCACAAGATCTTGCGTTTGGTTCAGTGAGTTTGATAGGGGGCGTATAGTGGGACTTCGGGAAGCTGGACTTTCTTTTCGGGTAAATTGCAGTTAGAGTCCAAAGAAGTGTAGACACTGTGGTTAGGTGTTGTCAGGCATGGCTTTGAGAAGGTCGTACGCAAAGAGCAAGGGGCACTGGACGCCGCCGTAGAACAACAGATCGTGAAGATCGCCGCCTAAGATTATTGACCTTAAGGGACCGTTTCTCCACTACCAGGTCCATTGCAAATGAATGGTTTGCAAAACACGGAAGACCTATTGGCATGCGAAGTGTTTACCGACGAATGAGAAGTTTTGGCTTGTTTTCATACCGGCCACACTGGGTCCTCCCTTTAACTCGAGAACACCGACGTAATCGCCTTGAGTGGTGCAGACAACGGTCACTCTGGGATCAGGAATGGAACAGTATTGTCTTTAGTGACGAGTCTCGATTTTGTTTAGGCGTGCACGATGGTCGTGCCAGGGTTAGAAGGCGACGTGGTGAAAGGAGGAATCCACAGTTTTTTGTTGAAAGACATGTTCATCACACTGTTGGAGTTATGGTTTGGGGTGCTATAGCTTATGGTTCCAGGTCACTTTTAATCTTCATCAGAGGTAACATGAACGCGCAGCGTTATATCCACGAAGTTCTAGAACCCCATCTTTTACCCTATCTTGATACCCTGACAGATCCAACTTTCCAACAAGATAATGCCCGACCACATGTTGCAAGAGTCACAATAGACTTCTTTCAACATAATGATGTCACATTGTTACCATGGCCACCAAGATCTCCCGACTGATCCCCAATTGAGCACGTGTGGGATATGAAGGGTAGGGGATTGCTCAATTTGCAACGTCCTCCTCAGACTCTAGAAGCACTTCGAGAGGAGTTGGTGGTTGCCTGGAATGAGATACCACAGGAGGACATTGACCACCTGATCAGAAGCATGCCTAGGCGCGTTGGAGAATGCGTAGCACATCAGGGTGCATCCACACATTATTAAAGGTCAAAGGGCTTTAAAGCAGAGCAATCATTTTGAAATTTTTATCATTTACTTATTATGCTTCATTAAGTACTTATACAAAATTTTATTAAAATAAAACCATTTAAACTGGGTGTTCGGATTTATATGTCACACAAAAAAGCATTTCTTCATCAGCTAACACAAATAATAAAAAATTCTGAATTAGCTTTTCATTATTTATCGCTTAATCTGCTGCGGGGTTCCGTAATGGTCAGTACAGCCCTAGGAAATCCCCTTTCAATGGGCGCTGATGTTACAGGTGTCGATAAAAAAATCTCTCGCCATTAAAACTAGATTTGGAAATATATTATCCTACCCTTTCGACACTCGTGATTATTTGCATTAAAATACAATATGCGGCTCATCGGTTGCATAAATAAATATCACTGAAGGCGTTTAGTAGAACAAAAATATGATTTTCTATCAAGTAACAAGCAGGTTGAAAATGCTTGTTCTCAAGTGGAACAATAAAAGGATCCAGTCGAGTCTTGCATTAAGGTTCCTATTAATTTTTTTTTGAAGTCAAATATTTTATAAAAATATCAAGCTACTTGATTTGATGAATCTCGAATTCTAACGATGTCTTTTTGAGATCGATGCTGTAGATAGAACCTGGGCCTAAGTGGTCTAAACATTTAAGAAGCTGAGAACCTTTGGACCAATAGAGCTTTGGGCCCATTGGGTATTTTAATCAAAGATAAAAAACGAGCAGGACGGCAAAGTTTGATAAAAGTCAACCAGTCCCATATATTGTGTGCGCAAACTTTTTTTAAGCGGCCACAACTCTCAAAAAAAATCATTTTCTTAGAGTCTGAAGTTCCCGATCAGTTTGTATTGCGAATTTTATAAAAAAAATTATAGTTATGCGTGGGAGGTGAAAATAATTGAAGAAACTGTCGTACAGAATAAAGGAAAATAATACTTACATACATAAAATTAGAGTAAATCCAAGGTAATCACAGACACGATATTTAATACAGACGCACCTTGAAACGTTCGATAGCAACTGTCCGATTCACAAGCACAGCGATGGTGATGGTTTGAATCGTGCTTCTCGTATGAACACCTAACAAAAATCCAACAACCATGAGCGTTCTAATCACAGGCAAAGAATTCAGCCTATAAAGAGTAGAAGCGTCACTGCTTGGAAAAAACAATTTCTGACGAGACTTATTTTATAGAATTTATAATGTATACTAAGTGACATATAAATCCGAACACCCAGTTTAAATGGTTTTATTTTAATAAAATTTTGTATAAGTACTTAATGAAGCATAATAAGTAAATGATAAAAATTTCAAAATGATTGCACTGCTTCAAAGCCCTTTGACCTTTAATAATGTGTGGATGCACCCTGATGTGCTACGCCTTCTCCAACGCGCCTAGGCATGCTTCTGATCAGGTGGTCAATGTCCTCCTGTGGTATCTTATTCCAGGCAACCACCAACTCCTCTCGAAGTGCTTCTAGAGTCTGAGGAGGACGTTGCAAATTGAGCAATCGCCTACCCATCATATCCCACAAGTGCTCAATTGGGGATAAGTCGGGAGATCTTGGTGGCCATGGTAACAATGTGTGACGGGCACCAACGGGAACGACTGAAAATCTCCGTTTAGAACGGGTGTCCATATAAAAGAAATATAACAAAAATCATGCTTTATGCATGTATATAAAAGTTTTTGAAATAAATAAAAAATTTTAGACTTGAAAAAAAGGTTTGTTAGCTACAGATATATAGAAATTATGTACATAGATATGTATAAAATATGTATGTACATATGTATGAACATATGTATATGTAGTAACACAAAACAATGAAATAAAAAGTCACCTTGAGGACGCAAAAATTTATACATTGTTGTTTGTTTCCTCTTTTTCTCTAAAATGGCGTCTTGAACTTGTATTTCGGATTTAGAAAGAAGCTCCACCGACTCTGTATCTCCCCAATTTTCGACAAGACTTTTGAACTGCTTGGTCAAGGTAATAGCTTTATCATAATTTGGAATAGTTTTTGTTGGTACTCGAACCTCGTCGACATTTCTTGTCCTGAATCTGGCTCTTCAGTCAGTTTCAATAAATTCTTATTTTTGAGATTATCTGAAAGTACATTAAGTGGTAACTCGTCGGCTGGGTTAGGTGTATCAGCCTCATTTAGCTGGTCTTGACTTGCGTAATTTTCATGATTAAATCCTGCTTTGCAGAAGCGATTTTGCACTGTTTCGTTGGTTACTTAACTAATTTTCTTTATTAACTTGAAAGCTGTAAATGCAGTTTCAATGTTTACTAGCAGCAAGGGCGGGGGGGGGGGGCGGATTTAGGATTTCATCTAGGGGTGGCGCAAACGATATTTGGGGCTGGTCATGGAACTTCTAGAAGTTATCCTATTATAGCTCCTTAAATCCATTGTGTCCTATCAGGTCAAGGCCAGCTTGAAAAAAAAAACATGGAAAATGCTCAGAAAGACAATATTTCATTATATGAGGACAAAATAAGTACGTGGCCTTTATAATTAACTAGTGTAATAATATTAAAGATTCAAACATAAAAAACTTCATTGCTCTGTTAACAAACAAAAAAACACAAATTAGGGAGCAAAATTAAGATTTTTGTATTATTTAAGCGAATGTCTTTTGGATGAGATCCCGCATGGTTTAAAAATAACAAAATGTCTCTTTTTTCTTTAGCCATTTCCGTCAGTCCGCTAATGCTTGGCCCGACTATAACTTGCGTCGGTCGGATTTTGTTGAAATTTTCACGCAAGGTTACTACTATGCCAAGAAGCTTTGTAGCTTTTGAAAATTGGTCCAGTAGCGGCGAAAGTTAGGGCAAAATACGTAACTCTAGAATATTTTGAGATACATTTTCATATGGAAAGAAAATTGGGGGTTGGAGGTGGTAGGGTTTGTAAATGTTGTATCTTTGATATCGTCTATCATCGCTCTCCCTATTGTTCTATCATCCAGAAATTGATTCTGGTAGTATTACCCACCTGATATATACAATATTAGATACACATATTTCGCATAATATTCAAGTATGTGACTACAACAACACAAGCTACCCAAGAGCACCGGATGCACTTTATCAGCGGAGGGTCTGATCCGGTTTAAGGAGCGCGCACTGTGCTCCAGCCGCGACATGGTACTACACTGCACGAAAGTTGTCCAGATATTATGTAAAGTCAGAGCTTAATAATATTAGTTCTATAGCATCGCCAGCTATAAGCATTTCCACGGTCGGTAAATAGCGAAGATTCCATAACTAATGGGAGTTATGGTATACGTTTGGATATTCTTTTTTTTTGGTTACTAACTTCCGCGCAATTTCACGCACTTTAAAACCTGTGACTACATTCCAAGTTTTCTCTAAGTGGGTACAGCGGTAAGTGACTTTACGCAGTGACTGGAAGATGCGACAGGTGGATCATCGTCAATGAGTGACGTAGACGATATGAAGCGCTAAAAATGTATTTTTCAAATCGCAACAACTGCCAGGCAATGATATTCAGCGTATATTATTTAGGCGACCAAAATAACAATAATACACAATTACTCTATGCCTTTGCAAACAATTTAAGACGATCTGTCATGTTAAATTCCTAAACCAGGGTCCAACGGCTGGTTCAACAAATCGTGTGACACTGCTCGCCAGCAGAAGATCAAGGCCCACAGAACCTACTTACAAAACCCCACTGTAGAGAACAGACAAGCCGACGTCGACTCCAGAAACAAATATAACGAAGCGGTTCGCAATGCCAAAAACCAGCATGATATAAAAGTTAGGCACAGGGTAATGTCGCAGCGCAATGGCAGTCGGTCTTTCTGGACGCTGGCCAAGCAGATTGAAAAGAACTTCTCACACAGTAGCCTTCCACCACTTACGTGTCAGGATGGAACTATTGTATTCGACTCAAAGGCCAAGGCGGAAGTGCTAGCCAAGATCTTTGCTGCCAACTCTACCATGGACGTCCCCACCAACGCCCAAGTGCCGTCAATTCAAAGGGTTCCCCACACTATGCGGGAAGTAACATTCAGGCATAAGACCGTAAGACGAGTGCTCTTGTCGCTCGACATCAACAAAGCTTCTGGTCCGGACTTGATTCCTGCCATTGTACTGAAGAGATGTGCAGCGGAGCTTGCTCCAGTTCTTTCGCGTCTCTTCCAGATATCTTATGAATCCGGCACCTTCCCAGAAAACTGGAAATTTGCTCATGTACAGCCCATCCCAAAAAAAGGATCTAAAACCGACCCTTACGACTACAGGCCTATAGCTCTGCTTTCTGTTATAAGTAAAGTGATGGAGAGGTGCATAAATCGCGAGCTTCTGGACTACCTCGAACGTCACAGCTTGATTAGCGACAGGCAGTACGGTTTCCGGCACCAACGATCCACAGGGGACCTCCTAGCTTACGTCACGCAACTGTGGAGTAAACTCATCCAGTCTCATGGTGAGGCTCATGTCGTTGCTCTTGACATCACGAAAGCGTTCGATCAGCTGTGGCACGCTGCCCTCTTAAGCAAACTTCCATCCTACGGCCTCCCAGAAAAGCTTTGCAGATGGGTGGCTGACTTTATCTCTGGCCGCAAGATATCCGTCATAATTGACGGAATCTCCTCTTCATCCCACAACGTCAACGCGGGTGTTCCCCAGGGATCGGTCTTGGCTCCAACACTGTTTCTCCTACATATCAACGACCTCCTATCCTGCACGATCAACCCAATCCACAGCTTCGCTGATGACAGCACTCTACATGCAGGAATTCAGAGTGACAAGCCGATCTCTGCCGCTGAGCTGGAAAAAAGAAGACTAGCGACGACTTCTTCTCTGACAAGAGACCTGGAGGCTATCACTGCTTGGGGACGCAACAATCTTGTACAGTTCAATGCTTCCAAAACACAGTACTGTACCTTGACGAACAAAAAGCGTCCTAGCGCTCATACAGTTTCGATGGACGGTCGAGTTCTACCAAAGAGCCATTCATTTCGGCTGGTCGGAGTCCAGATCACCGAGGACCTGATCTGGCACGAACACATCTCTTCAATAGCTGCAGCTGCTGGGAAAAAGCTAGGCTATTTGTTTAGGGCTAAGAAGTACTTTTCTCCGCATGACCTTCTCACTCTATACAAGGCCCAGATAATTCCTAGCCTCGAGTATTGCTCACACATTTGGGGTGCTGCCGCCCAGACTACATTGTCCATGCTCGATGCTGTCCAGAGGAGGGCGGTCCGACTGATCGATGACTCTTCTCTAACAGACAGTCTCGGGACTCTTTCGCACCGGCGGGCCGTCGGTGATCTAGCTCTTTTCTATCGCTACACCAACGGGCTTTGCTCCTCAGAGCTCTCTTCCATGATGCCGCCGCGCGATGCGCCTGCCAGACAGACCCGCCTGACTTCGGCATCCCATCCTAACCGTGTCAAACTTCGTACATCCAGAACTGGCCGATACGACCGCTCCTTTGTCCCGAGGGTGTCTAGATTGTGGAACAATCTACGGGAGGAAGCTTTTCCCAGTTCTACTAACCTTAGGCAGTTCAAAAATCGTATTAACAAAATTTCTTTGGGATCATCCTAGCAGCCGCGGTGTTCCGGCATTTAGGCTTCTGCCTGCGCGGCTGTTTCGATATAAAAAAAAAAAATAATGTTAATTTACGTGTTCCAAAGCATTACCACTCCACCCTGTAAAAATCAATAAAATTGAAATATGAAGCAGTGACGCTTCTACTCTTTAAGTCTGTATTATTTGCTATCATTCTAACATACGGCATTTAAATGCAGATTCTCTCTTTCTTCATGAAGATAGAGGACGGAGCGACATACATTACGTTTACTTTTCTATTTATCTGCATTAGTGTTATTTGTATTTGCCTTGGTCATATCAGATCTTCTCTCTATTACAAATTATCGCTAATTTGGTTGTTGCGCGTTAATCTAAAATACATTTCTAGTACTCTGGATTCGTACTGTTATATTTTTACACGCGTGTAACAATATTTATATGTATTACAGGTAAACATGTTAGAATCTGCTCGGATAGTAGACACGTAGTACTGCTTAATGTAACATTTCAAACTTATCCTGCCCCCCTCCCTGAAGCTGACAATCCTCCATGTTTTCTGGCCGATAAGAGAAACCACATGTAGGTTTTAGTTTTTACTACCGTCTTGGCCACCTCGGTGTTGCAAAGTCACAACGAGAGCAGTGTTTATTTATACTGAAGCAGCATGAACTTAAAGACGCCTTGTTAATCCGGTTTTTGAACTGTCTAAGGCTAGCGGAGCTTAGAAAAGCCTTTTCAGGCAGGCTTTTTCACAATCTTGACACCATAGGGACGCAGGAGCGGTCGTACCGGCCAGTTCTCGATATGCGAACTTCGACAGAGTTGGAATGAAAGGCAGAAGCCTGGTGAATCCGTCTGGTTCTTGTTAGTCAAGATACAGTACTGTGTTTTAGAAGCATTAAACTGTACCAGATTGTTGCGTCCCCTAGTAGTCATAACCTCCAAGTCTCTCGTCAGAAAAGAAGACTGCTGGTCTTCTTTTTTCCAGCTCGCCAGCAGAGATCGGTTAGTCACTGAATTCCTGCATGTAGAGTGCTGTTATCAGCAAAGCTGCGGATCGGATGGATCGTAGAGGAAAGGAGGTCTTTGATATGTAAGAGGAACAAGACCGATTCGTGGGGAACATCCGCATTGACATTGTGGGACAAAGAGGTTAACCCATCAGTTACAACGGATATCTTGCGGTCAGCCATCCATCTGCTGAAGGATGGAACTGGACACTATTAGCTAAGGAGTGATCCAGCCTTCTTTAGGGGAGGTGAACAGTTAAGCACTCCCTATCCTATCAATACGAAAATCCATTATGAGAGAGCATTAGCATTCTATGACTAATACATATAAGGAGACATCTGCTGAAATTTAGCCCTGATTAACTCTTGGTAGGACATACACGGTATCGAAGCGATCCGGAGTGCTATGATCTTTGTTCCAATACAGAATATAGAATCCTCTGCAAATGTGCACTTTCTATCTGGATAAGGTGAAATACTATTATGTCATATACTTACATGAACGCAGGAATATTATGAAATCATTTTGTTCCATATCGATGGATACGAAAATATGCGCTATAATTAAACTCAGTGACAAATATAATTTTGCGGCTCGATTCTTTTCATAATCACGCCTGTTGGATCTTCCCTAACATGAATTAAGAGGTTATCAGTAGGTAATCCAGTGCAAATTTATTATTTTTATACAAATTTCCAAAAAGTGTTTATTCTCCCGGCCAAAGCTTTTTTTCGATTTTCTGTATCATTCTGAACAAAGGAGGTCCTTAATAACCGTTCTAATTCTGAAGCTTACAATTTTTGAGGTGTAAGCAATTTAACCTCTGAAAAATTACCATATTCTTTAATTCAATTCAATTCTTTGTTTTTCTTGAGTACACCAACGTATTTACACGAGACAAAACAAAAAAATGGAGATAGCAGTCTGAATAACGACCGATGTTTTATTGAGCTTATTTTATAATATTCATCATTTTCGGCTTCCTAATTCTTGATTTTTCTTTTATATCTCTATCCTGATTTTGAAATAAATTTTACATCTAAGCTTGAAATCTGAGCTTACACTCACTGACAGGACTAAATCCATTAACGATTTTAAAAAAATTGGGCAATTTTAATCACCTTGCTTTGACATTGTCGAAAATATGGTCGAGTTCATTAGATTTAATTGGTTATTAAATTTGTTATATGTTTAATTCAATATTTTTTAACTATACTAAGTGACATATAAATCCGAACACCCAGTTTAAATGGTTTTATTTGAATTAAATTTTGTATAGCATAATAAGTAAATGATAAAAATTTCAAAATGATTGCACTGCTTTAAAGCCCTTTGACCTTTAATAATGTGTGGATGCACCCTGATGTGCTACGCATTCTCCAACGCGCCTAGGCATGCTCCTGATCAGGTGGTCAATGTCCTCCTGTGGTATCTCATTTCAGGCAACCACCAACTCCTCTCGAAGTGCTTCTAGAGTCTGAGGAGGACGTTGCAAATTGAGCAATCTCCTACCCATCATATCCCACACGTGCTCAATTGGGGATAAGTCGGGAGATCTTGGTGGCCATGGTAACAATGTGACATCATTATGTTGAAAGAAGTCTATTGTGACTCTTGCAACATGTGGTCGGGCATTATCTTGTTGGAAAGTTGGATCTGCCAGGGTGTCAAGATAGGGTAAAAGATGGGGTTCTAGAACTTCGTGGATATAACGCTGCGCGTTCATGTTACCTCTGATGAAGATTAAAGGTGACCTGGAACCATAAGCTATAGCACCCCAAGCCATAACTCCAACAGTGTGATGAACATGTCTTTCAACAAAAAACTGTGGATTCCTCCTTTCACCACGTTGCCTTCTAACCCTGGCACGACCATCGTGCATGCCTAAACAAAATCGAGACTCGTCACTGAAGACAATACTGTTCCATTCCTGATCCCAGAGTGACCGTTGTCTGCACCACTCAAGGCGATTACGTCGGTGTTCTCGAATTAAAGGGAGGACCCAGTGTGGCCGGCATGAAAACAAGCCAAAACTTCTCATTCGTCGGTAAACACTTCGCATGCAATAGGTCTTCCGTGTTCTGCAAACCATTCATTTGCAATGGACCTGGTAGTGGAGAAACGGTCCCTTAAGGCCAATAATCTTAGGCGGCGATCTTCATGGTCTGTTGTTCTACGGCGGCATCCAGTGCCCCTTGCTCTTTGCGTACGGCCTTCTCGAAGCCATGCCTGACAACACCTAACCACAGTGTCTACACTTCTTTGCACTCTAACTGCAATTGCCCGAAAAGAAAGTCCAGCTTCCCGAAGTCCCACTATACGGCCCCTATCAAACTCACTAAGTTGACGAAATCGTACAGGTCTCCGTACTCTAGGCATCGTAACCGATCGTAAAGGATGTCAAGAACCAAAATCCGCCAACGTTGATTCTTTACTGCGGCTGAAATATTCATTTTTAGAGCGTTAGTGAATTAAAAAAAAGCAGTATAAGAACCGGAATGTCCAACTGATAAGGCTGAACATTTTTTCACTTGTTATTTACAGTAAGATAAATACATTCACCAACTTTTATTAAAATAAAACCATTTAAACTGGGTGTTCGGATTTATATGTCACTTAGTATATATTACACTCACAGACTTATTTGAAACAGACAAGATAACAAGCTGACGAAACTAATTACAAATTACGTGCTAAAGCGCTATAGAAAAATGAACGCCTTCTCGAGTTCTAGTATCATGATTGTCAGATAATGTTTGAACTACGATTTGGTTACTTTGCAACCTCAAAAATTATTGAGTTTCACCGGGTTGCAATGTTTAAAAGTGTATATTTTTTAGCTTTCTCAGACGGCTTAGATATCGGCCAATTTGAGAAAACAGTTACTAAGAATCTATTTCAATCTATCTATCCCAACAAACCTAAGAAAAAAAAGTTTGTATATAGGGTGTAAGGTTAGTAGTGGATCAACGGAAGTCAGGTAATAGAGGGCCTCAAAACATATCGAATGAACCTCTATATATGTGGTCCGAAATTTTATAGTTTAGGAGATATTTGCAATTTTGTGAAATTTCGAAAAAACGGGATAGTAATAATAATAATACAGTGAAATCTCCTTTGGACGGGCACCAACGGGACTGACTTAAAATCTCCGTTTAGAAGGGGTGTCCATATAAAAGCATGCTTTATATATGTATGTATATAAATGGATGGAAAGGACGGAAGGGATTTAAAAGAAATGAATTTAAGATTTTTTGCGTTGATTTCTAATAAGCTCTGGTAAAAAGTGACATAACCATTACTAAAACTAACCATTTAGCTCATCTCAGAAAAAAAATCACAGCCCTAAATCTAATGGTTTACTTGCAATTGCGATTGCTAGTTCATTATCCCTTTTTTTTCGAAATTTCACAAAATTGCAAATATCTCCTGAACTATAAAATTTCGGACCACACATATAGGGGTTCATTCGATAGGTTTTGAGACCCTCTATCACCTGACTTCCGTTGATCCACTACTAACTTTACATTCTGTATAGCAGACAGACAAAATTTTTGCAGTTTGTCAAACAACTGTTTATATTTGCGTCTCGTTACCGCTAGTCAACATCTTAATTAATGTTCACGGGCAGCCGACACACATGATTATGAAAAAAAACTGCCGTATTTACATTTACATACATAGAATGCGCAGAAATGAATTCGTTTTTTAGCATTCCCTCTTAAGTTAATATTTACTTATTCAAAAATTGATTCACGTTTTTTAATTTCACCTTCTGTAATGGCCTTGAGCCATATGATGGCATCCGCGATCGTACATGATTTTTTTATGATTCAGTGAAAGGTGATGTGAATTTTTTCATTATATACCGAATCAGTAGGTAGGAGTCTAAATACCGAGTCACCGCAACTGCTATGAGCTAAGAGATACCTTGTTAATCTAATTTTTGAACTCCCTAAGGTTAATACAAATGGGGAAAGCCTCTTCAGGCAGATTGCTCTACAACTTCGGCACCCTAGGAAAAAAAGAGCAGTTGTACCTACCAGTACTGAAAGTAAGAAACGGTTTGGATGGCCCATCACGCGAAGGAATCATGGAGGAGAGCTCTCTCCATCACCTTACTTATTACAGAAGACAGAGCTATATGTCTATCGTTGTGGTCGGTATTAAATCCTTTTTGGGGCGGGCTGGACATGAGCGAATTACAATTTTTCTGGAAAATACCGGATTCGGAAGATATCTGGAAGAGACGTGAAAGAACTGAAGCAAGCTCCGATGCACATCTCTTCAGTATAACAGTAATCAAGTCCCGACCAGAAGCTTTCTTGTGCGACAAGAGCCACCCCTCTTACGGTCTTATAATAATGATGATCCGGCTTTATTTATACAAAGTATAAAAAGGCGAAGTGTCGCTAAAAAGCGTTTTTCAACTTAACCCAACCAATAAGTAACAACCTTTATTTTAGAAAGTCCTAACTTTTACAACAACAAGCAACAATTGGTGGCTCACAGCACCTCAAAATAAATTAACCTAAATCTAATTATTTATTCATATTAAATTCAAGCATTGACACCTCTCATATGCATAACAAGCTCTCTTGAAATGCCGTACAGTCTCTGCATGTTTTATTTGACTTGGTAACTTATTATACGAGGAGGTACCCAAAAATAACCGGAATAGCATTGCAGTGGGCGGAGCTTATGTAGTACATCCCTAGAGGCGTACAGCGCAACTAATTCAGTGCCTCCTGAGTTGTCGATCTGCTAAAGCTGTTTCGTGCTTGTTTCGTTTTTTACGAAGGCAAGCTTCAGTGAGCAACGTGCAGCTGTGAAATTTTGTTTTATAATTGGTAAAAATGCTGCTGAAACTGTTTTAATGTTGGAAATGGCTTACGAAGATGATGCTATGCGAAAAACTCAGACAGGAGCTGGGATAAGTGTACTAATTGTAGTGGACAGTATTTTGAACGAGATAAGGTTACTTTGGTTACTTTAGCACCCCAAACCATAACTCCAACAGTGTGATGAACATGTCTTTCAAACAAAAAACTGTGGATTCCTCCTTTCACCACGTCGCCTTCTAACCCTGGCACGACCATCGTGCATGCCTAAACAAAATCGAGACTCGTCACTAAAGACAATACTGTTCCATTCCTGATCCCAGAGTGACCGTTGTCTGCACCACTCAAGGCGATTACGTCGGTGTTCTCGAGTTAAAGGGAGGACCCAGTGTGGCCGGTATGAAAACAAGCCAAAACTTCTCATTCGTCGGTAAACACTTCGCATGCCAATAGGTCTTCCGTGTTCTGCAAACCATTCATTTGCAATGGACCTGGTAGTGGAGAAACGGTCCCTTAAGGCCAATAATCTTAGGCGGCGATCTTCATGGTCTGTTGTTCTACGGCGGCATCCAGTGCCCCTTGCTCTTTGCGTACGGCCTTCTCGAAGCCATGCCTGACAACACCTAACCACAGTGTCTACACTTCTTTGCACTCTAACTGCAATTGCCCGAAAAGAAAGTCCAGCTTCCCGAAGTCCCACTATACGGCCCCTATCAAACTCACTAAGTTGACGAAATCGTACAGGTCTCCGTACTCTAGGCATCGTAACCGATCGTAAAGGATGTCAAGAACCAAAATCCGCCAACGTTGATTCTTTACTGCGGCTGAAATATTCATTTTTAGAGCGTTAGTGAATTAAAAAAAAGCAGTATAAGAACCGGAATGTCCAACTGATAAGGCTGAACATTTTTTCACTTGTTATTTACAGTAAGATAAATACATTCACCAACTTTTATTAAAATAAAACCATTTAAACTGGGTGTTCGGATTTATATGTCACTTAGTATATATTACACTCACAGACTTATTTGAAACAGACAAGATAACAAGCTGACGAAACTAATTACAAATTACGTGCTAAAGCGCTATAGAAAAATGAACGCCTTCTCGAGTTCTAGTATCATGATTGTCAGATAATGTTTGAACTACGATTTGGTTACTTTGCAACCTCAAAAATTATTGAGTTTCACCGGGTTGCAATGTTTAAAAGTGTATATTTTTTAGCTTTCTCAGACGGCTTAGATATCGGCCAATTTGAGAAAACAGTTACTAAGAATCTATTTCAATCTATCTATCCCAACAAACCTAAGAAAAAAAAGTTTGTATATAGGGTGTAAGGTTAGTAGTGGATCAACGGAAGTCAGGTAATAGAGGGCCTCAAAACATATCGAATGAACCTCTATATATGTGGTCCGAAATTTTATAGTTTAGGAGATATTTGCAATTTTGTGAAATTTCGAAAAAACGGGATAGTAATAATAATAATACAGTGAAATCTCCTTTGGACGGGCACCAACGGGACTGACTTAAAATCTCCGTTTAGAAGGGGTGTCCATATAAAAGCATGCTTTATATATGTATGTATATAAATGGATGGAAAGGACGGAAGGGATTTAAAAGAAATGAATTTAAGATTTTTTGCGTTGATTTCTAATAAGCTCTGGTAAAAAGTGACATAACCATTACTAAAACTAACCATTTAGCTCATCTCAGAAAAAAAATCACAGCCCTAAATCTAATGGTTTACTTGCAATTGCGATTGCTAGTTCATTATCCCTTTTTTTTCGAAATTTCACAAAATTGCAAATATCTCCTGAACTATAAAATTTCGGACCACACATATAGGGGTTCATTCGATAGGTTTTGAGACCCTCTATCACCTGACTTCCGTTGATCCACTACTAACTTTACATTCTGTATAGCAGACAGACAAAATTTTTGCAGTTTGTCAAACAACTGTTTATATTTGCGTCTCGTTACCGCTAGTCAACATCTTAATTAATGTTCACGGGCAGCCGACACACATGATTATGAAAAAAAACTGCCGTATTTACATTTACATACATAGAATGCGCAGAAATGAATTCGTTTTTTAGCATTCCCTCTTAAGTTAATATTTACTTATTCAAAAATTGATTCACGTTTTTTAATTTCACCTTCTGTAATGGCCTTGAGCCATATGATGGCATCCGCGATCGTACATGATTTTTTTATGATTCAGTGAAAGGTGATGTGAATTTTTTCATTATATACCGAATCAGTAGGTAGGAGTCTAAATACCGAGTCACCGCAACTGCTATGAGCTAAGAGATACCTTGTTAATCTAATTTTTGAACTCCCTAAGGTTAATACAAATGGGGAAAGCCTCTTCAGGCAGATTGCTCTACAACTTCGGCACCCTAGGAAAAAAAGAGCAGTTGTACCTACCAGTACTGAAAGTAAGAAACGGTTTGGATGGCCCATCACGCGAAGGAATCATGGAGGAGAGCTCTCTCCATCACCTTACTTATTACAGAAGACAGAGCTATATGTCTATCGTTGTGGTCGGTATTAAATCCTTTTTGGGGCGGGCTGGACATGAGCGAATTACAATTTTTCTGGAAAATACCGGATTCGGAAGATATCTGGAAGAGACGTGAAAGAACTGAAGCAAGCTCCGATGCACATATAACAGTAATCAAGTCCCGACCAGAAGCTTTCTTGTGCGACAAGAGCCACCCCTCTTACGGTCTTATAATAATGATGATCCGGCTTTATTTATACAAAGTATAAAAAGGCGAAGTGTCGCTAAAAAGCGTTTTTCAACTTAACCCAACCAATAAGTAACAACCTTTATTTTAGAAAGTCCTAACTTTTACAACAACAAGCAACAATTGGTGGCTCACAGCACCTCAAAATAAATTAACCTAAATCTAATTATTTATTCATATTAAATTCAAGCATTGACACCTCTCATATGCATAACAAGCTCTCTTGAAATGCCGTACAGTCTCTGCATGTTTTATTTGACTTGGTAACTTATTATACGAGGAGGTACCCAAAAATAACCGGAATAGCATTGCAGTGGGCGGAGCTTATGTAGTACATCCCTAGAGGCGTACAGCGCAACTAATTCAGTGCCTCCTGAGTTGTCGATCTGCTAAAGCTGTTTCGTGCTTGTTTCGTTTTTTACGAAGGCAAGCTTCAGTGAGCAACGTGCAGCTGTGAAATTTTGTTTTATAATTGGTAAAAATGCTGCTGAAACTGTTTTAATGTTGGAAATGGCTTACGAAGATGATGCTATGCGAAAAACTCAGACAGGAGCTGGGATAAGTGTACTAATTGTAGTGGACAGTATTTTGAACGAGATAAGGTTACTTTGGTTACTTTAGCACCCCAAACCATAACTCCAACAGTGTGATGAACATGTCTTTCAAACAAAAAACTGTGGATTCCTCCTTTCACCACGTCGCCTTCTAACCCTGGCACGACCATCGTGCATGCCTAAACAAAATCGAGACTCGTCACTAAAGACAATACTGTTCCATTCCTGATCCCAGAGTGACCGTTGTCTGCACCACTCAAGGCGATTACGTCGGTGTTCTCGAGTTAAAGGGAGGACCCAGTGTGGCCGGTATGAAAACAAGCCAAAACTTCTCATTCGTCGGTAAACACTTCGCATGCCAATAGGTCTTCCGTGTTCTGCAAACCATTCATTTGCAATGGACCTGGTAGTGGAGAAACGGTCCCTTAAGGCCAATAATCTTAGGCGGCGATCTTCACGGTCTGTTGTTCTACGGCGGCGTCCAGTGCCCCTTGCTCTTTGCGTACGGCCTTCTCGAAGCCATGCCTGACAACACCTAACCACAGTGTCTACACTTCTTTGCACTCTAACTGCAATTGCCCGAAAAGAAAGTCCAGCTTCCCGAAGTCCCACTATACGGCCTCTATCAAACTCACTAAGTTGACGAAATCGTACAGGTCTCCGTACTCTAGGCATCGTAACCGATCGTAAAGGATGTCAAGAACCACAATCCGCCAACGTTGATTCTTTACTGCGGCTGAAATATTCATTTTTAGAGCGTTAGTGAATTAAAAAAAAGCAGTATAAAAACTGCAATGTCCAACTGATAAGGCTGAAAATTTTTTCACTTGTTATTTACAGTAAGATAAATACATTCACCAACTTTTATTAAAATAAAACCATTTAAACTGGGTGTTCGGATTTATATACTTATACACATGCAGACCATTACACATAATCATCCAGATGCGATCTTACTACTCGACCAAGTTTCTTTCTTTCACATCTTCTCAGAGATAAACACTACTTGGCTTTCTGCAACCAACAATGCATGCTTGAGCGTGTCGTATCGTTGAGTCGTTCCTCCATATCTGAACACAAAAAACTACTTAGTCTGCAAGATGACATTTTGTCGGTTTTTTTACATAATACCCCTGCGGGTTTTTGGAATTGCAAACGGCTTCACCTCATCCTTGTACATTGGCCACCCTGTATAATCGATTATTAGAGCAATCCCCTTCTGAACAGCATTAAGTATGGACAGTGTCTTGTGCAGAGTGAGGACGTTTTAAGAAA
This sequence comes from Acanthoscelides obtectus, assembly GCA_963669975.1. Lineage (NCBI taxonomy): Eukaryota > Metazoa > Arthropoda > Insecta > Coleoptera > Chrysomelidae > Acanthoscelides > Acanthoscelides obtectus. The sequence goes on along the minus strand of CAVLJG010000002.1, from coordinate 35,876,025 downwards.
ACGCTTCCCAAGTTATATTTAACACTGTATAATATTTCCCTGTATGCATGATGCAGAGTAAAGCTTTCGTCCACAACAGGTTGACATGAAAATTGAGTGCCATTCTGATCAGCCAAATAGATACCTGGAATACAAATGGGAAGGTAGAAATGTGGAAGGTGCAATTCAAATTTTATTTGAGGGTTTGGATGTCGCAGGTCGCAGGCGCTAGCTAAAACCCTGTCAGCTGCGCAGCGACTCTACCGCAGATCAATAGGAATTTACTCCTCCCGTGACAGGGTTGGATTTCGCTTACACACGGGTGCTAACGGACCCAAGCATGAATTTAAGTGAGAAAAGTGAGCTAATTTTTGAGAAATTAAATAACATTACGCCAAATTTAAACGGATACTATAAATAAGAATGTGTGAAATAAAACAAGATTGACTCTTATAGGATCTTTGCTACTGTTACTACGAGGGATGTCTTTTAAGTTTTGCGTATCGAACGTCAGTACTGAATCTTAACCTCACTCTTTAGTAAACTTAAATTCAAAGATTCACAACAATACGTTCAGTGTTCTCACTACAGTGAATTTTTAAGTATCACCAAGTCATTAGAAAAATGGAACTCAACAGCCTTATCAGTTGGACATTCCGGTTTTTATACTGCTTTTTTTTAATTCACTAACGCTCTAAAAATGAATATTTTAGCCGCAGTAAAGAATCAACGTTGGCGGATTTTGGTTCTTGATATCCTTTACGATCGGTTACCATGCCTAGAGTACGGAGACCTGTACGATTTCGTCAACTTTTCGGGCAATTGCAGTTAGAGTGCAAAGAAGTGTAGACACTGTGGTTAGGTGTGGTCAGGCATGGCTTCGAGAAGGCCGTACGCAAAGAGCAAGGGGCACTGGACGCCGCCGTAGAACAACAGACCGTGAAGATCGCCGCCTAAGATTTGGCCTTAAGGGACCGTTTCTCCACTACCAGGTCCATTGCAAATGAATGGTTTGCAGAACACGGAAGACCTATTGGCATGCGAAGTGTTTACCGACGAATTAGAAGTTTTGGCTTGTTTTCATACCGGCCACACTGGGTCCTCCCTTTAACTCGAGAACACCGACGTATTCGCCTTGAGTGGTGCAGACAATGGTCACTCTGGGATCAGGAATGGAACAGTATTGTCTTTAGTGACGAGTCTCGATTTTGTTTAGGCATGCACGATGGTCGTGCCAGGGTTAGAAGGCGACGTGGTGAAAGGAGGAATCCACAGTTTTTTGTTGAAAGACATGTTCATCACATTGTTGGAGTTATGGTTTGGGGTGCTATAGCTTATGGTTCCAGATCACCTTTAATCTTCATCAGAGGGAACATGAACGCGCAGCGTTATATCCACGAAGTTCTCGAACCCCATCTTTTACTGGCAGATCCAACTTTCCAACAAGATAATGCCCGACCACATCTTGCAAGAGTCACAATAGACTTCTTTCAACATAATGATGTCACATTGTTACCATGGCCACCAAGATCTCCCGACTTATCCCCAATTGAGCACGTGTGGGATATGATGGGTAGGAGATTGCTCAATTTGCAACGTCCTCCTCAGACTCTAGAAGCACTTCGAGAGGAGTTGGTGGTTGCCTGGAATGATATACCACAGGAGGACATTGACCACCTGATCAGAAGCATGCCTAGGCGCGTTGGAGAATGCGTAGCACATCAGGGTGCATCCACACATTATTAAAGGTCAAGGGGCTTTAAAGCAGTGCAATCATTTTGAAATTTTTATCATTTACTTATTATGCTTCATTAAGTACTCATACAAAATTTTATTAAAATAAAACCATTTAAACTGGGTGTTCGGATTTATATGTCACTTAGTACATATGCAGCCATATAGAGAGGCATTAATTAACCTAAAGATCCTTACTCTTCCATCTCTATATGTATATATTTATCTGCCTATGTTATGTACACAACAATTTGGATCTATACAAAATGCACAGTGATGTACCTAGTTACGATACCCGAAGGATGCATAAGTTAGATATTCCTAAATGTCGTCTACAATGAAGTAGAAACTACTATGAAATCCACTTTTATAATGTTCTTCCTGAGGCACACTTTTTATACCATCAAACAGTTTTTTATTTCATATCATTTTAAATTCATAATATCATTTTACAGTTTTTCTGTTAATGTTGTTTTTTACAGTTTTCTGTTAATGTTGTTCTTTCCAACAAATTTTATTGTTTTGTGAACTTACACTTTTGTATCTTGGCTTCTACTTTGACCTGTGTAAGCACCCAAGTATCTTAAGCACCAATAAAGAAATGAACATGTTGGGAATATGATGCTAGAACGTTACTTTGCTGAGTCGAAAACCATACCACCTGTCGCTAATAAAGCGGTGATATTTTAAAAGGCTCCTATTACCATTTGGGAGATTTAGTCTGAATCCGACTCTGTTTAGTTCACCTTTAGCTGCTGAAACTCGCAGGCAGAATAACGAGAGGGAGTAAAGCAAGGAGTAGGGAGCGCTAGTGACTATTCCTGCTCCCTGGCAGTTCCGAGAGTGCTCCTACTCAGAATCTGAGCATTTCGCTCCGACGATATCGCCGCTGACGGACGCCGACTAGATATGTGTGTTTGCAAGTGACATTCAAAGCTCAAACTGATGTATCATTGGCGATTTCAGTTTTGTGGTGAATTAAATTTCACCTAATGTTGTGTTTACTTGCCGTGTAACGCATACATATTTGTTTACAAGTGATGTTGCAATGAGAGAACACACCCTTTTTGCACTTTTTATTCACATAACTCACTTCTCATTGTAAGTCCCATATACATATATTTTTGATGTGGAAAGTTTATTTGCATTTTTTTCGAATGCTTTTCATAAGCATGCAGCTGTTCCAAGTTTAGTTGAAATTAAGTAGAGAAGCCATGCCTGATCTGTAATAGCCAGACTGCCTCAAATTAGTTTTCTGTGTATTTAATTCAAAGTTATCGTTGTATGCTCCAATTTACTTTAAACGTTGATACAAATTGGTCAAAATCACAAAATATCAACAATTCAAAAATTCTTGCTATATGGACGATATGATCAATGAAAATGCCCCAAATATGGACTGAATCCTGAACTAGATATGAGTTATTTCAATTATATACACAAAAAGCTTAACTCAGCACAAAATCTGTGAGCTCTAAAGCTAGACAAGATAGGCTTTGATATCCGTTTAGAGCTTTACATCAAAATTCAACTTGAAAGCTTTAGGTTCCTGTCACAATAGTCTTCAAGTTTATATTTCGATATTTGATAAAGATATTTGTAAAAATGTCTCGAGCTTCCAAAATCTTTAGAGTTTTCGTAGTTTGTTTTTTGGACCAATTTTTCTTAATTTTAGACTCCATGCCAAAAGATCTCTGATCGGAAACTGACAAACACAAGTGTCATATATTTTTTGGGCGTTACAATTCTGTTGCAGCATGCTGTAGAACTAGCGATTAAAAGAAACACTGACTGACAAATACCTACTTGTCGAACACCATCTTTAGACGCCAGCGTTGCCACTTCTTGGAGACTGTTTCAAATTAGGTTTCTGTGTATTTAATTCAACGTTACCATTATATACTCCAATTTAATTTAAAACTTAATACAAATTGGTAAAAATCACACAATATCTACAATTCGAAAATTCTTGCTATAGAGACGATATGATCAATGAAAATGCCCCAAATATGGACTGAATCCTGAACTAGATATGAGTTATTTCACCTATATACACAAAAAGCTTGACTCAGCACAAAATCTGTGTGCTCTAAACCTGGACAAGATAGGCTTTGATATTCGTTTAGAGCTTTACATCAAAATTCAACTTGGAAGCTTTAGGTTCCTGTCACAATAGTCTTCAAGTTTACATTTCGATATTTGATAAAGATATTTGTAAAAATGTCTCGAGCTTCCAAAATCTTTAGAGTTTCCGTAGTTTGTTTTTTGGGCCAATTTTTCTTAATTTTAGACTCCATGCCAAAAGATCTCTGATCGGAAACTGACAAACACAAGTGTCATATATTTTTTGGGCGTTACAATTCTGTTGCAGCATGCTGTAGAACTAGCGATTAAAAGAAACACTGACTGACAAATACCTACTTGTCGAACACCATCTTTAGACGCCAGCGTTGCCACTTCTTGGAGACTGTTTCAAATTAGGTTTCTGTGTATTTAATTCAACGTTACCATTGTATACTCCAATTTAATTTAAAACTTAATACAAATTGGTAAAAATCACACAATATCTACAATTCGAAAATTCTTGCTATAGGGACGATATGATCAATGAAAATGCCTCAAATATGGAATGAATCCTGAACTAGATATGAGTTATTTCAACTATATACACAAAAAGCTTGACTCAGCACAAACTCTGTGAGCTCTAAAGCTAGACAAGATAGGCTTTGATATCCGTTTAGAGCTTTACATCAAAATTCAACTTGAAAGCTTTAGGTTCCTGTCACAATAGTATTCAAGTTTATATTTCGATATTTGAAAAATAGTAGCCTCTAAGAACTGATAAAGATATTTGTAAAAATGTCTCGAGCCTTCGGAATCTTTAGAGGTTTCCGTAGTTTGTTTTTTGGACCAATCGTTCTTAATTTTAGACTATATGCCAAAAGATCTCTGATCGGAAACTGACAAACACAAGTGTCATATATTTTTTGGGCGTTACAATTCTGTTGCAGCATGCTGTAGAACTAGCGATTAAAAGAAACACTGACTGACAAATACCTACTTGTCGAACACCATCTTTAGACGCCAGCGTTGCCACTTCTTGGAGACTGTTTCAAATTTGGTTTCTGTGTATTTAATTCAACGTTACCATTATATACTCCAATTTAATTTAAAACTTAATACAAATTGGTAAAAATCACACAATATCTACAATTCGAAAATTCTTGCTATAGGGACGATATGATCAATGAAAATGCCCCAAATATGGACTGAATCCTGAACTAGATATGAGTTATTTCAACTATATACACAAAAAGCTTGACTCAGCACAAAATCTGTGTGCTCTAAAGCTAGACAAGATAGGCTTTGATATCCGTTTAGAGCTTTACATCAAAATTCAACTTGGAAGCTTTAGGTTCCTGTCACAATAGTCTTCAAGTTTATATTTCGATATTTGAAAAATAGTAGCCTCTAAGAACTGATAAAGATATTTGTAAAAATGTCTCGAGCCTTCGGAATCTTTAGAGGTTTCCGTAGTTTTTTTTTGGACCATCGTTCTTAATTTTAGACTATATGCCAAAAGATCTCTGATCGGAAACTGACAAACACAAGTGTCATATATTTTTTGGGCGTTACAATTCTGTTGCAGCATGCTGTAGAACTAGCGATTAAAAGAAACACTGACTGACAAATACCTACTTGTCGAACACCATCTTTAGACGCCAGCGTTGCCACTTCTTGGAGACTGTTTCAAATTTGGTTTCTGTGTATTTAATTCAACGTTACCATTATATACTCCAATTTAATTTAAAACTTAATACAAATTGGTAAAAATCACACAATATCTACAATTCAAAAATTCTTGCTATAGAGACGATATGATCAATGAAAATGCCTCAAATATGGAATGAATCCTGAACTAGATATGAGTTATTTCAACTATATACACAAAAAGCTTGACAAAATCTGTGTGCACTAAACCTGGGCAAGATAGGCTTTGATATTCGTTTATAGCTTTACATCAAAATTCAACTTGGAAGCTTTAGGTTCCTGTCACAATAGCCTTCAAGTTTATATTTCGATATTTGAAAAATAGTAGCCTCTAAGAACTGATAAAGATATTTGTAAAAATGTCTCGAGCCTTCGGAATCTTTAGAGGTTTCCGTAGTTTGTTTTTTGGACTAATCGTTCTTAATTTTAGACTATGTGCCAAAAGATCTCTGATCGGAAACTGACAAATACAAGTGTCATATATTTTTTGGGCGTTACAATTCTGTTGCAGCATGCTGTAGAACTAGCGATTAAAAGAAACACTGACTGACAAATACCTACTTGTCGAACACCATCTTTAGACACCAGCGTTGCCACTTCTTGCCACACTGTCTCAAATTAGTTTTCTGTGTTTTTAATTCAACGTTACAATTATATACTCCAATTTAATTTAAAAGTTAATACAAATTGGTAAAAATAGCTCAATATCAACAATTCAGTTTGATCAATAACAATGTCTCAAATATGGACTGAATCCTGAATTAGATATAAGTTATTTCAACTATATGATGCACTAAGTCGGCACAAAATCTGAGCCTCAAAGCTGGACGTTTAGAGCTTTAAGTCAAAATTGAACTTGTAAGCTTAAGGTTTCAGCCACAATAGTCTTCAAGTTTATATTTCAATATTTTAAAATAGTAGCCTTTAAAAACTGATAAAGGTATTTGAAAAAATATCTCGAACTTTCGAAATCTTTAAAGTTTTCGTAGTTTATTTTTGTGGACCAATCTTTCTTGATTTTAGACTCCATACCAAAAGATCACTGAACGGAAACTGGCAAATACAAGTGTCAAGTATATTTTTGGGGTTGTGGTTAGCATGCTCTAGAACTAGCTATAAGTAGAAACATTCACTAATATATTCCACCAGAAGGTACTCAATCTAATTGGAAGCATGTACATATTTATGATCACATCTATATACGTGTCGACCACAATCTTTGGTCGCCAGCGTTGCCACTTCTAGCCCTGTAGCTGCAGGTTATGGGATCTTGTCCGTCATTGAGTATTGGAATTACTCTTTACTGACGTTTCGGCCACCACGGTGGGCTTTTTCAAAGTACAGAACAATGGCTATGACAGTATATTTTATATTTAGATAAATGTCATTGTCATTAATCTATACTTAGAAGAATGCCACCCTACATTGAGAAAACGTGACCAGTTGAACAGCTGTTATGCAAAATTATTATTATATTATTAATTATTCCAAGTAACCAAATTATTCGGTTTAATCAATATTTCATAACTACATAGCGATTCAAACACTTGCAGGATGTTTCACTTGACAAATTTGGGAAAGCGCTCATCGTGCGTTCTTGACCATCCTGTATAAACTATAAAAAAAAACAGAAAAAGTACGTGGATAGGGAGAAGATATGGAGTCATGGAATTCTTCTAAAGAAATATTCAGTACTCTAGCTATAACAGTTGTGAAGGTGCAAGTTGTCAAAGTTGACTGTTTCTTTTTTCAATAGATTGTTCAATATCTCAACAGTTCAAAAATAATGTTATATCAAGTTGCATCGTTTACCTATGCAAATCTGCTATAAAATATAGCCCTTTCCATTTGGGTTTGGATTCTCAAGTAGATATGAATCACCATGTAGAAATGAACATATTTTTACAATTTTTGTAATAACTTTTTTAGATATGAGTAATATCTGCACTAAAAACTCATCCTGTATGTATGTTGCTTTATTCAGAGAAACATGAAGTTTCACCAGAATGAAAAGCACAGGATAAATTTCAGATAAATTCTGCGAATGCAAAATTCCAGGAGTAATTACGAGGCGGGTTGAGTGATGATTTTTTCTCGGAATTTACGAATAAATAACAAAAGAAAAATGAAATATGTTTTTATTGCTGCTGAACGAATTACTGCGAGCCTACTAAATTGTATATGAACGTCCAAATAACAGCAAACAACTGTTTTATGGAAAAAAATAGATGATTATGGATTCAGTCCTTCATGTCACATCGTAAAATTTTTGTTAAAATGGGCCACATTATAAAAATATCCCTCAAGGTGGAGTGTTATCACCGTTTTTATTTCTTTTATACATCAATGACTTGGATGAATATATCAGCTTTTGTGTGTTGTTTGCAGATGACACGTCAATCAGTAAATCAGCTGATACACCGGAAGAACATGAGCTGAAGGCCAACTCAGTATTAGATCACTCTCGCTCTCAGACAACTACGAGCCCCTTCCCACTTCAGTTGGCACACATCAAGATTTGTACCAAAATATGCCTTTATAAACTAAACATGACGAAACTATTTACTTCTAAAACAATTTATCTTCTCAAAAACATTTTAGATACACTCTAGTCGTAAAAAATACATATTTGAAATCACTTAGACCTATAACTAATAGAACATCTGAACAAATAAACAATGTGCGAATAAATGCGCGAAGTTAACAAAGCAACAATTGAAAGATTACCATTGGGTAACATCACCTTTATTTTTTATTACGGCTGAAATTCTTTGGGGAATAGTGTTAACCAAGTTTTGGCAATAATTTGGTGTAAAACAATCCCATATTTCTTGAAGCTTTTGTCTCAGTTCGGTGATTGTACGAGCAGGATGTTGTCGTAGAGCCTTTTTCATCTCGTGCCACAAAGTTTCAATAGGTGACAGATCTGGACTGCTAGAAACCTATTTCAAAAGTGGTACATTATTTTCTTCCATCCATTTTATAGCCTTTTTTGAGGTATGGCACGCTGCACCATCTTGCTGAAACACAAAATCTTGGCCGGATGTCAAACATTCTTCCATCACTGGTAAAAGCGATTCTTCTAAAATTGCCAAATATTTGTTTGTATCCACATTTCCATCAATAAAATGAAGTTTTCCTACTCATACTGCCCCAGACCATAATGGATGCTGGAAATTTCACTTTTCTCTTCAGACAGTCAACATGGTATGCTTCATTTTTTTGCGAATAACTCTACTGCGACTGTCACCAACACAAACTTCGAATCGGGCCTCATCACTCCATTGTATTGCACACCATTGTTGAGGTGTCCATTGTCTATGTTATTTAGCCCATCTAAGCCTATTTTTCTTTTGCAGTGGAGTTAATAGTGGCTTTTCTTTGGCCTATAAACAAGTTGTGCAACTTTAGGGATTTTACTTCACTTTTTTTTATAAGAAAACTTACCTTGCAAGTGCTAAATCCCAGTTTGTGGGCCTCTCTATGATTTGTGGACCTCGAAATTCTCCTTCCAACAGCGTCACTCCACAGAGCACTTAATTGTAAATAATTGGCACGCCAGTTACGTTATATCTTCTAACAATATTTCTCACACTGTACCGCGATAAGTCTAACAAAGTTGAAATTTCTGAGTTTGATTTCAGAGAGTTAAAAAATTTCATTATCAGTAACCGAATTTTCTCACTAATAACCTTTCCTCTACCCATTTTGAAAACCTTAACTACCCAAAAGGGGTTCGTAGTCATAGGCTAATAGTTAATGAAAGCAAAACCAAATATACAGTGCTTTTCTTTAATGTCCCCCTCCCCTTTGATTTTTTGAACGGATCAATACAAAAAATTAAAACTTGAAGTAATGAAATTGATGCATGGATATCATATTTTAGAGTAAAATTGACAGATGAAAATGTCAAGATGGCCGCTGGGCACCATCTTGGAAAAAAAATCATGAAAACGGGGTCTTGTGGCACATCAATCTGAAGCTCCTGATGAGTACTTTATAACCCTAGAATATAAAGCCAATGCCTTTACCTGCTACAAAACGGTAGTACATTTAATAGTTACCTGAATAAATTCACATTTAACTTAATAATAGTAGCATCTATATTTCTACAAATATTTGTTATTCTCAGCCGTATATCCAATATTGAAGCAGGTTCAGTTTCGTACACCTTTTGCTTCAAATAGCCCCATAAAAAAAGGTCTAAAGGTGTCAAATCTGGCGAGCGAGTTGGCCATTCCACAGGACCTCGACGGCCAATCCAACGACCGGGGCAATTGTTATCTAAATAATTCCTAACTTGTCTGTAGTAGTGTGGTGGAGCACCATCTTGCTGGAATACAATATCAGTATCGAATTCATTAGGATTCGCTTCGACGATTTCGGTGATTAGAGGGTCAATAATATTTTTCAGAATATCCAAATATAGTTCCCTGGTTAAAGTTTGTTCGATGAATAGAGGCCTCACAATATGATTTCCCAATATACCAGCCCAAACGTTAATTTTTTGTGGATATTGAGTATGAGTTTCCTGGAAGACGTGAGGATTGGTGTCACTCCAATAACGACAATTTTGTCTATGCACATTGCCGTTGAGAAAAATGTATATTCATCACTAAAACAAATGTTTTGGATATAGGTAGGATGCCGTGCAATGGTTTCCGTCATAGTCTAGCAGAATTCTGTTCCTTGATCAGGGTCATCTTCAGTTAGCTGATGTATCATTTGAATTTTGTATGGGTGATACTTATTCTTTTTCAAAAGTCTCCATACAGTAGAAGGACCAACCTCACATACATTCGCGATGGAGGAAGTAGACTGTTGGGGATTTACTATGATCTCACCAAGTATTTGAACTTGCTTTTCTTCCGGGATGGTCGGATGATCTGGGGCTTTTTGTTGTTTAGACTACCAGTAGCTGTAAATTTAGATACAAGTTCCCTTAAATATTTTCTACAGGGAGGACGATTCAGAAATCGATCATTAAAAATCCTTTCGGTCTCGTGAAAGTTACGCGTCGCACCATAAATAAAAATCGCTTCGATTTTTTCTTCCAATGGACGAGAACTGACCATTTCAAAAATAATTCAAACAGTATCTAGCACTAAAACCGAAAACTAAATAAGAATATTTTAACTGTACAATGATGTTTGTTTTCGTACTGATATTCTTGTCACTATCAACAACATATTCTAGGGTTATAAAGTACTTGTCAAGAGCTTCAAAATGATGTGCCACAAGACCCCCGTTTTCATATAATTTTTTTTCCAAAATGGCGCCCATTTTCATCTGTCAATTTCACTCTAAAATATGGTATCCACGCATCAATTTCATTACCTCAAGTTTTGATTTTTTTAATTGATCCGTTCAAAAAATCAAAGGGGTGGGGGACATTAAAGAAAAGCACTGTATGTTCTATTCTGAGCGTCGCCAACTTCTATCACGATGAAATTAAATAATTCAGTTATAGACAGGGTTGAACAAAAGAAGTTTTTAGGGGTAATAGTAGATGAAAGACTCAGCTGGAGTGATCTTTTAGATTATGCCATAAAAAACTCAGTCCAGCGTATTTTGCGATGCGTAACATAATTATACTAAGTGACATATAAATCCGAACACCCAGTTTAAATGGTTTTATTTTAATAAAATTTTGTATAAGTACTTAATGAAGCATAATAAGTAAATGATAAAAATTTCAAAATGATTGCACTGCTTTAAAGCCCTTTGACCTTTAATAATGTGTGGATGCACCCTGATGTGCTACGCATTCTCCAACGCGCCAAGGCATGCTTCTGATCAGGTGGTCAATGTCCTTCTGTGGTATCTCATTCCAGGCAACCACCAACTCCTCTCGAAGTGCTTCTAGAGTCTGAGGAGGACGTTGCAAATTGAGCAATCTCCTACCCATCATATCCCACACGTGCTCAATTGGGGATAAGTCGGGAGATCTTGGTGGCCATGGTAACAATGCGACATCGTTATGTTGAAAGAAGTCTATTGTGACTCTTGCAACATGTGGTCGGGCATTATCTTGTTGGAAAGATGGATCTGCCAGGGTGTCAAGATAGGGTAAAAGATGGGGTTCTAGAACTTCGTGGATATAACGCTGCGCGTTCATGTTACCTCTGATGGAGATTAAAGGTGACCTGGAACCATAAGCTATAGCACCCCAAACCATAACTCCAACAGTGTGATGAACATGTCTTTCAACAAAAAACTGTGGATTCCTCCTTTCACCACGTCGCCTTCTAACCCTTACACCGACGTAATCGCCTTGAGTGGTGCAGACAACGGTCACTCTGGGATCAAGAATGGAACAGTATTGTCTTTAGTGACGAGTCTCGATTTTGTTTAGGCATGCACGATGGTCGTACCAGGGTTAGAAGGCGACGTGGTGAAAGGAGGAATCCACAGTTTTTTGTTGAAAGACGTGTTCATCACACCGTTGGAGTTATGGTTTGGGGTGCCATAGCTTATGGTTCCAGGTCACCTTTAATCTTCATCAGAGGTAACATGAACGCGCAGCATTATATCCACGAAGTTCTAGAACCCCATCTTTTACCCTATCTTGACACCCTGGCAGATCCAACTTTCCAACAAGATAATGCCCGACCACATGTTGCAAGAGTCACAATAGACTTCTTTCAACATAACGATGTCACATTGTTACCATGGCCACCAAGATCTCCCGACTTATCCCCAATTGAGCACGTGTGGGATATGATGGGTAGGAGATTGCTCAATTTGCAACGTCCTCCTCAGACTCTAGAAGCACTACGAGAGGAGTTGGTGGTTGCCTGGAATGAGATACCACAGAAGGACATTGACCACCTGATCAGAAGCATGCCTAGGCGCGTTGGAGAATGCGTAGCACATCAGGGTGCATCCACACATTATTAAAGGTCAAAGGGCTTTAAAGCAGTGCAATCATTTTAAAATTTTTATCATTTACTTATTATGCTTCATTAAGTACTTATACAAAATTTTATTAAAATAAAACCATTTAAACTGGGTGTTCGGATTTATATGTCACTTAGTATATTACGAAGCATTCACTTAATGTTTATTTTGCAACCGTATATCCTCATTTGAGGCACCTTGTCCTCTGCTGGGGTTGCTCTGTGGACGCTCAGCGCGTATTCATATTGCAAAAAGATTATAAGGTTGATATTTTCATTTAGCCCTCTACAGACTTGTAGAACGACTTTTCAGCCAAATCATCTATTGACATTTCCCAGAGTTTTTATTCTTGAAACATGTGATTCGGTAAAAATAGTTATAATAAGTTAACGTACATTGAGGATTAGCAAATATCCAACTTAAGCAACAATAAGGCTATATCTACATCTATCGTTAATTACAATCTAAGTCCTGAGTATATTTGTGCCAATAAACTACCTAATGATATCAAAACCTTGGTTGAAACTAACTCTGCAAGCGTTTTTGGTAGAAAAATATCATTATGTTAATGACTTTGCATCGACGTTATCGTAATTTTGAGTTTCATTGTGCATAAACTTATATTGTATTATAATAATTGCAGTAACCTATATTTTGACGTTTCATATCCGCGAGAATGAGATGAATAAAATTCATTATTGCTATTATTATGATTAATATGGCTGGAGAATATGTTAATCAATGGTAGAAGATAGGACATTATTCGAGATTTGAAATGTCCAATATGAGGGGGAAATATTATATCACCCTTATCGGAAAAATATATCTACGAATAAAGCCCTAAAATTCTCATTATCTGTACAAATAAATATTTTTGTGTTTACTTTCAGATTTGTTTACAAGTGATGTTGATGTTGCGATGAGAGAACACACCCTTTTTGCAGTTTTTGTTTACATTGCTTACTTCTCATTGTAAGTCCTAGTATAACCTATATATAAATGTAGACATATACTTTCAATTTTGTTTTATTTGCTTCTGACAAGCATGCTGCTATTTTAGCATTGACATTTCCAACGGTGTTACTCCAAGAGATGGTAGCATTCAACCCACGAGCAGTCAAGCGACCCATTCCGTGTATTGTAGTGTAATTTGTTTCGTCCAGAAACTCGTAAGGGTTAATGTAGCCAACTTTTGAGGTATTTTATAGTAAATTGTCTTAGAGCCGTTTTACACACAACAGAATTACTACGAAAATTATGGTCAAAATTATGCCGAAAATTTTTGCTGTCGTATTACACGTAAAAGAATTCTTGTGAAAATTTTCATGGTAAAAATATAAAACCCGTTCTATAGAATATGCGCGAGAATCGGCGCAGAGGCTTATTTCGGTGCATGTCATTATGAAATGTCAACGTCAACAACGTAACCTCACTTAACATTTGTGGGTGTGGTCCTGTTCGAGTCGTACGAAGAAGCGTTTATTGTTATTGTTTATTCATAATGTCGTGGAATCGGGAAGAAGTTACACTGTTGTTGGAGGAGTACCAAAAATGGCCAAACCCAATTACAAAAACAGAAATTTGCGGCGTCAGGCGCTGGATGCGATAGTCCAAGCATTGAGAAGTTTTATAATATTAACCAAGATCTCGATTTCAAAAATAAATTTAAATCAACGACGTCTGTTGTCTTTCCGATTATATTGGACGTCATACCCGTTAAGGTTATGTCCATTCGAAAATATTACTCTAATGCGCAGGCGTATCATATGAATACTCGGAAATTTTGCTTGCTTGTGTCATACAGGTTGTAGAGAAAATCTTCAATATTTTTTCCATGCAAATTTTCGGCATAATTATGACTATAATTTTCGGAGTAATTCTCTTGTGTGTAAAACGGCTCTTAGCAATGATAAGGATCCTATGCATGGGGATCCCAATGCCTGTGGGAGATAAAAAACATTTCATGGCTTACTGAGATATTCGAGAAAAACTAAAATTTGGTTAAATCGTTTTTATATGTTTCTGGCTTTATTTTGAGAAATATCAAAAACTGATAACAATTTACATTGCCACTTTTTAGGCACTACATAATGGTGTTTTTAAATTTTGTGCCCGACGGTTCATTTTTGAGAAACCATCATGAATTTTATTTTTTATATGGTCCGAAGAAAGTGCACCCTGTATCTAATAGTACTTTTTTATACGAATTCAGCGATGTATCACATGTTACATTTATTTTCTTGGTTATAAGGATAAATGCGTTTTTTCTGATTTATACTTTTTTAACTAGGCGTTGCAAACAAATGCTTGACTTGACGTAAATACCGAATGTTGTTATTATTGGGTATTGTTAATAATGATAAATATCCTACTATGTGCTTTAAGAAGGATGATATGGAAGAATGGTTAAGGCAAAAAGACATACATTTCACTGACGACATGTTGGTCATTCTGTTTTGCGATTGCCACCATATCACCCCGACTTGACTCCAATTGAGAGAATTGAAAAAGCGATGTGAGCATGACAATTGTATTTTAAGTTATCCTAACTCAATTTTATAATGTACCCCATTGCAAGCCATGAAATACTACAGGCAATAGATATTTTAAGATCGGGGGCTCGTGGAATTGATGATCTAACGCTGACAATGATAGAACTTAGTCTTGTAACGTTAATGAAGTTACCAAATTTAGAATATTGGGCTCACGAAAAGATGCCAACAATTTCGATTAAAAAAAGCAGCCTTCAAATAATACGTATTCGATTATTGAAATGATTCGATTAATTTAGGACGCGGACTGTACCACTCGAGATCGAATGGCACGTATTGTACGTGCCATCCCTTTTGCTCCTAATGCGTTCTCCCTCTCTCGTGTGCGCTATCACAGCAAATCCTCATATCTCTTCCTACACTTGACGAGCTCTATCTTAATAAGGACGAAGTTGTCTTAGCCTTGAAACAAATAAAACCTAAGATGAATACCAGCTGCACAATTCCAGAATTATGGAAGTATGTCCAATACACAAAAACGGCAGTAGGAATGATGTATTAAATTTTAGACCTATATCAATATTGTGCAATTTTTCAAAAGTTCTAGAGATATTAATATATAACAGACTATATCATCATGTCAGCAGAAAACATTGATAGAGGATTACAAACAGATGTGATCTACACAGACCTCTCCAAGGCTTTCGACAGAGTTGATCACAGGATGCTATTGCATAAGCTGAAATCTCATGGATTATCCGAGTCTTTAATACAACTATTTAAGCCCTACCTCACTGGAAGAAATCCATTTGTGATGTTTAATGGCATCAGATCGTCGTATGTAGCCAATTCCGTAGTGCCACAAGGCAGTAACCTAGGGCCTTTATTGTTCGTCATATTTGTGAATAACATAGTTAATGCTGTTGGCGAGAATTTTTTACTTTACGCTGATGATTTGAAGATGCTTTGTCGTCTAGCTAATGAATCAGACTGTGATCAACTTTTAGAAAATCTGGTTAGGTTGGATGCTTGGTGTTCACAAAACAATCTACCGTTAAATATCAATAAATGTTACATAATGTCTTACACTTTGAAGAAAAATCCTCTGTTATTTGACTATGCCCTGTCAGGTACCTCTATTCAGAGGACTTTAACTTTATGTGACTTAGGCGTGATATTTGACTTCCAACTAACATTCGTCAAACACATTGACAGCAAAATTTCGGAGGCAAACCGCATGTACGGCTTTATTGTAAGAAACTGCCGTGACTTCACTCAGAGTACCACCTTGAAGTTGCTGTGTTATGCATATGTTAGGTCGAAGCTTGAGTATGCATTGCTAATTTGGAATCCGCATCATATTATTCATATAAGTAGGCTTGAATGTGTCCAAAGACGTTTCTTAAAATATTTGTGACTGAAAGTGGATGGTACCTGCCCATAGGTATATCTCATGATTCCTTACTTGAAAAACATCTAATCAGCAGTCTTGAAGCAAGGCGCACTTGCCAGTCAGTGATTTTTCTGTTTAAGTTGATCAATAGTGCCAGTAATGATTTAGCGTTCTTGGGTCAGTTATCATTTAACGTATACTTTATCTGAAGTCACTTGAAATAGCATAAAAACCTTTGGTCGGCGCGTCCTTTGTAATTTCATGACGTATCATAGGCGTGCGGTCATTTATTTAGAACGATAATAATAATGTTTTTATATCACAATAAATGGATTTTACTATCTTCTTATTTTTTTGATTTGGGATAAAAAATACTTATATTGGGAGTTTAATTTATGTTGACTGAAAGTTAAGAAATGGAAAAATTACAGAATTCCAACGTTTGACATAGGCAAATATTTACATAGTAGGTAGGTATATAAAAAGGTATATAAAGACTTACATTATAGGTATTTATATATCATCCTCGCCTTCGGAGCTGTCGCTAGAGTCATCTTGTAGAGGAATTACAACGGGATTTACAGGAGGCAAAACACAATATTCATTTTCTTTTCAATAATATGCTTAGAACACTGCTTCCATAGGTCTGTGGCAGCAATATGAGATACTGCATCTCTTATTGTGGCCAATAGCGATTCACTTAATTGAGGGGTCTGATTATGTTTTCTTACTTTTTTTTTTAAAGCAGCCCAGACCAACTCAATCGGGTTAAAAATGCAGTAATAGGGAGGTAGACGTAATACTTCATGGCCATTTTGCTGAAGCAGATTGTCAACAACATACTCTTTTTCAAATGTTTGTCTTTTAATAAGATCCAATAATATGGCTTTGGTTGATTCTTGTGGTATTTCCATTCCCTTATCCTTCATAAAATCAATAATGTCTTGTTTTTTTGTGCCTGTATTCGGAATTTTGTTTTTCTGTCGGGAATGGTATGGCGCATTGTCCATAATAATCACTGAATTTGGGGAAATGTTTGGTATTAACTGCTGCTCTATCCACTTTTCAAATAAGTCGGAGGTCATGTCCTCATGATAGTCGGCACATGATTCTTTGATATTTTTGGCAGATATCAGCAAGGCATTAGGTATAAATCCATTTTCACTGCCAGCATGGAGAATAATGATTCGTTTTCCACGGTTGCATGGTGCATTTAAAATGCACTTGTTGCTGTCGTCAACCCAGCCGTACTGCACAACATCATGGGTATCATACCACGTTTCATCCAGGTAAATCAGATTTCTTTTCTGCTCTCTATAGATTTTAACTTTGTGCAAAAATTCTTGGCGCAATTCAACGATTCGAGACGACTCCATAATCACCATTCTTTTATCTAATTTTTTGTATTGAAAACCACACAGTTTTACAATGCAGTGCAGTGAGTCTAAGCATTTGTAATTATAAAAATCTTCAGGATAATCTTTTAATTTATCCCGTATCATTTCCAACGTGGGCACCAAATTTTCTTTATAAAATCCGTATATTATACGACGAATATCTTCCTGAAAACCCACGTCTATTCTTTTTAATTTTTACCCTATGCGTTTTCTGTGGAAGGAATGGTTGACTACATCTCCCCTTTTTATAACCCCATAAATGGTAGACCGACTGATTTTTGTCAGGATACAAATTCTGTTTAAAATTTGATTTTGCGAGGAATCTGGATTTTCGTTTTTCAAATAATCATACATATTTAGGATTACTCTTTGGGTCTGTTCCTCTAAATCTTTATGAAAGAATTCTGCCTGTACAGGTTCATCAACCATCTCCTCGGGGCTTGGAGCATTTTCGCAAGGTCTCCAAAGAGCCATATTTAGGACACACAAGAACAATCAACACAACAATTAAATCAACAAGTAAACTGAGTATTCAAAAGTCAAAAACACACAAACTAATAAAATCTATGGAGAAACACGGACAGGCTAAAGAAAACACGTTTATTCACCGCTACACGCACTAGCTAAACTGTTTCAATTTTCAGTAGCCACCTGCACTTGTTCGGAGCTCTGAAATACACGCTTTCTCATTGGCTATGTCCACGCATAGGCGTGCTTTACTCCACGTGGACCGGTGAAACTGCATTTGATCTTATACGGGGGATATTTGCTGCGAAATTTGGCGATTTTTGCAGCAACAGAGCGTGTTAAATATAGATATATAAAACGCACCCGGTATTTCACAGTGTTTCAAGTGACTTCAGATAAAGTATACCTAGGCTGACATCCCGACAAAACGTTACGTTTTATCTACCTGCGGCTCGGACAAATTATATGCATTATTCCCCTTTACATGTCATGTGTAGGAATTACAATTCTGCAAGTAACCGGATTGATATATTTAACTGCAAAATTGCAGACATAAAAAATACCATTAAGTAACCAGCATGTATCTTTTACACTTTGTAGTCTATTTCTTATTATTGTCTTTAATATCTGTGTTATGTTCTGTGTTTCCTCACACTGTAATTGGTATTCACTGTAGAGTGTTGTAATGAATAAAATAAAATAAGTTTCCCGAAAGAAAGTAGCCAAGTAAGTCCATTTTCATAGAGTTGGCCCGAAATTTGAACGAATATTCATTCAAAAAGCCTATTACGTCTCGAAAAAAGGAATCTTCAGAGGTAGCTCAGCATAGTGCTTCACAAGCAGTTGCTGAGAACTCTGAGATATCAACTAAGCAAATTGAGAAAAGCGTAGGAGTAGCCAAATCCACAGCCCAATTTATTTTGCGTTAAAATAAACATCACCCTACAAATTTAGGAACGGCGCCAGCATCTTTGCGAGTGGTACCCACAGAAGTGTGAAGAAGATTTTAATTTCTCTTCAAAAATAATACGGTTCGACGAGAGTATGGTCACTTATAATGGTATCTTTAATCGCCGCAACACTCATCACTGGGCTCAAGAAAATCTGCGGGCTAAAAAAGTATCCAATTTCATTAAGAACCAAGTTCATCAGCATACTTTTGAAAGTGAGCAGCAGTTACGAGAATGTGTAATGGAAGAATTTGGTATGATTATACCAGAAAAGTTACGTGATATTTTGAATTCTACTGTTAAAAGATCATATTTATGGTTAGAAAATAATGACAACCTATTTGAACACCTTTTGTGAATAAAATAAAAATAATGTTGAAAATTGTATAAAATTTTACCCCACCATCATTATGTAATAGGTAATACGTATCTATCAGTAATCACATAATCTTACATCAAGCATATACAGGCTGACTTTGAAGTTGAATCATTAATTTTCAGATAATGATTGTAGAAGGAAGATAAACCAAAATATGTGTGTAAAAATAAAAAAAAAAATTTTACCTTGTTTTATAAAGTATCCTCCCGACAAGTATTTCAGTGCGGACCTGTATTTGATCGTGAGGTCCCCTGTGAGGTCTTAAGTCACCTGATTCACGAGTCCGTTGTACTACATTAACAAAGGCACGAGGGGTTGGTTGCACTCGATTGGGAAACCGATCCGCATAAACATGTGCCATTTTTTATTTCGTTTGAGCCACGCAACAGACACCACTATTCACTCACGCGTTACCGACTGACACTGACTGTATGTATACAACTGAATAAAATCATTGTAAAAACATCGTTCCAAATTCTTTCGCTTTTTTGTTTCCGATGCGATGAACCGTTGTTGCCAAACACGAGCACATGATATTATTATTGAGACAGTGCGGTACTCAAACTTCCAAAGGGCTATAACTTTGTTACTTTAATTTTACCAGAAAAATGGTAAAGGAAAAAAACATTTCTTTTGATCAGATCTACTCACTGTTAAGATAAATGACTCAACTTCGAAGTCACCCTGTATGTTTGCAACGCCGACTTAAATAAAATAAATAAAAAAAAACGAAAAACACATTTTTCTTTATGATTAAAATAATAAATGTAACATTTTATACATCGTTGAGTTCGTAGAAAATGATGCTATCAGATACAGGGTGTACTTTAATTCAGGCTTTATAAAAAACAAAATTGATTGTGGTTTCTCAAATACGAAATGACGGGCACAAGACTTAAAACACCATCATGTAGTGTCTCAACGGCATGTGAATACGCCCCAAAGAAAGCAGCTTTTTCCTAATTTAATCTAAGCTGCATCCCCATCCATAGGATCCTTATCTTGGGCAGCTCGTATACTACTGGTTATTTTTTTTTCACAAAAGGTCCTAAAAAACGTCAATTTCTGATGAATCTTAATTGCTTTATTCAAAATCAGCATAAGTCTGGCAAGTTTGTCTGGCAGGCCCAGTGCGGATGCATCATGGATGACAGCTTCGAGAAGCAAAGTACGCTAGCTAGTCAATAGCAGAGAGCTAAACTACCGATGGAGAAAGAGAAGCTTGAAACCGTCAGTTATATCGTCGGTCTCCGCACGTACCGAAGTAACTAACACTTTAAGAATTTTATGGGAGAGCTAGAAAACGAAAATCAGCAATGTATAAGATTAACAATGACATACTGATTTGTTAGTCTGCACGATGCTGTTTTTTTGTTAGACTAAAATTATGTAAAACTTTGTTTTGGGATGGTTTAATTTTGTAAAAGTAAAATGAGTTTAAAAAAATATTTTTTGCACATTTACGACTCTTGTTTCTTTCATTGTATAGTTACGGCAACAATTTAAAACTGGACATGGGTATCAAAGTATCGAAAATCATTTTTCATAAATAAAAATTGTTTTCTTCTCTACATAATATTATAAGTACAAACAAAAAGAAAATGACAAAAAAAAAATGCTAAAAGCACCATGTTTCTCATATTATTTCAGTTTTCGTCAGAAACAATTAATAAAAGTGTTTGAAAAACTGTCATATGAAACTTGAGGAGCATTAAAATGTTAACCCCACATTTGAAGATCCACCGTCCTGTACTTGGCATATTTACCTCAGAAATTGATAAATCCGTGGTTTCCAGCGAATTTGATATTTTGTATTATCATCGCGAAAAAGTTCGAAAATTTAATATTGTCTTCTCTGGCCGTTATTTGACAAGTACATCACTAAAAACCATGTCACTCATTTCCGTCGGTGTGTCCGCAAATCTTTGGCCCGTCTGTAACTTGGAAAGTACTGTTCGGATTTGGATGAAATCGGTCCACTGGCGGCAAAGAAAACAGAGAAAAACGAACGAAAAAAAATAGCCCAAACCTCTTTTTTTGACGTTTCATCAGAAATACATTTATAACGATTGAAAGTTGGTATCTGGGGATTGTAGGGCGTTGCAAATGTTGAGTATTTGCTATCAGTGAAAGACGTTTTATTATTCAGTGATTTGTGATCCTGGTAGTATAGCACACTTGTTAGATACAATATCACGATTCTTCGCATAATAGTTATGTCTGTGACTACAGTAATACCAGCTACCAAGAAGCACGCAAAATCCTTTACCTGCCCAAGGTCCGATCCGAATTCAGCAACACCAATAGTGCCCCAGCCGCAGCTTTGTCGAGAGCTGCTTCCAGTGGTTTTTGGTTTGAGAGCAATGCATGAGAATATAACGTGCACTGGAACGGTATTGGTGCTGAGCACTACTGAGTTACTCAGAGTGACTCAACATGGTCACTGGAAAGCAGCTGCATATTATGCAAAGATACGTACGAATTGACTCGGATACTATAAATATGTATATTCAAAATCCATAATTGAAGTCTTTTAAAATCAACACTCTACGGCCTGATGTCAACGTACAATGACTTTCATAGCCGTGGCATAATACAAATACACCGGAGTGTGCAAAAGTTGACTTGATACTATACATGTTGCATATCTAAAGTCCAGAATTGCGTGAGGAGTAGAGAGTCAATCTACTTGATGACATTTTTTATACAGGGTGTTTCAGTTTATTGTTGCATAACTTTAAGATTCGATAGAGCTTTTAATGTTAATGCATAAAGTCTATATAAACATGGGTCGAAAAATGCGTGGGTTCCGAAATACAGGGTGTTTAAATTTACTTTTTAAAATAGTTTTTTTTGAATATTTCTAACAATATCTGATGTATAACAGTGAAAATCGGTATACAAGGGTTTTTTGGTACGATAAAACGAACCATGGGCATAGTTTTACTGTAGCCGCTAGAGGGCGCTCTCTAATGTACCTGTAGTGTATTAAAATGACCGAAAAAATTTTCTTAGTGCAATTTTTTGCTTTTTGAATAAAAAAATTGATTCTTCGCACTTTTCAACATAAAAAAGCTCTCTTGTGAGTTTTCGTTATAGTTAGCCGTTTTTGAGATATTTCGATTTTTAAGGTTCGATGCATTTTTAATTATTTATGGGAAAATAATATTTTTTTTTACATTTTCGATTTGGGCATTACAAGTAATTAAGATGATCGTTTAGACTGTGTTTTTAAACACAGCAATAATTCCTAACTCCAAATAAACACAAAAATTTGTTTAATTTTCCAATATTATTTTTAACAAATTTAATTAATTATTTAAACTAAAATGCTATTGGATAGTTAGGACAAACATACAAAATCTAAAGTAGTTGCTCGAAATGTAAACTCAATTGTTCAATACACAATTCACATCTACGAATGATCGAACGTGGTATAGCATTATTCAAATTAGGCCTTATTTCATCACATGCATTCGTGATTCTGTCTATTAGCATATCTCTTGTGGTTACGGGAGTCTGGTACACTTTTTCTTTTAGAAATCCCCACACAAAGAAATCTAATGGATTTAGGTCAGGGGATCGTGGAGGCCAGGCGACTGGTCCTCCACGGCCAATCCATCTTTCTGGATAATTTTCGTTCAGCCAGTTTCTAACTATTCTCGAATAATGAGCTGGACAACCATCAAGCTGGAACCAGGCTAATCTTCTTAAACCTAACATAACATCATCCCACATATTTGCATGTTCAACCTTTAAAAATTCCAAGAAGGTCGCAGCATTTAACCTTGCAGGCAAAAGGTAGGGTCCAAATAGTCGATTATGGTAGATACCAATCCACACGTTCACACTAAATTCATGCTGAAAATTTCTTTCCCGAACTGCATGCGGATTTTCATGCGACCAAATATCTTGATTATGAAAATTTACCACTCCACGTCTAGTGAAGCATGACTCATCGGTCCATAAAACGTTACTTAAAAACTCCCTATCATTATCAGTTCTATCAAGAATCCACTGACAAAATGTGATTCTTCGGTCTCTGTCCCCTGGCTGTAGTCCTTGCACAGGTTGCAAATGGTAAAGACGTCTATGGTCATTTCTAAGAACACGGTGAACATGGCTTGCTGAAATTCCCAAGGCACCAGAAACTCTCCTAACACTTGTGGTTAGATCTCTATCAAACTCACGCAGAATCATACGGGTAAATCTGCGCTGACGAACATTTATGTTTTGATCCCTTTGGAGATTTCCAAAACCATTTTCAATTATTTGGCGATGCACTATTACAAATACTGAGCGAGTTGGATGTCGTCTGTTTGGAAATCTTCGTGCGTATTCTCTGGCTGCTTCTGCTGCGTTTCCATTTACAAAGCCATACACAAAATGAATATCCGCTAACTCTTGATTGGAGAATAAAAATGGCATTTTTATAAAACTTACAAGTAAAAGAAACTAAATTTCGTACATTCACAATTGCAAAAAAACGTTTCAGGTTTCAACAGACAACAAAACCAACTGTCAACTAATTGAAATTTAACCTTATTCTGCTTTCAATTTGAAAAATACTTGCAGGCACAGCCTACTTCTAAAAATTATCGAGATAATGACTTTTTAACGTTATTTTATCATAAATAATTAAAAATGCATCGAACCTTAAAAATCGAAATATCTCAAAAACGGCTAACTATAACGAAAATTCACAAGAGAGCTTTTTTATGTTGAAAAGTGCGAAGAATCAGTTTTTTTATTCAAAAAGCAAAAAATTGCACTAAGAAAAATTTTTCGGTCATTTTAATACACTACAGGTACAGTAGAGAGCGCCCTCTAGCGGCTACAGTAAAACTATGCCCATGGTTCGTTTTGTCGTACCAAAAAACCCTTGTATACCAATTTTCACTGTTATACATCAAATATTGTTCGAAATATTTAAAAAAAAACTATTTTAGAAAGTTAATTTTAAACACCCTGTATTTTAGAAGCCACGCATTTTTCGATCCATGTTTATATAGACTTTATGCATTAATTTCAAAAGTTCTATCGAATCTTAAAGTTATGCAATAATAAACTGAAACACCCTGTATATGTTTTAAGTCTCATAGTTTTCTTTATATATTTGAAATGTTACGACCATGCCTCTTCACAAAACGTCATTATTTCGTAAGTGCTTCTCATATAACCCGGTTACATGTTATAATGAAGTGCCTGACATTAAATTCACTAAACTATAATGTATTTGAAAAACAAATTAAGCAATTTAGTTTAGAAAAGTATTTCCCAGCATAGTTACACTTATGATAATCCTTTCTTATCAGTGTTCATTCATTTACGAGGAACGAGGAGGTACCCAAAAATACCCTGAATAACATTGCAGTGGGTGGAGCTTGTGTAGTACACATTATTTCCGCCCCTAGAGGCGTACAGCGCAACCCATTACCTGAGTTGTCGATCTGGCTTGTTTCGTTCCCTGTAGTCATGATTGTTACCAGAGCTGTTTCGTTTTTTAAGATTGGAAGCTTCAGTGGGCAACGTGCAGCTGTGAAATTTTGCTTTCTAAATGGTAAAAATGCTGCCGAAACTGCTTTAATGTTGAAAATAGCTTACAAAGATGATGCTATGGGAAAAACTCGGGTGTACGAGTGGTTTGCCCGATTATCGTCATGTCGATTGATGACAAACCTCGCTCTGGATGTCCATCAACTGCCCGAATTGACGAAAATTTTGGAAAAAAATCGAGAGGTTGTGCTGTTTGGAGGTTTTAAGATGATTGCGAAACAGTGTTCAGCAAAAAAGACCCGATTTGTGGCAGTCAGGAGACTGGTTCTTCCACCACGATAATGCACCTGCGCATACAGACATCTCTGTTCGACAGTTTCTGGCTAAAAATGGCATAAGGTTACTTTATGAAAAAGTTGAAAATAAATAGCTTTTAACAAATTATTCCGTTTTTTTTTGGGTACCCTCTCGTATATAATTAAATTTTCATCATCTTCTGTGACTACAATTTTATATACATACTTAGGTATATTACTTTCACATGTGTTTAATTGTTATTTTATTTTTTATACTTTTCAAAGGTCAAGTGGTAGAATAGCTTCAAGCTAAACTTCGTCCTCAATAAAAGACACTTATTATTATCGTCGGGCATCTCAGGTCTCTTCCTGGTATATGGGTTTTGACCAAGCATCCTTATAGAGGGTGGTCCATAAGTCCTTTGAAATTTCAAATTTGAATAAAATTTAACGGGTAAGCGTGAGCGGCGCGGGCGAGGTGGGGGCAGTATCTTCAGTGTCTGGGAATTCAGTCGCCATGGAGTGTTTCACTGGAGCGGATCGTGCTTTTTGTGTGCGCGCGTTTTATCAAAATAATGATTCGGCAACCATTGCGCGGCGTAAATATCGAGAATACCACAATTTACACAATTTTACAAAGTGTCCAACAGCTCAAACGATTAAGAACTGGGTTGCTAAGTTCGAAGAGACTGGTTCGACGTTAGATAAACAGCGGTGGGGTCGACCAAGGACAACTCGTATTGAAGAAAACATCAACATTGTGGCACAGTCTGTTCATCAAAATCCTACCCAGTCTACTCGTAAGCGTTCCAGTGCACTAAACGTACCCAGAGCATCTTTACAGCGGCTTTTAAGGAAAGATTTACGTCTGCACGCTTACAAAATTCAGTTAGTGCAGGAATTAGAAGATAATGACGCTATTCAGAGACTAAACTTTGCGAATGAAATGTTGAATCGATTTTCTTCGCTCAATAATGTGTTGTTCTCGGACGAGGCTCACTTCCATTTAAACGGGCATGTAAATAAACAAAATTGCCGTTATTGGAGCCCCGAAAATCCAAGGCGTAAGCATCAGAAGCCCTTACACAGCCCTAAAGTTACAGTTTGGGCTGCTATGTCAGCGCATGGCATCGTAGGCCCTTATTTTTTTGAGGACGACATAGGTCGCGCATTAACTGTTACTTCGGAGCGGTATGCAGCAATGATAGAAGAGTTTTTGACACCAATTTTCCAGGCTATAATACGCAGACCTGGTTTCAACAGGACGGAGCAACTGCCCACACCTCCAACACTTCTATGCCCGTCGTCTGTCAACTTTTTCCCAGCAAAGTAATTTCTCGAAGAGGAGACATTTCCTGGCCACCACGTAGTCCAGATTTGACCCCAATGGACTTCTTTTTATGGGGCTACCTCAAGAGTAAAGTGTACGACACCACTCCGCGATCAGTTGATGTCCTGAAAGAAAATATCCGAAGAGAAATGGCAAGCATTACAGTGTTGACTTGCCGCGCAGTCATCGACAATTTTAGACGTTGTTTATATGAGTGCCGTGATCGTAATGGATTGCATTTAGACGATGTGATTTTTAAAACATAATTCCCATTCAATAAAGATGATAACAAAATATAATAATTCTTCATAATGTAACTAGTTTGGTTTTATTCCTTTTTTTCCAGCTCAAAGGACTTATGGGCCACCCTGTATAATATTGGCTTAAGACCCGTCGGACTTTTGTGGTGTTGAATATTTTTCTAGTAACTTGAAGACATTTTGTTGCAATCCCAAAATGTTGATGGTGTTATGAAGATCTTTTGGTATACCTCCTGTCGAAGATAGAACAATCGGCACAACAGTCAGTTTAGTGAGATCCCAAACTATTTGAATTTCGTCTGTTAGTTGTGCAGCAGTGCAGCTATGTTAATAACGAATGCCTCTTTTGCTTGTTTATCTCTTACCACGATATCTTTTTTTTTGCAGGTTTTTATTAATATATATTATTATTATTATCAATTATAACGCTCATGGATAATGTCGCGCCCCCTCGTATGTCGCCGCGCTGCTTGCCAACTCGGATCGAATACCAAAGATGCAATATTTATGAATAACCCCGAGCCGCACGGGATATGAGACCAATATGCGATCTGGCTGCTGAAAATAGTTTTCTGTTTTAAGGGCAAATGTACGGGGAAATCCCACACCCCCCCAATTTTTAACCCCTAAAAATTTTTAAAAAATGATCAGCAAGGTATAAAACGACGAAAAAGGAAGTTTACGCGATTTTCATTTTTTGCTTGCGAGGCCGCCGCCACGGAACCTGCCTTCAAAATCTACAAATCTTTTTCGTCCTTGGCATAGTAGTGAATTGTGTGAAAATTTCATCAAAATCCGAGTAGTACTTTTCAAGTTACAAACAGACAACAGACAAACCGCTAGAATGAGTGACACGGTTTTTCGTAATATTCATGTCATATGACATCAAAAAAACATAATATCCCATTTTCCAAATTTTTCGCGATTACATTATTTTGAGTGGAGTGGAAAGAAAATTTTGATGGGAATGGAAAATACATGTTCTTTGGAATATAATGGGTGATTTTTTTGCTAGTATCTTTTTGGCAACACTGTTTTTGACAGATGACGCGTGAATCGTGTCTTGTGTCATTGTCAAACTTGTTCAGTTTGGTCTATAATTTAACCATGAATCGACTTACGAACGAACAACGCTTGCAAATTATTGAATTTTACTATCAAAATTCATGCTCGGTTAAGAGAGTGCATCGAGCACTGCTTCCAATTTATGGGCAATTCGGTCGGCCTACTGAGGGAGCTATTCGGAAGCTTGTGTCTAAATTTCGAACCCAGTTTACATTATTGGACATTAAACCACCAATACGCAGACGTAGAGTGAGGACTGATGAAATTATTGCGGCTGTATCCGCCAGTGTTAGTGATGATTACGTGGAAAATTTTGCGACAGGATTTGGGTGTAAAACCTTATAAGATACAGCTGGTGCAAGAATTGAAGCCGCATGACCTACCACAACGTGCCCAATTTGGTGAATGGGCGCTGGCAAAGTTGGAGGAAGATCCACATTTTTATCGAAAAATTGTGTTCAGCGACGAAGCTCATTTCTGGTTGAATGGGTACGTTAACAAGCAAAATTGCCGCATCTGGAGTGAAGACCAGCCAGAAGCATTGCAAGAGCTACCATGCATCACTGTTTAGTGTGGATTATGGGCCGGTGGCATCATCGAGCCGTACTTCTTCAAAGACGACAATGGCCGGAACGTAACTGTGAATGGCGAGCGCTACCGTGCGATGATAACAAACTTTTTTTTGCCCAAAATGGAAGAGCTGGACTTGGCTGACATGTGGTTTCAACAAGACGGTACCACATGCCACACCGCACACGAAACAATGGCCCTATTGAGAGGCGAGTTCGGTGAACAGTTTATCTCACGTTTGGGGCCCGTCAATTGGCCGCCTAGATCGTGTGATTTAACGCCGTTGGACTGTTTTTTGTGGAGCCATGTTAAGGCTAATGTCTACAGAGATAAACCAGCAACGATTGATGCACTGGAAGCCAATATTCAAGCATTTTTTCGTGAGATACCGGCCGATATGTTGGAAAGAGTGTGCCAAAATTGGACCTTGCGCATGGGCCATCTAAAGCGGAGCCGCGGCCAACATTTACATGAAATAATCTTTAAACATTAAATTATATCGACCGTTCTATCGACTCAAATAAAGACTTAATCGTTTTTTCAAATTTTTTGTGTTTTTTTTTGAAAATCAAATCCTATACCTCTTAAAAAATCACCCGTTACAACTGCGAAAATTCCTTGGATGCGATGAACTTGAAATTTGAATTATTTTCAAGGCCGAAACACCAGCGTATAGGCCTTCTGACTATCGCTTGGGAACTACTTTAAGTGTTGATATGCTGTTTTTTTCACAATACAGAATGCAAACGTCAATCAAGTTTTAAAATAGCAGGAGCTAAATGTCTCTTAGGTATTCCGATATCTGTGTCAACACAGAATGATGGATGTGTCGTTAATATTGTTCAGCGTGTATTTTTGTGAAAAATTACGATTGTAGTCTGAATGTCTATAAATAATATGAAGGCGTTGAGAGAAAACATATTAAGAACGTAATATGCTTTATAAAAGTTTAAATATTATTGTATTGTCAGGTATATCTGTCCTACAAAAAACATTATTATGAAGGCCTATATTCCCTGCTAATATTTTAAATGCGAAAGTGTTTGTCTATGTATACTAAGTGACATATAAATCCGAACATCCAGTTTAAATGGTTTTATTTTAATAAAAGTTGCTGAATGTATTTATCTTACTGTAAATAACAAGTGAAAAAATTTTCAGCTTTATCAGTTGGACATTCCGGTTTTTATACTGCTTTTTTTTTTTAATTCACTAACGCTCTCAAAATGAATATTTCAGCCGCAGTAAAGAATCAACGTTGGCGGATTTTGGTTCTTGACATCCTTTACGATCGGTTACGATGCCTAGAGTACGGAGATCTGTACGATTTCGTCAACTTAGTGAGTTTGATAGGGGCCGTATAGTGGGATTTCGGGAAGCTGGACTTCCTTTTCGGGCAATTGCAGTTAGAGTGCAAAGAAGTGTAGACACTGTGGTTAGGTGTTGTCAGGCATGGCTTCGAGAAGGCCGTACGCAAAGAGCAAGGGGCACTGGACGCCGCCGTAGAACAACAGACCATGAAGATCGCCGCCTAAGATTATTGGCCTTAAGGGACCGTTTCTCCACTACCAGGTCCATTGCAAATGAATGGTTTGCAGAACACGGAAGAGCTATTGGCATGCGAAGTGTTTACCGACGAATGAGAAGTTTTGGCTTGTTTTCAAACCGGCCACACTGGGTCCTCCCTTTAACTCGAGAACACCGACGTAATCGCCTTGAGTGGTGCAGACAACGGTCACTCTGGGATCAGAAATGGAACAGTATTGTCTTTAAAAATTGGGGGGTGGGGTGTTGTAGGGCGGCTGCGGTAATTCGACGGACCTATTAGACATATTTCACACATCATACATTTCCCTGTACATTTTCCCTTGAAACAAAAATACGGAGCACGCAAATATCGGTCGCACATGTGCCCCACGAGGTTGTAAATATCACATCGTTGGTGGTGGATCCGACGGATAAAAGCAGGTATCAGACGGCGCGATATGCACATACGAGGTGGGTGCGGTATTATGCTTGTAGTGTCATTTAATGAGGTTACTTGATTTCTTGAGGTATCAAACATTGTTGGCAAACAGCAGAGCTCCAAAGAAATTAGGCTACCGTGTACGGACACGCTCATTTTTGATTTCCATTGCACTACATGGAGAATTATAATAGAAGTTGTTTCGACGTATAGAGTCAATCTACTTGACGCAATTTTTTATAAAATAAACTCAGCACTAACACCTTGTGCACAAAAATAAGCTAGGCAAATATCGTGAATACACTAGCTTCCAGGACAAGACATTTACTAAAGAAATCATCCAAATCAGTTCCCTGATTCCGGCAAAATTTGCTGTAACCTTGGCTACGACTGTTTTGTGATGGTGCGTTAATTTCTTGAAGATTACATCGAGGTTTGGGAGAGCATCACAGACTTTGCACATCGCATCAACAATTCTTTGATTTACACAAGTTGTGTTATTCGTTTAGACCGTTTTTACCCGACCGAGAAATTTAATACTCCGGGTAATCGGCAAAACGGTCCGACTATGCCGAGCTTTGGCACAAAATCAATTGGCTGTAATTTCAGCAAACACAAGATCGTATCAAGTTGCATTTGGAAACAAAAGTTTGTTTTTTATTTTACTGTCACTTTATTTATTTTGAAGTTTTAACTTTAAGATGACGTATAAATTAGAAATAAGAAAAGGTATCTACAAGCTGATTGGACGGGTACCCCAAACTGAAGTCTGTCGAACATTCCAGAATGAAAACATTCCACACAGAACGATTTATCGAACAATAGCGGAGTGCGAGCAGAGAATATTATGTCAGAATCTTCCAAAAAGCGGAAGACCACGTCAGTGGCGCAACTAGCTTGCTGATATTGGAGGGTCTCTATAAGTCGATTTGGTGACAGTATATGATGTCCTCCAAAACTTACTACAGTACGTATTTCACAAATGCCTGAAATTGATGGAAATCATCTGCTATCAACTTTGTTCTTCGATATAATCTACATGTTTAGTTAAAAAAAAAACAAAGTTATAACAGACATTTTAATATATACTAAGTGACATATAAATCCGAACACCCAGTTTAAATGGTTTCATTTTAATAAAAGTTGGTAAATGTATTTATCTTACTATAAATAACAAGTGAAAAAATTTTCAGCCTTATCAGTTGGACATTCCGGTTTTTATACTGCTTTTTTTTAATTCACTAACGCTCTAAAAATGAATATTTCAGCCGCGGTAAAGAATCAACGTTGGCGGATTTTGTTTCTTGACATCCTTTACGATCGGTTACGATGCCTAGAGTACGGAGACCTATACGATTTCGTCAACTTAGTGAGTTTGATAGGGGCCGTATAGTGGGACTTCGGCAAGCTGGACTTTCTTTTCGGGCAATTGCAGTTAGAGTGCAAAGAAGTGTAGACACTGTGGTTAGGTGTTGTCAGGCATGGCTTCGAGAAGGCCGTACGCAAAGAGCAAGGGGCACTGGACGCCGCCGTAGAACAACAGACCGTGAAGATCGCCGCCTAAGATTATTGGCCTTAAGGGACCGTTTCTCCACTACCAGGTCCATTGCAAATGAATGGTTTGCAGAACACGGAAGACCTATTGGCATGCGAAGTATTTACCGACGAATGAGAAGTTTTGGCTTGTTTTCATACCGGCCACACTGGGTCCTCCCTTTAACTCGAGAACACCGACGTAATCGCCTTGAGTGGTGCAGACAACGGTCACTCTGGGATCAGGAATGGAACAGTATTGTCTTTAGTGACGAGTCTCGATTTTGCTTAGGCATGCACGATGGTCGTGCCAGGGTTAGAAGGCGGCGTGGTGAAAGGAGGAATCCACAGTTTTTTGTTGAAAGACATGTTCATCACACTGTTGGAGTTATGGTTTGGGGTGCTATAGCTTATGGTTCCAGGTCACCTTTAATCTGCATCAGAGGTAACATGAACGCGCACCAGTTCTAGAACCCCATCTTTTACCCTATCTTGACACCCTGGCAGATCCAACTTTCCAACAAGATAATGCCCGACTACATGTTGCAAGAGTCACAATAGACTTCTTTCAACATAATGATGTCACACTGTTACCATGGGCACCAAGATCTCCCGACTTATCCCCAATTGAGCACGTGTGGGATATGATGGGTAGGAGATTGCTCAATTTGCAACGTCCTCCTCAGACTCTAGAAGCACTTCGAGAGGAGTTGGTGGTTGCCTGGAATGAGATACCACAGGAGGACATTGACCACCTGATCAGAAGCATGCCTAGGCACATCAGGGTGCATCCACACATTACTAAAGGTCAAAGGGCTTTAAAGCAGTGCAATCATTTTGAAATTTTCATCATTTACTTATTATGCTTCATTAAGTACTTATACAAAATTTTATTAAAATAAAACCATTTAAACTGGGTGTTCGGATTTATATGTCACTTAGTATATTTTGTGCAAAACTTTTAGGACATTCGTTAGTCAGTCAGTTACTGAGTATGCTTCAATAAAAAAATGTCGGTTTTGTTAACTTTCTCGTCTCGTTGAGACGATCCAGCGGTTAACAACCATGCATATATTATTTTTTATTCGGAAAGTTTTCCTATTTGCCGATTTTTTTTCTATTCCCAAACTCTCAAGCTCCGTCCCTGGGATAATGTCTACCGTTGACTTACAGAATTTCATCTAAATCATTCAAGTAACTTAAAATAAATAAAATAATATAAATATATAAATTAAAACGAATGAACTTCAACACCCTCTATCTCGGTAACGAAGCCGTAAAGCCGCTTAAGCATGATGCTTTCGTCCATCCGACCTAAAGCATGGCCTAGGTTTGGTCTCTCGTCTCTGAGACAACTATCCTATGCCCCGGAGCCAGGGCCTATCGAAATAAGACAGCGCAAAGCGCCATCTATCACCAGAATCAAATACTGCAAGAGCGTATAGCTGCTAATGGTTAGAATTGTAATGATCTCAGTTTGCGTTTAATAGCCCAGTCACCATGTGACCGCTAGATGGCCGTCGATTCTAACTGAATAGTAGATGTGGTATGTGGTCTACTTACCATTGAAACATACACAAGTTTTACGTCAACTTTTTGGTATATTATAAGCTTGAATAATCATGTACATAGAAAATGAGAAAAAGTAAAAGCATCTGTAAACCATAAAGTACACAAAAGTACGAGATCTATAAATTAAGTGATAGTGATTTTTTAAAATTTTTTTATTCAAATATAATTACAATTTTATATTTTCACCCTCAGAATAAGTTCCTTCTGAAAACACCCAGCGCTGGAGACAATTCTTCCACTCCTTCAGCTGGTCGGACACAGCCGTTTGTATGCTTTCGACCGTCTCAAATTAAGTTCCTTTGATGTGATTTTTCAACTTCGGGGAGAGATAAAAATCACAAGTAGTCAAGTCTGGCGAATAATGAGGCTGAAGAGCCACAGGAATGTTTTAACTGACTAAAAACTCGCGCCTCTCTTAATCACTGTCTACATATTCAAGTGAATAAATCGTCACGCCTAAAACATTATAAACTGTACAAGCATAAATATAAACACAATGCTTTCTCATCGTTGAAATTTAAACGTAAATTATCTATCTTTGTCTAGCATTTAAAATATACACTCAACAAATAATAGGATCACTCAGTAGGCAAACCAGTATTTCAAATGTGACCAATCGGACCCAGTGCCCTTGGGAGTCATCTGCATTGTAGGGAAGCATATCTTAATTTTTTGTTACATCATCGCGCACTGATATGATACGATAAAAACTAGTCACGATGCTAAACAGCAAACTTGCTGAGTTTGCTGTTAAGCATAAGAAATTCGTAAGATTTGACTAGTTCTTACCTTTCCAGTCCAATACGTGATGAAACGAAAGCTTTGCGGGCGGCTTTTGGTTATTTGTTTACAAATAAAAAGAGCGATCTATGTGCGGACTATCCTTGGCTACCGAGGCGGTGTTGCCAATCCACCATAAAATATTTATTGAACGCTACATTTATACTAAGCAGAATGGACGTATTTTCATGTCAAAAAGTAATACATATCGTCTTGCGACCAGGCTGTCTTTCTAGATAACTCGCGATGGTATCAAATAGACTGACGATCGATCAAATAAGCAATTCGATGTTAGAAAACTTTTTAATATCAAGCCTGTTGAAGAGTAATTATTAATAAATCGCTGTTTCTGATCTTATGGGAGTGAGCATCTTGATGAGTCAACTCAGTAAAGTGTGTTCTTACCCATAACAAGTACCGGAATATATACAGTTCGGGAACAGTTAAGATGTACAACCCCTTGAAGTGATTTCTACAAAAATCTCTGCTGCGACGTTGCTTAAAACTAATAATCCGGTTAAGTTGCCCCAAAAATTGACTTCGAGTATGTTGACCTTGCACTGAGTACGGCGAAACATGAAGAGATAATAATTAAACTAATGTTTCCATACATTTATTTTTATAGGAGCTTAAGCAAATTTCGTAGAAACGAGGTACCCTAAAATGATATAAATTTAAATATATTCACTTCCACAGAGAAAGGGATGTTATGATATAATCCACCTTCAAGGACAGGTAGCAGGTAAAAAAAGATACAGTTATTGTATTTTGCCTTGAAGGAGTTAGCTCATGCGCTGGATGGAACTGAGTGTGCAAAATGTGAGGACCGCGCTTTATGAACAGATATCAACTGGGAAGAGGTCAAAGAAAGTATGTGTGGCCACCGGCTTCGAACTTAGACGCTGGAGGCGGGCTAAAGTAGCCTAAACCGGGTAGAGCTAGGTATACTGGCAGCGTCAATGTAGCTCGGAGCTGTCCGCAGCTCGGAGTTCTGTCACCCCTATTGTGGTGCCTCGTGGTGAACGATCTCCTGGTTACACACACACACCCTCCTACCCTGTGCGGTCCCTCCAACACCCCTGATCCCGGCAACCTCAAACCCTTGAGGAGTGGGGGGAAGGGCAATCTGCTCCTCCCTCCTCTCCCGCCCGAAGGCCTGGCGTGGTGCTGCGTGGTTCAGGCCGCTGCGCATTCCCCGAGTGTGTGCTACCGATCGAGCAGCCCCCCTCCCCAATTTTGACCCTTTTTCCCGAAATTTGACTCGATCGCGCACGCGTCGCGGAAGCATGTGGTGGACGTTTTCGGCAGTGCGAGTATTTATGTGCAAGCATTTGCTGACGATTTAAGCATAGTGGTTTTTGTAGAACGCACAGCGCTCTGCGTGTGCACTGTGGAATCGTGGTGTAGGATCTGACGACGCTGGAAAGACAGAGCTGATTCTATTCACTAGGAGAAGGAAGCTTGACGGGCTTCTCTTACCGACCTTCTTTGGGACCAGACTAGTTCTATCCCAATCAGTAAAATTATTATTATCCCTGGACTGCAACCTGAACTAGAGACAGCATGTTGAGTACAAGGGTAACAAGACTTAACGTGTTGTCCGAGGGAGGTGGAGGCTTAAACCCAAAGTGGTACACTAGCTCTACATGACGATAGTTCGACCATCTCTGTTGTACGGCTCCCTGGTTTGGTCGCCTTGCATTGGACCCGAAACAAACAAAGGCCAAACACAATGAAATTCAGCGTTTGGCTTGTATCACTATTGCAAGCGCAATGCAGATAATGCCATTGATTGTAATAGAGGCTCTGCTGGATCTCATACCGTTGGATCTAGTGATTCGCGGAGAGGCAAGAGTAATCGCACGTCAACTGTGTAGTCAAGGCAGCTGGGCCTTTTTGAATCATGTCAAGGGTAACACTGCCATCTTAGTCGAACTGCAAAGGGATGACCCTGTCCTTCTGAGCAGGGGTGGTCTGATCACCCCCAAATATTGCTTCAACCGCAAGTTTAATATGGAGTATCCAACGAGGGCGAAGTGGTACTCTGGAAGCCGGAAGGTCTCCGAAGGGAGTGGGCAGGTCTGGTACACGGACGGCCTAGTCACTGGAGAGATCGCTGGTGTTAGAGTTTTTGGGCCTAGAACTAGGCTATCTCTGCCTCTCGGTGGATACACCACTATTTTCCATTCGGAAATCTTTGCGGTCTTGCAAAAGCAGGATCAGCGACAAGCTCATTGGTTCTGAGACAGCCTTAGGGGTGCCCACGCAAAGGGTCGGGAGGAAAATGGAGAAGTAGATTGCAGGAACACTCTCTGAAATGTACGACGTCTTCGTTAGGCCAGAGAGCTCATCGTAGGGCACAGTGCTAAGAACGTTCGCTTTTGCTTATCTTAAGATAGAGCCGACATAAGGTTGCTGATGTCTGGCCATAACACGTTGAAGCACCACCTGCATGTGATGGGTCTGAGGATCCCTTATGTGAGCGCTGCGGAGTAGACGAAGAGACTCTGGGACTCTGAGCTACTACAGGCAGACTATACTGAGGTCCATCACTTTGGATTCCCAGTACATTAAGAAGCTGGGCCTATACTCAACTTTGCTAGAAGGGCGGGGCTCAAGGTTTAGGCAATGTAGGGGTGAATAAGGGGCCCTTTAATTGGCCTATGCGCCGGTTCCTCACGTTGGCCAGTATGCCGCTAATTTCATAATTAATTAATTTATTCCGAGGTCAAAAAATAATAATCTGGATCTTGCGGGCTACATTTTGGTCAATTTTATTAATCCCCTCCCCTCTTAAATCATTACAAAAGAATTTTTTTCTGATTTCGGCTCATTCTGAAAAAAAAGTTCCTCAGTATTGATCGACCAGCCAAAGATTGCTAGGGACGAAAGGGGGAAATGCGATGAAAAAACCTTACCATTAGACGATTTTATATGGAGTCATAGGCGGAGATCGGAGAGACTTGAATTATTAATTGAATTTATATTTTATTACAACTGGTAGTATTAATATTTTTTTGCGATTCATAATGACGTGATACCAAACATACATTATAAGAAATAAATATACACAAACACTGAATATTGAGAACAAAATAAATATATTTTTTAGGCAACAAGTAATATTCCTATGTACGCATTATGATTGAACAGCAAAACAAATTATGCATTCTTCTAAAATAGAATACAACAAGTCAAAAATATCTGACTGAATAGAAAAATATAGGAAAACAAAAAGTAATTTCTTGATGAAATAACCCATAAACAACACATAGAATTAGACTTTCTACTGAGATACTAAAAGCCACAAACCAATAGTATAATAAATGAATATCTAAAAATTCTAAAAGGTAGCCAATCTAGTATAGTTTCAATCCTGATTAGAGTCATGATCACTGTCTGAGGAACTGTCATTGCTATCACTTTCACCTCCTATGTTGATTATTATTTCTTCCTGTATTTCTTGAATGAGACTGTCTTTTTCCCAATATTCATCTTCAATTTTTATAACATGTCCAATAACCTTTTGCCAGTCACTGGCACTTACTGAAGCGATGGCCTTATTAGAAATTTCATCTAGTTTTTTTATAGTAAATTCGCCGCTTGTATTATGGCTTCTAATGAAAAATTTTACTTGTGCCCAAATCATCTCTATGGGATTAAACTGACACATATAGGGTGGCGTTCGAAGTGGGGTGTGTCCGAAACTTCTTATTAAATTATCTATCTTATAATTTTTCTCATCAGATGGTGGCCTATGTAGACAAGCTATTTCATAAAGCTCCATTT
This sequence comes from Acanthoscelides obtectus, assembly GCA_963669975.1. Lineage (NCBI taxonomy): Eukaryota > Metazoa > Arthropoda > Insecta > Coleoptera > Chrysomelidae > Acanthoscelides > Acanthoscelides obtectus. The sequence continues at coordinate 35,837,905 of CAVLJG010000002.1, read as the reverse complement.
TTTTAGCATTAGGATCATGCTCTATACCTTTTTTGCTCAACCACGTGATGATGTCTCTTTTTAGAGAAGATCTAGTTGGAGGCTTGTCTTCCAAAGCTGAATGGTAAGGTGCATTATCCATTATTATAATACTATTAGGAGGAATGTTAGGAAATAGTTTTTCAGTAAGCCACTTCGTGAAATTTTCTTGGTTCATTTGACCGTGATAATCACCAGTGGCACAGCCAGCCTTGAAAATGAGACAGGCTCCAGGAACAAAACCATCTTGCGAACCCGCATGAACAATTATAAGTCGTCCTGGAAATGAATAAATAGCCTCATTTTAGTGTTATTTTAAGTTTGCCAACACCTTTTTGAATCACTATGTATAAAAAACATATTTTTGAGAAAAAAATACTTGCAAGGGATTATGTATTCAATTAGACAAATTAAATGAGCACTTATTAAGAATATTCCAAAATTGAGAAAAATGTATAATAAGCAAAATCGAGGTGAAAGAAACTTTATTACCTGTAGAACTTATATTGCTCAGGACACCCATAATTTCTTCGCTTTGCCAGCATTTCTTGAAAGTGAGGTCATTATCAACCCAAGTTTCGTCCAAATAAATAATATGCCTTCCTTCTTCCCGGAACTTTTTAATAGACCTAAGATACTTGTATCGCCAATGTAAAATACTGGGTCTTTCCATTAGTAATTTCCTTTTGTTGTGGCATTTACGCCAGTAAAATCCTTTTGCTTTTAAAAGCAGCCTCAACGATTCTTTACCAAATGGAAATTCCATTTCTTCCTTCAGTTTGATTAGAAGTTTACTACAAGTAGGTACCACTTTAAAATCACAGTAAAATTTTTCTATCATTCTCCGAATAATGGAAAAATCGACTCCATCAATTTTTTGGATCACAGAAGGGCGTGATCTCTTTTTTCCGGGAGAAGCTAAAGGCTGTGTGGAGGTTGCATTTTGCCTGTCTTTATCTTCTTTTCTAATTTTACTTATAGTTCGTTCACTAACACCCGTATAATATGCCGCCCTTGCATTTCTAGCTACCAGTGGATAAACGAAAGTATTGTTAGCCGCTTCTGCATCGCAAGCACGTATCACGTTTGCTATTATTTCCCTTGCCTGGCTGTGAATAACTTTCCCATGCTTGAATTCCATTATCACCACTAAACAGTAAATTATATTTTCAAAGTATTTGCCAACTGCCTACGCCTATGGGAGTAGGTTTATAAATGACCGTGCCATCGGCACGTTATTCTAGTTTCAGATAAGATAAGAGTTTTGGACCAATCAGCGACCGGATGTTTACCTGCGGCCTGGGTTTTCCAGCTACATTGCCAAATTCAGCGGAACAATTCTATATCTTAAATATGTTAATATGTATGGACCGCATTTTATGTAGAACATCTGACAACTTCGCAATTTTTTGTCCGCATTCTTTCGGCTTGCAATCTTTCGCTGGTCCAACTATAATTTATTTTTCTAAAGATAGTGGTTTCCGAGCTATTTCTGAAAAACCCTAAAAATGCTCATCTCTCAACAATTTCTAGATCCGCCCGTGACTGTCGGGTAACATCTCAAGTTGAGACATAGGTATGAAAGTTTTCTCCATAAGTGATTCTACTTTCCGTAGTCTGTAAGCTTTACTGCTGACTAACTGTACTTCCGAAATAGATAGCAATGTTTATTCAACAATGCTTATGTATGTTTAATGTTCAAAGAATAATAATCCGGATCTTGCCAGGCCACATTCTAGTCGATTCTTTTAAAACCCGCCCCTCTTAAATCAATTTGTTTTTTCACTACGACAATTTTTTTCTGATATCTCAGATCGTTCTGAAAATGAAAGGTCCTTGATAATTTTTGTCTAAAGATAGTTGTTACCGAGGTATAAGTCGTTTAAAGCCTAAAGATAGTGGTTTCCGAGCTATTTCTGAAAAACCCTAAAAATGCTCATCTCTCAATATGTCGCGCGGGTAATATCGAAAGTTGCGACATAGGTATCAAAGCTCTCTCCATAAGTGATCCGACTTTCCGTAGTCTGTAAACTTTACTGCTGACTAACGGTGCTTCCGAAATAGATAGCAATGTTTATTCAACAATATGTATGTTTAATGTTGACATCCTCGTCTCATATTTAACATTCTTGAACATAAAAAACCCTGCGATATAATGCAACAATTTGAAGCAGTTTATGCATTTAATGCACAGTACTGTACCTTAAGTAACAAGAGGCGCCTAAATGCACATAAGGTTTCGATAGATGGCCGAGCTCTGCCAAGAATTCATTCGTTTCGCTTTATCGGAGTTCAGATCTCCGATGACATGATTCAGCACAAATACATCTCGTCAATCGCTTCAGCAGCTGAGAAAAACCTGAATATCTCTTGAGGGCTACGTTCCATATGAACTAGGGATGCTAATGATACAACGATGTCGACGCCCATAACACTGACGAAACATCGTTCTTCATGAACGACGTTGTAAGCGGTGATCTTTCTGCCTCACACTCACCCTTTTTTTCCCTTTCCGGGAGTCGTCCCACCAAAGTCCCCGATGGCACTGCAGCCTCTAGGGCTTATTGTGTCTTGCTTCTCGAGCTGACAGTACCAAATCCAGCAGACTAGTGTTCTGAACCAGTTGGTACAGTTTTTCCGCTTGTACTGTTCTAAACTTCATCGGTTCAAGTTTGATGTCTTTTGTGATCCAGCGCCTAGCACTCACATAAGACATGTAGGGCTGATTATGTTCCTTTGCCGTATTGTCTGCAGCTTAGGTCTCCATCGCATCGTCCTATTTTTATCAGGCGTCCTTTCAGGCCATTGTGTCCTGTTAAAAGCCCTGTGACAGCGGAGTTGGTTTCTACTCATTGAGAGAGCAGTTCCGCAGTCTTGTTTGGACATGGTCCCGACATTAATCTTTCCCATGCCTACGTACTAAGTGCCAATGTCCCTTGTGCTGGTTTCCCACCCATTCTTTGACTTGGTTGCGTATTGTGCTTTTTGGCACCTCCAAGACTGGTTCTGGGCCTGTATAGGGTTTGGGTGATCATTTCCTGGCGAGCTCATCCGCCCTTTCATTTCCCACGTTACCTGAGTGTCCTGGTAGCCACATCAGAGTTATTTTGTTGGGTTCCGCCTTCTTAAGGCTATGAGTGACGCTTGACGCTCGCTCATTATTTACTTTTACACAGCGCAAGATCGCATACACCTCGGCCTGAAATACAGAGGTGTATCCTCCAAGCGGTATGCTATGCCCAGGATTACACCTGTTCCCATACATCTCTGCACCTGTTCTGCTCAGTTCTTGACCCGTCAGTGTACCAGGTAATTTTCCCTTGCAGGTTGTGCCTTTGGTGTTTCGTTTGATCCAATATTTTGGTCTCGAAGTTCTTTTTGAATACAAATCTAGGATCTATGTGGTCTTTCCTCGCATCGAGTATGTCACTTCCCACATATATCCTCCTTGGCTGTGACTGTAGCCTGGAGTATCCCATTTTCGCCTCCATAATTATTACATATTGTATCGGTGGGAAGTCCAGCATGGTTTCAAGTGCTGCAGTTGGAACGCTCTTCATTGCACCGGTTATCGACCTTGATTAATTATGTACGTCCAGTGCATTTCATGGAGGGGCTTAATTCCCATATTTTGCAATGGGATCGTCTGGTCAACATTAAAGTCAACTCCGCTCTCGTTTTAATGCGTTTGAACTGCGTATTCCAGGTCAGTTTGGGGTCTAGTATTACGCCGAGATACTTAAGTAGCATCCGTTCTACCAGAAGACATACAGATCCTAGCCCTTCTAATTTCGTAATTCTGGTGAAAGCAACAATGCATGTCTTAGAGGGACTTTCGTTTACACCATCGTTTGACGTCCGTGTTGTGAACACAGTCAGAGCCTTTTGATAGGTACTAGTCGTCTGGGGGCCGTCCAGGAGAAGTGTTTAAAAGTGTCAAGGGACTCTAAGGCATCCAATACCATTAATCATCGTCTTCTAGTAGCCAAGTGTAAGTATTTTGGTTTCTCTGATTTTTCCTCCAGTATGATACAGAGCTTTATAGGAAATCGATATCAAAGGGTACACATTGAAATAGTTTTGTCTCCAAAGTGCCTCATTTCCTCTGAAAGGCCCCAAGGGTCTAACAACTCCTTTTGATTTTGTGTATTTATGATCTGCATGCAGCTGTTAAATATTGCAATAGCCAATTCTTTACCAATGATTCACAGATCTACAGTCATTTCCATAATCACAATATTCAAAATGCTGAATCTGAGGTAAATGAAGATATAAAATCTATTAGTATGTATGCAAAGAATCCATAACCTTCACTATAACCCTTTAAAGTCGAAAGTCATTAATTGTTTAGAGGTGATGCCCAAAGAAAGTTTAACATAAACTCAAATGATGAGATTATAGTAGTAAGTGAAAAGTTAGAAACTTGGGCGTAACTTTAGATGAATGTCTGAGTTTTGTATCACATGTAAATGAACAATGTGAAGTATACACCACTGTTATGTCCTTAAAAAATCGGAAAAGTCCTGGGTTCGATGGTATTAAAAGCGAGCATTTGAAAATTATAGCCGAGGACATAACAGAACCACTCACTTACCTAATCAACAAATGCTTTAAATCTGGCATATATCCCTCAATTTTAAAAAAAGGTAATATAATACCGATACATAAATCAGGAACAAAAACAGATGTTAACAACTATAGACCAATATCAATAATATCCAGTGTAGCAAAGGTTTTTGAAAAAGTTTTATCTACTAGAATGATTCGATACCTCACAAAATTCAAAATTTTAAGTGAAAATCAATATGGATTTACAGAAGGGAAGGCTACATCGGACGCAATAACTAAAATTTTAAATCAAATATATCAAAATATTGATAACAGAATCCCTTCAATCTGCATTTTTGTTGATTTAAAGAAAGCTTTCGACACAGTTAATCACAAATTATTATTAGAAGCATTGGAGAGAATTGGTTTCAGAGGAAACGCATACTCACTGATCTAAAGTTATTTGTCAAATCGCCCACAATCTGTGCAGATATCAGGATCATTTAGTAAAGAAATGTATATTAAGTGTGGTGTCCCACAAGGAACTGTCTTAGGTCCGCTATTATTCAATATATATTTAAATGATATTTTCCAAATTAATTGTGTTGGCAAAATAACTAGTTTTGCAGATGATACTGCAATATTATATGAAGGCACTGACTGGTCTGATCTGAAAAATGTAATTGAAAATGATTTTATCAAAATTATTCGGTGGTTTAACAGTAGAAAATTAAGCATTAACTACTCTAAAACACATTTTTTACCATTTGGATCTTATGCTAGACATCTGCCAAATTACACAAATTTCTCCTTCAATATTAATGATCAAAAAATGCAAATTAATAGAGTGCCCAACATAAAATAACTTGGAGTGGTCTTGGATCCTCACTTACGATGGGACATCCATGTCAATTATATTTTAAAGAAAGTTAGATTTGTATCCTACAAAATTAAATACCTTGGGAATATATTGACAGAAAAATATCTTCAAACATTATACCATGCACTGATTGAGCCTCATCTCACATATGGTATATTAGCATGGGGAGCTGCATGTTCCTGACATATCTATAATTTAGATGTTTTTCAAAAAAGTATTCTAAAAATGATATTTAAAAAACCGAAACTTTATCCCACTGAAAAATTATATGCAGATGTTCGAATGTATGATATAAGACAGCTTTATTTCTTACACAGTATCACTCACTACCATAAATTTGTAAACACCGACCAAAAAATTAAACATAATCATTATACCAGGTACAAAATTCGTGGCACAGTAGTTCCTCAACTGCATAAATCTATAATGCAGCGATCATATCTCTATTTAGCGCCTAAATGTTATGAAATTATACCTAAAGACTTAAAAGATTTACGTTTCGGAAATTGTTTCAAAAGAAATTTAAAAAAGTGGCTACATTCTATATCTAGGACTGAAATTCATAAACTCATAAATACGAACATCAACTAAATACATAATCTACTGTAGCTAATTTTTTTCCTTTTTTGTCATTTGCATTCTACAGTTTCAACTTAAATTATTGGTCCATGTCTATTGGGCCTGTTTTGATTTTATATTTATTTACTCATATTGTTTGTTATCTTTGTACATTGAGTAAATAAATATTATTATTATTATTATTATTCCCCGGACACTTTATAATTCGCATGATCCAAAAATATTTTGTTGTATCCTCCTGTACAACAATTCGCATCACCCTGTACAAGCACATTCACACTGCCCTGTATAACCAGCCAGGTGACGCCATAGCAGTGCGCGTGCACAGACAGACAACCTGGTGCGATTTAGTTTCATTTGGCCCAGATTCCAACCTGGTGAAGTAGTGATCGATCACTGGTTTCATGAACAAAGGAGAAAAACGCACACACGATTTCTACTCTGATCAAAAATTAATTTCAAGGACCTTAGCTGCCCTGGCTTTTATAAATTCCTATTGGAAAAGAAAGACAATACCAAAAGAAGTAAAATGCTTTATAATTAATGAATAGTTAAGGGCTTTGGGTACCTAACCTATCTAACCTATAATTTGTGTCATACTATGTTGTATGTTTGCAGCTTATTTTATTATTTACAGAACCGAAAACTATAATTATAATGTTTTTAATTTATTGCCAAGAAGAAAAGTGTACCTAATTATTTCTTTTACCAGATTACATCAGAAAGAGGAGAGTATAACTTTATTAGTAAATACTTTAGTATTTCATTTGTAAAAAAAAAGAAAGACAATTAATCTTGCAGATGAACAACCAAGGACAATCGTGGGCATGTCCGCAATGAAGGAACAGTAGTAGCTTATTGGCTTCATCAGACACAAATAGGCGTGCATTGAGGGCGTACCCAGCTTCAAAAAAATGTTTGGTAGAAGTTCCACAAATCATATCTACTTCACTATGCTTGATATTTTTGTTTCTGTTTGGATCTCAATGTCTTGACACAAAGTCTATCACGATCATTTGAAAATTCATATGGACATGGAAAAGGAGCACATTTTTTCATTCAAGTCAGTCAAAAAACAAATGAAAGAACGTTTTCCAGATGTAATGTAGTAGGTACATCTTTTGTGGCGTCTGTTAGGTAATCCTAGGCCTATTAGATAGAAAAATGTGTAGTTCAGGCTGCAGCGGTGGCCGCAGTAGTAGACTCTTCGGTCTCCTGATCAGTCGCCGTGCGCTGTGCGGGTTCGAGTCCCGTCCCAGGAGAAATTTTTCTCTTGGCTATGGCTGTTGTGATTGTTCGTAGGTGGTAGATGGTCTCTGACTGTCGAACGCGTAGGTACCACCCGGCGGATCTCGTAGGCGGAGCCAGAATGTGTGCATGTTGCATGCACACGTGTTCCCTCGCCAGAGTCCGTTTCATTCTTATTTTTAAAAACAATTCTGTGGTGTCCTTGGAAAAATATTTATTTCACCTAAATGTCCGGAGTTTTTAAAGCTCAAAAGCTCCAATGTCGGTAATTTAGGTGATAGCATCCCTACCCATAGACATACTGAAGGATACAATATGAGACGCCGAGTGGTCTATAAATTTTGTCATTCCATGTGTTTTACTTTTTAAAACATCGAAAAAACAAACAAGCTATTTGTTTGCGTATGCGATCTAGCTCTCTTCTACCACTACACCAATGGGCTTTGCACCTCAGATCTCTCCTCCATGATGCCGCCGCGCATTGAGCCTGCAAAACACACCCGCCTGACTTCGGCCTCCCATCCTCGCAGTGTCAAACTTCAAATATCGAGAACTAGAAAGGAACGATCGCTCCTTTGTTCCTAGGGTGTCGAGATTGTGAAACAATCTACCGAGGAGTTTTTTCAGTTTCGGGTGTTCAATGGAAAAGAGATATTTGTCTCTTTTCGATACCTAACATTGACACTAATATCATGTTACAGCTGTACAAATGGAAAAATCAATTTTCGAGAAAAGGAAAAAGAAGTTCTGGACCAAATTTTAGGACCTGGACGATACGACGCTCGGATAAGGCCTTCTGGGGTAAACGGAACAGGTTAGTCTTATTAAAAAATTGTTCGTTACATACCAGGTGGAGAAGTATGCCAATACTAGCCACCGAGATATTTATAAATTCTTCCACTAGCATTCATTTGAAAACTTCAAACCACGGATTTATCGAAAACTGATCAAAAGAAAAAACGCCGAGACACGTTAAAAGATTTGTCAAGGGGGACACCTCTTTAACCAAAAACTACTTCACCCTCTTCACCCCAGGGTCATCCCCTTAAAAATTTAAAATGACAAGAGGTATTGAATAATAGCTTGTTTGAAAGGTCTCTTGAAGTCCGTATTTTAAGCGTTTGATTTTGTAAAATCGATCGATTCGTTTTCAAGAAAATTAGAAAAATCTTTATTTATCTTAACTTGTTCAGATTGAAAACAAAAACACACGAAAATAACACTTTTTTCAATAAGTGTTCAAAATGTTGCCCGTGATTGGCCAAACAATGGTATAGGCGATGTTCAAATTCCTGACGGACATTTTCCAAAACATGTTGTGGGATATCAGGGTAACTTTCGATGATTCGTTGACGACGTTCATCCAAACTTTCTGGATGGGGCGTAAACACAATAGATTTCAAATGGCCCCATGAAAAAAGTCTAGTAATGTCAAATCAGGAGATCTAGCAGGTCATTCTATAGGCCCTCTTCGCCCTAACCATTTATCTGGAAACTCGTCGTCTAGCCATTGCCGAACCGGAAGAACATGCATGTCCGAAGAATCAAAACACATAGTTAGCTGCGTGTCATCTGCATACGTTTGAATATTACAGTGCTGAAGGCAAGTATGTAGATCAAAGGTATAAACTAAATAGAGTAATGGTCCCAACACAGAGCCTTGAGGTACGCCAGATGCCACACTCTTTGCCGAAGAAACTCCTTTACGTGTTTTCACCTTCTGGGTATTATTGCGCAAATACGAATAAATAAAGATTTTTCTAATTTTCTCGAAAACGAACTATCTGATTTTAAAAACTCAAACCTCAAAATAAAGGACTTCGAAAGACCTTTCAAACAAGCTGTTATTCGATACCCCTTGTCATTTGAAATTTTTAAGGGAACGACCCTGGGCGGTCGATGGTGAAAGGGGGTGATGTCGTTTTTGTTTGAAAAGTTGTCCCCCTTGAAGTGTCTCGGCGTTCTTTCTTTTAATTAGTAGTTTTCTATAAATCCATGGTTTGAAGTTTTCAAATAAACCACATATGACCACACTTATTTTGATTAGACATTTAGATGTAGCATATCTGAGAATATCCTTAACATCAGAATAAAGCCTGAGATAGAGTCCTACAAAGATAGACGATACTATGTACGTCGACACATCGTTCGTTTTCCAGTCATTTTCAAATTCTCCAATTTATCAAGTAGCATGGGACTTTCAGGCTGACAAAATAATGGATAAATAAATACAATTAGTAAAATAGACTGTGTATTCACTCATAGGAAACAATAATTATCAGTAACATCCAAAGTTGGCTAAAGGGTTGAATGGCAGTGTCAATTCTACGCCCAGCAAGCTTAAAAGCTCTACACAAATACAAGCATCCACTGTTTATTTAGACTTTTTTCTATCACCATTATTTACTTATTGGGAGGAAAAAAGTGTTTCCATGTTCTCCACCCTTTTTATCTAATAATAATTTGGCTAATGACCCTTTTAAGATATCTCGATAGAAATCAATTCCAACTCTCAACATCGTGACATTTGACTTCCAACTGCTTTCAGATGGCCCTGCTATCGTACAGGTGAATCTGTTCGTACGCAGTATTGCTACAATAAGTGACATCAAAATGGTAAGTTGAGTAGATAATTCTGAATTTGAATGCGAGATTATACAGGCTCACTCAAATACATACCTACATCTAATTGGCCTGCAGACTCACGCATACTTTTCCCCAAGTTTTCGAGCTAAACAGATCTTTGCTCATTACACTGTATCATGCTAGGATCTTTTCCAGCACCACGTAACAGCGTTTTACAGGCCGACCCAGAATACCCATGTCAATGTCTCGTATGCATATACAGGGTGCCACAACCTAGCTTGATTGAATTAGATCGTTTTTATTTGTTTTTTGTTATGTATGTGCATGCTTGAACTTTTCTTTTACACGGCTTTGCAGATCCTTGGCGTTTGTCATGACTCTTGCCATCATAGCAGGCATTATGCTGGCAATTTCTTCCTGGGCGTTGGTCTTCAAATCTTAAATCTTAAGGGAGCGGGCTGGCCACTCCAAATCGCCCCTAATCGAGATAAGGCGCTCTGAGAAGTGTTTCATACACTATAACTTTAAGTTAATGCAAAGGCATTTATTTGATGCAGCTCTCGAGGAATAGTGTCAGCCCAGTAGCGCATGTTTCTCTCTCTCATACACATTGAAATCCAGCCGACCTCAACCGAAAATTATTCGCACGGTATAGCGTTGGACGACTGTGAGGGGACGACTTTTTGATGCTGAGAAACACAGTTTTCGAATGTTCTGGAGGTTTCTCGATGAGAGTCTGTATAGGGCCCTGCAGTGCTTTTCATAGGGGTTCACCTCCACTTATTTTTCTGAACAGGTCCAGCTGCGGAGTGAGTTTGTTAGGATGCTCTTAAATAACTTTGAGTGAGGCCATGATAGGTTTACTGAAAAAACAAAAAACGGCCGTTTTTATGGAAAAAATGTGTGATAACCTGAATTTCATGCGATAAATTGAGAATATGAGCCCTAGGGTAAATATGTACAGGATAAAAAATAATATCCGTAAAATTATCTAGATCTTTGTTTATTGATCTTCATAAGAGAGTGGTTTGGAAGATAATCGCCCCACAATACAGGGTGTTATAATGAAACTGGAAAGTAGTTTTATCAGCAAACTGGAAAATAATATTCAAATTAAGCTAAATATCTTAAATAATTTGGTATTTTACTATAGCAGTAACTTATGGAAAAGGCTTACATATAAATAAAGCTTCTGAGATAACCTACTTGGTTACACTTGGTCGTTTCACAAAATTGTGTGGCTATAAACAAGATGGCGTCATCAAAAAGCATATAGCAATTTTCCGTGAAGATAGTGACGCGTCTAACTATGCCTAAATAAGCTATCAGATTATCAGAATATGACACGGAGAGTTTTTGTGAAAATGTTGATATTTCACATTGACACAATTCAGGCCATATGACGATAGGATTACATAGTAAGCACATCTAAATATGTTATTGATGTATTGTGCCGCGTCGTGCATTCCACAATATCTCCCGCGGGTTGCGTGTCGATCATTTTACTAAATTATTTCCTGATTTAAAAAAAGCAATTTCTGACTATCAGACATTATATACAATCATCCATACAAGTTAATGATATGAGCTGCTGTTCGGGACTATTGGAAATCCATTAACGGAAAGAACCGATAAGGTCGAACCTGTACGGAGTACGCGTCGATTTACCGCTGCTTGACGCTGTAAACGGCGGTGCACGCCAGCCGCCATAGCCGATCGCGTATGTAAAATCGCCCCACAATACAGGGTGTTATAATGAAACTGGAAAGTAGTTTATCAGCAAACTGGAAAATAATATTCAAATTAAGCTAAATATCTTAAATAATTTGGTATTTTACTATAGCAGTAACTTATGGAAAAGGCTTACATATAAATAAAGCTTCTGAGATAACCTACTTGGTTACACTTGGTCGTTTCACAAAATTGTGTGGCTATAAACAAGATGGCGTCATCAAAAAGCATATAGCAATTTTCCGTGAAGATAGTGACGCGTCTAACTATGCCTAAATAAGCTATCAGATTATCAGAATATGACACGGAGAGTTTTTGTGAAAATGTTGATATTTCACATTGACACAATTCAGGCCATATGACGATAGGATTACATAGTAAGCACATCTAAATATGTTATTGATGTATTGTGCCGCGTGCATTTCACAATATCTCCCGCGGGTTGCGTGTCGATCATTTTACTAAATTATTTCCTCATTTAAAAAGAGCAATTTCTGACTGTCAGACATTATATACAATCATCCATACAAGTTAATGATATGAGCTGCTGTTCGGGACTATTGGAAATCCATTAACGGAAAGAACCGATAAGGTCGAACCTGTACGGAGTACGCGTCGATTTACCGCTGCTTGACGCTGTAAACGGCGGTGCACGCCAGCCGCCATAGCCGATCGCGTATGTAAAATATCAATTTGACCTCCCAGAATTGCAGCTTGCCACACTAACCCGCTCAAAAAATAAGCTGGGGACCTTTTGAAAAGCACTGTAGGAGGGGTACGTGAATATGGAAAAAGTGAGGGTATATTATTTCTAGGAATACAGTGTACAGTTAACCTTTAGAGAGCAATGGCTTGATGAACGGCTGAAGTTCAATGACTTTGGTGGAAGACTGAAATACCTCACGCTCACAGAAGCAAATCGGGTCTGGATGCCCGATTTGTTTTTCTCAAATGAGAAGGAAGGACACTTCCACAACATTATCATGCCAAACGTTTATATACGTATCTTCCCTTACGGATCAGTATTGTATAGTATCAGGTACGTGTATACTTCAAATGCTACATTAATACATACGTATACATACACTTCAATTTCGGACTTCTACTAGCATATTCTCAAAGTACTTTTTTACATGGAGTTTACCCCGAATATTTAGTCCATTATCCATGTGAAACTAAATAGCCATTTCAAAAATTCAATACATGTTTAAAAAATATCAAGAAAATATTTTTCTTGCTACGTTTGTAGAGGCGAAAATAATCCAGTGTCTACGCCACTGGTGTAGTTTGTTTTTGTTTGTGTTGTAATGTTGTGCACGTTACATGCACAATCGATACCTTTATCCACCTGGGAGGGATACTCAGTGACAAACAAAATAGGACACCCAGTAGAAATGATTTTATTTGAATGAAATTGTGTATGCAGTTTAGATATAAGCAAAAGGAAGTCGTGATTTGACACATATACGAGTATGTCATTGTACTGAAGAAAACCTATGTGATTGACACGTTTACTACAGTAAAGAAGATCTGCCAGTAGACGTGGTTTTACTGACTAGACAAGCACGACATTCATGTGTCAAAATTTAATCACGATTATGGTGAACTGAACCACAATTTCATTCTAATAAAATCAGTTTTACTGTGTGTTCAATTTTGTTTGCCACTGAACCCTAGAAATATTGCGGCTGCTTTTTATTAATTTTTTTTCTTGTTTACTGACCCCAAATCAATCTTTTTTTAAATATATGGTGAACTTGAATAATATTTTGATGGTATTGTTTTAGAATCTCGCTCACTCTATCATGTCCAATGAATTTAAAACTATATCCATTGGATCGACAAATTTGTTCCTTACGGATGGCCAGCTGTAAGTATCTAAACTTTATTTATTTATTTTTTTGTAGAAGGTAAAAATGTTGTATGTTAATTCTATATTTAATATACTAAATTAATCCAACTTGTGTATGACTCGTACGGTTTATTTTCATAGTAAGCAGACGACTATTAAATTTTTCATCATGATAATATTTTTAGCTTAAAAATGGGCTTTGGACAGTTGTCAACACGAGATATAATTCAAAGACTGTCCCTTGCACTGCAAAATATTTTCAGCCAGTTCAGTTGTCGTAGTGTGAACGTTAAAATGGAGACATTGCATGACAAACAGGTTTTGGCTTCGGTTTCAACGACCCAAACAAAAATCCTACGCAACGGTGTCTTCAGTTCGTAAACGATCAAGCTCAGCGCAATTTTAACCCTCTCAGATAAAAGTCACTTACGCACATGTAGAACAGAGAAACTAAATGAATCAAGTCAGTCAAACCGGCCCATCAATTAATTCATAGACATTATTTTCCCGCCCTACCGGTAGTTACCGTCCATCTGGCAACGTTGTCCCTTTTCACATCTGCGCAGCAGCGCCCACCGCAGTGCCGCTGCATCGGGTTATAATAATAATAATAAAGCATTTATTTAGCATAAGAGCTACATATAAGTACACGTTTGCCTTATTACAATAATAGAAATAGAAAAAAATCATTGTACTGTTATATGCAAAAAAATTAATAAAAAGTGTAAAAAATAAAATCTGTACGATTTCTTGTATGATAACCATGTACATCGCTAAAGACTTTCAATCTATCACATAAATATACTAAGCGACATATAAATCCGAACACCCAGTTTAAATGGTTTTATTTTAATAAAAGTTGGTGAATGTATTTATCTTACTGTACATAACAAGTGAACAAATTTTCAGCCTTATCAGTTGGACATTCCGGTTTTTATACTGCTTTTTTTTAATTCACTAACGCTCTAAAAATGAATATTTCAGCCGCAGTAAAGAATCAACGTTGGCGGATTTTGGTTCTTGACATCCTTTACGATCGGTTACGATGCCTAGAGTACGGAAGACCTGTACGATTTCGTCAACTTAGTGAGTTTGATAGGGGCCGTATAGTGTGACTTCGGGAAGCTGGACTTTCTTTTCGCGCAATTGCAGTTAGAGTGCAAAGCAGTGTAGACACTGTGATTAGGTGTTGTCAGGCATGGCTTGGAGAAGGCCGTACGCAAAGAGCAAGGGGCACTGGACGCCGCCGTAGAACAACAGACCGTGAAGATCGCCGCCTGAGATTATTGGCCTTAAGGGACCGTTTCTCCACTACCAAGTCCATTGCAAATGAATGGTTTGCAGAACACGTAAGACCTATTGGCATGCGAAGTGTTTACCGACGAATGAGAAGTTTTGGCTTGTTTTCATACCGGCCACACTGGGTCCTCCCTTTAACTCGAGAACACCGACGTAATCGCCTTGAGTGGTGCAGACAACGGTCACTCTGGGATCAGGAATGGAACAGTATTGTCTTTAGTGACGAGTCTCGATTTTGTTTAGGCATGCACGATGGTCGTGCCAGGGCTAGAAGGTGACGTGGTGAAAGGAGGAATCCACAGTTTTTTGTTGAAAGACATGTTCATCACGCTGTTGGAGTTATGGTTTGGGGTGCAATAGCTTATGGTTCCAGGTCACCTTTAATCTTCATCAGCGGTAACATGAACGCGCAGCGTTCTAGAACCCCATCTTTTACCTTATCTTGACACCCTGGCAGATCCAACTTCCCAACAAGATAATGCCCGACCACATGTTGCAAGAGTCACAATAGACTTCTTTCAACATAATGATGTCACGTTGTTACCATGGCCACCAAGATCTCCCGACTTATCCCCAATTGAGCACGTGTGGGATATGATGGGTAGGAGATTGCTCAATTTGCAACGTCCTCCTCAGACTCTAGAAGCACTTCGAGAGGAGTTGGTGGTTGCCTGGAATGAGATACCACAGGAGGACATTGACCACCTGATCAGAAGCATGCCTAGGCGCGTTGGAGAATGCGTAGCACATCAGGGTGCATCCACAAATTATTAAAGGTCAAAGGGCTTTAAAGCAGTGCAATCATTTTGAAATTTTTATCATTTATTTATTATGCTTCATTAAGTACTTATACAAAATTTTATTAAAATAAAACCATTTAAACTGAGTGTTCGGATTTATATGTCACTTAGTATAGTTAGGTAACAAATTATGTTATTGTTCATTTCATGTTCATGTTTTGTGCGCTGTAGTGAGGATAAAATTTCACCAAGTTTGAGCGATTTCTATTTTTTTAATGTTTTTGCCCCTAGCTCCGCCGCCAATGATTCGATTATATAATATTAAGTCGTACTTTTTTGTTATATCAGCTACTACTACAACAGGTTACTCTATCTGTTATGCAAAAATAAAAAGAAACTTGGACATTTTAATCAGTCTGTTAAAAATACGAGTCAAGTAGGCGGACTCTACATTGCACATGTAGTTGGTCTGATGCACAGAGTAATCTCCCTTGACGCAATTTGTTTGTAACGTAATACCCTTAAGACCACGAAAAATGAAAATGCTTCAAATTAAATAAGGTTCAAATAACCACTTTTGTACGTATTTTGGGTCGCTGAAACCGTATTCAAAGTGATTCTGAATATATACTGAGTGACCAAAAAAAAGGTAAACACCTGCGTATGTTTATTGGAATTCAGAATTTTTTTATCACTCAGTATATTTGGACCAGTTTGTTATGTATTGATTATTCAAAAATGACAAAAGCATGCAATTTTAGGGTTTTAGAAAGTTTGACTGAATTTCGGCCAATTTTGGGTTAAGAAATATGCTTGACATCGGATTTGGAATCCATGTACCCGATTTAATCGGGAAACAAGATTTCATCCAGGTCACATAGAGGTTTTTGAGGATCTTAAAATGTGTGTTTTTCAGACGGCTGGACGACAGACGATCTTGTATTTCTTTGGAAAGAAGGTGATCCAGTACAAGTAGTGAAAAATTTACATTTACCTAGGTTTACACTGGAAAAATTTCTAACTGATTATTGTAATAGTAAGACAAATACAGGTAAGTCGCTACTGACAAGCAATCAAAATTTGAACCTTCATAGTAGCTTGTTTTAACACTCATATGGTTAGTCTTAATATATTCTTGAAAACAAAGCTTTTTCTTGCTTTTTTAGATTTCAGTATGTAGTTCCCTAGTAGTCGTATTGCTTGTTGTTCACTCTCAGTGATTCGATTCCAATGTTTCGATTCCGGTCTCGGATTCTTTTGATTCGATCACGATTGCCTTTAATTCCAATTCATTTCGATCACGATTCATTTTAATTCCGATTCTTTTCGATTCCGATTGCTTTCGATTCGGATTCTTTTCGATCCTGATTTACACGATTCCAAAACATAACAGCGGTGTTAATGAGCGTTAACGACACCGCAGAAGGAACTGATTCCCCCGGTCTCGATTCCTGAGCCCGAACTCTACTCTTTAAGCCAAACAGTCCTGTTTTATTCCTACATGACTTGAAGTATAGTCATGAGCATTAGCAGCAATTTTATTTATAGCGTATACACTCCTGAGACCAGAACATAACAGTCCAGACCCGAAGGATGAATAAGCAAATTGGGCAAAGGTCATTTGAATATACATGGTGACTTTGAAGTTGAGTCATTAATTTTCAGATAATGATTGTAGAAGGAAGATAAACCAAAATATGTGTGTAAAAATAAAAAAAAATTAAAAAAAAATGTTTAGCTTGTTTTATAAAGTATCCTCCCGACAAGTATTTCAGTGCGGACCTGTACTTGATCGTGAGGTCTTGGAGCACCGGCATGCCGTCCCCTGTGAGGTCTTAAGTCACCTGATTCACGAGCCCGTTGTACTACATTAACAAAGGCACGAGGGGTTGGTTGCACTCGATTGGGAAACATAAACATAAACATGTGCCATTTTTTATTTCGTTTGAGCCACGCAACAGACACCACTATTCACTCACGCGTTACCGACTGACACTGACTGTATACAACTGAATAAAATAATTGTAAAAACATCGTTCCAAATTCTTTCGCTTTTTTGTTTCCGATGCGATGAACCGAATAGGCGGATTATATCCGTTGTTGATAAACACGAGCACATAATATTATTATTGAGACAGGGCGGTACTCAAACTTCCAAAGGGCTATAACTTTGTTACTTTACTTTTACCAGAAAAATGGTAA
This sequence comes from Acanthoscelides obtectus, assembly GCA_963669975.1. NCBI lineage: Eukaryota > Metazoa > Arthropoda > Insecta > Coleoptera > Chrysomelidae > Acanthoscelides > Acanthoscelides obtectus. Next base: position 35,820,222 of record CAVLJG010000002.1, on the reverse strand, counting down.
AGGAAAAAAACATTTCTTTTGATCAGATCTACTCACTGTTAAAATAAATGACTCAACTTCGAAGTCACCCTGTATATTTTGGGCGGTTTTCTAAATAAAAGCGTTGTTAGCAAGGATGAATTAGTAGCGTACAAAAGACCACAACAAAATACGTCTCTGTCTACAGAACTAGCGTTCACAGACCCGTCAGACTTGGGTGTCACTTGTCGATATGGTATATTTTGAATTTTTTTATACTCGAACCACCACGAAGGCCTAAAAACCCATGGCTACCGTGGGGCTATAAGGGGATACAGAGGAAAGGGGGGACGCCACACGGACTCTAGCGACGAAACACGTGTGCATGCAACATGCACAGATTCTGACCCCGTCTTAGAGATCCGCCGGGTGGTACCTTCAAGTTCGAGATAAACATTGTTTGGGGAAGAAATTCGAACCCTGCTAGTACCCATAATCATGTGAAATCGAAATATAGCAGGACAATGAACTAGTATTTGTCGCTGGTTTCTTGGAATCCAGATATGGATGAAGTTTACATATGGAAATTCATTTCAACAAGTGGATGAATATAAACTCAAAGAATATCGCACAAAACATACGCTGAAATGAGATACAGTGGATATGACTAATCTTGCAGTTTGTTGACCGTTCTTTGTATACCGAGTCTTTCAAATTCGAACCTCTCCACTCGGATCTAGGTATCGGTAATTTTTTCCTGACATTATTTGTAGTGACATTGTAAAATAAATTGCACATAAACATTGCCACGTTTTCTCCTTTACAAGATTGTGTAGTAAATCAGAATTTCAATATGACATTTCGACTCCTGTCTCCCAGCATCAACTTTATTTTTTATTTTTTCTAATGAACGCCATACATGTCATACATGGACATGGTAGTCATTTGTTTCGTATACTGGATTTATCTGAAAATCGTTGTTTATTTCCTGATTTTATTTGAAATGGGATTTTAAAATAAATTCCATATTAGCATTGCCACTCTATCTCCTCTACAAAAAGAGAAGTCAGATTCTGAATTCAAACTTAGAAGTATTTAAATGTACAATATTCCAATAGAGTCTATATGAAAAAACAAAGTTAGTGATGGAAGTAGAAAGAAACCTCGAATTAAAAATGACTACTCCAGAGAAAAAGTGTCGTCGTTTGCTATTTATTTTGTAATCCCATCACAAATAAGGTTAAAAAAATAACAATGATTTTGTGATGATGGGTGATTTTTTTGCTAGTACCTTTTTGGCAACACTGTTTTTGACAGATGACGCGTGAATCGTGTCTTGTGTCATTGTCAAACTTGTTCAGTTTGGTCTATAATTTAACCATGAGTCGACTTACGAACGAACAACGTTTGCAAATTATTGAATTTTACTATCAAAATGCATGCTCGGTTAAGACAGTGCATCGAGCTCTGCTTCCAATTTATGGGCGATTTGGTCGGCCTTGTGACTAAATTTCGAACCCAGTTTACATTATTGGACATTGAACCACCAACACGCAGACGTAGAGTGAGGACTGAAGAAAATATTGCGGCTGTATCCGCCAGTGTTAGTGATGACCGTGAAATGTCGATTCGCCGCCGTTCGCAGCAATTGGGCCTCTGTTACTCCACTACGTGGAAAATTTTGCGACAGGATTTGGTTGTAAAACCTTATAAGATACAGCTGGTGCAAGAATTGAAGCCACACGACCTACCACAACGTTTCCAATTTGGTGAATGGGCGCTGGCAAAGTTGGAGGAAGAACCACATTTTTATCGAAAAATTGTGTTCAGCGACGAAGCTCATTTCTGGTTGAATGGGTACGTTAATAAGCAAAATTGCCGCATCTGGAGTGAAGGCCAGCCAGAAGCATTGCAAGGGCTACCAATGCATCCCGAAAAAATCACTGTTTGGTGTGGATTATGGGCCGGTGGCATCATCGGGCCGTACTTCTTCAAAGACGACAATGGCCGGAACGTAACTGTGAATGGCGCGCGCTACCGGGCGATGATAACAAACTTTTTTTTGCCCAAAATGGAAGAGCTGGACTTGGCTGACATGTGGTTTTCAACATGCCACACCGCACACGAAACAATGGCCCCTATTGAGAGGCGAGTTCGGTGAACAGTTTATCTCACGTTTGGGGCCCGTCAATTGGCCGCCTAGATCGTGTGATTTAACGCCGTTGGACTATTTCTTGTGGGGTCATGTTAAGGCTAATGTCTACAGGGATAAACCAGCAACGATTGACGCACTGGAAGCCAATATTGAAGCATTTATTCGTGAGATACCGGCCGATATGTTGGAGAGAGTGTGCCAAAATTGGACCTTGCGCATGGGCCATCTAAAGCGGAGCCGCGGCCAACATTTACATGAAATAATATTTAAACATTAAATTGTATCGACCGTTCTATCGACTCAAATAAAGACTTAATCGTTTTTTCAAATTTTTTGTGTTTTTTTTTGGAAAATCAAATCCTATACCTCTTAAAAAATCACCCGTTAAATCTGGTATACGAAACAAATGATTATTAATAATTTCAAGGTCTACCTAGGAAACTCTGTTTTTTGAAATCATCAAGGTTTGGAAATTTTAATTTATGATACGTTATACATTTTTGGAATGAGATTAAAAAATCTATTATTCTGTCCAAAAATCCAATATGGCGTCCGTAAGAAAAAATAAAGTTGATAATGACCAACAATAGGCGAAACGTCATATTGAAATTCCGATTATGCCATATTGTAGAGGAGAAAAAGTGGCTACGTTAAAGTGCGATTTATTTTGAAATCCCACAAAAAATAAAGTAAGGAAAAATTAAAACGATTTCTTCGGAAGTACTTTGAATCTCGAAACTTTCTAAGCGGCATTTTATTCCAAGCTCCCAATGGTGAGGGTCGAATTTGAAACACCAGGTATATTCCTGACTTTCAACATTTCAAACATTGTCCACTATCCAACATCCCCCAATTCAGCCAATTCTAATATACCCACCCCTTTTTACGATGTTTTGTGATATATCCAATTTAAAAAATGTTGTTTTTCGTATTTTTGATCTGCTTGTATTAGATTTAATATGACTTCACTATTGTAGCCCAAGGATACATGGACGCCCGCAGGGGGATGCCAGGGGGGTCGAGCCAACTCCTCCTCCCCCCCCCATGTATATCTTGCATGATTTTGTGTTTAATTTTTGTGAATTTTCAAGACTCTCGTTGAAAGGTTGTGGGGGCAATTACACTTTCACAGAAAGTTCTTGGCGATGATCCCCTGAGAAAAAGTCCTGCGGACGCTCATGTAAAGATATGAAAACTAAGTTCGAACAAACCGTGTACGACTGCTGTGGCTTCACCTATACTATTTTCAAGGGCTTACCCAGCCGCATATATTCGTTAGTGAATTTGAGTTTTTTGAGACTACAGGAATCTAGGGTCTTTTTTATGTAATTCAAAATGGTAAATAACTCGCAAATTATTGGAGAATTCCAGTTCAGGCACAATTCTAAGCAGAATATTCAAAGTTGTACATTCGGAATTTCCTAAAAAAATGCCATAGTTATTAATCTCTCGGAAATAGTTTTTGTTTTTGGTCGTAGCATAATTCTTCTAGAAAACTACTATTGATTAGTTCGTTTAAAACTTTAAAATATCATCTTGACCAATAAAATCCATATACTAAGTGACATATAAATCCGAACACCCAGTTTAAATGGTTTTATTTTAATAAAATTTTGTATAAGTACTTAATGAAGCATAATAAGTAAATGATAAAAATTTCAAAATGATTGCACTGCTTTAAAGCCCTTTGACCTTTAATAATGTGTGGATGCACCCTGATGTGCTACGCATTCTCCAACGCGCCTAGGCATGCTTCTGATCAGGTGGTCAATGTCCTCCTGTGGTATCTCATTCCAGGCAACCACCAACTCCTCTCGAAGTGCTTCTAGAGTCTGAGGAGGACGTTGCAAATTGAGCAATCTCCTACCCATCATATCCCACACGTGCTCAATTGGGGATAAGTCGGGAGATCTTGGTGGCCATGGTAACAATGTGACATCATTATGTTGAAAGAAGTCTATTGTGACTCTTGCAACATGTGGTCGGGCATTATCTTGTTGGAAAGTTGGATCTGCCAGGGTGTCAAGATAGGGTAAAAGATGGGGTTCTAGATCTTCGTGGATATAACGCTGCGCGTTCATGTTACCTCTGATGAAGATTAAAGGTGACCTGGAACCATAAGCTATAGCACCCCAAACCATAACTCCAACAGTGTGATGAACATGTCGTTCAACAAAAAACTGTGGATTCCTCCTTTCACCACGTCACCTTCTAACCCTGGCACGACCATCGTGCATGCCTAAAAAAAATCGCGACTCGTCACTAAAGACAATACTGTTCCATTCCTGATCCCAGAGTGACCGTTGTCTGCACCACTCAAGGCGATTACGTCGGTGTTCTCGAGTTAAAGGGAGGACCCAGTGTGGCCGGTATGAAAACAAGCCAAAACTTCTCATTCGTCGGTAAACACTTCGCATGCCAATAGGTCTTCCGTGTTCTGCAAACCATTCATTTGCAATGGACCTGGTAGTGGAGAAACGGTCCCTTAAGGCCAATAATCTTAGGCGGCGATCTTCACGGTCTGTTGTTCTACGGCGGCGTCCAGTGCCCCTTGCTCTTTGCGTACGGCCTTCTCGAAGCCATGCCTGACAACACCTAACTACAGTGTCTACACTTCTTTGCACTCTAACTGCAATTGCCCGAAAAGAAAGTCCAGCTTCCCGAAGTCCCGCTATACGGCCCCTATCAAACTCACTAAGTTGACGAAATCGTACAGGTCTCCGTACTCTAGGCATCGTAACCGATCGTAAAGGATGTCAAGAACCAAAATCCGCCAACGTTGATTCTTTACTGCGGCTGAAATATTCATTTTTAGAGCGTTAGTGAATTAAAAAAAAGCAGTATAAAAACCGGAATGTGTAACTGATAATGCTGAAAATTTTTTCACTTGTTATTTACAGTAAGATAAATACATTCACCGACTTTTATTAAAATAAAACCATTTAGACTGGGTGTTCGGATTTATATGTCACTTAGTATATTTGAAGACTAACAATGAATTAGATTATCTTTAAACTCCAAAAATATATCGTTACTGTTTATAAACAGGAATTCCGCAACATTCATCTGCAACACTAACGCTAGACTTGTCGATGTTTTACCTTTCTTGTCTTACGAAAAATGTAGCTCGGATGTGTTTCCACAGAACATGAGGATTTCTCTGAAGCACTGGAGCTATGATACTTGCAATTTTTACTCTCATGAGACAGTGTGTCTCTGAGGTCACCTGTTTCCACAGTACCTACGTGAGAGAAACAGAGAAAAGTGCATCGTAAAATTATCGATCTCATTATCAAATAACTGCGGGTTGAAGATGCCAACAAAAAGTGCCGTATTGTAAACAAAAGGCTTCACAAATGCTCAGTAAGAGATTGTATTAAGAAAATAGAAAATAACGATATGATGGGAACATTATTAGAACAATTAGAACGGGAAGATCAGGAATGTTATAAAAACTTTCTTCGAATCTCTGCTGCTGATTTTCGGTATTTGCTGGACAAATTTACACGTTGAAACTTGCACAAGAGATTAAACTCGATGAGACATTGTTTTACGAGATTGTCTCACGCCTTTTTCCACACTGGAATAATACTTTTCATGAGATTTTTATTTCACGCGACAAAAATATCAGGAAAACATCTCATTGTGGATCTGCACCTTGAGACTAATTTCATGATTTTATCACTGAGACCTAAGACTTTCTTGCTTTTGACAACTGACATCAATGAATGAAGCGCCACCCGACGATACTTATCAAACGCACCCTGTATCATATCTTTCAAGTGGCGACGCGTGTGTGAATGCTCAGAGGCGGAGCATAGGGGTCAACTCGCTTACCAAACGCCACAGCAGTCTGCACGGCTAGTGAGATAATCAAATTTTCCAGTCTTTGCGTGTAATCGAGACTTGACGTAACGCTTGCTTGTAGGTGAATACAGCTGTTTAAAAGTAGATTTGCTCTTCAAAAGAGAATTCAGTTACTACTTAATACAGATTTACATACCCTGCTGTATGCTAGTAATAGTATCATGGGTATCGTTCTGGTTGGACCAAGGGGCTGTTCCTGCTCGTGTATCACTAGGTCAGTACTTTCCACATGTCAACACAAAACGTGTCAATCTACCTGACTTAATATTTTGTGTAGGCATTTCTAGGTTTGGCTAGTCAGATCGCGGAGTAACAAAGGTTTTCTTAAAAATAATTATAAAGCATGTATTGCCCAACAGTACAGATACTATTTAGAGAGCAAAACATAGTGCAATAATTTAGTTTACACAGTATTTATGCCATAAAGTGAAAAAGAAACTCAAAAGGAGAAAGGTGCCTTAAGTAGAGAGAAAAGAAACTGTGAATATGATTAATAGATCATAGAAAAAATTAATTTAACGTATGTCCTGGAAGTTTTGGCGCAAAATGCATTGGATTTAATTTTAAGAAGCACAAAGTAATATCAAGTTGCCCTTGGAAACAAAAGTTTATGTACTTACTTCAATGTCAGTTGACATTTATTTATTTTGAGGTTTACGCTTTAAGATGTCGTATAAATTAGAAATAAGAAAAAGTATCTACAAGAATGTCAACAGGGAGACTGGCTCGTCAATACAGATCTTCTAAGAGTACTATATCGTGGGAATTGAAGAGGAATGGTCTTAAATATCGAAAGAGACTTAAGTGCCCCAAATACTCTCAAGCGCCACTCCTTCGTATACCAAGATACTGTCATCAACTGAGGCGAGTACACGTTGCCAATGGAAAAATCATTATTTTAGATGAAGAAAAGTATTTCACTTTGAGTAATTCTGAAATGAAGGAAAACGACGGATTTTATACTGACAACGTAATGTTAGATAGAAACATAAAGCGAAATATACAGATAAAATCTTTGTGCGTAATTTCTAACAGGGGTGTATGCCAACCTTTTGTGGGGGGACTGAGGGGTAAAGCTTTGAATAGTCAGAGTCAATATTTATAACTGCCTTTCCAAATTGCTTCAGTTTGTCCACGAACATCGTGCTAATGACCATATCATGTTTTGGCCATTATGCCATTACTCAAGAGTCTTCGACAACACAACATACCTTTTGTCCCCAAAAACAGATATCCTCGAAATTTACCACAGGCTCGCCCAATAGCGGATTTCTGGGCTTTACTGTCTAGGAAGGTTGATCATGGAGGCTTGGAAGCCCAAGATCAAGAACAACTAAGACGGTGAATTTACGAAAAACTGAGAGAAATTGATCTGAATTCCGTGCACCACCTCATGACAGACATTCGAAGACAGTTGCGTCTGGTAGAGCAGAATGGGCCACACCACATAATTCAATAGTATAGTCTAGTTAAGTATTGAGTTGTAATTTATGATAACTAGTTAGTGTGATAAATAAATTTCTTCATCAAACAAAAATCCGATAAATGTTTTGTGGCAAAACTTTCAGAACATACGTTATAGCTATGAGGGTTGTGTCAAAATGAAGGTGCTTAACGCTGTACCTTTCCGAGCGTTGCGATAATCGCAACCCTGTCCATGCGGTGCTCAGTTTTCAGAGCGGTAAATAATACCGATCACACCAGTGCGGTGGGGTGGCCCGCGGTTTATCGCCTTGACAGCGTTTCGTTTCAGAAATGCTGCTGACGCGGTTCGTATCGCATACCGCCACGTTTTTCACGATGTCCACAACGTAGAAATTAATCGAACAACTTAAGAAGTACCCAATACTGTACGATTTAAGTCTCGGAGACTATAAAATTTGCAGGAAAAAGGATAGAGTGTGGGATCTCATTAAATTTAAGATTTCATCAAAACAAACGGTTCGAAACTCTACGTTAAAACGATGTGGATCTCTAGGTAATTCGATCATTAAAGTATGATATTCTCCATATATCTTCTTCTTAGTCTAGTGATATCATGTATCCATTTCTTCTTTTTCCTTAAACACAATTATTAATTATTATTAACTAATGAGTATCGCCAAAATACTCCTTTTTCGCCCTTTATCTTCTGCTAAGGCCAATAATGATAATACTTCTTCTTCATCAGAAGACATATTGACTAAGGAATCAAAAAACGTTTGAGAATATCGTGCAGATAAGAAAACTGCCGTACCGCGGTGGTGTGAACGTGCAGCTATCGCGCTAAATGCGATTTTTAACGCTGACGCTACCGCTATCGCTGTATCGCGCCGGTGTGGGGGAACCTTAAGTCTTTGAAAGTTCCACTTCTTTCCATTTATTTAAAAACTTAAAAATTTGATTTTTCGGATAAAGCTTAAAATGCGGCATTTAGAGTTGTTCAAATACAAATTGATATTAATACACCATACCTATTTGTAAAAAAAATCCGAAATACTACATGCCAATCGGTGTGAGTATCAATATAAACCAGGTAATGGGTCGCTTGAAACCCGCCGTAGGTTCTAATATTAAAATAACAAACACAGGTAATTTGAGGCGCCGTTCACGTATATGATGGCCAAAAATACGTGAAGTGTCTTGAGGCCGAATTTAAAGCGGAAAATAGGTTGCTGGGACCACTCGTCGATCCTAGCAGCGAAGTTGCAATTTATTTACCCGAAATACCCAGGAAATGAGGTTTCCTCCAAATGATAGATAAGCAAGGATTTCGAAATTTTTCTCATCACGAACATGGAAATGTTATGGAACTAATTTTTGGGGCTGAATTCAAATATGACCACTGAAAAGTCGTGAAGTGTCATGGGGCCTAATTTTAGGTAGAAAATGGGTCTCAAATAAGGTGGGTGGGCCACAACATTTATTATTCCTTTAATTACTGGGTAGATAAATAATATATAAACATAAAATATAAATTAAATGAAACAATAGTCTATTTAGTGGAAAATTTACGCTTTGTTGTGCGACATTAACAAAGCGACTCTGTGCCCTTAAGTTCGATAGCTGTAAGTGTGGGTAGAAGTGATTTTTCATTTCATGGCGATAACTACGGCTTTCAAATAATTGACCTTACAAGAAACATGGTATTTCTAAATCGTTGGTAACTGAGCCGTGCCCTGACTAGTCAAACCTTAGTATGACTTCGTTTCAGACTACAACTATAGATTAACGTATTCTCCAAGAAGATGCACAATCTGTGATGTATGTTGTATTTGAACCAATACCTATACAGGATGCCCCACGTAGAACTGTAGTGATCCGTTACTCAAAAGGTCATGTCAGATATGGAAATTTGGGTTTATAATACAACAACAAAATGGTGGCACATTCGGTTGTACTGGAAGAAGATTTTAAATATGGGGTTGTCCAAAACGGAAGCAGGAAAGTAAACGCATATTAAAACAAGAAAGATTGATATTCAAATCAAGTTGGGTACTTTATTTTGAAGGTTCATTTATACCATTTATGTATGAAAAATAATATCGCTCGAATTTTCACCACGACTGGATTTACAGACGTAAACGCGATGGTCGAAATTTTCAATGACATTTTGCAACATGGTCGGTTCTATGGCATTTATCTCGGCAATGATGTTGTTTTTGAGTTCTTGGAGGGTGGCTGGTTTCTTGACGTAGACTTTGCTTTTCAAATATCCCCATAAAAAGAAGTCCAAGGGAGTCAAATCGCACGATCTTGATGGCCATGGCACATTTCCTCTGCGCGAAATCACGCGATCACCGAAGAAGGACTGCAATCGATGGATATTGACGTTGGTTGTGTGGCATGTTGCACCGTCTTGTTGGAAATAAACATAGTTCATATCCATTCCTTCAAATTGCGGCAAAAAATAGTCCTCTATCATCACGCGATATCGCTCAGAATTGACGGTAACGGCATCCCCGGCCGCATTTTCGAAAAAGTAAGGTCCGATGATGCCTTTTGACCACAATGCACACCACACAGTCACTTTTTGAGGATGCATCGGCTGCTCTTGATAGTCACGGGGATTTTCGTTCGCCCAGATGCGGCAGTTTTGCTTGTTTACTGTCCCCTTCAAAGTGAAATGCGCTTCGTCGCAGAACATGATTTTTGATGAAAAATTGGCATCAATTTGGCGGTGTTCAAGGAGCCAATCTGAGAACGTTCGGCGCGAAAAATGGTCGGCCCGACGCAGCTCTTGCGTCAATTGGATCTTGTAGGCGTGTACATTCAAATCCTTGTGGAGAATGCGGAGCAAACTGCTTCTCGAAATGCCCAATTCTTGGGATCGACGCGTTGTTGATTGTTTCGGATCGTCTCTCACACTCTCCTTCACAACAGCAATATTTTCCGGTGTGCGAACGCTCCTTGGCCTGCCAGAGTCTGGCAGATTTGCCACAGAACCTGTTGCCTCGAATTTATGCACCAGACGACCGATGGTTGTTTAGTTTGGGCGATTGTTGCGACCGAAATGTTCACGAAGCCCGCGAAACGTGTTTTTTATTTTTGCACCATTTTTTTAGTGCTCTTGAATAACTTTAATGCGGTCTTCAATCGAATACGACTCCATAGCGATCAATGGTAAACATTCAACTAACAAAATGACATGTTGGTGACAGAAAACAAAGATGGCGTCTATGTCAAATTGACGTTTACTTTCCTGCATCCCTATTGGACAACCCTTTATTATATATTATCTAAATCTGACCGTTTTTGAAATACCACAAATTCTGCGTAAAAATGTACTTGCCATATTTTTTTATACCGAAGCAGCCGCGTAGGCAGAAGCCGAAAGACCAGGGCACCGCAGCCGCTATGACGAGCTTAAAGAAACTTTGCTAACCCGACTCTTGAACTGCCTAAGGTTGGTAGAACTGGGTAGATTCGACAATTTCAATACCCTATGGACAAATGAGCGGTAGTACCGACCAGTTCTAGGTTTATGAGGGACGACACGGTTAGGATGAGGGGTCGATGTCAAGCTCATTGAAACAGCAGTAGAAAAGAGCTAGTGCTAGTCTAGTGACTATTGGGGAAGACACGTGAGCAGTATTCGAGGCTAGGCAGTATCTGTTTCTTGTACAGCGTGAGGAAGTGAATGGAGAAAAGTACTTCTCAGGCCTAAACAAATGACATAGCTTTTTCCCAGCAGCTGCTGCTATTGAGATGTGTTCGTGCCAGATCAAGTCCTCGCTGATCTGGACTCCGACCAGCCGAAATGAATCGCGAGGCAAGATTAATTTTTTTCCAAATACAAGCCACATTTTTTATAACTGTCTAGCATTCAAACTGAGGTTAATTTTATATAATGTTGTATATCGACCTGCATTTGTCATTTTTTATACAAAATTTGACATAGGCATCTCAAAAACGGTTAGACTGACTTAGGTATATGGTGTTATACATGGAGTGTATTTAGAATCTCGCGTAGAAATTTAATAATATACAGAGTATATTTAAAATAAGCATCTTGGTATCTACATCCGGTACAACCACAAATGCCACCATTTTTTAAATATTTTAGCCGAATTGCCCTCAAATTCTTGCCCAATCGATTGCTACAGCTCTACGTGGGACCCTGTATAAATGTAAGAATAAATGGTCGAAGCACTACATTGCGTATGCTTATCTTCTGACAGACACAGCATTCAATTGGATTGGGTATCTTCTGGTGGAATATGTTAACCAATGTTACAACATATTGATAAGTCCATTGTCTGCTCGAATCAAACCACTAGATGTTTTAGTTCTGTTTATTGCACGACGTTGTGCCCATCATAGAGGTCTTTTTCATGTACAATGACAATTCATTAATTTGATTGATTTTTGATTATCCATCTTCCAGATGACAGTTCGTCTAGTTTTTCTTTCCTTCATTCCTATGCAGTGTGTTGCGACAATAGATCGAATTGGGCTGTAGCCAGTGTTACCAGGTCTAATAATTTTTCGGTAAATCTACCCATTTTAGTCCTATTCTACCGAACTACCAACTTCCATGCGAAATGTACCGGAAAACCATTCAACACATAAATAGTATATTTTTGATATAATTCAACGAAACACAAGAACACAAGAATAAAGCACTGTACCAGACTAACCCCCTCCCCGCTCCTGAATTTTCGATTTGGTGCAATCCTGCGGTCATCTTAAAATTTTTAAATAGCTCTCTCCTCTGGATTTTTCGGTTACAGGAATTTGCCGCAACCCTGGGCTATTCAATATGTTTTAACCGGTAACAAGTCAGCACTTTATGCTTCCGCTCGTCAATCTTCAAAACCAAGTGGAGCACAACCAACTCTTTGCAATTTTTAATCATCGGCAAGCTTCTGTTTTATGTCTACCATGTACAGAAAATTTTCTCACAAATCCACTGAAAACAGATCGACCATACCTGGCAACACTGCCTGTAGCATGAAGAGATCAAGGGCCTGATTCTAAATGAATTTCGACCATTTAAATTGATTTGTATAGCACCTTGTGACAATGTACTTAATTCGCTATGCTAGTCTTGACAATGCCGTGATAATTTGAATAAGGAGATATCAAAATTATTATAGAGAGTCAAGTATATAGTCACAAAGCGCCATCGAAATTAATTTCAACGGTTTAAACTCTTTTAGAATCAGGCCCCAGATGAATCAATCGTTACAATATTACAATGGCACCGCGTTAAACAAGGAACGCCCAGGATCGCCTGGGATAGGCATTCCCGTTCCCAAAGCACATCCAGCCATTGAAGGGTAACATGTGTGGTACATTAAAAAACGACAAATGGTTTTACGCGGTGCCATCGTAAAATTGTAAAGATCTCTGTATGCAGCAGGACAGTCCAATCTATTGTCGCAACACATAATTCTTATTGTAGGGTACACCGAAACAAATCAGATCAATGGATGAATCGGATAAAAAAACGTGTCAATTTCTTATTCAATAATTAACGAATTTCTTATGATGAAATACAACCTCAATTTTTTTTACTGCCCTCCAAATTTGAGGGATGGAAGAGATTTTTCACAAAAAAATGAATTTAAGATTTTTTGCGTTGATTTTTAATAAGATCTGTTGGAAAATGACATAACCACTGCTAAAACCAACCATTTAGCTCATGTCAAAAAAAAATCACAGCCCTCAACCTAATGGTTTAGTTTTTGCGATTGAAAGTTCATTATCCCGTTTTTGTCGAAATTTCACAAAATTGCAAATATCTCTTGAACTATAAAATTTCGGACCACACATATAGGGGTTTATTCGATAGGTTTTGAGGCCCTCTATCACCTGACTTCCGTTGATCCACTACTAACTTTACATCCTGTATATGTGGTTTGATTCGGTCAGACAACGGAGTCCGATGAACGTCTCCCCACCTAATGTTTCGAAAGCTGGGCATTTTAGAAAGGAAGTTTGAAAGATATAGGACTTCCAGAAGGTAAAATGATGCAATGCCCTGATTACGATCTTTAAGGTCATTTCAAGGTCAAGTAAATATTTTTAAATCGAACTTCACTTTTTTACATTGGAAATTTTACGTCAGAACATCACCATGGCCATGACCTTGACCATTGCCTTTAAGGTCATGCCAAGGTCAAATAAAAACATCGAAAACAATTTGCTCCAGCAAAATTGTTCGTCAGAACAGTTGTGCGGTTTGTCGCGACCTTGACTAGAAGATTGACCTTGACCATGACCTTCAAGGTGAAGTTAAACTTTCTTCTCATGTTAGTACTGAAAATGGAAAACCAGCAGATTTTGCATCCAAGTATGACCTCAAATAACCTTTAAGCTTGGTGCGATAAGGACTTTGAGGTCAAGGTTACACTTGGACGTAAAATCACCTGCCTTTTCCATTTCCATGTCAAGGTCAAATCAAGACATCGAAAACAATTTGCTCCAGCAAAAATTTTTGCCACCATAGCTGTGAGATTTGTGGGAACCTTGACTATGAGATTGACCTTAGTCATGACCTTGACCAGTTTGCTACGATCTTGACTTTCAGGTCAAGATTACACTCGGACGTAAAATCACATACTTCTTCCATTACCAGTATAAAAATGAGAGGTTTCCTTTGGAAATTTTGATTTGACCTTAAAAGTCAAAGTCAAGGTCATAGTCGAGGTAAATTTCATAATCAACGTTACCTTTGGGTGAGTCCCACAGACCCTGTTTGTTTCCGATGTCTTGTTTTGACCTTGAAGTGGCCTTGAAGGCACATATCAAGGTCATGGCTTAGTTGATTTCAGCACGTAAAATCTGCTCCTCTTTTCAATTCCGATGTGAAAAAGAAGGTTCCATTTGAAAATATTCAGTTGGCCTTGAAATGACCTTAAGAATCGTGGTCAAGGTTATTGTCAAGGTCACCATCACTTTGCCTCAAAACACTATTTAGGTGGGAAGATTCAAATGCGACACAATATATTGATAAGTCTATATATTCCCAAAGGTGTTACAACCCTTCTCACAATGGCGACCCAAACATCCGGAATAAATGCGTCACTGCCTCCAGTATCATACACAAAGGCGATTGACGTTTGGACAGGTGTATGTCTGACATTCGTGTTTGGCGCCCTGTTGGAGTTTGCGCTAGTGAATTACGCTTCTAGATCGGACATGCACAGGGAAAATATGAAGAAACAGAGGAGGCAATGCGAGCTTGAACATGCCGCTTCTTTGGACGCCACGTCTGACCTCATTGATACAGAAAGCAATGCCACTTTTGCTATGGTAAGTTTAACATGTTTACAGTGTGCTAGAATAAGGACGCGATCTTTCGGGAGCGTATAAGTTGAAATCGTTTTATCATAAAGAAACATAATAATGATGTAGATAATGTACTACTACTACTTATTATTATTATTATTAGAATGAAATAAAATCGTGAAGCTTACCTGAGTAAAATGAGAATGTTATTTAATGTCAAAAATACTAAAAATGGAGTAATCCGGCGTGGATGACGATATTGACATTTACAACGCACAGTCGGACCACGTCGCACTCGTATCGACACGCGTCTATTGTAGATATTTGTTCTAAATTTTAAGGATAAATGTACGGATATATGATGAATAAAATATGTAAATAACGTAGAATTACTGGGACTGGAGGCGTATAAATGTACCAACGGCAAAAAATTGAGATATACCCTAATCCACCCTCTACAATGTCTAATCCCTAATGTTTAACCCTCCAAAAAAAATTCCGGCAGAATGCCGTCATGTAGGTATGCCTAGGAGGGGGAGGCAGTAGAAGAAGAGGAAGACCGAAGAAGAAGTGGCTGGAAAGTGCCAAAGAGGATTTACGAAGACTAGGCGTACCAGACTGGGATGAAAAAACCAAAAAAAGAAAGGCGTGGGAAGAAATTCTCAAAAAGACCTGAAGTGCTGAATTATATCATTTTTTGGACGCCGAAAAACATATTTGGCTATGTGTAGAATACGTTAATCAATGGTACAAGGCACTAAAGCAAATATATATGGATATAACTGTTTGTGTTTCATACGAAACAAAATATTACCTGAAAAATGAACTATAGAGAGAAATACAAATATCACTGACGAGGTAGATGAGAAGCGCGCAATATACAGGGTGTCCCAGAAGTCGACGTCAAGCCGAAACCGGGTGATAGGCAAAGTCATAACAACTATCAGAAAAATATTTAAAAAAATTTTATGTATGTGTTTTGAAAATTATAGGTCTTTGAGAAAGATATAGAAATTTCACACCCTACGGCAGTCTGTCAACTCCTGTTACTCCAAATATTAACTTTTTTTGGATTTTATTTTTACAATACAATGATAAATAATGCATCTTCAAACTGGTGTCTCAACCTTACTGCCAACTTTTCTCGTTCAGGAAAAATTGCCACTTATTTCCCAACCAACTATTCCAAAGTAAAACTTTGCTCAACTTTAACTGGCTGTACTGGAAAAAATGTACTACGAGAGTTTGGCAAGTAACCTTAAAAGTTGGCGCATTTCATAACGATTCCAAAATGGTATAACACTTAGAAGATTACTCGTTAACTTATGCACAATTTTTATTTGAAAAAAAACTGATGAAAATTATTCAAAATTTACTAATTAAACAGCGATTATGAAAACGCACAAGGACCCTTAAGGATAACTATTTGCACAACAGAGGGCGTCAAAATGCTGCTGATGATGATTTACCTTTACAGCAAATGCTCAAACTGTTTTCCATCAGCCGCAATACACGCTCGACATCGAATCCACGGTTATTAACAAACTGAGCTGCTTCCAATAGTCTTTGCCGTAGCTCTGCTACATTTTAATCGGCTTTTCTTTTACAGTTCCCCAGTAAAAAAATCTAAAGGATTCAAATCAGGTGATCGGGCTGGCCACGGTATTGTACCAGACCGCCTTATCCATCTGCCTGGAAAGTTTTGACCGAGATACTCTCTCACTGAGAGTGCATAGTGCGCTGGGCAGCCATCATGCTGAAACCACATGTCCCTGTAAATACTCAGTGGCACGTCCATCAATAAATATTGTACATGATTTTTCAAAAAATCCAAATAAACTTCAGCAGTCAAAGTCTCTGGGAACTCAAACGGACCGATTATTTTACCATTTAAAATTCCTGTCCAATGGTTTATCTTGAAGCGATATTGAGATTTATCTTCTCTCATCAAATGTGGGTTTGCTACGTGCCACTCGTGTAAGTTATGCAGGTTCATGTACCCATCTTTCTTAAATGTGGTATCATCCGACCATAAATTTTTTTCAAAGAACTGTGGATCTTTCCTGTGTCTTTCTAACATTGTGCGACAAAAAGCAACTCGGGGCTCATAATCCCGGGGCAGGAGAGGTTGAACACGCTGTATGTGGTATGGATGAAGCACATCGCTTACTTGCTATTGCACACTTTGATACCGATCAGTACTCCTTCGTTTACTGTGCATCTTTACATGTTCGTGCTTGTTGATTTCGTACTGTTACTAATTTTGGATTCGTGAACTGGACTGTTGATCGCTTGTGATTTGGATTTGGACTGTTTAATTGCTCTTCAAAACAACATTTGCTTTCCTTAGACTATCTTTGATAGTGTGATTGTGCAGTGCCGCTATGTCCGTGTACACCGTACAAGAATATGCTAACATGCACCTCATTTATGGGGAATGCAGATGCAACGCTAGTGCTGCAGCGAGACTTTACTGTGAGAGGTACCCGAATGCAGCTCGTCATCCAGATCATCGAGTGTTCACTTATTGTTCTCAGAGGGCCAACTACCAAACCAATCACACGGTGAGGGAAGATCTTTCCTTCCTTACGAAGACGTGGTGCTAGAAGCTGTCGAAGAAGACCCGAGTACTTCAGTGCGTGCAATAGAACTAAAAACAGGTGTGCCCAAAACTACAGCCCATAGAATCTTGCAAAAAAATGTGCTCCATCCATACCACGTACAGCGTGTTCAAGCTCTTCTGCCCCGGGATTATGAGCCCCGAGTTGCTTATTGTCGCACAATGTTAGAAAGACACAGGGAAGATCCAGGGTTCTTTGAAAAATTTTTATGGTCAGATGAGACCACATTTAAGAAAGATGGGTACATGAACCTGCATAACTAACACGAGTGGCACGTAGCAAACCTACATTTGATGAGAGAAGATAAATCTCAATTTCGCTTCAAGATAAACCATTGGACAGGAATTTTAAATGGTAAAATAATCGGTCCGTTTGAGTTCCCAGAGACTTTGACTGCTGAGGTTTATTTAGGTTTTTTGCAAAATCATTTAGAGAATTTATTGGAGGACGTGCCACTGAGTATTTACAGGGGCATGTGGTTTCAGCATGATGGCTGCCCAGCGCACTATGCACTCTCAGTGAGAGAGTATCTCGATCAAAACTTTCCAGGCAGATGGATAGGGCGGTCTGGTACAATGCCGTGGCCAGCCCGGTCACCAGATTTGAATCCGATTTTTTTTACTGGGAAACTGTAAAAGAAAAAGTGTATTTCAAGCCGATTCAAAATGTAGCTGAGCTATGGCAAAGACTATAGGAAGCAGCTGGGTTTGTTAATAACCGTGGATTCGCTCGTTTAATAACCCGATCTTCTTTAAGAAGATTTCGAGCGTGTATTGCGGCTGAAGGAAAACAGTTTGAGCATTTGCTGTAAAGGTAAATCATCATCAGCAGCATGTTGACGCCCACTGTTGTGCAAACAGTTATCCTTAAGGGTCCTTGTGCGTTTTCATAATCGCTGTTTAATTAGAAAATTTTGAAAAATTTTCATCAGTTTTTCTTCAAATAAAAATTGTGCATAAGTTAACGAGTAATCTTCTAAGTGTTATACCATTTTGGAATCCTTATTAAATGCGCCAACTTTTAAGGTTACTTGCCAAACTCTCGTGGTACATTTTTTTCCAGTACAGCCAGATAAAGTTGAACAAAGTTTTACTTTGGAATACTTGGTTGGGAAATAAGTGGCAATTTTTCCTGAACGAGAAAAGTTGGCAGTAAGGTTGAGACACCAGTTTGAAGATGCATTATTCATCATTACATTGTAAAAATAAAATCCAAAAAAGTTAATATTTGTAGTAACAGGAGTTGACAGACTGCCGTAGGGTGTGAAATTTCTATATTTTTGTCAAAGACCTATAATTTTCAAAACACATACATAAAATTTTTTTAAATATTTTTCTGATAGCTGTTATGACTTTGCCTATCACCCGGTTTCGGCTTGACGTCGACTTCTGGGACACCCTGTATACATGCGCGCCAATGGCAACGTGGCAAGCCACAGATGTGGCGTCGTCACTCAAGCTGCTAGGCAACGTGGTGCTTCTATCTCTTTCTAGGATACATGTTGCACGCTTCTTGCTATCAGTGGTGTGTGGATTTCTCTGAATAAATTCGGCTCTTATACATGTTTTTGTTTCAGAAGCCATTGGTGAGGCATCCAGGTGATCCGTTGGGCATGGAAAAAGTGCGTCAATGTGAGATTCACATGCAACCTGCCAGACCAAACTGCTGTCGGTCTTGGCTGTCAAAATTCCCCACAAGATCAAAAAGGATCGATGTCATTTCCCGAATTACATTTCCATTAGTGTTCGCGTTATTTAATGTCATTTACTGGTCAACTTATCTATTTCGTGAGGAAGCTGAAGAATCTTAAATCCATAAAATATTTTACTCATCATTGTGAAGATAAGTGTAAATATACAATTAATTAAGGATTTCAGTTTTATTTGTTTGTTTGATGTTGATACAATCAAAAATGGCATAATCTGTATATATCAAATGTTAATCTTACGTATTAGGGAAATCGTACGGTATACATGTAATAAATTTTCTAATGTTGTTTTTAGTATTTTTATAATACCTTAGTTTCTCATTTTGCATTCCCATATTTTATTTTCATTCTTTTCTTTTGTTATGATATTAAACTATTTAACATCATTTACTTACAGAAATGCACGCCTTTTCTACATAAATAAAGCTGCCGAAGTTCACAGATTATGGTCAAATTTGTATATAAAGCTATAAAACAGGCCTTCAGACCACAAGCTTAATATGTTTATTTCGCCACTTCTTGTCTAAGGCCCATTTCTTCCCGTCTTTGACATTCCTGCTCGTCAAATCTTCCATAACCGCATCCTTTCATCTTCTTCTTAGACTTAATCTTTCCTTTTTGGCATCCGGAGCTCTCCATGCTATATGATTTACTGTTCTTTCTTGCGGCATTCTTTCCATGTACCCCAGCCACTGCAATCTTCTGGTCCTAACTACTTCTACTATATTTGGTTCTTTATGAAAATGATTTAATTCCGCATTAGACCTCCACCTTGGCCCCTCCAAATTGATATTCTCCTAAGTAAGGTTTCTTCAAATTTTTTATTAATTACCCAGGTTTCGACTCCGTACAAAAGGGTTAGCTTCATGATCATATTGTATAGCCTTATTTTAGAGACTCTACATACATTTCTTGACTTTATTGGCCTTACCGATTCTATAGTTTACTTCGGTTTCCTCATTTATTTTATTACTGATCAGAGATCCTAAATACACAAGCTCATCCACCTCCTCAAAAATATTTTTCCTGTGCTTACGATTGCTTCTAACTTCGTTTCTATTCTCAAAAATTTACTTTTTTCCCATTTATCTGCAATCCTAACTTTGCTACAACTTGTATAAACCTTTCTACCACATTTTCATTGTCTTTTTTATCTCTAGCCATTATGGCGACACCATCTGCATACGCAGGTACTAAGTTATGCTTTCTGATCTATTTAGCTGACTCAGCACTGTTAACCTTAACTATCTCTGAAATCAACTTGTCAGTCGGAATGTATCACAACTTCCATCTTCTCAGGAACTAGCTTCAACTCATTCTCTTCCATCCATATGGTAATCCAGCCCTTCCAATGTACCTCGGTCCTTGTTAGTCTCTATAGTATCGCCAGGTCATCACAATACCCTATTTAACAAACTCCCGACATCTGCAGCCGAAGAACCCCATCGTAGGGCATGTTCCAATGCAACGGCCCTAGGACAGATCCTTGTGGTACTCCCATGTTCACCTTCATCATCTTCTGACCTACTATAAGGTAAATGTTCTAAACTTCGGCTTGTTAAGGGACTGTTCTAGATTTTTCTTAACTTATTTATAAGATTTCGAGATACAACTTTTTTTCGTGAAGGCAGATATTGAGAGTAAAGTGAAAATTCTTTGTTGTTTCAATTTCCAGTATCTTTCAAATATTTGTTTAACCTTATACTTCGTGATAAAATTTCGCCTTGTCTCTAACCTCGTGAATGTGACCCCTGTTTCGTGATACAGACCCTGCGTATATAATATGGGATAAGTTATATTACATTCAGATATAATAAATATAAACAGTTTTGACAATTAACGAAATAATTAATTATATTACGGAATTCAAAATATGTTTGTAGCTAATAAAGGTACATCATAGAAATCAACAAACTAAAAAGTAAAAACATAACTAATAACTACAGTATATTCACTGAATCAAAGCAGTTACGTCACAACGTCAAATAATGACAGTGACGCACATGGTTGCCACACTACTTGAAACTACCAGATCCTAGGAAATAAACCACAAATAAACAAGAGCCGTTGGCGTAATAACATGACAAGCTTTGCGACAATGTCACAACACCAACATAAATGTACCCGGGAAATTCAAACTATACGTACCAATTTAGGATCTATTTTGCATTAAGGTTGGCATTCAAATTTACTAAATATGACTGCTGAAATCTCTCAAAACAATAGTTTCAAACGAAAGTCATATTCCATAACATATTTAAATCAAGACTATATAATCAGCAGAAAACAAAGCTGTGTCTTTGTTCTAATCTTTATACTTGGAATATTATAAATGTAAATTTGTATGTCATACATATTTGATATAGAAATGCATTACATATCTGGCACAGAGTAAACACCTCTTGTATGAGTGGTAGCGAGGCCCCGATTATAACATATTAACAACGTCTTCGCATTGATAAGCCAAAGGAAAGATAAGGACAATGGATACGGTAATGACCTATCTTTGTTTAAAAACCCCCATTATTGCTCTCATTCCACTGTACCATGATAGAATAACCATAATTATGAGATTAGGATGTTAGTAGTTAGTCAATAACTATACCTGAAGGGGATGTATCAGTTCCAGTAAAAATAAAACGTACACTTTATACCAATACTCAACTTTTCCTTAACTTATGTAAGCTGAGCCACACTTTGCGCTCTAGTTGAAAAATGACTGTTGGAAAAAGTGTATTCCGAAATTCTCCCAAAAGAAACACTATAGTTTTTTTTTCATTACATGTATATTTTATATTTTGTTACATACTATTTGTAAAAAATACGATGCAATAGAAATGTCAGTGAAATAACATTATTTCTGGTGTAACCCGTATGGGACATGAAAATTAACTGAATCTAATTTCCTGAATCTGCAATTTTTTGATTACTTTAACTATAAATACCTTCTCTCGTATCTGAAATTGTTTATAATGAAATCGGTCGGTCGACTGCCAGTTCCGAAGATCGCCCAATTTCTGTTTTTGAGACAGCTCAAACAGTAGAATTTAATGAAACTCATCACCATTTTCTTATTTTGGCGATTCAAATCAAAACTAACGAAGTTTTGGACATTTACCTTAAATTGTCTTTCGCTAAAGTAGCTCTTTATCATATTAAATAGATAACCAGGGGTGCAGAACTTTCCGAGATATCCAACGATTTCCTGCAATTGTACCAGGTCGAATTAATTCTTAACATCAAAGGCAACAGTGCTTTTCAAACAGGTTATACCTTACTTATTTTTTGAAGGGGTGTATGGATACTATATTTTGGCGGTAAAAATGACATTTAACCTTTTTAAAAAGCACTGTTTGTATTGCGCTTAGTGTGTTTTATTATAGAATTGAAATGAAAAGTGCAACCATTCGCTCATATATAAATCCGTTTGTCAAATATTCGAAAATGGTAGAATTTTGCACAAAAATGCTAGAATTTCTGTCTTGGCTTTTAGAAAACAATCAATGAAATAAAATAAAAATAATAATGCAGATCGAAATTAAAAATACATATGTTCTAGAACATTTAAATGTAAACATTTTATAGTTGCTATGAACAAATTTGAGTCACTCTCATTGATGAAAATCCCGATAATTATTTTGCCAATCTAGTGAAACGTTGTCGTTATCCTCTGCCGTGGCATGAATATAAGCTAATCAGTGTACTTCTGCAAAAATTGTGTAAGTTTTTCATGAGTCATTTTGATGTACATGATATTGATTTCATTTTCCAGGATAAACATGTTTTGCCTAGCTGTGCTTTCCCTAACATCTGCTTCATTGGGTAAGTCTGCGGTCAATGCAATCCTAGGATTTTTTCTGTTCTATGTCATCATACTTCATCTGTAGCTACCAATTAAATCGACACCTCAATTTCTTGTATGTTTGACGTCATCTATCTTAACTTCTAGTTTTTTTATGCTATTTTTGTTCAAATCTTTTTTGGTATGGATTATGGTTTGATTATCTTGTCGATGTATATTAAGTGACATATAAATCCGAACACCAGGCATGGCTTCGAGAAGGCCGTACGCAAAGAGCAAGGGGCACTGGACGCCGCCGTTGTTTTCATACCGGCCACACTGGGTCCTCCCTTTAACTCGAGAACACCGACGTAATCGCCTTGAGTGGTGCAGACAACGGTCACTCTGGGATCAGGAATAGAACAGTATTGTCTTTAGTGACGAGTCTCGATTTTGTTTAGGCATGCACGATGGTCGTGCCAGGGTTAGAAGGCGACGTGGTGAAAGGAGGAATCCACAGTTTTTTGTTGAAAGACATGTTCATCACACTGTTGGAGTTATGGCTTGGGGTGCTATAGCTAATGGTTCCAGGTCACCTTTAATCTTCATCAGAGGTAACATGAACGCGCAGCGTTATATCCACGAAGTTCTAGAACCCCATCTTTTACCCTATCTTGACACCCTGGCAGATCCAACTTTCCAACAAGATAATGCCCGACCACATGTTGCAAGAGTCACAATAGACTTCTTTCAACATAATGATGTCACATTGTTACCATGGCCACCAAGATCTCCCGACTTATCCCCAATTGAGCACGTGTGGGATATGATGGGTAGGAGATTGCTCAATTTGCCACGTCCTCCTCAGACTCTAGAAGCACTTCGAGAGGAGTTGGTGGTTGCCTGGAATGAGATACCACAGGAGGACATTGACCACCTGATCAGAAGCATGCCTAGGCGCGTTGGAGAATGCGTAGCACATCAGGGTGCATCCACACATTATTAAAGGTCAAAGGGCTTTAAAGCAGTGCAATCATTTTGAAATTTTTATCATTTACTTATTATGCTTCATTAAGTACTTATACAAAATTTTATTAAAATAAAACCATTTAAACTGGGTGTTCGGATTTATATGTCACTTAGTATATTTTCAACGTCTTCAACGGTTTAAGGTTGATTCTGACTATACATTCCGTTTCCATTCCATATCAGTTTCGTAAACGTTCAGTACAATTTGATACACAGCATACTTTACGGATAATGTGCATACACAAGCAATAGCCTGCTTTAAGCGAAGGCGAATATTTAATTTCAATAATTTACGCAACGGTTACGGAATCGGAATGGGATGTATAGTGAGAATCAACCTTTATTCGTCTTGCATATCTTGAGTTCTGCTACAACTTGGCTATCACTTTGATTCTTTCTTAGATGTCTTCTTAATATATTACAGTATCATTTTCTTCATTCGGAGTTAACTGACATGCTCTAGTAGTATTTTGTTTTCATTCTGAAGTTACGCTGTGTCGTTATTTTTCCAAAAATAAGTTCTCATTTTATCTCTCATGTGTTATTTCATCTATATTTTTCTTTATACTTCATCATTTTTTCTTTCAGGTACTGTTTGGCTTTGGGAAACATGGACGTAGAACTATTCTCTTTCTATTGAAAGCCAAACTATCCAGTTTCCAAAATAATCATCTAGATTAAATTTTATAGTTAGGAACTGCATGGTGAGACTTTAGTGCCATCATAATGTTCCTAAACACAAACTGACAAGATATATTTGAAGTTGGTCAAATGCATCTTTAGTGAATTTGAAAATATCGATTTTGAAAAATGTTACCGGTTTCCAAGACTATTTGGCCAATTTCATGTGAATGTAAGAGCATCCTTGTATTTTTTGCATGCGTAAATTTTATTTAATTGCAAAAACACCGAAAATGTTCAATGAAATGAGTCAGTTTTTGTTACAGTGAACTAATTCGAATAAATAAAGTCTAATATTCGCTCCTGCACTATGTGTAGGGAAGTATTTTTCGTCTAGCCAGCTTTGACACAAGGTGGTCTCATTCGGCCTTGAGGCGGCTTAAGCAAAAAGTGGTGCACTGGCTCTATACGACGATAGTACGTCCCTCTTTCTTGTAAGGCTCCCTGGCTTGGTGGCCTTGCATTGGAACCGAGACAACTAAAGCCAAACTCAACAAAATTCAGCGTTTGGCTTATGCCAGTATTACAAGCCCCATCCAGGATCTCCCACCTTGGATCTAGTGATCCGCACATCTACTGTGGAGTCATGGCAGCTGGACCTTCATGAATCCTGTCAGAGTTCACATGGCCACATTCTGGCCCCGCCTAAGAGATCCGCCGGGTGGTACCTCCGCGTTCGACAGTCAGAGACCGTCTACTACCTACGTACAATCGCAACATCCATAGCTAAGACAAAAATTTCTCTTGGGACGGGATTCGAACCCGCGCAGCGCACTGATCAGGAGACCGGAGAGTCTCCCACTGCGGCCATCGCTGCTGCCTGATACTGCTGGATAGCTTAGCAGCAAGGCCTGTGGTATCGTTAGTGTGGGTACCGGAGCACGCTGAGATAATGGGTAATGATATGGCAGACGCTCTCGCGAAAGCAGGATCAGCGGGCAAGCTTGTTGTTCCTGAGCCAGCGCTAGGGTTGCCCACACCCAGTGTCAGGAGGATAACGGAGAAGTAGATATCTAGACAACACTGTCTGAAATGGAGAAGTGCCTCTAGACATCTCCGTCAGGCCCGGGAACTCATCTTAGTACTAAGTACTGAGGATGGACGCTTTTGCTTATCTTTGGGTAGAGCCAAGCGAAGGTTGTTGGTGGGACTGTTTTCTGGTCACCTGCATGTGTTAGGGGTGGCTGAAGATCCCATGTGTGAGCGCTGTGGGGTTGAGGAAAAGTCCTCGGCGCTATACTCAACTTCGTTAGAAGGGCGGAGCTTGAGGCTTATGAAATGTAGTGGTGGTGGTTATGTGGCCTATGCGCCGGCTCCCCTTGGTGGCCGGGATTCCTCCAATTCCATTTATTCGAGGCCTTTCATATTAACTCACTTTAAGGCTTCCTTATTTCACTACCTTCCTCAAAGGATGCTGAGGTCTGCTTACTTTGGTTCTTAAGCCTTCGTCAATATTTGAAAAGTATTTTGCGACTTCCATATGTCAAGGCAAATAAGGCGTCTTCATAATAGTTCGTTTAGGAATTCCCACCTAAGCGTAGGTTAAACATTTTGTATTTTCTAGTGCATTTCTATATTTGATCGATTTCTTTCCGTTCATTGAACATCTTCAATATTTGTGCATAAGTCCTGGTTCTCAGACCAGTATACTGTCACCAGCAAAGGGCGACTAATTATATATATAACTGACTGATTTGTTTTTCTAATATCTGCAAAATACAGCGGAATAGATCATAGATCTAATCTTAATCTAACAACTGAAGAGTAATATTCAGGAAGCTATTCAAAATATTCCTTCCAAAATCTGGTACGAAGAGGCATTTAACATATATATTTTTCCATACATAACTCCTAACTTTCCCGAAAATATTATCATAAAAACAGTAGATCTATTTTATTTAATCAAAAATATATTATAGAAATAAGCCAGTCAGATATATATGGTGCCCCAACTGTGCAAGGATGGATTATTGCTCCTAGACAAAAAGTTTTAACAAAAAACTATTTATATAGATAAAATACCCAATAGCTCAATAACCAATAATCAAAGCCATAAGTATATTTTATCAATATTTTTATGAAAGATCCTATAGAAATATGTAATAGAAATTAGGGCAGCTATACTCAGTGACATTAAAAGTGTTACACCCAGAAAAAATCATTTCTTCAACTTGATTTCTTGACAAGGAGGTAGTCTTACATCAAGGATGAAACGATAACATTCTCATGAAATTTTATTGACAAGTAATAAGAAAAAAAATTACAAATGTGTTGGGCGACTCCTCAGCTGAATGCACTTCTCTCATTCCAAGCAACTCGAACTTCGTGGATTATCTGTGGCAGTCTGCGGCGGATGGTGCAAAGTGGATACTCTCCTCCCCATCATATCCCACACATGTTCGATGGGATTTAAATCCGGTGAACGGGGTGGTCATGACGAGACATTAACGCCTGCTTTTTGGATAATGTCCGTAGTACGACGAGCAATATCGGGACGTGCGTTATCTTGCTGAAAAAGGACTGTCAAGATATGGCAGTAAAGTGATTTGTAGGACATCATCAACATAACGCACAGCACTTAAACAAAGAGAAGGGGTGAACGGCTACCATAGGGAATTGCCCCCCAAATTATTACTCCAACAGTCATGTGTACATGCCTCTCAATAGCAAATCCAAAACCACGTCGTTTTCCACGGCGGCGTCTTACCCTCCTACGACCATCGTGCGTATCTATGCAGAATCGCGATTTGTCGCTGAAGACGACATTGTGCTATTCTGCCTCCCAATGTTAACGTTCTCTGCTCCAGTACAAATGTTGATGACAGTAGTCCACAGTCAGAGGAAACACCAACCCTGGACGGAATGAAATAAGTCAAAGGCTCGAATGCGGCGATAGAGTGTACGCATAGTAACAGGTCTACCTTCTTCTCCAAACCATTGGTCAGCGTAATAGCAAAACGGTCTCATAGACCTATTTGACTGAAACGCCTATCCTGACGCTCTGTGGTGCGCCTCGGTGGACCAGTTGGCCTTCTTCGTGTTCCTCAACCTTTTTCTATCCACATACGACACACACGCATTACCGTCATTGCGGTCAATTTGGCGATAGGACAAACCAGCATCAAAGTCAAAGTCGCTAACATGGCGATGATTTGGACGTCTTCGAACTCGAGGCATTTTTTTATGCTTAACACTAGTAAATGAAAGGGCAATAACTAAAAATATCTGCACTACTCAGCTCTCAGAAACTGCTTCACTAGAACATAGAATCATCGGCTAGCGGTGTGTCGGTGTCGACATCGCCACAGCACACCAGTTAGGGTTAGTTACCTATTGCGCATGCCACAGTCGGCACTGGCCTTCACGCCCAGTAGCGTAGGAAGTAAAAGCAACTTTGATATGTGGGTCAAAATAGTGACACTCTGTATAATAGTGGATAATTTAGTTATCTGCTGGTATAGGTAATATAATAATCCATTAATAGCTCACGTTGAAACGTGTTTGTTTAGAAGCAATAGTCCGTCTTCGCACGTGTGGGATACCCTTTATATATCCGCCACCCTGTACTTGGGATGCTAATAGAAGGGTCACTTGGCATTTAAACTAGTTTCTTCCTTCACATTTGCAAAAACATTAAACCAAACCTACTGTACATGGGTTTCCAATAGAAGGGACACTTAGCGGTCAAACCAGTTCCTTCCTTCACCGAGTGTAATTTTTTGGAGCAAAAAAGTGTGAAAACCCTTCGGCTAGAGCAACTGCTTCGCCGAAACTATCTGTCACTAGAAGAACATCCGGTTTTTGGTTTGCAGGCAGCGCTTTCAAAATCCAAATCCAATAAAAGCTTATCAGCCAGTGACCCAAGTCTTCGTACTTTAACAGTAAGCTGATCTGTAAAGTTGGCTTAAGACTGTTTTCATTTTCCAGTTCCCGCAAGGTTAGACGAAAGAGATGCTATTTTGAATTCGAAGAAGAGGCAAGACGTCGATCACGTGTTTCTGAGGTTTGGGAGAGAACGCAAATACTGAAAAATTATAAATAAAAAATGTCTCGAAGCTTCACAAAATTTGTTATAGTGAATCTCTAAGCTTACTGTAATATCTGAATATTTGTATCATTGTCATTTAATAAAACTAGGTGTTTTTGACCAGTGTTGTGAATTAATTGTTTACATAAAAATTGAAACCCCACTTACTCACCCACTAATAAATAATCAATCACGAAATATATTTGGTTAATGGCAAGGACATGCCACATAAGAACGTATTTTGCTATAGTCCTGGATTATGGGCAGCTAAGGGTAGATACACATACAGGGTGTTCCAGAAGTCGACGTCAAGCCGGAAACGGGGAATAGACCAAATCGTGTACTTTTCAGATTATAGGCTTTAAGAGAATCGGGAAAATCTACACCCTGTGATGATCTCTTAGTTCCCATTACTACAAATTTCAATTTCTTCTTAGACCGAGTAACGGACAGTAACGCCACTTTTATTAATTCGTGAATGTACATATGTATTAAATTCACAATAAATCTTCAAACTGCCTTACTTCAGGAGCAATGCAAGATTGACATCTTAAAAACGATCGGGTTATCAGTCGCGCGAATCTTCCATTAATTATTAACAAATTCAACTGCTTCCGTTATTTTGTCCCTTAGCTCAGCTAAATTTTCGATTGGATTTGAGTAAAATTTTGGTTTCGCCGCTCCCCAGTAAAAAAAATCGAGTGGATTTAGTCAGGTGAACTGGCTGGCTAAGAAATTGTACCAGACTGCCCTACCCATCTGCTCCGGTATTCCGCATCAAGATTGTCTCCAAATGAACGAGCATAGTGCCCTGGGAAGCCGTTTTGCTGGTACCACATGTCTCTGTAAATGTTTAGCGGCACGTCTTCCAATAAATTTGGTATACTCGTATAGTCTAAATAAATGTCGCCATTTAAGAACTGTTTCAGCTCAAAGGGTACAATGATTCTCCCATTAAGAATCCCGGTCCACATGTTTACTTTAAAACGATACCTTGATCTATCCTGCCTCATCAATTAACCGTTTTGGATTTTCTGGCAAAAAACAAATTCCGTTATTTTCGATTTTTCGGTGACATTTTCAAAACCAATTGACCGACCGTAAATCTGAAGCCGGCTATCGAAAGCAGTGAGTTTCCTCTATTTTAAACTTTGCCCATTTAACCTTTGCTGTAGGGATAACAGGAGCTGAGTTCCCTGTATAGAGAAGCAAATCTGGGACACACTGTAGAGTCAATCTACTTGACACTATTTTTTATAGCCTACCTCAACTGGAGGTACTGTCAATTGAGCATTTTTTAATATAATTTGTTGTGGACCATGAAATGTTGAATGTATTATACTGATCATGATTTGTAAAATCACATCAGTATTTTATGTAACCAAGAAATAGAGGTACATTTTAGAAGTTGCCTGTTTTATGCATCTTCATTGTGTGGCCCGCAAATAGAGTGTACAATGACGGAGACAAAAAAACGGCTGGTGTAGTCAAGCTTGGATTTTACCACAGATTTTACGGCATTATCTTTTGCATACAAGGAAATTCGCTCTAAGATTCAAAACCGAGGATCACTGAGGTACTTCTCGCACATGCGGACACAACACCACCCACTTTCAATTATCCTCTAATAGATGGCAGGACATCAAAAGACGATGGGAGTGTATGAAATTGGAAGTGCTCCATCTGTGATGCGCTTTCAACACATATGCAAGTTAATCTTGTCTCTAGAAGATGGCGCCACTGTAGACAATAGGAAAAAGGGAGGGGCCGACTCTACGCATATGCCTGGATGAAAATAAGAAGGCTATGATTTCAGTACTACGTGACCAGCTATCTGCTTGTTGATTGGCTATTCTGATTATGTCTTGGTAAAGGCGATTGAAAGTTGACCAATTAATGCATTTAATTAATTTGACATATTCACGAATTTGACGTTTAGCCAAGGTCGAAATGGGAAACGTGTAGTTTATAACAACGGTCTTTCTATTCTTATTGTTGTCTGTGGTTTCGCCCCTTTGTAAAATAAGAATTTTCATTGGTTTTATGTTTTGATGATAATGTACATATTTAATTCAAAAATTACCTAATCCCTATTTGAGTTGAGCATTAGATAATTGGTTTTTGATATACATTTCCATAATAGTGTATTTGAGCTTTGCAATTGAATGATATTTAGGTACTTCTAGTGACTACTGGCTTATTTATCAACAATAGTAGTTATTGAATTGAACTATTGTGCCTTTTGGTGTAACAGGTTTATTATTGAATATAAACTGGCATGATTACATAGTTATGATGACGCTAAACTTTAATGACTATTTTTGGGTGAGTAAATTTCATTAAAATAATAAAACCGTATATAGAAACTATTTTTTATTAGGGGGAGAAGAACAATGGATTTGATGTTCTTTACCATAATATGAAATATGGACTTGCGGCCAGCAAAGAATTTGCTGACTTCCTAAGAGAAAGGTGAGTAGAAAGATTGATGGTAATTATTTCACACCATGTACAGGTAATGGAAAGGTCAGTAGTCTACATGAATCATTAAGATTAATTAAAAAATCGACTTGAAAATATTTAAAGAATAAGGCAGACATAAGTACAATAAATTAGATTAAAATAGTTACAATTAAGGGGCATTAAAATTATGAGTTATTATGAATTGAGGAATTCAGGTATTGAATAATAAGCATTCCTGGTAAACAGAACTACCAGTTTTTTGAACATCTCTAAATGAAGATGAAAATCTGCATTAATACTGCATTTTGTTAAGTTTTGTTTCACATACATAAGCAATTCTACTAAAAAAATATGGGCAGTAACATCAATTGATTTTTCTAGAAAACTGGCATGCATGAAGTTTGTATTGACAAATCAAAAATATTTATGAAGCCCTTTTTTGCAATCTGAAAACTGTCTGTATTTCCCAATTAAAAGCATTGTCTACTTGTAACCCTTAAAATGTTATTTCATAGATATGTGTTATCATCCACATACATAGTTAATCTCCTCAGAAATTTCATGAATTTTAGGTGGTCATAAACAAAAATTAGTAGTAGCATGTGCTGAGTTTTAGGAAATGAATCAGCATAATGCAAAAAGCCTCAAAAGCTTTCTGGTTAGTTTGTATTTTGGCAAATGTACAGGGTGGCCCAATATTCTGTGGACATGGAAATATCATATATTTTTAGACTAAATTGGACGATTTACCTCTATGCAAAAGTGCTGTGTTTGCCTCTTAGAGGGCATCAACATTTTCTTTTTAAACCACATTTTTTATGAAAAACTCTAAAGGGTTTGAAAAGGGTATAGTATCCCCACCCCTTCATAAATTATTGCAGAATATTTTGGAAACTTTTCTAATTATTTTTTTTATTTAGCTGATATCTGCTTCATCTTTTATCTCCTTTAAAAACATTTTATTTAATATTAATACAGGCAATAGTGCGAATCTTTCATACAAAAAAATTTAATACTTGATGGAATAAGAAATTTTTTTAGAAACCGACTCTAAAACTTACTTTTTTCTCAAAAACTATGTGAGATGGCCTGTTTTTATAAGAGACAAAAAATGAAGTGAATAAAAGGATTTTTTAAATAGAAAAAATCAGTGTCGTCGGGTGAGTTTCAAAAAAATTGTGCTATAATTTACGTAGGGGTGGGGGTAGTTTTCACCATTCTCGGACCCTTTCGGCTTTTTTGTTAAAGTCAAATATTAGGATGTCTAGTAACACATACATGTTCCAAATTTCATTCAAATCGGATTTTGAGTCTAAAAATACGTGGTACTTCTATGTCCGCGGAATATTGGGACACTGCTTATAACGATTTTTTGAAATTATTGTCTGTGTGATATTGAATGCCTGATAATACACTGTCCACATAGGTCAAACATAGAAGAAAATAACTCCAAGTTGCTAAGCAAACTAGCAAAACAAGCAAGTAGTTGCTGCGTACATGGCACTTTTGCACCACTATGGCATATTCTGAAAACATCAGTAGAAAAACTGTCCAGTCTGCACATGCAGATGGTTCAGAAAATGATGGAACTGGTTAAGGAAGTTGGCAAATATGCAGATGAACTTCACAAGCGACATAAATTGGTAAGCTTTCTAGGCTCGAGTCTGGATTTATTGAATTTTTAACAGTCTGAGGGAAATTTAGAAAACTGCTGGAACATACCTTGTGGGGCCTCAAGAAACGATTGAGGTATGGATGATCTCGAAATTTGCAGTTTTTCTAATTTATTTGACTTGATGAATGGTATATATGGTGTATGGAGATCCGACAAACAGTGAATAGATGTACGACAATCTATGCACTTTTTCTAGGATGAGTGTGGTAGGTTTAAATGTTCAGCTCTACCCTAAATGAATAGAAAGAAAATTTTTAACTATGCTCACATACACTGAGAACCAAATTTGTCTGACAGCTTGAGTTCAAGGTGTATGAGAGAGAAGTGTATATAAACAGATATGTTAGGTAGAATCCGGCTGCATAGCGAAGATCATCACCGCGTTGCCTAGCAACGCTGACGTGGCAAGCTGTCGAATTGCATATATGTTACACCAGTTCCTTGAATTAAGGTGCATGTATATGCGTTAGTTTATTCTCTACGCGCAAATAATGGTTTTATTATTATATATATTATTTAACGTACACATTCTTTAATTGTAAATTGTATCGAGTCTGGTTAGGATCGATTCCGGTTCAGACATACCTGCACTCCATTTTAAGTCGAAATGAAAGGTCAAAATTGTCACAAATTCTGCAACATTTCCTCCTTTCTTTCGCTTGGCAACACTTTATCTACTACATTCCAGGGCAAGGATTCAACCCCCTTGATCATAGATGAGCGATTTTGGTCAGTACCCATCTATCGCTCATTGGAGAGTGTCGTCCTGCTTCGAAATGGTCTTCACCTGCCCAGGCAGTGATAATTTGTATTACATAGTAGTATTTGTTACATTTTGCGACAGCGCACAATGTGTTGATATAATCACAACATTTATACATGAGTAAGTTGTGCCCTTTTCCGTTGCGATAAGTCTATGTCGTGGGTAATTGAGCTACCTTTAGGTCTTCCATAGGCGCTAAATTGTTCTCTGTTTCTAAACAAGAACAGGAGACACTCAAAAATATGATTACCTGGCACAGTGAGAATATTCAGCTCTGTTAACCTTTATCTGCAAGTTTGTCTATTTCACAGAGATAGCATAGTGCGCACTGATCTTTGTTGTGCTCTGAAAGCCCTGACAGAGTCACTGCTGCCTCCCCAAAATATTATTCTATATCTGAGGGTGGAACAAATGTTTGTGTAGTACACAATCTTAAGATGTTCAATGCTTAAATACCTGTCCATAAATCTAAGGGAATAACATGCTGAAGTTGCCGTTTTACGGACATTCATGATATGATCCCCAGAACCAATACTTAATTTTGGAAGGATTCAACTCTTTGCAGAAACGTGTCTTCAATTTAAACTGATGCCGTAGGTTCATGGACCGCTTTTTTATGAAAGAACGTATAGTAGTAACAACTTGTGTATACAAAAATAAGGTATGCCAACACTATAAATGGATTAGCTATTTGCTGTAACCTCGGCTGAATTAATTTCTTTGGAAATGCTTCAGGAAGTTTTGGAAGAAGCGTCTGAGCTCAGAATTTTTTGATTTGCACAAGTTGTGTGTCTTAGCGTTCAGACCAAGTAATTACTCGGCCGAGTAATTCAATACTCGGCAAGATCAGGTACTGGTTAAAATTGGCCGAGTACCGGATACAAACCGAGTACTCGGTGTATCCCTAAACGTGACGATATTTCAGCTTGCTAATTTGACTCATTCCAAAAATAGGTAGTAGTGGGACCTATTTGCTCACGAATTAAGCCAAATATGAACAACATGTTTATTATCAGCCATAAAGTAATTAATTTTATAATTAGGTTCATTATAAGCTGTCCACATAGATATATCGTTATGACATACGAAAAGATATTACATTATAAAGTAATAAAGCTGTAAAGCATATATCTCTCTTTAACAAATTTTAGCATACAGAGGGTATTAATTATGTACCATAAATTTAACAGACGTTTCTTTGAGTAATTTTAAGACAAAAACTTCATATAAACATAGGTGCGCAAAATTCTTCGTTCTCAAGATACAAGATGTTAAAACTAAAAAAAAAATGTTTTTCGTAAATATCAATATCCTTTACCTATTTTTTTTCTGTAATTTGGCGATGGTATTGATAAAATTAAGAAGCTTATTTAGTCCTAACTTGATTAAGTTTATTCAGTGGTGTCTCGAGCGGGATCTGAACCAATATTTGTGACCAAAAAATGTACGCCACTGACTTTTGTGTGATTTTTATTGTTCTTCGGATTAAGCAAATAAAAATACAACTTTTTTGTCTCTTGATTGCTGTTGAAACTCTGCAGAACACTAAAACGAAGGTTATGAAGGTTCTAAAATTTTCATATTTTGCTCGTAACTTCTCCTTCTATTTTCAAAACCTACAACGCTTTTTTATATTCGGAATAATACCAAGCTTGTGTCCAAAAGACCTTAGGAACCTTTGTGAGGAGTGGCCTTCTGTTTTTTTACAATATTTAGTGCATTGTAGGAGAACATTGAGAACAAAAGTGTACATGGCGATATGTAATAACTGTTTGATATTTATTCACGTTCGTACCAACGTTGTAAGTCTGATGCATCTACAGGGTGCTATGGGCTCCACACTAATACTGGTGGGATGTAATGTTTCTGTATTTCTTTATTATGGATCCTCCAACTTTATCTGAATCAAATGGTCCTCAAAATGCCATTTTTCATGCACGGTTTCAGAAACACACCCCAGCCAAAATTTGCAATACTCGAGGCGATGTATCTTAGCATAACAACTAATAATAAGAACTGAATCGGTCATTTCAAAAACAACATAAGTTAAAAAAAATCAAAATAATTTCCTACTGAAACACTGCCTTAAGGTAGATGCGTATTTTAGTCATAAGAAGTTATTTGCTAAAAATACTTGTTTCGTTAGGTGAAAGAGGAGGAATCGGGCACCCTAGAGGCAGTTCAAGCGATGCAAGCAGTAACATTAAATGTCCAAAAATCGAAAGATGCTTATACCCAACGTACCTTAGAATTAGAAAAATTAAAGAAAGAAAACGCTTCCGCAAAAGAAGTAGAAAAAGCTGAACAGAAACTAAAAAAAGCTCAAGAGGAATACAAGAATTTCATAGAAAAATACAGTGCTGTAAAGGAGGATTTTGAATCTAAAATGTCAGTCACTTGCAAAAATTTTCAAGAATTGGAAGTAAGACATTTACTTCATATGAAAGATTTCCTGAAAAGTTATGCTGACATTGTTGACTGGACACATGATGAAATGGGAAAGGTGCATAAGGAATTCCAACAACAATGTATTGATCTAACTGTCGATCAGTTGCTGGAGATTTTTGTTCGTAGCAAATCTACAGGACTTGAAAGACCAGGTAGTTAATTTGTTTTTGAAAATTTGAATCTTAGTAAAATGTATACAGGTTGTCCAAAAAGTATGTATACATCAAAATATATCTAAATATATATATTTTATATAGAAAATCGTGTAGGAAAAAGTTAAGAGTGTAATGTTTGAAAAGGTTCATCTAATTGTGACCTTGACTACGAGCTTCTAGGTAATTTAAAGGTCAAGGCAGTTTTCTTAACTGGAAGCTCCTATTTTTGACATGGGAAATGTAAAGAGCGGGAAATTTTACATTTAAGTAAGTCCCTGTCCATGACCTTCACTATGCCCTACAAGGAAATCCAAAAGGTGTGGAGAGAACAAAATATCTCGAAAAATATGCCACCAAGAGAAAAATGTTGTAGACCAAAGTTGCAAGATTTAAAATGGATTATCCAATGGTGACCTTGACCATGACCTTGAAGATTTTACAATGATCGAGGCTTTAGACGGACATGAAATTAAGCAAGAATGTGAGTATCTCGTTTGAAAATATTCCTGAGCTTCAAATGATCTCGGAGGTCATGGTCAAGTTCATTGGCAAAGATATACTTGAACGGAAAATTAAAATTTACCATTCCAAGAATTAAAAATATTCCTCGTTAAAATTGATTTGATCGTTAAATAACCTTGATTATGGTAATCAAGGTCATGGACATAGGTACTTGAAGATCAAGCTTTCTGCTCTTTATATTTCCGGATTTCCTTTTAAGGACACTGTGTTTACCTTCAAATGACTTTTAACGTAATAATCAACTTCACGTCCTTTTCAAACTTCGTTCTGCTATATTTTCCTTGCTGAAAGTATTTTTCGAGATATTTTGTCCTTTCCCTACTTTTTGGGCACCCTCAAACACCCATGAAGGTCATGGTCAAGGCAACGGGCACAGATATACTTGAACGTAAAAGCTCCCGCTCTTTGCACTTCCAGTATCAAAAATATTGGTTTCCGTTTAAGAAAACTGTCTTGACCAGCAAATGACCTTGAAGATCATAGTTAAATGAGATTTTGCTGAATTCAAATATGGCCGTATCGAGTGGCAGTTTCCATTTAGATTGCAGATATGTATGGGTTTTTACAATTCCCTTACTGGAAGCCTCAAATATTATATTTTAACTTATTGCAGGTCTGTTGGAGGTGGAAGAGCCGGTGACTTCTCCCACACTCGAGTCGGAGTCAAAACCAACAAAACGTGAAGGTAACGGTCATACAGACCAGTCTGTGCCAACACATGCCAAACCATCGCGCAGAACCACCTCTCTCCTAAATCTCTTCATGTCTAACTCCCAGGGTACGTTCACCTGGTGCCTCTACCATTCTGGGCTTTGTTTAAGGAATATTCTGTTCAATGTTTCAGAGGAATGACAAGAAATGTACGTTCTATCAGCCAATTATTTTCTTGAATGTCACCTTCTCCAATTACGTTTTGAACAAGTCAACTTAGCAAGCCAAAATTTGGGGTCATGTAATTGAATCATACCCACTTTGCTTCCTGTTCGCCTGTGTCCAAGACAAGACCGCACTGATGAGTTGCTAAAGCGCACGAAACGTCGCTGTCTGCGGCTGGTCATGGGTACAAAGACGGAAAGCAAGCACGTCCATTTCAGCCTGTGTCTATGTACGCAGATACAGTGATTTTCGGAAACGTGTCCCTCCCCCCCTATTTATTTTTAGAACGTATTTTAACGTAAAAGTGACAGCTGAAAACTCCAAAATAGCAGCGGGCACTATTTTGGAACAATGTTTTAACTGGACTGGGGGTTGTGCCATTTTGAAGATCCTAATGAGTACCTTAAAAACCTAGAATCACTATCTTTCAAAATGGCGGACTGGCAGACTGTTAAGGTTGATCATTTCTGCACATTGAACAGCTCATAACTCTTGCAACTAATCATCAGAACGTTATCATATGTTATATCATTGTTCTCCTTTTGTAAGGTTCTATCTAAGGGCCGTATCGTCGGTCGTTCCTACATTAATTGTAGGATGTTTTTATGGCCTCCTTGATTCTCACAGTTTTCTCTCTCCTTCAGAAAGGCAGGAGTATTTCTAGATTCCTACTGGCCAGCTTTAGCGCTCTCATATTGTGAGGTTGTTTTCTTTTTGAATTTTGCGAAATTTCAGGCTAATATAACATGTTATAAATCAAAAACATGAACAGTTTGATGCAGATAGATATTTGTAACATAATCTCAAAATAGAGCGCTGACAAGGAACAGTAGAAAACTATGAAAAACAAGGAGGTATAAAGGCGTCCTACAATTCTAGAAACGACTAACGATACGACGCTAAGGAGAAGATATGATATGAAATATCATAATAATTGGTTGTTGATTTATAAGTGACTCAGTGTACAAAAGTTTATAAGCATGCCAGCTCACCATTTTTATGGATGGTGATTTTATATTCTAGGATTATAAAGTTCTCGTAAAGAGATTCAAACAATCAAACATGACCCCCATTCTGTTTGAGAAAATATTCCGAAATGGCGACAAGCCGCCATCTTGAGATGTATCAATTCCATTACCTCCAATTTCAGCTTGCTAACTTGACCTGTTAAAAAATAAGTAGGGGGGCCGTTTTTAAGAGAAGTATATGCATAGACCATTGCTAGTTTGCTTTGTAAATACCTAGTCTTGACCGATCGACCGTGATGGTGGTGCGACATCTACTTGTGCATAGCGCAGAACGCCGAGCTATTATGAGCCGTAGGGGTCTTCTCTCATCTTCATCAATGGTATGAGGATGAAAATCAGATCGTACCTACTTGCTCAGAATCGACACATGAATACTATATTCCACCGTAAAAGTGTCGCTTGACGATTTCAACATGGCAGCTGGGTGCCATCTTGAAACATTCATTAAATGAGTGTCACGTGATATATTATTTTGAATCTCCTAATCGGTACTTTATAACCCTAGAATATAAATTTACTATCTTTCGAAATGGCGGACTAGCGGGCTGTCAACCTTGGGTAATTGAATCGCTTATAATTCAATAACTGATTATTAAAATGCTATAGTATATCAATCTTCCATTGCAATGGTTCATCCAAATATGCAATGAAATACGAGAGACATTTTATTTTGAAAAATGACAATCTGTTTAAATGTGATGTTACATATTTTATCATATATTCGGATTGATCCTTTCAAAGGAAAGGATATTAATATACTATAAAAAACCTTTGCTTCCGACACAGCGTATGCGACTCCGTAAATATTATGATGAATTTCTGACAAATTATGATTCCAGAGATTGTGTGGAATGTAGTACCCACCTCCAATAGCTACGTGTGGTGTGTGTCATTGGGTAGTTTTTTGCGCTAAATAGAAGTTATTATGGAGCCTAGTTTCAAATCTTAGTCCTTTCAGAATTATACAGTGCTTTATATGCATGTTACAGCCAAAATCCGTTCTTAATTATAACGCGTTTTGCACAGTTGAAACTAGTTTTGACTGAGTGTTTTTGTCAAAACTAGAACTGCTGCTTAAAAATGAATTTTAGTTCAAACCAGTTCTAACTAGACAAAACGCGTTCCGTCAGACTTCGTTTCAGGTATCCTGCCGGGCTACTACAATAAATTTAAGCCTGTTTTGCATTGAGTTTTAGAATAGGCCAAACCCAAACCAAAAGTCAAATCAATTCCCAAAACTTAACGCAAATCCTAAAGCGAAAACCAAACCGTTTGGGTTGTTGATTAGGATTGTGGTTCGAG
This sequence comes from Acanthoscelides obtectus, assembly GCA_963669975.1. Classification (NCBI taxonomy): domain Eukaryota; kingdom Metazoa; phylum Arthropoda; class Insecta; order Coleoptera; family Chrysomelidae; genus Acanthoscelides; species Acanthoscelides obtectus. Next base: position 35,780,448 of record CAVLJG010000002.1, on the reverse strand, counting down.
TTTTAAATTCAAATACATTATCAGATTAATAAAACGTCTGTGTTCCAAACCCGTGAAATTATAGGACCAGAATTAATTGCTTAACATAGGCACATAGTCAAACCTAGTTTTAAGTGTCAAATCGTGTTATAACTGAAAACTGTTTTTAACTATACTAAGTGACATATAAATCCGAACACCCAGTTTAAATGGTATTATTTTAATAAAATTTTGTATAAGTACTTAATGAAGCATAATAAGTAAATGATAAAAATTTCAAAATGATTGCACTGCTTTAAAGCCCTTTGACCTTTAATAATGTGTGGATGCACCCTGATGTGCTACGCATTCTCCAACGCGCCTAGGCATGCTTCTGATCAGGTGGTCAATGTCCTCCTGTGGTATCTCATTCCAGGCAAACACCAACTCCTCTCGAAGTGCTTCTAGAGTCTGAGGAGGACGTTGCAAATTGAGCAATCTCCTACCCATCATATCCCACACGTGCTCAATGTGACATCATTATGTTGAAAGAAGTCTATTGTGACTCTTGCAACATGTGGTCGGGCATTATCTTGTTGGAAAGTTGGATCTGCCAGGGTGTCAAGATAGGGTAAAAGATGGGGCTCTAGAACTTCGTGGATATAACGCTGCGCGTTCATGTTACCTCTGGTGAAGATTAAAGGTGACCTGGAACCACAAGCTATAGCACCCCAAACCATAACTCCAACAAAAAACTGTGGATTCCTCCTTTCACCACGTCGCCTTCTAACCCTGGCACGACCATCGTGCATGCCTAAACAAGATCGAGACTCGTCACTAAAGACAATACTGTTCCATTCCTGATCCCAGAGTGACCGTTGTCTGCACCACTCAAGGCGATTACGTCGGTGTTCTCGAGTTAAAGGGAGGACCCAGTGTGGCCGGTATGAAAACAAGCCAAAACTTCTCATTCGTCGGTAAACACTTCGCATGCCAATAGGTCTTCCGGGTTCTGCAAACCATTCATTTGCAATGGACCTGGTAGTGGAGAAACGGTCCCTTAAGGCCAATAATCTTAGGCGGTGATCTTCACGCTCTGTTGTTCTACGGCGGCGTCCAGTGCCCCTTGCTCTTTGCGTACGGCCTTCTCGAAGCCATGCCTGACAACACCTAACCGCAGTGTCTACACTTCTTTGCACTCTAACTGCAATTTCCCGAAAAGAAAGGCCAGCTTCCCGAAGTCCCACTATACGGCCCCTATCAAACTCGCTAAGTTGACGAAATCGTACAGGTCTCCGTACTCTAGGCATCGTAACCGATCGTAAAGGATGTCAAGAACCAAAATCCGCCAACGTTGATTCTTTACTGCGGCTGAAATATTCATTTTTAGAGCGTTAGTGAATTAAAAAAAAAAGCAGTATAAAAACCGGAATGTCCAACTGATAAGGCTGAAAATTTTTTCACTTGTTATTTACAGTAATACATTCACCAACTTTTATTAAAATAAAACCATTTAAACTGGGTGTTCGGATTTATATGTCACTTAGTATATATACAGAGTGTTCATGTGAAAACTTCCTACCACGGATTTATCAAAAACACTGATTAAAAGCAAAAGCGCCGAGACGCTTATGTATCTTAATTTGTTCAGATAGAAAACAAAAACACCAAAACAACCAAATAACAACCCGAATTTTCCGCATTCTTTTCATCAACACAGATATCCTGGGCAAACTGTATGTATTGTTATACCTGTTTAGTTATTTGTTGCTAAGGGAAAGAAAGAATTTAATTTGCTGTCAGTTACCTTTGTGACAATCTTGGGATAGTGAAAATTAATTGATCGATTCAGATTTTACTTCAAAAATGGTTCACACACTAGCCGGAAGAGTGGAAATGATTCTAATGACTGCAGCGATTCATGATAATACCATCCATGTAAAGAATATCTGCTTCAGTGATGAATGCACATTTTATCTAAACGGATTTGTTGATAAGCACAACTGCAGGTATTGGAGCAATGAAAATCCTTATGCTTTTGTAGAAGGGCATACCCAGTACCCCCAAAAAATTAATGTATGGGCATTTTAGGAAACAAAGTGATTGGGCCATTGTTTATTAATGGAAATTTGAATGGAGACATTTATTTGCAGAAGTTGGAAAATATCATCACTGAAACCATTGCAAACCAAATCAAAGAGGATGGAAATCCTATACTTGATGAGGCTGAAATTTATGTCCAGCCAGACGGCGCTCCTCCTCACTATGGCTTTCCGGATCGGCAAAGGCTAGACGACGAGTTTCCAGATAAATGGATAGGACGAAGAGGGCCTATAGAATGGCCTGCTAGATTTCATGATTTGACGCCATTAGACTTTTTTCTATGGGGCCATTTGAAATCTATTGTGTTTACTCCCCAACCTGAAAGTTTGGATGAACTTCGTCAACGGAAAATGTCAGGAATTTGAACGTTGCAATAACGGGCAACCTGTTGAACATTTATTGAAATAAAAAGTGATTTTTTCGTGTGCTTTTGTTTTCTATCTGAACAAATTAAGATAAATAAAGAATTTTCCAATTTTCTTGAAAACGCATCGACCGATTTTGAAAAATCAAACGACACAATAAAGGACTTTTTTTTAAAGACCTTTCAAACAAGCTATTACTCGATACCCCTTGTCATTTAAAATGTTCAAGTGAATGACCCGGGGGACCGATAGTGAAAGAGGGTGGAGCAGTTTTTGGTTAAAAAGTTGTCCCTCTTGACAACATTTTTGACGTGTCTCGGCGTTTTTTCTTTCAACAACCTCATAAAAAATGTCACACAAAAATCTATACTACTTGAGATTTTTGGTGACCCGATCAGACAAAGGATAATGACAAGACGATACATGTAGAACTACGATGACGCTTGTTATTATTCTTTGTCCGGTCAGGTCAGCAAAATGTCAAGTAAAATGGATGTTTTGTGTTACATATGTCTACACAGAGAAATGTATAAATAAATGAAGAACAATGATAAAGTATTTCAACTTGACATTTAGTAATAAAAATAAAAAAGTATTCATTAATTATGATAGGGTAACCGAGAAAGCTGTTAGCGAAGTCCAGATATGCAACTTGCTGTGTAGCTTAGTAGACCTCAAAATGCGAAGGATATTCGTGAAAATTAATATACATGATGTAAACAATATTTTGACTCTTGGTATAACTCATTTTTAGTAGTATTGTATAATTCTGAATGGATTAAAATTTGCATCATCCTTTCTATGACCTGGAGAGCTCGGTGCACATGTTTTAATTAGTTTTCCTCGGCAGCAGAAGTGAAAGTGTGCTGACGGGATGATCAGCATAATAAAACATATGCGATGTGCGAACCCTGCTGGGAGTTGCTTTGCTGTGTCGTTTTATATATGCTGACGTTCGACGTAAAGCGCCCTGTATGTTCTGATGGTCATTTCTCTGGAACAGCTTGAATGGATGACTAGAAAAGCTCTGGATGTTTTAACAGGAGGTTGGGCTGTTGTTTTAGGGTCTCGTGAAAGTAGGGCAGGCCCTTGCAGCGCTCCCTCAAGTCCGACAACTCCTGAGGAACAACAGCTGACTCGGCAATCTCATCGTGGATCCAAGTGTAATTTTTATTTATTTTTAAATGTATTTCGGTCAATTATCTAGTCCAGTCACGAATCTAAGTTCACAATCTCCAAAAGCCAAAAGATATGGGTGGCAATAACTTAGCATGTGTAAAAAACTATACAGCAGCACGACCTTCTAAAAATTACACTTTGTAAGAATATAATCTTGAGAGCTCGACACACGCTGCGAGAAACTGCCGCGCGCAATCGTGTCATGTGTAGCCATCCAAGGGATAAAAGTTTCAAATGATCTGTTCTCCTTGGCAGCCGAATTAAAAGTGAGATGGTCCGATATTTTGCGCGTAATGCGATATGCGAGCCTTCCATATCACCGAGGGTCTCGTTGCTGTGTAGTATTACAAGTATACTGTGACAATAGTATCAACCGAGCTTGTTGTCTTACAATATTAAAGATAGGTGTCACTATTTTTATGTCAGAAAATACATCAGTAGAATTTCTACAAACGTGCCCTACAAATATTGCCACCTTTTTGGGTATTGTGATCTTGCAACGGGTGATTCATATAGAGGTAATTTTTCAAAAAAAGAAAAAAGTAAAAACAATCAACTTTATTGGGTTATCTTTCAGAAATAAAGAAAAAATCGGTTGTTACTGGGGTCATTATGTGATCTGTTCTGGAATTCAATTTTCGAAGACGCCTCCAAGCATTCCTATTGGTATTTAGTGACCGCTTTCGTATCATAATACACACCTAGCTTTTCAGAACATTTTATTTCAACAAGGATACGGCGCAGCTTGAAACCACGGCTCTACTGCGACCACAGTTGGCGAATTCTTGTTTTCGAACCGATAGATTGGTCAGTTATGCCGTATGATTTAACACCTATAGACTGTTTTCCTTTGGAGCTGTGTTCATTAGAGACTTGTTTCAAAAATAAGGTTCCCACATTTCTTTCAGACACAAGGATTTTTTTATTTGAAAAGACGAATTCACCATTGGAAACGTTGATCTTTGACCTATTTTTCTCCATAGTCGCCATTTTTCTCTACGCATTTTTTCTTAGACGTGAAATCCGCGGTCTCGGCTTTTTCAGAAGCCTCTGGAATTTCAACCGCCTGTTCCCGGATCCAGATTCGCCGATCTTCGAGCAACATTCTCTCAATATTCGCCACAACTTCCTCGGAAATCGACGGCCTACTGCTTCTTTGCCCTCTCTTTTTAACTATTTGTGGACATGTTGAATGCTTATACACGTTTTTCCATATACTTCACTCAAGTGGCGATGAGTTTCTATGGATGGTAATGTTTTTGCGTGCAAAAATCGGATGATTGCACGAATTTCACACCTGGCGGCGACGGCGATGGAGAGCTCCATTGCGCATGGCTGTCGGGCCGGTACTGAGCATCGCAAATAGGCGCTTCTTGTTGGGATCGATGGTGGGGGAACCGACAAACACTACGGTGTTGGCAGGTTCCGCCTAGCATCACGCGCGGCAAAGATACAGCCTTGGGAACCTTATTTTTGAGACAATCCTTGTATGAACAAGAGAATACGATTGAAATTAACAGTACTCTCTTAATCCGAAATGCGCGAATCCGTCTTTGAAAATTGGAATTCCAAAACGGACTACGAGGTCTGTAAATTAAGTGATGATACTGATTTGTTTTAATTTCTTTATCCACATATAACTGAAATTATATATTGTCACCCTCAAAATAACTTCCTTCTGAAGCCACATAGCAGTGCTGAAGCTCCGATACTGGAATAGCCTTCAGCTGGTCGCTTATAGCCGTTGGATGCTTTCGACTGACCCAATATGAGTTCTCTCGAGGTGATTTTTCAATTTCGGCAAGAGAAAAAAGTCGCAAGGACTCAAGTCAAGCGACTAAAGAGGCTGAGGTGCCACAGGAATGTGTTTACTGGCCAAAAAACTCGTTTATTGATATTGCTGCCTGAAGGAGCTTTATCGTGATGTAACACCCAGTTGTTCTTGATGTGATGAACGGTGGTGTGAGTTCAAACTTATACTGAAGGTGGCTTACATATTCCCCGTCTTCCGTTCAGTGCTGCCAGATCTAACGCTACTTTGCCAGTCTGATCGAATTTACAGACCTCGTACATTATTCACAGTGATGATGGCCAAGATTTGAACATGTTTAGAAAAGGAATGTCATTGATGCTTCCTGCTTCATAATATAGATAATCCAACACGACTGTTTTTATTTTTTTATGCTTTTAAGTGCCTTTAATTGAATCAACCACTATAAATGCCAGTTAAACCCAGTATATAAAAATATCAGCTAGCATAAATGGCATTTTAAGTTCTGGTGAAGGTATATTTCCTCTTTCCATCATCCCGTAGCTGCTTTTACACCATTCTTATCCTTACTTTGTGTACAGTCTTTTACCACTAATGCTATACAACTCAACAGCTATACGGATTGCAAATCAGTGTAACTGGCAGCACTGCCTCAACCAGTTTTGTCATTTGCACACCTTATCACACTTGAGTTGTGTAACATTAATACACTGTATGTAGTTTTCACGTGTGCATGTATTTCTGTTTACGTACCTCAATGGCGTTGTGTTGGCAAGTCTGTTGTAGCACACCTATCCGTTTTTCTACCTAATCACATTTGCAATCACCACACCAATGAAGGCTGTACCTGCATAACTTATTTATCCGAGATCGGAGCAGTCTGAATCTAGCCGCCTATGCAATCTGGCTTAGGGCCGGGATACATATGATTAAATGACACACACACTTCGATTTTTTTGACTACAGTAATAAAAAAAGTACAATAAACAATATACAGGGTGTCCGCAAAGTTGGGCTTTTCCTTTACACGACGTGTAGATCTTGAAAACATACGCAATTTTTCTTAGTACCATATACACCAATGTCTTAAGGGAACCGAGATAAAGGGCTCTGCAACATCAAAAATATCTGAATACCGTCCTGTATCCGCGACCCGCCGCGATATCCCCGACTGTTACAAGGTCTCAACCCGACGGCAGAACTGGGTCGGGGTCAGTGTGTCAGGTTAGTATGCAACCTTCAACCGAAGGTTACGGTCACGCGTGTAGAGGTAAACGAACTCGTATAATCGATTGCGTTTGAAAAAACAACAAGCACTAGAGACGTGGCTAGAGAAGTGCAAGTATCAAAAACTAAAGTATGGCAAACGCTGCGTGAAGAGGGGCTGTATCCGTTTCACGTCCAACGTGTACAAGCCCTTCAACCTGACGATTTTCCAGCAAGAGTGCGATTTTGTGAGTGGTTGTTGCATCAACATGACAATAATCTGGACTTTTTGAAGTGCATATTGGTGACAGACGAATCTACGTTCACGCGTAATGGGGTGAATAACTTTCGCAACACTCATGTTTGGTCATTTTCAACAAACATTTTCGGTGAATGTTTGGGCTGGCATGGTGAACGGTATGCTCATTGGACCATTTATTCTCCCAAATCGATTGGACGGGATGCAATACCTAGACTTTTCACGCAACATTTTGCCTTCCTTGTTAGAAGATGTGCCATTAAGTGTAAGACAATCAATGTGGTTTCTGCGTCTGCTCGGTAGCGCTTCAGCTGATTTCATTTTCTGTTGGAGCGGTATGATTTCGGGCAGAGACGTACTTAGCCCTTCTCGTCAACTGAAGAGTGAGTACTTTTTCCTTTATTTTTTTTTTACTTGGTCGCCCTCGTTTCACTACACATTACCTTTGTTATTTCAAGGGTAGTTGTTTCTGAAAAGGAAAACCCCAACTTTGCGGACACCCTGTATATTCGGCACCAGAAAACATGGTCTATCATTTTCACTGAAAATTCACATTTAAAAAAATAAAACTTTATTCGATAGCACTTTTATGAGACAATTACATGAAAAACTTCATATTAGACCCCATAACTTTTTCTTCTAGATGGTCATATAAAAAAGTCAGAGGGGGAGGGTCAGTTTATAACCGGATACCCTATACGACTAATTGACTAGAACAATTCAAGGAATCGTTAAACTACGTAGCAACTGAAGATTCTTAGGTACTTTTCTATTAAAGAAGTCAAGGTAGTGAATGCCATTCTTTCATTTTGTTTAGACAAGATAATTATTATCTTGACAACTAGTCAACTATTTCCAAATACATATGTAATAAAATCAATCAAAAAAGGTCCAGGTCATTAGTCGATATATCCTATATAATCCTGGATATACTTGAAGTGTATCACCACAGGGATTGTGCAGGATAATCTTGAACAGACACCCTGTTCATATGACAGAATTACATTGTTGATAAACCGAACACTATGAGAGATGATAAGAACGTAAATAAATATCGAACAGCTATTACATATAATATTCTGAACCACAATACAGGTATGGTATAACAGGGTACAGACTGCTCAACTTGAAGACATTGTATCTCAGAAACTACTCATCAAAAAACGTTAGGCCCATTGGCAGTTTTTTGTTGGTCATCATTACCAGAAGGTACTAAATATTTTTTTAACGATTATAAAAAAATACGATCGAAAGAATATTGCCTTGTGCGTTCCAACGAGTATAGCCTTCATTGCCCAAAAATACGCTGTGCCTTTTTTAATATTCTGTAATAGGTTTTCGTGTCCATTTTAGGGTTCTTGCGAAGTAGGCGAGACAAAGCCAAGCAGAAGAAATCTAAAAAGAAGAATAAGGACAGTATTGATAACCAAAGTAACAAAGAAGAAAAATCTGACCTGTAAGTGAAAGCGATGACACCAATCTCTTCAAAACCCAGCTGTTTCTGTTTTTTTTTGTAGCATCAGACAGATATTAAAAAAGTACATAAAATTTCCTAAATAGAACGCTATATTTTATATTTCCATATAATACTTTTCAGTTCGAAAAAATCTCAATTTCAAATACTAAGCCAAAATATCGAAAATTGGATCCAAAGGCCTATTCGACGAATTTAATCGCCCGAGTACAAAATTCAGTCCATATAAGCGGATAATTTGGACTTTATCCTTCACGAAAAAAATGATGTAACGAAAACACAACTGTTACTGTCCATAATCTAATTTATTTCTCTACACTAACTTGTAACACTTGCATGATATATTTACAACCATGACTCGACTGTGTATCCTTCGACTGTCGTTGCGCCCATATATTTTGAAATCTATCAACCCAGAAGCTCTCCAGATAATTCGCTCGATATTTCTCGAACGCTCCCGATGGCAACCGAACCCTTTCGATCGCTCACGAACGTGAACGCGATCGCTCTCGAAGCTTCTCCAGTACCCCGCAAGCTGCAATACATGATGGTGTAACTCTGGTTGTATAATTTTGCGAAGGTATCTTTTCATTGTCAGCCCAATATAACACAAACATTTCGAAAAAATCTATTTTGACTTAAATATCTGCGAAACGAATTACCAGATCGCAATTTGAATGTCATTTTTGAGTTCCTTGGGCGATTTTATTTCGAAATAGCCATATATTATCGGGCCCAATGCTTTACAAGATCAGGAGTAGAGAGAAGATGGAAAAGTTGTCAAAACGCTAAAAATCGCATTTTTCCGAACCTTCAAACTTTGCGTGCGTTTTCAGAGCAAACCGACCTAGGACCCTAAAATTTTACAAACATTCATAGGTACTCTCCAGTAAAAAATGAGTCAATTTAAGATATAACCCTCCAAGCCAATTGGTGGTCGTTAGTTTTGACGAAAATTAACTGAATAATTTCATAGGGAGGAGAAGGAAGATTCTCTGAAAAACCAAAGGACGTTAGATAGCACCATAGAACCATCTACACAAGAAGTTGATGAAGATGGTTACACCATTAGACCAAACGTTAGTCATAATTGGAATAGTGAGAAAGGAAGTTTTTACTCATCGTCTGATTCCGATTCTGGTGAGTGATACTAGTAGTTTTTATGACTCGGCCGGATACCCGCTACTCGGCGTTTTGATAAAAGTAGTACTATTTGGCATACATGACTGGGTCTATACCATACTCATGATTTCCAAAAAGCACAAAACAACGTTGTATCAAATATCAATTTTTGTCTCCCATTATGACAGCCAAATGAAACTTGTATACTTTGATGATTTGGGATATGATTGATGTTTTGGAGTCTAATTTGAAATTGAAACTGTTTGGGAAAAAAGAGCTATCTCTCATTATAGAAATGCGGCCAACACCGATGATTTCTTAGCTTAGTAGAAAATATTTTTTTGCAGATGATGAGAGGGAACGCAAGCTACACGTAGAAATAAAACCTCTGAACAACGGTTCGGCTCCGATGTCCGCATCTGTAGACGAACTGCGTGCCACTGTAGAAAACTTCTACATATCCCCTACAGGGGGCTTTGCACGTGGCGCAAACCCAGAGCACGATGCTTCCATGAAACGTTCGCAGTCTGTGTCGCAGCAACTGGGGAAGCCCAGTAGCGATCTGCTAGGCCTAAGCTTCGTTCAGAGCCCTACGGCCTCGAATGCTTCCACTCCGACTAGCTCGCATCCGTATGCTCCGTTGCAGAGTCCATCGCAGTTGGCGTTGAATTCGCCTACGTTATCAGTGTCTTCCAGATACGCAGGTAAGTTGACATTGACATTTATTGCCAAGAGGCTTACAGCATTTGAACTGTTAGAAAATAAGTGAATTCAAAAATATACACGTTTCTCATGGAACCTTCAATACAAAGTACAAGTTTCCAGAAGTAGTGCTATGCTCCGTGCCAAATAGTCATGTTTCACAACCCACCAAAAAGATCGAGCAATGGAAAATAGGGGTCTGGGGCAATAAAAATCACTATAATTATTTTACTTTGCACTTTATAATGGCTGATGAAACTGTCATCTCGTGAATGTGCCTAATATCGTTTATCATTATCGTGGACATACAGTAAAATGTCCTTTGGATGGACACCAATGGGACCAACTGAAAGTGTGCGCTCAAGAGGTGTGTCCGTATAAAAGAAATACAACAAAAATCGTTTTTTTAATGAAAACTGGATAATTTAATTAGACTGCTACATTTAAAACTTATATGTATATAAATGTTTTTAAAATGGGCAAAACACTTTAAACTAAAGAAAAAAAAGGTTTGTTACCTTTAGATAAAGTATGTACGTACATATATATTTAATATACACATAAACAATGAAATAAAAAGTCACTTTAAGGACGCAAAAATTCATATATTATCGTTTGTCTCCTTTTTTTTCTTTAAAATTGCATCTTGAAATCGTATTTCTAATTTATAAAAAAACTCCCTGATTTTCGCCAAAACGTTTGAACTGCTGGGTCAGGGTAATAGCTTTACCATAATTTGGAATAGCTTCTGGTGGTACTGGAACCTCATCGACATCAGAATCTTCTTGTATTTCAACTGGATTTTCAATTTCTTGGCCTGAATATGCATCTTCAACATACAGACTTTCATCTGGGTTCAAAAAATCATAAAGGTTTTCATTATCAGTCAATTTCAATAAATTCTCATTTTTAAGGATATCTGAAAGTACATTAAGTGATAGTCATCTTGTGCGTCAGGTTCACTTTACATATTTTCATGCTTAAATCCTGCATTTCCGGAAGCAATTTCGCACTGTTTCCTTTATTAATTCAAAAGCTGTACCAGCAGTTTCATTGTTCACTAGCAGGTGTTTGAGTATTAAAGTTCCTTAATAAGTTTTAAAACTCTTTATAATCGCTTCGTCAAGTGGCTGTTAATCTGGTATAGAATTAAAGGGAACAACTAAGATTTTTATATTATTTAAGCGAAGCTCTGTTCGATTAGGTCCCGCATTGACTATAAATAACAAAATGTTTCTTATTTCTTTAGCCACTTTGTATCTATCGTCTAGAGCTTAATATTAAAATTGATTTAAATTATAGTATACAAAGTTGATGTCAATAAATTAAAATGCATTGTTCTTTTAAGAACTAGGTGATATATTTTCCGAAGACAAGGAGCTTCAACAGCCGCCTTCGAAGCAGGGTACACGTCAAACCCCTACACCAACATCAGGGTACATGTCCATACCAAGGCCTCCATCACGAAGATCTGAAGCTTCTAGAAATATAATAGGTGAGCATAAGGGTAATTACAATACAACTGGATTAACTGGTGTTATTTTTGTAGTTTGACATTAGGAGCACACCAGTAATCTTCATGTTTACAATAACTAATGTTCCAATTGAAATTAATATTATTTTTTTTTTCTCAGGACAGAGCAGTATAACTAGGGCAGATAGTATCAATAGCTTAGAGTTTCGCACAGCTTGTATACCAATGGGAGTGTCAAGGGGTCCATCACCTTTAACTATCGGAATGGCTGACACAATCCCACTAGCTGTGGCCTTTCACGAAATAGTGCATTCGTATTTTAGAGGTGCTGATGAGACGAGGTAATTTCAAAAAAATGACGTCGAGCTGCTTGACTCTGTAATCCCCACTCAATTCTGTCATCAGTTTATTTCCTATAAGTATGATTCAAAAAGACCGATTAAAGCAGTTGTGTGTGAGATATAGAGTCAACTTACACATTTATAACTGGCTGGATAAAATGTATGGGCTTTTTTGTATCCGTTCACATAACTCAGAGTGGTAGCAGTAGTTGCCAAAACGAAAGGGCGACAGATTAGTCTATCTTAGAAAACAAATAACTTCGCGCATTCATAACAGAAAAAAAATTTGTCAAGTCTATTCTATGACACAAATTCTACTCGAAAAGGGATGACACTTTACTGCCGTCAACAAGCAAGTCGAAACTCAAGACGTGTACTTAAACTGACCAGATGCGCAGTATTACCGAGACCAGAAGCTTTTTAAATAATAATAGAACTACTCTACATGCAGGACTCCAGAGCGATAAGCTGATCTCTGCCAGTGAGCTGGTAAAAAGAAGCAGCAACTTCTTCTCTGACGAGAGACCTGGTCATTATCACTGCTTTTAGGCCTTAACAATCTTGTACAATTTAGTGCTTCTGAAACACAGTACTTAGCTTCACGAACCAAAAGCGTTCTAGTGCTCATCCGGTTTCGATGGATGGTCGAGTTCTACCAAGTAGTTACCTTCGAAAGATGGTATGGGCGATCGATTCGTTTACGCCGTACAGCATGGGCGGGATTCGGTTGTTATTCACCTGTTGGAGGTGTTTCGAGCATGTGTGTCCACAGGTTCCACAACTAGAAGCTGACGGTAGCCTAACGTGGTATTTATAATAAAACCAGGCATAGCTAGATATACCGGCCCGAAGGATAGTTGACAGATTTTTGAGGGATGGCCGTGTGTCATCCATTCCAATCAGTTTGCATACCGAGCTGGGAAACCGACTGATCTGGCCTTACACAGTCTGGTCGGTAGGCTGGAGAAGCCTAGAACTAGGCTGTCTCTGCCTCTTGGTGAATACACCATTATTGTCCAGGCGGAAATGTTTGCGCTCTTGCGAAAGGCTCTTAGCTACTACAGGCAGACTATACTTGGGTCCATCACTTTGGACCCCCGGATGTTAAGGAGCTTGGACTCAAGGCCATACTCAACTTCGCTAGAATGGCGAGGCTTGAGGTCTAAGGAATGTAGAGGTACGCAAGTGGCCTATGCTTTGGCTCCTTCTGGTGGCCGGTATGTCTCTAATCTTATGTTTCATTCATTCTGCCAAAGAGCCGTTCATTTGGGCTCGTCGGGGTCCAGATCACCGAGGACTTGATCTGCAGCTTCCGGAAAAAAGCTAGCTTATTTGCTTAGGCCTGAGAAGTACTATTCTCCACATTATCTTCAATGTTCTCTGTTCTGAAAAATACTGACATGTACGGTTCTTTTTTAGGTGTCAAGCAAAAATGTCGGGTGAAATGATGCTGTCGTTCCCAGCTGGAATCGTTACAATCCTCGCAAATAATCCGAATCCTGCCAAACTGGCTTTTCGAGTGAAGAATACTCAGAGATTGACTAGTATTTTGCCTAATAAGCAGTTAGTTAATATGTAAGTATGATCAGCTGTGGTGCTTCACAATACAAACTACATACTTCAAAAGACCGCACTAACAGGCAAGCTTACTCCGGTTAAATAGCCAAAACTGCCGCAGAAGTGATAACATATCGTGGTTTTATTATTTTTTGTTTTCAGTGATAGTGGACAATCAGCTGGCGATTATATAGGGGTTGAGTTTAACATGTCAGCATTAAGCTCCTTACTCAAAAAACAGTCTGAGCAGAACCCTAGTGCTTCATATTTCAATGTTGACATACTAAAATACCAGGTAAGTGACCAATGCCAAAGATCTTGCATCCACGCTTCCGTTATGATTATAATACCGTTTGCATCTAATCCTCCTGACTTGCGTCATATAACTCTGGCGTAAACTTATCCAGTCACATGGTGAGACGCATGCTAACCAGCAAACTTGCCGACTTTGTTGTCTTGTATCAAAATGTGTACGATTTGTATAGTTTTTAGCATTCCATATCAGTACTGGGACGACTACTGGTTTACAAATAAAAACAGCGAGCTACATGGCTACTGAGGCGGTGTTGCCAAGCTGCCATAAAATATTTATAAAATGCTACATTTTTACTGAGAATGAAGTTACGGTTTTTGGTGGTTACGTCAAGAAGTCATACGAAATAAATATACATATCGGCTTTGCACAAATAGGCCGACAGTTGGTCAAATAAGCAACTTCTTCTGCCTCTCATCCTAACTCACTCGAACTTTCTGCATCCAGAACTGGTCGCTACGACCGTTCCTTTGTTCCCACGGTGTCGAGAATGCAGAACAATCTACCTGAGACGGTTTTTCTCAGTTCTGCAAACCTTAAGCAGTTGAAAAATTGGGTTTGCAAAGTTTTTTTAACCTCGTCATATCAGCCGTGGTGCACTGGTATTTAGGCTTTTGTCTACGTGGCTGCTTTGATATAAAAAATATGGCAGGGCGTTTTTTACGCAAAATTTGAGATAGATTCGAAAATGGTCAGAATTACGTATAGGATGATATACATGAAATGTATTCAAAATCTCACTCTCTCTCTCTGTGTGTGTGTGTGTGTGTGTGTGTGTGTGTGTGTGTGTGTGTGTGTGTGTGTGTGTGTGTCTCAAAGACATACGTTTTTGAGTTTGAAAATTCGCCAAGGTATGCGACTTCCACATTGATATGCGTCACTCTCAGTATGACAACATGCTTGTCAAGGAAATGTGACTTGTGTTTACTTATGTTGATTTTATATATAAAACATAGTAGGGCCTGAAAGTCAAAAGCCTGTATCTTCAAAAAGAGAGTGAAAACACCCCCTTCCAGTGTGTGTGCAAGATTGAGTATCAGCTGTATTACGGATCAGCTTGTGCAATGTGTATATTCTCTTAGGAAAGTTTAGCTATGCACATGCTATTATTAGTCAACCTGTTTACTTATTACTTATGGTATTGTGACGTAAACCGTCAAAAACCGTGGAAAGAACTATAACCAGATGTTTGTGCTACAATTTCAAGTTCTTTATTTACAAACATCTTAGCTTAGAATATGCGTTTATTTCAGATAAAACCAAAACCAGGTGCAAACTCGTGTCCATTCCAATTAGTTGCTTATTGGAAATGCAGTAGTTCACACACAGACCTAAAAATTGACTACAAGTACAACTCCCATGCTATGAGTTCGCCAACGCCATTGCTAAACGTCACTTTAGGAGTACCTGTCCCTGGCGCAGTCAAGAACATGCAAACAAAGCCTACAGCACAATGGTAAGTGTACCCGATGATTTTTGGCTATAACTTGGGACGTTGAAGTCTGTGCATAATCGTGCGGTGCGTATGCCCTCTGAATTCTGGTCTACCCCAAGAGTCTATATTTGGGCCACTCCTGTTTCTCTTGGGATATGCGAAGATGATACCCAGCTTTATCACCACTTTGATTGCGATTATGTTCACCAAGCTCAAGAGGAGCTTAATAAAGATTTAAAGTCATAGATAGTTATGCTAATAATTTACAGCTGAATCCTGCTAAGTCGACTGTGATGGTTTTGCCCCCCAAAAAATAAGGCATGAAAAGAAAGAAAATTTTGTTATCCCGCGTAAACAGTCGTCAGTTGGTCGATATGAGACCTCAGTGTGAGGTTCTTTGTACGTTGGTTTTTGGATGCAAAGCGGTTGTGGTTTGGGCGCCACTTGATTTCAAAAACTAGGAAATGAAATAAAAAGCAACAAGAATAAAAAAAATAAATAGAAGTCCTGGAGGACAGGCTAAGAAAATTATTTTGTATACCCCTCCCCAGCTAACAGCTAAATAGATTCCAGTAAATATTATAGTGAAAAGGAAAAACCACCTACGCAGGTGCTTGGCTATTACCGATTTACCAGATGTAACGTGAAGATAGAACCTGAAGGTAGAATCCTAAATCGAAAAAAATTACTTCAAAAAAATAACTTGAAATCATTATTTGACTACTAACCCCCCCCTTTTAATTTGCTTCCAAGAATTAAAAAATTAACTTTAAGATGGAACCATTTAGTCTTGGGGTACGTCAATTTAAAATTAAAACAAAGTTGCTGTTCAATCACAGTGTACAAGGAAAATCGTTATTGCACTAGCAATACCCAAATTTTTAAATTAACCTGAACTAAATTAAAATAATCAGATACCTGTAAAAAACATAAGGGCTCGGAGGTAAAATATTTCATGACCTCCCTCAGCTTATAAGTAAAGCATTTAAAATGTTACTTGAGAACCGCAGGAATATTTTACCTTGTGAGCATGGCTCATTCAAATTTCAGTAAATATATAACCAATATCAGAAGCTACCGCCATATAAAAATAGCACTATATTATTTTCAGTGTATGTACTATGATACAAAACAATATACTCGTAGAAATGATACCAATGAGAAATCCAAAACAGTTATCCCTTTTTAATATTAAATAAGTTGATGAATTCATAGTTTTTGACGAATTCCATATTGACCTAAACAATGGATAAAGTATAAACCTAATGTTATATAAGAACGCCTAAACTGGCACAAATAAAATTGCAGGTAGTCTCATGCTTACTTTTTGAACATGGTTGTGTTTTCAGTTTGTACGGGATTAAGACAGGCCTAGCAAAGCAAAGAACACTCATGTGTATAATATTTTTTGAATACAACAAAATAAACTTTTCATGGGGGAGACGGCATCCAAGAATATTGTTCTTCCCTGCAACCCCCATAAATTTGGAGCGCTGAATACGAGTATGACTGTAAAAATCGTGGTGTCGAATGTGAGGTAAAAATGGGTCGCTGCACAAACTATCAACTTCGTTTTTTCATGATTCTTGATAATTTTGTTATTCTGTTCCAGGCCTACAGAAAGTAACAGATTGATATGGAAATTCACCGAGCTCTCGCAACACTCGGAGAATCACGGCGTAGGGTCTGTAGCAGCGCGGTATGACCTTGAAAACGGACCTGGAACTCCGCAGACTGTTTCCACGCAATTTAATTGTGAAGGTACCACTTTGTCTGGAATCGAGTTCCAGCTTATCGGACCTGGATACAGATTGTCTCTAGTCAAACGAAGATTCGTATCTGGGAAGTACATCTGCGATGGTGACCAGAAGTTCAGTTCTGGGACTGGAACCCCATCTACAGTTTCCTCGGTTGGAGAACCCAGCTGCTAGCATTCCTGCATATCATTTGGGAAGTACCCACTATACTTTTATGTGAATTATGTTTTGTTTGTATAACGTTCCATGTTACATAGCTTATACAGAGTGATTTACAACAAGCTTTGCTTAGGCTATGATACCGCAAAATCCAAAATCTGACAATAATGGGATATTCATTTAGAGGCAGTGGCGTACATATGGGGGGGTACAAACGATAGAAAATACGTTCTCGGCAGAATTGTCAACTTTTAAACGAACTATTCTGCGTGGTGGTCTAGAGGTTTCGTAACAAGAGAGTCCAGAAAAGTGGAGGCCTAGGTCCAAAGATTAATTCTTGAAACACTTTTTTCTTGCTTCACGTTTAAATATCGATATGTGCGATAAAAGTTACGTATGGGTTTTGGAACTCGTAGATGGAAGCCTCAAAAGTTTTAAATCTGTTTATGAAGATTTTAATATTCATTTTGTTCCGGATTGAGATGTATACATGCTTTTCAAAAAGGCAGCCCCTATTTATTTTTCAAACGGGTCGAGTCAGCAAGTTGAAATTCGGCGTAATGAAAGTAATACATGAATGCTATATTTTAGCGTAAAAGAGGAAGTTGAAGATGGCGAATAGGCACCATTTTTTCAAATGGAGTGAGGGGGTGGTGTGATAACTCAGTTTTGAAGATCTTTATGAGTACTTCATAACTGTAGAATATAAAATCATCATCTTTCAAAATGGCGAACTTGCTGGCTGTCTAAGTCATGAGAGGGTTGATTGGAATATGTAATAAAACATGGAACATTTATTTAAAAAGAAATTCAAACTCTGTCATTCTTTTTGTCTGAATATCCTTTATTTTATTAGACTTTCAGATGAACCATTTAGGGCAAAATGACATTTCAATACTGGAAAAGTCTTGAAAAGAAGAGTAAAATGTTATGTTCAACCCTCGAAACGTTGTCTAATTGAATGTTTATTTTTTATGTTATGCCCATTTACGATTTTGAAAACAGAAAGTCGGACATACCACCGCCATGATTTTTTTATTTCAAAGAAGTACCTCTGAATGAATCACCCTTTATAATAAGGTATTGGAATCTTAGTTATATGTTGCAATCAGTGTTATAGCCTATATAACAATATTGGAAAATGAGTCTGTTAGGTTAGTCGCTCATTGAATTCTTTAAAAAACAAGGCAAGGTTCTCGGTTTTTTTTTATTCGAATTGCTTCTTTGTTGTATATACTTATAGATTCCTTGTGCGACCTACCCAGTTATTTGTTTTCATTTAAAAATTTCAATTTAAAAATAATTTTTATTAATTGCACTAGGAATCATTGCACCCATCATCAAAATTTGAGCTGACCGCAATGGTAGCAATAACATTCGATATTTGAAAGAAATGATTCGAAAAATCAGCATCTTATGAAGACAATACGATAGAAGTCAGTTGTTTTTTATTTATTTGTTAAGTTAGTACATCCAAATGAATCACCCGTTACAATAAGGCGTTGGAATCTTAGTTATACTTTGCTATCAGTGGGAAAATATTCTTCTATCCGAATCACTTTATTTTATATACTTGTAGATTCTTTGTGTGACCTACCTAATTTTTTTAGACTTTGCAGTAAAAATAATTTTAACGTGTTAGATTTATGTGAAAAACTATTTTCTCAGATGTTTCAAATCCGAAAATACTCCGTCATTCCTTCAAACATCGTGTAATTCCTTCACAATGAAGGCATTCATCACAGCTTTGTAGTAAAATATCCCTGTTGTAAGGGTTTCTCGAATATTCGGCATAAAAAGATAATTTTTTCATGTTCAAATATACTTCAAAAGCTACATGTTTCCATCATTGAATTTTGACAATCATTTGCAGCAGCAAATCAAAAAAGTAACATCATTGTGATATACAATATACTGTGTTTTTTTGTTGCATGTACGGGGTGGCCCATCCATGTGTGGACGGAATATTACTCATAAACAAATACATTTTGGGAAAATCGATTTATGGTATGTTATACATAACATTTGAGGGCGCATTTCTAAAATATTGGCAATTATACAGGGTGTACCAATTTTGACCTACATATCAAAGTTGTGATGTTTTAAATGGAATGCCTCAAATTTTATTGCGTATTTGGACAAAGTAATTCAGACGGAGAAGACTGATATAACATACTATGGGGTTTTGGTGATTAGCTACTGAGATGTAAAAAAACTTACACACCTCAGCTTTTATCTTATTTGTTACTTTTTCGAATTTTAATTTTTGCTCATACCGGGTGGTCAAAAACGCTAATTGTACTTTTTCTCAAACCTATGCTGTTAAAAGTTGCCTCATCGCTAAAAAAAATCTTATCCAGGAAAGTAGTGTCTTCACTCGCTTTATTTAGCATTATTCTACTAAACTCCATTCGAGCTGCGAAATCCTGAGGACGAAGGCCTTGACGCAAGCATAGGAGATATGGATGGTACCTATGCTTGTGAATAATCATTTGAACAGAAGTTCAGCATATATCAGATTCTGCTCCAATTTGCCGTGCACTTAAATGGGGATTTTCCTGCAACTTTAATAGAACCTCCAACTGATTATTCGCCTCATTGGTGACACTTGGATTGTTTATACATTTTTTTACTGTATTCCACTGCTCTACTTGATTCAAAACGTTCTCGTAGTGTGGAAAATGTTTCCGACCTTGGATGTCGCATATTAGAGTACCGTTACTTACGAGATGCTAGGAAACTATTTCTAAAACGAACATCATATTCACCTTTTCTTCTTTAGAAAAATTCAGTTTTAAACACGTTTTTATTATAATGCTCACAAAGCTAATTTTGACAGTTTGTGACTAATCAACAATTTATTTGTTTCCAAGGATGATGCGATATTTTAGGGAATTAAGCCGTTCCATACAAGACGTGCTAATAACCGAAAAAATACACTTAAAAACCTCCATGTGTCTAGTATCAAAAAAAGCTTATAAAAAATTGAATCCAAACTTGCACAAATATACAGGGTGATGCATTTGAAATTTTTGAGAAAAACTACAATTTGCGTTTTTGACCACCATGTATGAGCAAAAATTAAAATTAGAAAAAGTAACAAATAAGATAAAAGCTGAGGTGTGTAAGTTTTTTTTTGATACAAAATTCAGTACTCCAAAATTCAAAATGGCGGACTGAGGGGTTGCCGAAGTGGGGGGTTTTTCTAGACAAAACACCTTATATTTCAGTAGCTAATTACCAAAACTCCATAGTATGTTATATCAATTTTCTTGTTTTGAATTGGTTTATCCCAATGTGCAGTAAAATTTGAGGAATTCCATTTGAAAATTCACAACTTTGATATGTAGGTCGAAATTGGGACACCCTGTATAATGGCCAATATCTTAGAAATGTGCCCTCAAATGTCATGTATAACATCCCATAAATAGATTTTCCCAAAATGTATTTGTTTATGAGTAATATTCAGTCCACACATGGATGGGCCACCCTGTATAGGTAGAAAATTTTCTTGTTGACGAAAAAATACAGTAAATAATCATATCTCCACGAAGGGTTTTCTGAAGCCAAGTTATTGCTATACATATAAGCATAACACAATTTTAATTTTATGTATGATGCATTTTGGTATTTTTAACTCGTTTGTTTTTCACGACAAAGCTTGTAGTTATTTGCCCTGTATATTATATATATAGTTTATGAATGCTATTTTATAACCTATGAAAATAAAAAATATCGTAAAAGTATGTTGTTTTATTTTTACCCCAATAGCCAATTGTGAAAGTGACACTTTCGTTCCGTTCTTTCATTCTGTAATAATAGCGAAGCGCTATCTCATGCTGATAAACCGTGCCTCCGGCATTGTGATTCTTTCTCTTATTCATCCAGAGATAAGAGACCAACTCTATACCATGCTGATGAGTAGCTAAGAAGCACGAAACAACTGCCCATGGTTGGATGTATTCTTTTCTTGGTCGGGCGGACGAAAGCACCTTGTTTAATTAGAAATAGAAATCTACTTTGGAAAGGTCAGTGTCTCATAGATAGTGCCTTAGGCAACTATATGAGCATATATTATTTTTATAATAAAACCCATATTTATATATTTTAACCAATCTATTTTTCTAACTTGGAATTATTTTAATAAAGCTTACGGGGCCTTACGAATACCGGCAACAGCGTATGGAATAAATAAGCCGGTCCCTCATCTCCGTAAGCAACATTGCTTTTTTATTTACGGGGAACAATGGATTGTATCGATACTGCGCAAAATAAAATAACGAAAATCATAACGAAGTGACAAAACAAATACTATAAAAACTCTCTTTTGAAATGAATCAAGCATTGGCAATTTTAATTTTTTTATCATACCTTTGGCATTGCTTTATTATTTCTAGCGTGTATGTTTCATGATTTCCACTAGCAATTTTCAATCATCGATTAGCTGATGTAAAAAAAATACAACTGCATATATTGTTTACATTTTTTATTCATTAGTTATATACATTTCTCAAAATGGAATATTTTACAATTAGGGATATCCAGAATCTTGCCACAATGACAATCATAATTTCACTGCACTAATGCATAGGGATGGCAAAGGTATTTCGATATATTCGATACATCGATCCTAGAATCCTCACATTCACATATGACAGAAATCTATTTAGTAGTGCTTCAGTGACATCAATACTATCATAGACGAATATTTGTATTTGTTTCCTTATTTTAATGGAAAAAATAAAACTTTCTTATTTTTAGAATAACATCAATATTTTCTCAATTTTGGCAATCTCATCTTACTAATTTATATTATTTCACTTTTATGCCAAAATATTGCAATCAGTCACAGAGGTATCGTTCTTTTATCTTCTTATGAAGCTTCTGTCGCGTTTTCTATTTTTTATGGTTCTTACATTTTTCATACTTTCTTTCTTTACATAATCATGACTATCAAGATGGTATACTATGTTCAATTGTCAAAACGTGGAGATAATGTTTAATTAGCTTAAGCTTAGATAAGGACAGCCGAACAGCCTATCTTTGGATTTATCAAAACTATCGAAGTATTTGTTTCGATGTATCGTAGACGTCGATGCTACGAGTGCGATACTTATCGATGTCCAAACACCTACGTTTTCTTGAACATTGCCATCCCCTCCATGTGGGACATGTGTCAAAGTGACATTGACAGCAGGGAGGGTGAAACTCATTCGAGCGAATGTGAAACAAAGCAGTGTTGCGGGTACACAATATGACAACCATGTCCCACCCTCAAAAAATGGCGGCTTATTCACAACTGACGCTGTCTGATTGGCCAGATTTGAATGTCCGGCGGGTTTATTCCTGTGGCTGTGCTTCGCAAAAATGACCTTACTTTTTCCGCAAGCCATTTTCGTTGTGCGTCATAAACATTTCTTTTTGATTGAATAAAGTCCCTATTATGTTATTTGAGACATATGCCTTTTGTTCAGAATTGTGGAGTATAAAAATGTAAGTACCCAAAGCTGTAATACGAGGGATGTCTTTTAAGTTTTGCATATGGAAATAAAAAACACGGTAGGTAGTTTTAAATGACTTTATTGTTTTTCGAAGTATTCTCCACGAAGATTAATACACATCTGCATGCCCTCGAACCAATTTTCGAAACACTTATTCCACTCGTTTGCTGGCAGATCCAAAACGACATTTTGAATGCATCAACTGCTTCTTCTGGTGACTGGAACCTTTGACCACGCAGTCTGTTTTTAATTTTCGGGAAAGTAAAGAAATCGTTACCACTTAGATCGGGACTATATGGAGGATGGTCCAATAATTCCACGTTTTCTTCCGTTAAATACTGCTTTGTTTTTTGGGCTGTGTGCGAGCTTGCATTGTCTTGGTAGAGGATGATTTTTGTTTCGGGGTTGATTTTTCGAAGCTCGGTGATGACTTTTGGCAAACAAATGGTGGTATACCGATCCGCAGTAACACTTCTTTGCTCATCAAGAGGAATTGTTCAATATGACCCGCTTTTGATACAATTGTCGCGACCATCTTTTTCGAAACACTTCGAGAACGGATGACTTTTGTTGCCTTTTCTGCACTCTGGAACACCCAAACAGCCGACTGTCGTTTATTTTCTGGTTCATAACAGTAAATCCACGATTCATCACCACTAACAATACTGTACACATTTTTTGAGTTTCCGGAATTGAAACGATCAAGCGTTTTTTGACACCAATTAACCCTGGCTGCTTTCTGCTCTTCAGTCAACAGGTGGGGTATCCAACGAGAAACTAATTTTATTACTCCTCATTCTTCATGTAATTTTTTTTAATTGAGGTCTTTGAGATCTTCAAGGACGCCTCAATCTCGCGATATATCACATGTCTATCTTCAATGATGAGTTTGCGCACCGCATCGCATATACAGTTGAGTCATTAATTTTCAGATAATGATTGTAGAAGGAAGATTAACCAAAATATGTGTGTAAAAATTAAAAAAAAAATTTAAAAAAATGTTACCTTGTTTTATAAAATATCCTCCCGACAAGTATTTCAGTGCGGACCTGTATTTGATCGTGCGGTCTTGGAGCACATACCCTCCCGTGTGAGGACTTAAGTCACCTAATTCACGAGCCCTTTGTACTACATTAACAAAGGCACTAGGGGTTGGTTGCACTCGATTGGGGAACCGATCCGCATAAATCCGTGTTGCCGGAGCAGCATTTTGTAAAATCGGAATCATGTCCACAAGTTCAGCATTTTCGTAAACATGTGCCATTTTTTATTTCGTTTGAGCCACGCAGAAACACCACTCACGCATTACCGACTGACACATCGAATGAATACAACTGAATAAAATAAATGAATAAAACATCGTGATAAGCGTTTCAAATTCTTTCGCTTTTTTGTTTCCGACTATATCCGTTGTTGCCAAACAGGAGCACATATTATTATTGAGACAGGGCGGTACTCAAACTTCTAAAGGGCTATAACTTTGTTACTTTAATTTTACCACAAAAATGTTAAAGGAAAAAAACATTTCTTTTGATCAGATCTACTCACTGTTAAAATAAATGGCTCAACTTCGAAGTCACCCTGTATATTTAGGTATTTGCAGTATATGTTTTTCTTCTGAACCTTTCCAGATTAGTAAGTTGATATGAGTGATCTTATAACAGCTTGTGTTATTGACGTTGCTATTTTAATGTACAAAAAAGCACTAATTCGTCAAGATAGCGCAAAAATGTTAATAACACATGCTGTTACAAGATCTCCCATATCCCACTAAATTTCTATATATAAAAGTATAGCAGTCTCATATTTCTCTGTAGAGCTGGCAATCTTGCGGGGTATTAATGCACAATTGGCAACCGTGTCGCACCCTCAAAAATGGCCGCTGACAACCACACAAGTCACCGTGTTGCCATGGAATAGTATGGAATTAAACCTTCTTCAGTGTATATGTTTTGTGATTGACAGGAAATGCATCAAATGGACATTCATTTGTTTTGACAAGTTTTGACTTTGTAAAAACTGGTGAGTTGTTTTGGGGTGGTGTGATTTGTCTCAAAATGTTAAAATGGTAGTAATGCTGATACTAAACAACAATGTTTAAAATTGTACTAGCTTTGTTGTCACTAGTTTTTGGGATATCTTTTGGAAATGGTATCCCTTCCTTACCCTATTGCTCCGAAAAAACTGGATCAGGGTAGGTATCAAGTTTGGAATAGGGAAACCTCGGGCTATATCAAAGAAATCTTTTTTATCAGGCTACTTCTGGTTAGTACCTTAGATGGGCGAATGTCAGCTTTAAATATAACTGGAGATATTGTGTGGCAAATACAAACAGGACCAGGTCCTCTACTACATTCCAATATCCATAACTTAGAGGTAAGGGTTACAAGCAATGCTCATTTCCTCATTCTTAAAAAAGTATATTAAGTAGGTTCACTCTAAAGTTCCCATGGATGTTGTCAGTTTTTTGGTAGTCTGTTCTTTGGTTACATGTGAAATATATCAATTTATAATTTTCAAAATGATTCGGTACTCAATTTTGATGATCCAATACTATCAGAACTCACCTCCAGTAGTAATTTAATGATATCACTAATACAATGGTATGTGGGTACAACATCATACCAGTTGACTACAAGATATTGAATTCTTAGATTTATGGTTTATGAACTCTATATTTGTTATGTCACATTCCAACATCAGAACCTGTGTTGGTGCTAACATGGTACAATATGCTATCATTCATTGATAGCTCACCATTCACACATTGGTGTTATCCTATGTTGGTTCAATATGTGAATGTGATGTAAAATGTAGTAACATTGCCATTTTAAAAACAGATCTAACTATCCACTAAAGTGTACATCAAAAAAATGTCTGACACAAGTAGAAAAACCACACTTTTCTGCAGAATTGTAGGGTGTTAAAGAAGTTGAAGGTATTTTCGTTAATTATTGAGCATCTATAAGTCTATTATTTATTTTTTTTCAGCTAACTAATAATGGAGAATGGATCAGGATCATTCCATCATTGTCAGGTACACTTTATAAATTTGATGGAACTACAGTCGACCCAATATTTATTTCTACAGAAAATTTACTGAAGTCCTCATTTCGCTTCTCAGATGACCTAGTTATAGCAGGTAACCAATTGAACAGTATTTACCCATTAGTCTGTGCTTTAATTATGGAGTACATTTTGGTAATGTCTTAGCACTAAATTGACGTCACATTTGGAATCTATCCACACATTTACTTGCAAATGCAGCAAGATAACAGATACACAGGGATTTTTGAAAATGTAGAATTATGCAATAGGTTTTGTTCATAATCCAAGTGAATTACAGTTTAAAGAAGATGATATTTATACCATTAGACGTCCGATACTTTCTACAGTTAGATAAATTAGGGTACTAAATTTTACAGTATCAAAAAAAAAACAACAGTCACTAGTGAGTAGCAGAATGCAGGTGGTGTGAAACACAATATATTTATAAATGAACATAAACTATACAGGGTATACATACTCTGTTATTATGCATTGAGCTAAAAAGTTGAATACAAAAATTGTAGGCAACAGTATGAAAATATTTTAATCTCTACAGGGTGATTAAGAACTGTGTGGTGACCCAAATGTACATTTGTTTAGTTGGATAGCCCTACATTTAATTGCAGATTTAGATAGGTGCTTTAAAACAACGCAATTTGATATAACATACTATAGGGTTTTATTTGCAAATTGTTGAAATATAGGACAATCTTCAAAAACTCAACTTTTACAACTTGCACATCCACAACTGTTATAGCTAGAGTACTGAATTTTTTGTCAGAAAGAATTTATAATCCCATATTCCGTCCTTATCTACATACTTTTTCAGATTTTTTTGATAGTTTATACAGAAAGGCCATGAATGCAAAATTAAATATATCTCAAATATTTCAAATAGATCAGATTGTTTGATTCCCCTTTCCACAAGCTTTCTTTTGATATAAGGGTTATTGGGCCTTGTACAACTGTTTTCTGAATCACAGTCAAGATTTTTATAGACTGCATATCAAAATAAATGGAAATCATCGCAGCACCATTCAAAATTGATGTATTTTCATTACAAAGCAGATCTTTTTACAGGAAAGCTGAAAGAAAAATTTTGGGCATCAGTGTTATTTTTTATTGTGCTTCATGTTTTCAGCTGATTCTTATTGAGAGGTCTAATTGTAAATTTAATATTCTGAAATGTGGATCTGCACATTGTTAGGATTAGAAATCGATGTATATGTTTTGTGGATTAAATATCTCATTAAGGGGGAGTTCGCAGAGAATTTTGGTTAGAAAAAATTTTGCAACTTACAGGTTTTGAGCAATATCTAGCCACCGCCAGTCGTCAAGTAGAAAAAACCCTCCCCAATGCATATCAAAGATCGCCAAAACTGACACCCCTTCAAAAAACCATCTAATGCTAAATTTGAGGTAGAAAATGGCACCCTCCTTGGGTCGTAGCGTCAAATTGACATCCAATGCAGTAACTACTCTCCGAAATTCAGTCATTGGCTACATATGTTTATATTTTCTACAGGTGGGATAGAAGTTAGGACATATGGACTTGGACTTAGAACAGGGTCTTTGTATTATGAGTGTACTTCTGTCAGTTGTTCCAACACTGTTGAGCAAGATGTTGATGACGTGTTATTGGTTGAAAGAAGTACCCATGTTGTAAGAGCTATAGAACCTAGAACAGGTAGTGAAAGGTAAACAAATTAGTACTACTACATTTCTGCATTGCTCTTTATTCTGTACTCACACAACTAATGGTAAAAATATTGCTTAATTTTTCAGATGGAACTTCAGTGTGGGTTTGCATGATGTTAAGTTACATATAGTCAGTTGCATAGACAATCAAGTTCGACTCTATGATTGGAATTTAACAGCCATTGTACCTAAAGGCCTGCTTAGGGTGGTAATATCACAAGAAAATGTGACAAAGCATAGTTGGCAACATACTTTCACATCTCCGATAGTCCGAATTTGGAAATGGACTGGCAGCAATTTAACAGAAGTGAATCTTTTCACTAACCAGGGAGTACCCAAAGTTATTACGGATACTCCACTTTTGCCGTCTATTTATCTTGGAATGCATGATGAACAGGTAAAAAAGTGTTTTTAAAGACTTATACACAATCAAAATCGAAACCTTGGAGCCACAATGTTTTTTGCATGGGAAGTGAAATGATCTTATTTAAGTAGACAGTTCGATACACAAATCAATATCTTTTGCAATAAACACACATCAAAGGAAGATACATCTAACTATTATCAAAAGTATATGGACAAATTAATATTGTGCTGTATTTCTTTTTTTAACGTATTTTATTATGCACCAACCTGTATACATAATTCGTTATAGCATAATACTCACTTATACATAAATAAATTGCATTAATAATTACAGCAAAATACATGCAAGGATTGAAAAATCCAATAGCGATACTCGCAAAAGAAAAAATAAGACAAGGCGTTTATATTTTGTTTTTTGTCCGGTTAGGAGAATATTATCTCGTTTTCGCGTCCGTTCAAGAGAACTTACGTCCAAGAGAGAGTTAACAATGCAAATTATATGAGAGTTGGTTGGGACCATGAGAAACTGTCCGTTTAAAGGAGGTGTCCGTGTGAGAGGGGTGTCCGCGAACAGAAATTCCATTGTATATCCTAGCCTTTTCTGCACCATCCTTATGTCCACATAAGTCGCCTTTTTTCAAAAATATCTTTATTCTAGTTATATATTCTGGAATCCTCGAAGATGCACGAAGCACTGTATGATAAGAGTATGAAAATGGTTGCTTCTCCGCCTATTGTTGAAACTTCGAGTATAATGAAGATACGATGGAATGCTATACCAGCATCTACTGAAGTTACAGAGGATGATTCTACAGCCCTTTCTGTACTGAATGGATCAAAATATGTCAATGGTAAGATAAAATGATCAATGATATATTTTCATTGGGGTCATTTCCTCGCCGATTCAAACACCTGCTGACCATTATGCTCCAATCCAGTGGTGTTTTTGTCGCTAATAGGTATGCTGGTATCATCAGCATAATTAATTATTATAATGTCATAATTCTTAATGCGACCTCTTAAATCATTGATATATATGATAAATAATATTGAACCTAACACACTGCCATTACAAATGAAATCTGCTGTTTCTGTATTTACTACATATATTGGGTGGGCCATTTAAAAGTTTCGATTTAAAAATAAAATAAAACAAAAACGGTTTGAGATATTGCCAAATTTATTTTTTTGTTTTGAAGTACAATTGTTCCGCTCAGAAATGAAATATTACTTCATTCAAATGGCTGCCGCGGCTGGCCTCACAGTAGCCCATTCGATCGGACCAATTTTCGAGCACTTTTTCGAGTGTTTGGGGCCGTATCTCGTCAATGGCATCACGAATGTTGGCCTTCAAATGGTCAATTGTCTCTGGATGGTCGACATAACACTTGTCTTTAACAGCGCCCCACAGGAAATAGTCCAATGGTGTCAAATCGCAGCTTCTTGGCGTCCAATTGACATCACCATTTCGACTGATTAAACGGCCATCGAAGGTTTCGCGCAATAAGTTGATTGTGGCATGCGATGTGTGACAAGTTGCACCATCCTGCTGAAACCAAACATTCTCCACATCAATACCATCAAGAGCAGGAACAAAAAAATCAGTTATCATGGTGCGATAGGTGTTTCCATTGACAGAAACGGTTGCGCCGTCCCCGTCTTCAAAGAAATATGGGCCAATGATGCCTCCGCTCCACAATCCACACCAAACAGTCACTCGCAAGGGATGCATTGGCTTCTCTAAGACCTCGTGTGGGTTTTCCGGGCTCCAGATACGGCAATTTTGCTTATTGACGTAGCCACCAATATGAAAATGAGCTTCGTCTGAAAAGATTATTTTTTTCGCAAAATCGACATCATTGATTAGTTGCTCGTTGGCCCATGTAGCGAAGGCAGAACGAAGTGGATGGTCACGCGGCTTCAACTCTTGAACCAATTGAACTTTGTAAGGCGTCATACCGAGATCTTTCCGCAAAATTCGTCGTAAACTGGTGCGGGAAATGTTCAATTCTTGGGAACGATGACGTGTTGACGTTGATGGATTTTCACGCACACTCGCAGCCACAGCATCGATACCTTCGGGTGTACGCACTGTACGAGCACGCTGACGTGTTGGAGCATCAACAATGAAACCAGTTTCACGCACTTTATTAATAAACTTGCGTATACCGGGCGCTGTTGGTGCTTCGTTGCGACCGAATTTTGAACGGCATTTTCGTGCAATTTCTGCCCAATTGTCTTTGTTTTGGAAATAAATTTCCAATATTACCCAACGTTGCTCAAGCGTAAATCGATTCATTTCGTTCAGCGGAGATAATATACTGAATTTTATGACAAATCAGATTGACATAAGTATTGTCAGCGTCAAATTAACACGTGGTTCAAATCGAAACCGATAGATGGCCCACCCTATACTTTGAAAATGTTGACCCCTACTGAGCGGGGCCGTGACAAATGCTTGATCCGGAAGTTGTTGTATCCAGTATACAACTTCTTCCCGTTCAAGTAATTGTACACGCGTTAAGGAATACCTCAGTATCGATTGCCGGGTGGCGGTACAAGTCCACCACTTTAGGTCTATTTAATATCACTAACACGTAAAAAAAAGGTGGTAGACAAGGACCAGTCGACCGAGGCGGTACCACCAATCTACAAGACGGAGCTTTCCCAGTTGTACTAACCTTAGGCAGTTCAAAAATCGTATTAACAAGATTTCTTTGGGATCATCATAGCAGTCGCGGTGTTCCGGCATTTAGGCTTCTGCCTGCGCGAGTGCTTCGATATAAAAAATGTTAGCGTCTTTGTAGCAACCTGTATGCTTGTATATGTTCATATAGTCAGCGCCATTTATGAGACAATAACCTTTTCAAAGTATATGTAGTAAATCGAGAAACAGCTGAGATAATTTCTCATAGATGGCGCTACGGTATCTCATTTTATCTCAGATAATGTTTTGGACGCTGGAATATAACGATCTATGAGCGAACAGCCATTGGTTTTGCCATTGGCTCATGGATGGCGGAACATGGCTGTGATGATAGAAATTGTAGATTAACGTCCAAATACAGTATATAGTTGAGCATCTTGGGGAATACATTAATCAGTGATTTAACTAACTGGTTTACTTTTCAGGTCACGGATTCTATCTGTATTCAGAGCCAGATGCAAAGCCTGACCAAAAATATAAAAACGAAAGTTGTATTCGAGATGCTATCAATGGTGCTAGTTATGATAACTTGTCTCTGATATTCCTATCCTGGTGGTGGAAGGAATTCTTTGTGATGGCTTTGAGTATCTTCATTTGCAACTTCCTGTTCCATATTTGGAATAACACTCAGAAAAAACAAGAAATTATCATAATCGAGAAACCAGGAGATGCTCAGAACACTGTTGAAAAATCCAACGAAGGTGACACATTCACATCAAGATACGTAAACGATTTTGACACGGTGCGATGTCTTGGCAAAGGCGGTTTTGGGGTTGTTTTCGAGGTGAAGAAAAAAATTGACGAGTGTAACTATGCTATCAAGAGGATAACTCTACCCAAGGAGTAAGGAAATACGTTAATAAATTATTCATATACTGAACCATTTAGACCATAATTTTTTAGTTATTTTTTGGAAATACAAGGTGCGTTTGATAAGTAATGAGATTGTCGTATCTGGGAGAAACTCTCGTGTCATCCATCAACGATCACTACATCCTCGTCGAGTCACAGTTTGGTACGGTGTTTGGTATGGAGGTGTCATTGGACCTTACTTCTTTTAAGACGCTGCACGTCATTATCTTACTGTCACTGGCGAGCGCTACCGTGATATGGTCCAGAACTTTCTGGCTCGTCAAATCCAACAATTTAACCTGCAAATATAACTTGTCCACAGCTAGGGAAACAATGAATCTTTTGCGAACAATATTTCCGGGACGTTCAATTTCTCGCTTTGGTGATGTCAACTGGCTACCAAGGTCACCGGATTTAACGGCTCCACTTTTTTATGGGGATTTTTAAAAAATAGGGTTTATGACAACAAACAAAATACTGTAGAGCAGCTGAAGAACAATATTACGGAAGCGATCGAAAATATTCTTCCCGAAACCTACCAAAAAGTGGTCGAAATCAAGAGGGCTCAGGTTTGCGCGGCTTCTAGAGGCGGAAATTTGTCTGATATTATTTTTCATACATAATTTCTAAGTTTCCATAAAAGATTAAGATGAAAAAAATGGACGTATTTTATTTCATTTCACAAATATTCGAGATACAAACCAATCAGTTACATATCGGCCACCCTGTAGAAAGTTAACTTGCGATTGAAAAACTGGGCCTTACTTAATAGATTAATCTGTATTTTCCTTTCAGGCCTAAGAAAAGAGATCGGGTAATGCGCGAAGTGAAGGCCCTTGCAAAACTAGAGCACCAAAATATTGTGAGATATTTCAGTTCCTGGGTTGAAAAACCTCCGGTTGGTTGGCAAGAAGAGCACGACAAGAAATGGATAATGTGAGTATAGCTGTATCACTATTTTCATTATGGAATCCATTACTTGCTCATATCTAAGTGATTAAGAAAGTGATATCAACATGTAAACATAATAATGGGACATTTCACATCAAGTGGACAACAAAAAAAGTAACGCTTTGACATTCGTTCATATTAGGTCTATTTGTACATCTGGTAGGTATGAGAGAGAAAACACGTTTTCAAAAAAATAGTCATGATTGAAATTGTGATTTTTCTCATGTATTTTTTTGGATTGAGATATTGAGCTTAGCATTTTATATAGGACAATTTTAAGAACTTTTTGATAGTAAAATCAAATTTGAAATCTAAAAAGATGAAGGTGCATAACCAAAATTTAGACGATTTATATTTTTCATTCGAAAATATAGCCTAAAGTGCCAGCTCAATCGACTAATGTCTCTTGTGGTGCCTGCGTATTTATCTGTCCTCGGCGGACTTGGACTGAACGGTGGAATTTCCAACATTTGGGTTTTGTTGGAGATTTTGTGATATGGCATGTCATGTTTTGTTCAGGGATATTCCTTCATATTTTCGGTTGAAATTGTTCTTTTGTTTTTGAATTTAATTTGCCTCTGAATAGCCGGGTGAAATAATGTGTTGTTGTGGCCAGTATTTCAGTTTTGTCAAAGAGGTCGTCATGAAGGAGGACGTGTTCTGCCACGGCCGATTTTTCTGTTTGTTCCAGGCGGCAGTTGCTTTTTGTTCGTTTATCCTGGTGTTAACACTTCCGACATAGACTTCTCCACACGAACATCGGATTCTGTATACCCCTGCAAAACTGAGCGGTTCCCTTGCGTCTTTTGCAGATCTCCGATGCTCTTGAATTTTCTTCGGCGGTGTGTAGATCGTTTTGATGTTACGTTTGCATAGAATAGCTTAGGACGTAGTGCCCGGTTTATTTCAGATTCCTGAGACAGCAGCTCCGGCGTTTTGAAGCCGTTGTCAGGGCTCTTTCTTCAAACTTTCCCATCTAAAAGTTCGCTATTACGGGGCTCAGGGGGCTTTCCATTGCGACGCCGTCTTTCTGCTCGTAAAAATGCTGGTTTCACTGGAAATAGGTGGTTGTTAGTGTGTGGCGAAATAAAGCCAATGTAAGAGTATATTATAACCTTGAAATGAACTATAATTCCTGCGGCTGTGGTATTGTATAAAGGAATGACAAATATCTTAGCTGCAATAAGAATTCTTAATTGAATATTCATTGAACGCGCGCTTGATTAACAGTTAGAAAAGAAATGTTTACAATAACAATATCCCTAAATGGCAAATTTTTCAAATATTCAATATATACAGCCTTGGCCAGAAGTATCAATACCATATCTGCTTACTATCGCTAAGACGTCTAGTTTTTTAGAGATCACTCAGTTTTACCTTTTCAGTGTGAATTTATCATTTCGCGTCTATCGTTCGTTGTGAACAATTCAGTGATTTAGTGAGACTTTGATAATTTTATTTCGACAATTTAACTAATACTGTCGCAATATGGCAAAAAAGAATGAAGTGAGCATTGAAAAACGTGTGAAAATACAGGTTCTTCCTGAACAAGGGAAGTCCCAAGTAGACATTGCGAAAACAGTGAAGTGTTCGCGTCGATGTGTACAATACACTATTCAGCGATCCGCTCAGACCGGTTCACATGAAGATAGACCTAGAACAGGCCGCAAACGCATCACCACAGATCGTGAAGACAGAGTATTGATCAGAGAGTCTTTGAAAAATAGGAAAAAAATTCTATTGTCCTCGCTGCCGAGCTGTCAGCGCAGATTAATAGACCAATTTCTACCCGAACTACTCGCAGAAGGGTTCAAGAAGCTGGTCTAAATGGCCGCAAAGCCAGAAACAAGCCATGGCTCTCAGGCAAAAACAAGACGGCTCAGTATGATTGGGCTTTAAAATACAAAAACTTCACTGAAGAGGATTGGTCAAATATTGTATGGTCAGACGAATCAAACTTTGAGGTACGTTAGTTGACTAAGCAACTACTCAATGATATTACTTAATTTCTCAGATTTTTGGTACACCTGGTGTGACATTTGTTCGTCGTCGAGTAGGAGAACAATTCAATCAGGAGTGTGTGGTGCCTACTTTGAAACATGGTGGCGGCAGCGTAATGGTCTGGGGCTGCATGAGTGCTTCTGGAGTCGGAGAAATGTCTATGTGTGAGGGTCACATGGATGCCACAAAGTACATAAACGTACTTGAATGTGCTCTTTTGCCGTCATTTACCGCAAGATAATGCGCCTTGCCACAAAGCTGCATGGACAATGGCTTGGTTCAGAGAAAACTGTATCGAACTTCTGGGTTGGCCTGCCCAGTCACCAGACCTGAATCCGATTGAACATTTGTGGGACTTATTAAAACGCAAGATCAGGCGTCACACAATCAACACAAAAGAAGACTTAAAGGGCCGCCTACGTGAAGAATGGAACGCTTTAACTTACGAAGAATGTGATAAACTTGTACGATCTTTACCTAGACGAATTTCTGCTGTACTTAAGGTGAAGGGAGGTCCCACAAAATATTGATTTTCTTCTCATAATAAAACATTTATAACTATACAAAATTGTGTCAATTTATTCCAATAGTCCCCTAAAATTGAAAGATATCGAGGGTGTTCAATACTTTTGGCCAAAGCTCTATATATATAATCAACAACAATCAACTTTCGAGAAAAGATGCTGTTTGATTCAGAATTACAAAAAAAATCTACCCGGAGCCAAAAAAACAGTTTTTGGGATCAGGTTAACATATCGTTTAAACTAGGGGACCTTTTTAAATAAAGTTATGCAAAAAGGCTGGTTCCGAATATTTTTCTGAACCCGAAGACATTTCCTAGATCAAATATTGATGTCTTGTACCATAAAACCATAGGACGATTTAATAAAATTTTCATCTCCTGTTGTGATAAGCTAATAGAACTTGGTACACAGCTAAACCGAGACGCTGAATTCACATAATTATATGACAGACTCCCATGTTTTGTATTACACATTTAAATATGAGACTATTATTAATGCATTTTAGGGAAAAACACCTAGAAGAGACGTCGACAAGTCCCAAAACCAGACGCAGTAAATCTGTTTCTATAAACATTCCTTTAAGTGATGACGCGGCGTACATTGAAAGTGACAGCGACGATGACGGTTTCCAGATAGTATTCCAAGACGATTCCAACTCCAAAAGCCATTTGAAAAGTTCTGTAAATAAAAAAATAGAAGATAACTTGACTATGACCCTGGATTCTGGCCTAACAGAGCATACTTCAAAAAAAGTAAACTGGAAAAGACCAGGAAGGATGCACCATTCATGGGACTTATCACAGAATCAACTAAGGCCAAGCGAAGAATCGTCATGGTATCTCTACATCCAGATGCAGTTGTGCAAAAAAGAAAGTCTCAAGGAATGGCTCACCTCAAACTATAAACGGGACTATAAGTTTGTAATAGATATTTTTTCCCAAATATTGGATGCTGTTCAATATATACATCTCAGGGGCCTCATACATAGAGACTTGAAGGTAAGACAAAAAGAAAAAGTAATGTCTAGCGCCTTTGGGAATTTTTCAACGTTTTCTGGTGGTCATCTTATTCCCAAATACTTCATTTATTTATTTTTTAGCCAAGCAATATTTTCTTCTCTTTGGAAGGTCAAATCAAAGTTGGTGATTTTGGTTTGGTCAAAGATATGGAAGACGTATTTGATTTAGAATTCAATAAGAATGGAACCCCGCCATTACCTGGGCATACCAAAGAAGTTGGTGAGTCTTAGATATACTATTTCATTTAAAATAATCACAAACT
This sequence comes from Acanthoscelides obtectus, assembly GCA_963669975.1. Classification (NCBI taxonomy): domain Eukaryota; kingdom Metazoa; phylum Arthropoda; class Insecta; order Coleoptera; family Chrysomelidae; genus Acanthoscelides; species Acanthoscelides obtectus. The sequence continues at coordinate 35,744,344 of CAVLJG010000002.1, read as the reverse complement.
AATTAGTGCGTTTTTGCAGGTACCCAACTATACATGAGCCCTGAACAATTTCGTAGCCGTATATATGATTACAAAGTGGATATATACTCGTTGGGCTTGATTTTCTTGGAGCTATTGATTCCATTTAGTACGGAAATGGAAAGGGTCAAAAAGTTGACCGATGCCAAGGAAAATAAATATCCTAGTGACTTTATCGAAAAATTTGCTGACGAGGTTAGTAATGCAATTTAAAAAAAATTTAAGAGCCTTCTCTACAGCATCAGGAAACTTAAAAAAAAAGATGATTGAAATCGGTATAGTCGTTCTCAACTTATGGCGTGACCACGGGAAATAGGGATTTATTTTTATATATGTATATAGTTATAAAGTAATAACTGAAAAATGTAGAGGCAAGGCAATGTAAACACAAGTATGGCATTAGTAATTTAGCAACCAACTTGCATGCTTGGGAAATTTAATTACATTATTAGTGTCGCCACCTATACATTTTGCCAGCAAAACTGCGGAGCAGAAAACTAGTGTTTGAATATTTTCAAATTAAAAAAAACAACATTACCAAAAAAAAATCTCGTGATATCTGCCGTGAAGAACTGGTTTTCAGCAGCTGGACATAATTTTTACTGGAACACCTATTGAACAAGTGTGTTGATGTAGAGTAAAAAAATTAAACAGAGCTTTGGTAGCATACGTTTACAAGTACGACAGTGTGTTTTCTTGGCAAAAAATACGAGATGATAACAATTGTTTTGTTTCAGCATACGTTATTGCAAAGCATGCTCTGTAAAGACCCAAATAAACGTCTGACCACAATCGGCATTAGAACAAGGCCTCCTTTTAACCAGCAGGACTCCACTTATGATGAAGATTGTCATTATAAGCTGAATAACTTCCAGAAAAGTTAGATATAATCTAATTTTTCATTGTACTGAGTAGCCTTAAGGTATATTGAAAGCCTTTATAAAATAAATTTTTAGTTTTAAATTTAAGTAATTCTATCTAAACTTGTAGTTCGACTACAAGAGAGTTGTTTTTTATTTTTTTTTGAAGCTTGGTTTTAAAACCCTATTTGTGATTTATTTAATGTTTAGACGGTGTATAAGCCGATCTTAAATTTTAAGTTCCATTCCTGTGTTAGTATTACATATGTATTTCACTATATTTCAACCAGAAAATATAGTTATTTTTTAAATTGTTTGTGTTTTTTTTTCAAAGCTAAATGCAACCTCGTAAGTTATGATGAAAAAATGTGTCCAGAGTCGATAACCGTCTGGCTGGTCAATTTAATATCCTAGTCATATTTTTTTTACACCGAAGCAGCCGCGCAGGCAGAAGCCTTAATACCAGGACATCGTGGCTGCTATGAGGATCCTAAAGAAATTTTGTTAATTCGATTTTTGAATTGCCTAAGGTTAGTAGAACTGGAAAAGCGTCCTCTTGTAGATTGTTCTACAATCTCGGGACAAAGGAGCGGTCGTATCGACCAGTTCTGGATGTATGAAGTTCGACACGGATAGGGTGGGAGGCCGAAGTCAGGTTGATATGTTTGGCAGGCACATCGTGCGGCGGCATCCTGGAGGATAACTATCTGAAGAGCAAAGCCCAATCGGTGTAGCGGTAAAAGAGAGCTAGACCGCCCACGGCCCGCCGGTGCGAAAGGGTCCCGAGATTGTCTGTTAGAGAAGAGTCATCGATCAGTCGGGCAGCTCTCCTCGGGATCCTTTCGGATTGACGGTTCGTCGGCGATCTAGCTCGATTTTATCTCTATGTCAACGGGTCTGTCAAACAGACCCGCCTGAGTTCGTCCTCCCATGCTAACCATCCTCGCAGTGTCAAACGTCGTACATCCAGATCGTTCTTTTCTCCCTAGGGCATCGAGGATATGGAACAATCTACCTGAGGAAGCTGTTTCCAGTTCCACTATAGGCAGTTGAAATCGAATCAACAAAGTTTCTTTAAGCTCCTCATAGCAGCCGCGGTGCTCTGGTATTTAGGCTTCTGCCTATCTGGCTACTTCGGTATAAAAACAAGAACAGTACATTAGGAATAATTAAAAATCTAAATAAAAAAAAACTAATAATAATTTCAAACACATTCACTGCCTTGGTATAAAAAAATCTGGAGATATAATTTATTTCGATTTCGAAGTTATAAGTATGTTGGTAAGGGGGCATTTTGGGACCCATGTTTATATGAACTTTCCGCAATATTTTTTTACCTACTTTATACATGCTCCTGAACTTGCCACTGTTTTTCTTCATTTTTTTCTCTATTATTAATTGTTGTGAACAGTTGTCGTAAGGGTGAGCGTTCAATTTTAATGGGGGTACCTTTTTATTTAAACTTTTAACAATACTATTGTGGAATTTAGTGGAATCAGGTTCCGAGGTTTTAATATTTTTTGTTTTATGGAGGAGGAAGTATTGGAATGGCGAAATTGACATGTCAAAACCATGTCACTCATTCTGTCGGTTTGTCTGGTAATTTTATAACCACTTATAACTTGAGAATTACCGCTCGGATTTTGGTGAAATGTTCACACAAGGTTACTAACTTGCCAGGGATGAAAAAGCTTTCTTTTTGAAGATAAGTCGAGTGGTGGCGGAGCTAGGAAAAAATAGGATAGAAACAAAAATAAACTTTGACGTTTAAGAGAAAAATTCGGAAAATTTTTGTAGGGAGTCTTAAATGTAACGTCTTTAGTATTAGCCAAAGACGTTCTATCATTCAGAAGCTTCTGGTCTCGGTAACAACGAGAAAATTAAATAATAAAAGACCGATGTATAATGCGCTCATAATTCTAAATAAGTTTGCAATCGTTGGCGTTGCGTGCATGGTGGATGCTGCATCGCCGTGGATGCCACTGCCCACTGTGCAATGGCTAACAAACTCCAGTTGGTCTGCGGTGGTGCCGTCGCTAACACACCGCTACAGGAGAAATATTTATATATCTTAGCAATCTTTGAATATTAGTAGTATGCACTACTTTCCGTTCTGCAATGCTTGTGTAAATGATGACTTAACTGTTTTTATATCTACACATATATTTTTCTGAATTTCATGATTCCAAAAGTACCACCCATTTCGCCTAAACTTTAATTTGTGTTACTCCATCCATGATGGTTCTCTGAATATTTCGAACACGAACTTCCATCGCTTAGGTAGTCGTAGATTTGGCGGAAATATAATCACTAGTCTTACAACGTTTCAGATATTCCTGATTATTTTCAGACATAGTTTGGATGGGATGAAAATCGTAGGTTGGAAGCTGTATGGTTGTAAATTGTTGCAAATCTGGTGTCAGTGTTATTAAGACGTGATTCTCTCTATCTACATCTACAATGGATCAGAATTACAATAGATTTGATTTATATAGTTTGATTGCACGCAGAGGTACTTAAAAACTGCGCTTCAGCACTGGCCCTACCATTAAGCTTGATATTCACATCGTCTTTTAGATCCCATACCCTACCCTCATGCTGGCTTAGTGCTTCTGTTACCCCTGTATTCAAAAAGGGCGACAAATCCTCCGCTAAAAATTATCGACCAATAAGTCTCGTTCCTATCGCCGCCAAAATAGCTGAAAGAATCATATTAGATAAGCTCCAGTCATTTGCTTTCGAAAATGACCTTATCCCTAAGAATCAGCATGGATTTCTCCCTGGTCGATCAATAATGACCAACCTTCTCCACTCTCTCAACGATTGGACTCAGTATCTGGACACAAAGACTCCTGTTGATATAATCTACTTAGATTTTTCTAGGGCTTTCGATCGCGTACCACATAGAAGGCTTCTGTTAAGTTGGAAAGTATGGGAATAAGAGGCGAGTTGTTACTGTGGATTAAGGCTTTTCTCACCGGGAGGACTTTCTCTGTGCGCGTCAGTGATAGCCAGTCTCACCTTCATCATGTAGCAAGTGGAGTTCCTCAAGGCTCTGTCTTGGGGCCAGTGCTGTTCCTTCTGTATACAAGTGACCTGCCCGCATTGATTTCCTCCACATGTTCAGCTTATGCCGACGACACCAAGATTTACAATACTGTCGTAAATTCTGCTATGCTTCAACGAGATCTTGATATTGTTTGTCAATGGTCAGTCAGTTGGCTTTTACTCTTACATCTAACTAAGTGTTGTGTCCTTCACCTCGGGAAGACAAATCCGCGATTTACATACAAGATCTCTGACCACAACATCGAAGCAGTTTCGAGCCACACTGATCTGGGCGTTGTAGTCAACGATCGTCTTTCCTGGTCAGAGCATATTCACCACGTTACATCAAAAGCCAAGAAACTTCTATATATGCTGGAGAGGTCTTTCAAAGGATCCGATGTCAACACTTGCGCCTACATTTACAAGGCATTCGTGAGACCAATTCTTGAATTCGTTGGCCCGGTATGGGACACTGTGCTTCTGCGCGATAGAAATCTCGTCGAATCAGTACAGCGTCGGGCTACTCGTATCCCTTTTGGAGCACGAAGACCAAGCTATGAAGATCGCCTTGAATTATTCAACCTGACCTCATTCTCTGAGCGAAGACTTCGTGGCGATCTTATAGTTACGTTCAGGATACTTCATGGTTTGATGGGCACCAACCTCATGCATCTATACCATCTGTCGCGCAGCAATCTACGCGGACACAGCCTCAAACTGCATAAGGAGCCATTTAAAACAACAGTCCGACAGTGGTTTCTTCCCAACCGCATATTCAACACCTGGAATAGTTTACCTGAAAGTGTGGTTGGTGCTACTTCAGTTAATAGCTTCAAAGTGCAGTATGATAGCTGGAGGAGTGTACAAATTTTATAGCTATGAACTGTATTTTTTTATTTTTTTCTATTTGATGTATTTGTGTTACGTGTCCGTACACTATATTCACTGCATGAGCTTATAGTACTGTGTACTCTGCTCATCTCAATTATCATAATAATAATAATAATAATTTATCGTACCTACGTGAACCTACCTAATCACGATTCGATTTCGCCTTTTGAAACGATTTGACTTTTCTTGGAAACCTCTCCCACGAAGGCGTAGGAAGTATCGAGCCATACTACTTGACGAAAATTTTTTTTAGTCAATGCCTGTTTGATTTTTAGGCATATTCCACTCTATTACTGTATGTACCATCAGACCTCTTAGCAAATGTCCTAGGCACGCCCTTGACGTTGTCCGGTGGTTGACCAAGGCCGTCAAGTTAGTAGGGAGCCAAAGCACATTCCTGTCGAGCAGGCGTAGGCGATTTTACCTGAGACCTGCGAACCAGTCGCTCAGTGACGGCACATAAACGGCTTTTTAGGCAGGGCGAACACCTCGTATTCGAGGGAGAATTTGTCCAATTGGATTTTGTTTCGTAGTCACGTATGTTGGATGCGCTTTGACATTAAACAAAAGGTTTCCAGGTGTAAATTTGTTGTATTTTCAACCAATTGCAAAAAATGGCGTCAAGTGGTAGTCTGCACTTCCCAGACAACGCCGTTATCAGTACATAAAGGATCATGTTCAGCACAAAGTAGACCGCCTGAGGAAAAAGTTAGTCAAACAGGTCCATACAATTAGCCTAGGAAGAAACACTATGCCGAAGCAGACGCGGCCGGTAGGTCGCGTTATAAATATACTAGCATCAAAAACTTGAGATATACTCTTCCCACCCCCTACAACCCCCACCCCTAAATTTTTTACATCTAAAAATGTTTTAAAAAACGATAAGGATCCTCTGAAACACCAAAAAAAGTTTGACCAATTTTTGGTTTCAGTTTCGGCCTTTTCTTCGCCGCCACTGAACTGATTTTTGGAAACTTTCGTCCTTTGCATAGTAGTAACGTGTAAAAATTTCATGAAAACTCGAGGGGCATTTCTCAAGTTATAGGCGGTTATAGGATTAGCGGACACGAAAATGAGTGACATGGTTTCTCGTTATGCACATAGCTTTTTCACATCCAAAAATCGTAATATCTCATTTTCGAAACTTTTTTCGCGATTACAATACGGCCAGTAGGCGTGGGAAGTAAAAAAGGTTTTTTCGCTCTGAACAAGATTTTTTGGATCATTCTGAATGTAACGTCTAAAGTTGACTTTTTCGATTTCAAGCTTCAAAGCCTGAAAAACCCTGAAAATCGTCATCTTCAGTGCTGGAAAACTTTGTCAAAAACCATCAGTTTTGAGGTGGTCAAGTGTGTCTTTCTTTATTGCAGATATTTTCAAAACTTTGATATTCTATATTTTTTGAAATTTTTAAGACTTTGAAGGTTCTTAAAATTTTGAAAATTTCGTAATTTTTTAAAATGATCAAAATCTTCATGATTTTCAAAATATTCATAATTTTCAAAATTAATTCAAATCCGTAACCGAAGCTTTTGTCTGGCTAGCGACATATACCATTTCGCTACTCCACCATAGAATAGCTAAGGATTTATCTAGCAAATAGGTAGCCAGACGTATCAACCCTTAGGTGTTTGGAAAACTTGTAAACGTTTTTTTTTTTTTGGATCATTCTGAATGAAAAGGTCCTTAGTGACGTATTTCTAAAGTTGACCGTTTTCGAGTTATAAGTTTCAAATCCTGAAAACCCCCGGAAATTGTCATCTTCATTCCTGGAAAAACTCTATTAAACACCATGATTAGACTCAGAAGTTTCAAAATGAGCAAAATTTTCATCATTTTCAAAATGTTCACAATTTTCAAGGTTTTTGTGATTGTTAAAATTCTTGCGATTTTGAAAATTTTGAAAGGTCTTAAAATTTTGATGCATTCCGAATTTTCGCAATGTTCAAAATTTTCATGATTTCCGGAATTTTCACAATTTTCAAAATTTCCAAGGTGCCTGAGAGCCATAATTTTTAAAAAATGATCAGGATCCTTTGAAACAGCAAAAAAAACGAAGTTTGACCAATTTTTGGTTTCAGTTTCGGCCTTTTCTTCGCCGCCACTGAACTGATTTTTGGAAACTTTCGTCCTTTGCATAGTAGCAACGTGTAAAAATTTCATGAAAACTCGAGGGGCATTTCTCAAGTTATAGGCGGTTATAGGATTAGCGGACACGAAAATGAGTGACATGGTTTCTCGTTATGCACATACCTTTTTCACATCCAAAAAACGTAATATCTCATTTTCGAAACTTTTTTCGCGATTACCATACGGCCAGTAGGCGTGGGAAGTAAAAAAGGTTTTTTCGCTCTGAACAAGATTTTTTGGATCATTCTGAATGTAACGTCTAAAGTTGACTTTTTTCGATTTCAAGCTTCAAAGCCTGAAAAACCCTGAAAATCGTCATCTTCAGTGCTGGAAAACTTTGTTAAAAACCATCAGTTTTGAGGTGGTCAAGTGTGTCTTTCTTTATTGCAGATATTTTCAAAACTTTGATATTCTATATTTTTTTGAAATTTTTAAGACTTTGAAGGTTCTTAAAATTTTGAAAATTTCGTAATTTTTTAAAATGATCAAAATCTTCATGATTTTCAAAATATTCATAATTTTCAAAATTAATTCAAATCCGTAACCGAAGCTTTTGTCTGGATAGCGACATATACCATTTCGCTACTCCACCATAGCTAAGGATTTATCTAGCAAATAGGTAGCCAGACGTATCAACCCTTAGGTTTTTGGAAAACTTGTAAACGTCTTTTTTTTGGATCATTCTGAATGAAAAGGTCCTTAGTGACGTATTTCTAAAGTTGACCGTTTTCGAGTTATAAGTTTCAAATCCTGAAAACCCCCGGAAATCGTCATCTTCATTCCTGGAAAAACTCTATTAAACACCATGATTAGACTCAGAAGTTTCAAAATGAGCAAAATTTTCATCATTTTCAAAATGTTCACAATTTTCAAGGTTTTTGTGATTGTTAAAATTCTTGCGATTTTGAAAATTTTGAAAGGTCTTAAAATTTTGATGCATTCCGAATTTTCGCAATGTTCAAAATTTTCATGATTTCCGGAATTTTCACAATTTTCAAAATTTCCAAGGTGCCTGAGAGTCATAATTTTCAAAATTTTCAGAATCTCCAAAATTCCTGGAATTTTAAAAATTTTCGACATTTTCAAATTTTGCAGAACTTCCAAATTATTATAAAACCTGAAAATTTTGAAGGTTTTCAATTTCAAAATTTTGAAAATCGTGCAGATTTTGAAAATTAAAAAATTTTTCAAACGTTAAAACCTATGATGGCAACTGAGCGTTCCTCAAGAAACCGTTATCGTTTGTTTAAAATCCAAGAATAGCTAAGGATTTCTATAGCTAATAAGTAGCGAGACGTATCAACCCCCAGATTTTTGAAGACTTGTAAACGTAAAAATGTCGTCAAAATGCGAGCAGTAGGCGTGAGAAGTAAATAGTTTTTTTCGCTCCCAACAAGGTTTATTATGGATCATTCTGAATGAAAAAGCCCTTAGTAAGTGCATGACCGTTAGGGACTTAGGCCCGTATCGTCAGTCGTCCCTACAATTGTAGGGCGCGTTTATGGCCTCCTTGATTGTCATACTCCTTTCTCTCCTTCAAAAATTTCTGGTTTACACTCGTCCCGTGTCAGCGTCAGCGCTCTCCTATTGTGAAGATATGTTTTCTTTTTAAATTGTAGGAAATTTCAGGCTGATAAAACATGATATAACTCAAAAGCAAGTACAATTCGATGCAAATAGATGTTTGTGACATAACCTCAAAATAGAGTTCTGACACGGAGAAGTAGAAAACTATGACAATCAAGGAGGCCATAAAGGCGCCCTACAATTGTAGGGACGACTGACGATACGGGCCTTAGATAGTTTCGAAAGTACTTAAAATTTTGAAAACCTCTGAATTTTTGAAATATTTTCAAGGTTCTAGAGGTCATAATTTTCAAATTTACAAATTTTCAGTTTTCAAAATTCTCAGTATTTTTGAAATTTTCGAATGTTTCATAATCTTCTACATTTCTAGTCCCCGAAAATTTAAGTTTTTCATTTATTAATTTTTGTGTCCAGTCACAATGCCAATATCAAACCGAAACTTTTGTCTGGGTAGCGACATTAGTTAGCATTTCGTTACTCCACCACCGAATAGCTAGGAATTTCTCTAACAAATAAGTATCCAGACGTATCATCCCACAGGTTTTTGATGACTTGTGGAATGTGCATATTTCAAATAGCTGTCATGAATCCGATGTGCAGAATGAAGAAAAGCTCAGGTTCCTTTTTTAGCCCATCATTGGACTGTAATCACACGCCCTGGTAACATCTATATTTTTTTAGGTGGATATTTTTGCAGAAGTACCACATCGCATTAATACGCGGGCCCGGAATGTAAAAATCAGTTGGCAAGTGCAAAAAAATTAAATGAATGGAATATCCAAGTATATAAAATTACAAGGATATACCATCTAAGAAGAATGAATAAGTATTTTGTACCTGTACAGGAGCTTAAATCAGATCTAAAGAATGAATCATGTATTAATTTGAATACTATTCTATTCTTAGCGTTGGAATCAAAGAATTTCACTTGACTGCATGAACTAAAAGTAGAAAAATGAGATTCACTGAACCCGTCCAGCCACGTACAGCTTCGGAACAATGGCCGATCCCATAGACGTGCATTATTATTTTCAACACAAACACACACGTTAATCAACTATTTAAATAATAAAATCGAAGTAAAAGATACTTATTTTGGTTAAGACATTACATAAAATGAGCTATTTAATCTAATCCCCGAATTTCGTTAACAAGATAGCAATTCCCAACATACTATATACCTGTACACACAAAAAAGTTAAATATGAAACAAAGGTAAAATGATTAGATAGATATTTAAAAAAACTACTATACTATAGGGAACTGACATTTGTACTTCGAAACTGTTGTGGTCAAATAATCCAACTTATAAAACAAGAGTCACGGCTATGCATTTTCTGGCGTAAGGTATTTTTGGAAAAAATCAAGGTCAGTAACTTTCAGTAAGAAATTCAGCGGTGACCTTGAATTTGAACTTGACCTCACCTTCAAGGTTACTTTACGGTCAACTTAATTTTTTCAAATAGAATCCCCTATTTTCGAATCCGGAAATCGAAATAACAAAGAATTTTACGTTCAAAAACAATTAAAGTCCAAGGTCAGGAAGACTACTAAAGCTCAAATGAAGATCAAATGTGTGCTGCTAGGTAAACAAATATAAATCTCACAGGATTTGTGATGAAAATAACTAAGTCAGGTCTGTAGGAAATTTGGATGAGTGCTCTTGGATTTGACATTGAACTTCACCTTCAAGGTCATTTTTTTTCAAATAGGAACCCGCGTGAATAGTATAGGTTAAAAACTTACCCAGAAAAGTGTACTTAAAAAATCCATATGTAAAAAATGTCGGAGAAATTGGTGAATGTTTTACGTTCAGATATAATTGAGATTGTGTGTAAAAGTGAAAGTACAATCAGAATTATTTTTTTAACAATACTTAAAGACAAAATCCCAACAACAATAATCGAATGGTGTGTATAGAATTCCGTGCAAAGACTGTAATAAACTATATACAGGAGGTTCATTTCGTCAAAAGATTTGTCAAGGGGGACAACTTTTTAACCAAAAACTACTTTGCTCCCTTTCACCTTTGGCCCCCAGGGTTCCTTGAAAATTTTAAATGACAAGGGGTATCTTGTCTGAAAGGTCCTTCGAAGTCCTTTATTTTGACGTCGATTCAGTTTTCGAGAAAATTTGAAAAATCATTGAGTCCATATGACATCTATTGTGTTTACTCCACAACCTAAAAGTTTGGATGAACTTCATCAACGCATCATCGAAAGCTGCCATAATATCCCACAACATGTTTTTGAAAATCTCCGTCAGGAATTTGGACATCGCCTATATCATTGTTTGGCCAATAACGAGCAACATTTTGAACACTTATTGAAATAAAAAGTGATATTTTCGTGTGTTTTTGTTTTCTATCTGAACAAATTAGGATCAATAAAGATTTTACTAATTTCAAAAAATTAAACGTCAAAACAAAGAACTTTGAAAAACATTTTAAACAAGCTATTACTCGATACCCCTTCTCATTTAAAATTTTTGATGGAATGACTCTGGGAGCCGAAGGTGGAAGGGGGTGAAGTAGTTTTTGGTTAAAAAGTTGTCCCCCTGGACAAATCTGTTGATGCGTCTCGGCGTTTTATCTTTTAATCAGTGATTTTAGATAAATCCGTCTTGGGAAGTTTTCATATGAACACCCTGTATAGGAACAACAGGAAGGTACTTAAAAACCAGAATATCAGAGCGCAAAAGGGATTGTAAGAATCTTCCACCTAAAAGAGGGATACACATAACTAGTCCAACACGTTTTCAGAAGGTCATGTTTGATTTTGATTCTTTTTCCTATGTAATTTTTTAAAAAGTACATTCTAGGAAATGGTCGAAATCAAAAAGCACAATAATGCAGTAAACACAAGAACATACAGCAGATTTAAGTATTGTGTACTATAAAATCATTGATTTCATGAAGACAAAATAACCACCACCAAATAATATGTGTCAACAAAAAAGCAAAACATCAAATGTAATAAAAAATAGCTTAGGTTTTTACTATTTGGAAATACCTTCCTCCTTTCCAGCAATCTGTGTCTATCTGTACCTCGTAATAGTATTTCGTTTGTTATATTGATCAGTTTCAGTCTAAATTATATCTAAGATGTCCATAACGTTGGAGTAATTTTTGACCACCACAGTTTAGAAATAAAATGGTGAGTTCGCAATAGTTTCCTTTTCTGAGAATCGAATACGGAAAGAACGTTTTATTCGTTTTTTCAAATATCTCCCTTACCATTCTATCTTTGTATCATTTTTAATTTTTTGGGGATTGCTATTTTGTTAATAAAATTCAGGGAATAGTTTAAATAGCTCATGCTGCGGCCCAACATGTTTTTATAGCTCAAAAGCGAATTGTTAGATCGACAACGCGGGTAAGTGCCAGCCACAGTTGTCAAGAAATTTAAAAAAAAATAACATCCTAACGGTACCTGCTCTGGCGATTCACGAGTTAACGTTACACGTATTCTGGAACAAGACCCAATTTACCCCCAAAGACAAAGACGCATAGTTACACAGGTTCTTAAAGTGATAGAAGTGATAATATTCACGCCAACTTTTCTAAATTTACTGTAAGAAATAAATCGCCAAATACATATACTGTGTCCCAAAATCTTTAATATCCTTCCAAAATATATACAAGGAATAGCAATCAATCACTTTAAGTATAGTTTGAAAGGTTTTTCAATACATAAATGTTTGAACAACGTCTGAAAGTTTAGGAGTGTGTAAATGTTGTTTATTATCTTGTTTTATTTATCGTTTTGTTATGTCTCTGTATTCATATAGCTGCTTTATCGACGATTCTTATACAAATTTCGTTTGTCCAAGGAAAATAATAATAATAATAATAATAATTATCATTATTATTATTATTACTATTATTATTAATATATAAGATAAATCTCAATATCGCTTCAAGATAAACCATTGGACAGGAATTTTAAATGGTAAAATAATCGGTCCGTTTGAGTTCCCAGAGAATTTGACTGCTGAGGTTTATTTAGGTTTTTTGCAAAATCATTTAGAAAATTTATTGGAGGACGTGCCACTGAGTATTTACAGGGACATGTGGTTTCAGCATGATGGCTGCCCAGCGCACTATGCACTCTCAGTGAGAGAGTATCTCGATCAAAACTTTCCAGGCAGATGGATGGGGCGGTCTGGTACAATACCGTGGCCAGCCCGGTCACCAGATTTGAATCCGTTAGATTTTTTTACTGGGGAACTGTAAAAGAAAAAGTGTATTTCAAGCCGATTCAAAATGTAGCTGAGCTACGGCAAAGACTATTGGAAGCAGCTGAGTTTGTTAATAACCGTGGATTCGTTCGTTTAATAACCCGATCTTTTTTAAGAAGATGTCGAGCGTGTATTGCGGCTGAAGGAAAACAGTTTGAGCATTTGCTGTAAAGGTAAATCATCATCAGCAGCATTTTGACGCCCACTGTTGTGCAAACAGTTATCCTTAAGGGTCCTTGTGCGTTTTCATAACCGCTGTTTAATTAGGAAATTTTGAAAAAATTTCATCAGTTTTTCTTCAAATAAAAATTGTGCATAAGTTAACGAGTAATCTTCTAAGTGTTATACCATTTTGGAATCCTTATTAAATGCGCCAACTTTTAAGGTTGCTTGCCAAACTCTCGTAGTACATTTTTTTCCAGTACAGCCAGTTAAAGTTGAGCAAAGTTTTACTTTGGAATACTTGGTTGGCAAATAAGTGGCAATTTTTCCTGAACGAGAAAAGTTGGCAGTAAGGTTGAGACACCAGTTTGAAGATGCGTTATTCATCATTACATTGTAAAAATAAAATCCAAAAAAAGTTAATATTTGTAGTAACAGGAGTTGACAGACTGCCGTAGGGTGTGAAATTTCTATATTTTTTTCAAAGACCTATAATTTTCAAAACACATACATAGAATTTTTTAAATATATTTCTGATAGCTGTTATGACTTTGCCTATCACCCGGTTTCGGCTTGACGTCGAGTTCTGGGACACCCTGTATATATATATACCTGTATATATATATATATATATATATATATATATATATATATATATATATATATATATATAAATAACACGCTAGAGTGACACGGGAGGTAAATTGGCTTCAGATCAATCCGATAAAATGATCTTAGTAAAAGTTTTCTAGTTTTAGAGATATTCAGACTTTCAGGTTTCTTCAAAAAATCAATATTTTTTGTCTGTTATCGCTATAAACTTCTAACGTATGATTTTTTCCTGGGCTACCATTGATAGTTGGTTGAGACAGCCGAGTATTTATTTCATTGAAAAACTGGTACGGTATGCTGAAAAAAACAAATGATTACATTAGGTTTCAATGCGAAAACCTTTACTAACGTTTTACTAATTACTGTGACAAAAAAATGTACCAGACTAAATCAGCAAATGACCTTAAAAATTAGCTATTGAATGCTCTTTCCAAAAACAGTATAACATTTGTAGGCTCTTTTTACTAAAAACTGAATAATTCCAAAGTTGTAATTTGGGCATAAAAGACAGCTGCATTTAATATTTTTATTTGTAGTATTTCGCAAGTATTACTACTTCAATGACAAAACTTTATTAAACTAATCAGTTTTTAGTAAAAAGAACTAACAAATGTTAACTATTTTTGAAAGAGCATTAAATAGCTAATTAATTTGCTGATTCAGTCTGGTACATTTCTTTTCACAGTAATTAGTAAAACCTTCGTAAATATTTTCGCACTGAAACCAAATGTAATAATTTAGTTTTTTTAGCATACCTTGCTAGTTTTCGATGAAATAAATACTCGATTGACTCAACCAACTATTAATAGTAGCCCAGGAAAAATCGTAAGTTATAATTTCTTTATAGCCATAACAGGCAAAAAAGGAGCAAAAAGTAGTTTTTTTTTGAAAAAAATCCAAAGCGGCGATATCTCGAAAACTAGAAAACTTTTACTAAGGTCATGTTGATTTTATCTGATTGATCTGACCCAATCCCGTGTCACTCTCGCGTGCTATTTCTGGGGCACCCTGTATAAATAATAATAATAATAATAATAATAATAATTGATATTAATTATAATAATAGTAATTATTATTATAACTATAATTATAATATATTTATATCATATGTATTATTTATAATTATTATTATATACAAATATACTAAGTGACATATAAATCCGAACACCCAGTTTAAATGGTTTTATTTTAATAAAATTTTGTATAAGTACTTAATGAAGCATAATAAGTAAATGATAAACATTTCAAAATGATTGCACTGCTTTAAAGCCCTTTGACCTTTAATAATGTGTGGATGCACCCTGATGTGCTACGCATTCTCCAACGCGCCTAGGCATGCTTCTGATCAGGTGGTCAATGTCCTCCTGTGGTATCTCATTCCAGGCAACCACCAACTCCTCTCGAAGTGCTTCTAGAGTCTGAGGAGGACGTTGCAAATTGAGCAATCTCCTATCCATCATATCCCACACGTGCTCAATTGGGGATAAGTCGGGAGATCTTGGTGGCCATGGTAACAATGTGACATCATTATGTTGGAAGAAGTCTATTGTGACTCTTGCAACATGTGGTCGGGCATTATCTTGTTGGAAAGTTGGATCTGAGGGGGTGTCAAGATAGGGTAAAAGATGGGGTTCTAGAACTTCGTGGATATAACGCTGCGCGTTCATGTTACCTCTGATGAAGATTAAAGGTGACCTGGAACCATAAGCTATAGCACCCCAAACCATAACTCCAACAGTGTGATGAACATGTCTTTCAACAAAAAACTGTGGATTCCTCCTTTCACCACGTCGCCTTCTAACCCTGGCACGACCATCGTGCATGCCTAAACAAAATCGAGACTCGTCACTAAAGACAATACTGTTCCATTCCTGATCCCAGAGTGACCGTTGTCTGCACCACTCAAGGCGATTACGTTGGTGTTCTCGAGTTAAAGGGAGGACCCAGTGTGGCCGGTATGAAAACAAGCCAAAACTTCTCATTCGTCGGTAAACACTTCGCATGCCAATAGGTCTTCCGTGCAAACCATTCATTTGCAATGGACCTGGTAGTGGAGAAACGGTCCCTTAAGGCCAATAATCTGCAGATCCAACTTTCCAACAAGATAATGCCCGACCACATGTTGCAAGAGTCACAATAGACTTCTTTCAACATAATGATGTCACATTGTTACCATGGCCACCAAGATCTCCCGACTTATCCCCAATTGAGCACGTGTGGGATATGATGGGTAGGAGATTGCTCAATTTGCAACGTCCTCCTCAGACTCTAGAAGCACTTCGAGAGGAGTTGGTGGTTGCCTGGAATGAGATACCACAGGAGGACATTGACCACCTGATCAGAAGCATGCCTAGGCGCGTTGGAGAATGCGTAGCACATCAGGGTGCATCCACACATTATTAAAAGTCAAAGGGCTTTAAAGCAGTGCAATCATTTTGAAATTTTTATCATTTACTTATTATGCTTCATTAAGTACTTATACAAAATTTTATTAAAATAAAACCATTTAAACTGGGTGTTCGGATTTATATGTCACTTAGTATAATAATAATTATTATTATAACAAGTGATTTTTTAAGAGGTATAGGATTTGATTTTCAAAAAAAAACACAAAAAATTTTAAAAAACTATTAAATCCTTATTTGAGTCGATAGAACGGTCGATATAATTTAATGTTTGAAGATTATTTCATGTAAATGTTGGCCGCGGCTCCGCTTTAGATGGCCCATGCGCAAGGTCCAATTTTGGCACACTCTCTCCAACATATCGGCCGGTATCTCACGAATAAATGCTTCAATATTGGTTTCCACTGCGTCAATCGTTGCTGGTTTATCCCTGTAGACATTAGCCTTAACATGGCCCCACAAGAAATAGTCCAACGGCGTTAAATCACACGATCTAGGCGGCCAATTGACGGGCCCCAAACGTGAGATAAGCTGTTCACCGAACTCGCCTCTCAATAGGGCCATTGTTTCGTGTGCGGTGTGGCATGTGGCACCGTCTTGTTGAAAGCACATGTCAGCCAAGTCCAGCTCTTCCATTTTGGGCAAAAAAAAGTTTGTTATCATCGCACGGTAGCGCTCGCCATTCACAGTTACGTTCCGGCCATTGTCGTCTTTGAGGAAGTACGGCCCGATGATGCCACCGGCCATAATCCACACCAACCAGTGATTTTTTCGGGATGCATTGGTAGCTCTTGCAATGCTTCTGGCTGGTCTTCACTCCAGATGCGGCAATGTTGCTTGTTAACGTACCCATTCAACCAGAAATGAGCTTCGTCGCTGAACACAATTTTTCGATAAAAATGTGGATCTTCCTCCAACTTTGCCAGCGCCCATTCACCAAATTGGAAACGAATGTGGGAGGTCGTGTGGCTTCAATTCTTGCACCAGCTGTATCTTTTTCCTCAAGGTCTTGTTATAAATATTGGTTCCGTACAGCATAATCGAGTTACTAGTCACTACTGGGGCCTCCATCAAATGGCATTACCCGTAACAGGAATGCAACGACCTCTATTTGCCTTATCAGTGGTATGTCTTGATGGCCACCCAGGTACTTCATTGCATCTTGGTTTCGAATCTCGGCATTCTCAACCTGAAGTTAGCTTCTGCCTGCTGAAAGTATAACCACTTCCGTCTTATTAGGAGCTAATTTCAAGCAATTTTCTTGACTCCAGATGGTAATTCTCGTGGTTCCATATGCCAAAAGCCTTCCTAACTACGGCTATGGTTGAGATCTTGATCCTGCCTGGGGGCAAAAAAGCCGGATCATGGCATGGCACATCTATACGAGTATGCGAGGTACGATCAGCGAGAAGCGCGGGAACATGGTACCACGGTCCAACGTACGCGGTACCGCCTCGATCTGACTCGACGAGGAACGACCGTTAAAAAAAAGATACGCCCAAATTTATCGTTTAGCCAGATTCATTTGCAGAATTCGAAACGAACCGCGGTACCACGGTACCGCGGACCACTGTCTATGGACGAGGCGAAGACCGCATTCGTGGGAGAACATTTCCAGCTCGTTTTTCATAATTACATTTGTTGGATGGCTCTTAACGTGAATCAAGAGGTTGTTCTGTGGTCTTCTTCGCTCCACACAAGATTTTTTGGATCATTCTGACTAGTAGATTGACTCTATACTTTCTGTGCATTCGTTGAAGGTTTCGAAGAAAAAGGCGAAATTGAATCGTGATTAGGTATATTTACTTAAGTACGATGATTCTTCGAACTATGGATATCGAACAATATCAGCAATTCTATAATATTTCTGTTCCCATGACAAATGTTGGGAAAATATGTGTACTTATTATGTCTAACTGGTGCATAGTATCACTGAGATCAGCAGCGTCTTAATAACAAAGATAATTTACAATCTTTTACCGCTTACAGCTTCCAACCACCAACAATCTTCATCCCCTCCAAGCGATGTCTGAAAATGAGCAGGATTCTTGAAACGTTGTAGCACTATGTTTCCGCGATTTTATTTTACCATGGGGAGTATTTTGAGCTTATAGTTTTTTAAGTATTGTTATTTAACTGACTCTTTACCAGCGTATGGGATATTCCTCACTTGATTCCGAGGGAGGTGTGCGTGACCGATCGTGTGTTATTAACAATAAGTAGCAATGCTTAATGCTCAGATAAACAAGAGCCCAATCTCAAAAATAATAATTTCAAGCCGAATTAGGATTCTTCAAACTTCAAATCGTTTATAATTCGAATATGGACAACTAAAATGATGTAGCTTAGAACATTTTTAATTCAGTTGATGATCCAAAAAACCTAAAAAAACTGTCTGGAACGAAAAAAATTTACCGCACGGCTCAAACAAAAGTGTTCAGAAGGCAAAATAATGGTGATCTTGACAATGACTTTGATCACGACCTCCAAGTTTATTTCAAGGTCAAATAAATATTTTCAATTGTAACCTTCCTTTTTCATATCGGAAATGAAAAGACGAATATAACCTTTACCACGATTTTCGACGCCATTTCAAGGTCAGATCGAGAATCGGAAACAGTTTGTACTAGAAAAAATGTTCGTCAACACAGTTGTAAGGTTTGTGGGGATCACCTAAAGCTGACCTTGACGATGACCTTTAAGGTCAATTCCAAATTTCAAAAAACTCTTATTTTTATACAAGAAATGGAAAAAACACGAAATTTTATATTCGAATATGACCTTGACTTCAAATAACATTTAAGCTTGGCACGACCTTGACGGCTTTGAGGTTAAGTTCACATTTGGTCGTAGAATTTCCTGCTTTTTCTATTTCCAGTATAAAACTGAGAGGTTTCCTTTTGAAATTTTGACTTGGCCATGAAGTTTATGGTGAAGGTTACTTTTGGGCGATCCCCACAAGTCGCATTACTGCGCTGTCGAACATTTCTGCTGGAACAAAGTATTTTTGACGTCTTCATTAGACCTTAAAATAGCCTTGAAAGAAAGCCAAGGTCATGGTGATGGTCATATTCGGCCTTAAATTTCCGCTTTCCATTTCCGATGTAAAAAGGGAGGTTCTATTTAAACATTTTCACCCGACCTTCAAGGTCGTGGTCAAGGTCACTTAACCCCTTTTACATATCGGGAGGAGGAACTCTTATGTGCAAATATCACCTTGACCATGGCCTTTAAGGCCATTTGAAGGTCAAATCAAGACATCGAAAACAGTTTGCTCCAGCAAAAACGATTGACAGCACAGTTGAAGGTTTGTGAGAATCACCCAAAGGTGACCTTGACCACGATCTACAAGGTCAAGTCTAAATTTCCAAACGGAACCTCTCATTTTTGTACGAGAAATGGTCAAGGTCACGTTCGGACGTAAAATTTCCTGTCTTTTCTATTTCCAGTGTAAAAATAAGAGGTTTCCTTTTAAAATTTTGACTTGGCCATGAAGGTTATGGTCAAGGTAACTTTTGGGCGATCCCTACAAGTCGCACAACTGTGCTGTCGAACAGTTCTGCTGGAACAAAGTATTTTTGACGTCTTCATTAGACCTTAAAATGGCCTTGAAAGAACATGGTGATGTTCATATTCGGACATGAAATTTCCTCTTTCCAATTCCGATGTGAAAATGGGAGGTTCTATTTGAAAATTTTCACTCGACCTTGAAGATTGTGGTCAAGGTCACCATCATTTTGCCCTCTCAAAAACCTCACGTTTTGTTTGAAACTTTTTTCTAGGTTGCGCAGTTTTCGAAATATTTAGGGGGGGGATTAAAATGGGACACCCTTTATTTACAACTTTATGAAAATAGATGTTATTATCTAAACTTGTATGCTACCCCATAGCTATATAACTTGTAGGGCTTTACGCGACTTAGTTTAATAACAAAAGAGACATGTCTGAGTGAAGTTTAAATTTTTTCTCACCTTAAACTACTTATTCGGCCAATCAGAGTTGTCATTCATGTACATATGGAGGTTCATTTAAGAATCGTGACAAACGTGAAAATCGAGTCGGAAAATGTCTACCTCGAATGTAAGGTTTTCGCCCCATCTAGTACCAGATCACCAGTTTGTAGAGAACGCGAGGTTCTTTTTATCCTCATTCTACCAACGTAAATTTTATGCCTTTTGCATGAAAATCGGCGAATGCAGGCGAACCAGCACAAAAAACTCATCTCTATTTTTTCTACTCTTCGAAAACAATGAGTAATTCAAAATGGTTTTGGAAGCTCGTTTTGTCCATTTTTCAACACATGAACATTTTTGTTCAGGAACGTATCAGGTGGAGGAATGTACCCAAAACCGGACCCCTGATTTGTTATTGATTAACAAAATATGAAAAATAGCTGAAAGCTTACAATGTTTCCTTTGAAATGTTAAGCATCATTTACTTTATACGTTTGAACTGTGGTTAAACAATGTTATTTAAAAAGCGATTTCTAAGAATCTTACATTCTGACGTGCAGTTTTTTTCCTGCTCACTGTGTTCTTTCATTCCATTTTCTTACTCGATGCCGTAAGGTATCAATAAGGCTATTCTAGAACGACTCCTTTTCTTTTTATAAGTTTTCCTCATTATAAGTTTCGTACTTGAAAAGGGATTTAGAAAGAATAGTGGATAGTAGATTTTTAAGCAAATAAAATAAAATTTTCGTTAAAGTGTATCAATGGTGAAATTATAAATGTTTTGTGCCTGGTACTTTTATTTTAAGAATTCTCAGTAAAAGCACCAACCAGTCAGCAAGTCTCGAAACCTGTTAATAATGCAGCAGGGCGATTTTTATTGATAATTTAAAGAGGGGGTCTCGAAGATATGTAAACAGAATCCTATAAGAAATAAAGGAATTATAGGATGCAGGTAGAAACCTGACGTCACTTTGGAATGAGAAGGGTTAAAATGTGGACAAGAGGTAGACTGATCTTTTACTGGGTCCTTAATTAACAACATAATTCATAGGAATGAATGCTTTGGACATGGTTGTCAATTTCACTGGACATATTAGTATCAGTAATAGCAATATTGATTTGTCTCCAAAGTACACAACCATTACACATACAATTTTATAGTAGACAAATAAATGAAGAGCTCGCATAATTAGAAAATACTTTTATACAATAACGATAACGTAACAAAATAAAATATTTTTCTTTATTCTAATTTAACATATAAATGATGTATTTGTATAAATTTTGGTGAAATTGCCATATATGTAGGTGAAGTTTGGATTGTTTTACTCATAAAATTTGGTATATCAGTGGTAGTACTAACCACTAAAGGATAACCTGGCGTGGCCATTACATCCAACCGGAGGAAAACTTTTAAAACATAATATCACAGACAATTTAAAAAGGGCCAGTAGATTTAATGACTTTTATTACCATATCATAAACATTCAGGGCTAAGTAAAATCTACAACAAATAGGATATAAGAAGAGTTAAACGGTACCCATGAAAAAAGGAAAAAATCAATCAGTGAAGAATCTGCAACTTACAATGTATGCCTTCTATACAATACATATGGATTTTAACTCTCGGGGCATCATGCATCCAGGTTTTTATTTGTTTTTTTTAAACGAATTTGAATTGTTTACTTTTTTGCAAGATACCTACTGGGATTGTATTGCAAATCTTGGACAGAGAAAAATCCATTATCTTTGTATGAGTGTTTTCTACGGCTTTCGGACTACATGGTGAGAAAGCATTTTCTAACGGGTGCCATATCAGTGTTTAATTTGCTTCAATGAAGACCTGACTATTAAATATAACAAAATAAAAGCGATTTTTCATAATAAGAGTGGCATTGTCAATGTGTGTGTCAATGTGTTTATTTTGAAATCCTACCTCATATAAATTCAGAAAGAATTAGAAACAGTTTTGAAAAAATTTGTTCCCTTTTCCGTGTATCTCTGGAGGTACTGGAAGCGTTAAACCTTTTGAAATGCATTTTCTAAAATATATGAATAAGCAACTTTGCCATCAATCAACCGACCCGTATTTCTTACCGTTTCAAAGATCACAATGGTGAAAATATGACAAATTTGTTTTTCGAATCATTCTAGGACAAACTAGGTACATATCTTTGTACATATTGTATAAAATTATTTTTCGCTATATGGCATATACTATCCCAAGTATTGCTTTCAGTTATTGCAAATTACTAAAATTTTACTTTAAAAGCTTTTCGCGCAAAGTTTGGGTGAATGTTTCAAAATAACAATCCTAGTAGTTTTCTATATCCATATGAATTGTCAAATCCTCGTGGAAGACTCTATATATAAATGAGAAGCAATTAGAAAGAAAGATATCAAGCATGGAGAAGTTCCACCAAAAATTTTGTTCAAGGTGCCCCCTTTCCGTTTTGAGCTGGGTACGCCCTTGGTAAAAGCCAATCATCATCCTTGGTTTTGGAAAAAAAATTGACCTTCGGTGGAACCCCACAGAGGAGTTGCGACTGGACACTGTCAGCAAAGGAAGCAACTCTATAATATGATATATGTATATGTGACATATACTTATTTAGGTGAACAGTACGAAGAGACAAATAAGCACTGGCTCTCCGACTTTCCAGCTATCCTACCAATACAAGAATTCCTTTTCGATTAGCGTCGAAATTCTATGGCCAATATGAGGGAAACTTCGCCGGGTCGTATCTTGGATAGTTTCGCTGATGATATAGCCTTGAGGAGCCTCTGGGGATGACGCATAAGGGGCCCTACGGGGCTTTAATCATGAGATCTTGGTTCACTATCTTCCCTCCATACCGAACGCAGAACAGTGCTGGAAGTAACTAGTACAAAGTACATTTAGAAATGCACTTAACGAAATTGAGGCTGAATCCATTTAGAAATTCTATGACCATTCGATCCGCTGTTATTAAATAAATGTAAATCTATATTAACAGACAGTCTAGCCTTGATAATTCCAACTTGATTAGAAATGTCAAAAAACTAGGAATGGAATGTTGTTAGCAATGTTACTCCAGGAATTTAAAGCTCGACAAATGAAGGGTGGAGAAGATCAAACTCTTTTTCGCCTTTTGGTGCTTTTTCCGATAAAATAAAAAGGCATACGGGGAAAGTGACCTAAATTGTACCGGTTTTTAAAGTGCAGTATCTTAATATTTACCGAATCATAGATTTAAAGCGCCATGTAGTTAGCCTGTTTGGTGTCTTTTGGCGTCAATGTACCTCACCGAAAGTTATAAGTGGCGATCGTTCGCAAAAGTTGAAATTTGTCGCTTTCTGTGAAGCGTGTTTACGTAGAAAGAATTATGCAATCTTAGATAAGCCTTTGTATCCAAATAAATTATTCCTTTTTCGTAGTTGAGGTAGCATTTACCGTTATTATTGATTATTTTACATGATTTTAAAACACAACTTCAACTTAATTTCACTTTTCAAAAAGAAATAAAGCAATTTGTGTCAATCACATCAGTCCAGCAATTTGTACCGCCATTTAGTTTGTGAAATTGTACCGGAATGTTCTCGTGTTTGTGCTTAAATTAAACAAATATTTTTAGTTATCCTACTCCAGGTGCAGAAATAAATTATGATAATCTATTAAAACCAGAAAGAGTTATAATTGAACGCTGTTTCGGCCAACTGAAACGCCGGTTTCCTATCCTACAGTATGTTTGCCGGATAAATTTGGAAAATCTTCCATAGCTTTCAGCAACTTTCTTTCCCAATCTAACAATTTAATTGGTTTATTGCCAGTTTTTTTAGATCTGTTTTTTTCTTCAATCTTGATTTTATGTTGTTGATTTTTTTTAATAAGCCTTTAGTATCTAATGGTTTACCGAATGTTGATTCGTATTTTTTCAACATCTTCTTCAAGGCATCGTCCTCTCTCATTTTTATTTTTGGAACTTGTGACTTTTGTAAAATAATGGAAGCAATCGCAATTTCATCTGCGATGAACTGCAGGTCGCTGCCATTATTTTCTATAGTTTCCTCATCACTTGAGGATGACATGCTTATTAATTTGATAAAAAACTATATCCAGCAAAAATACGGAACGGTCTGTGTAAGCTCTGGAGTACAACTGTCAGTGATGCTGAGTGAACGAACTCCCACGTCAACTACAAGCTGGAAAGTCAGGACATGTCGCTCAAGAAACAAATACCAGTTAACCTTTTACTTCTTCTTGGATGATATCCTCGCGAGTATAAGGTAATCATTATGAATATGAAAATAAGGATATGCTTATACTTCAACTTTTTCTCCGCAGCAACACATTATACTTTTTCCTTATGCTTCCGAGGATATGCTTCTCTGTTATGAATACGGCTCAATACGCCTACAATTATAGGTGTAAAATATCTTCTGTAACTACTGGCGTTGTGTTACGAGATAATTACAAGTGTAGAACGATTTTTTACAATTGTACAACTTCTAGTGTTTGTGTCTTTTCTCTAAATCTCAGCAGATCGATCTAGCAAAGTTTGTTACTTGGATTTACCATGAACAAATATGTTCATGCTGAATCAGAGTACTGGGGTATGTTGGAATTATAGAAGGTTGTTTACCAGCGTCAGCGGAAACTTCACAGAATTCTCACTATGCCAGTAGATTCTTTATTTATATTTTCTTTCTCATTTATAGCTCATAGTCACGAATGAAATATTCACATCTTACACAAGCTTGAAACAAAATTCATTTATCATAATATTATGGAATCGATAATATCGAATAGACAAATATCACTTATAATATTTCTCTTCTGTATCTGCTTTCTGCGGAAAACAAAAGTTCGCCATTTGTTAGCCTACCAAGCATTGCTTTAAAATAAACTAGATCTAAAATATTGGGATCTGTTAGGAGAATTAAGACATTTGGAAACCTCAAAGATAGCATTGAAAATGACCATTTTTAGGCTATTTCAGCCATTGAACTGCTTATAACTCAGAAATGGTCAACATTAGAGTTAATAAGGACCGAAAATCACTTATACCAACTGTTTCGCGGTTTACCTGGGTGCATACATAATTAAAAAACACTTTGTCATTCAACAACCTGGTCCATCACTGTGTTGCCAAATATCTAAATTAAGGTTAAAATCTTACCCTAGAAGCTTACGAAGAGTATTTTAGGCATATTCATTTTATTGCTACTTTCAACCTTTGTTGGAAGGCTAAGAACTGGCGAACATTTGATTTTCGCAGACTATTGAAAAAGGTCGTTACCCAGCGGTCAGAAGATCAGTTTTTTGGCTGGTGCCGAGGTTCGGCTTTTGAAGCAACCTTCGACCAAAACCGAAGGTTGGATTAATCATAAACAATGCACATTATAAATGATGAAGATTGTGCTTCGGGATTCGCTTCTTATGACCAATCCGTCGGTTTTGTTGTTAAAATTAGATAAAATTTGTAAACAATTTGATCAATATGAATAAGTGAATTTAATTAAGTTGTAAGACTGCATTGTCTGGCGCTATCAAACCACATATGTTTAAATGTCTATTTATCGTACGACGTTTTTTCGGATTTTTAAAAACGAACATTAAAACAACAGGATAAGTTTTAGGAGTTATGTTAATTGTGTTACATTTATATTAGAATATTATATAATACACTAGTAAGGGATATTAAGCAAGTTTTTTTTACACTGAAGCAGCCGCGTAGGCAGAAGCCTAAATGCCAGGAGACCGCGGCTGCTATGAGGATCCCAAAGAAGCTTTGTTAATCCGATTTTTGAACTGCCTAAGCTTAGTAGAACTGGGAAAAGCTCCTCTTGTATGTTAGATTGTTCCACAATCTCGATACCCTATGTATAAAGGAGCGGTCGTATCGATGGTCGAAATTAAAGTATATCAGAGAAAGACGCAGAAGGTTTTACAATTCGGAATATTTTCTCTAATAAACCGAAAATTGTAATGGAATAATACACTCGAAGCGTTCTTATAATGAAAAGTCAATGATATCTCTCAATAATTGGAATAGAATAGAAATTAACATTTACAGAGCTATATTGGAAACGTCCGATTTGTTGGTATGATTTTATAATATCTAACACGTGAAAACGTTTTCAAAAAAATACCTTCTAAGTAAAGGTTATTTTTAAAATTAATCATCTTATTTTTTTTTACTGTGGAATTACAGTTGATTTCAATGCATAATTATGAAGTGAACTTTACTTTCCAAGCATACTGAAGAGGAAGTGTTGTAATCGTGATCATTTTGAAAATGAGATATTATGATTTTTGGATGTTATATGACATGTACATTACGAAAAAACATGTCACTCATTTCCGTCGCTCAGTCTGTCCGCTAATCATTGGGTCGTCTATAAGTTGGAAAGTACCGCTCGGATTTTGATTAAATTTCTAGGCGTATCTCATTTTTGAAGGCAGTATTTTGATACGCTTCCAAGCCCGGTAATTTTACGCATCTTTTAGTACATCATAGATTTCCTCGTACATTTGCCCTTAAAACAGAGAAATATTTAAAGACGGGACTCGCTGTTGGTCGGGTCGATGGCAGTCTTCATCGCTAGACTATGTGTGAGTCTGCACCGTTGCAAGATGGTCGATGCTTAGGCCAGGGAAGAAACTTATTAAATGGGAGGGGCTGTTGAGTATGGACTAATTGTACGGGCTGACTTGATCCCTTTAATTCGTTTGTTATACATGTTTGTAGCTAGCTCATAATCCTTTATCAACTAATGGCAGCGTTTCATGGGAAGTGCAGAGGCAACCTACTTGACGTGATTTTTTGACAAAACAAACAGTAGATGGGCATAATCTTTGGAAACTGATTATGGAACGGCAAATAATTAAATGCCAGTGTTACTAACTGCCGGGCTAACAGATAATTCTAAGTACCTAATTGTTGCCAAGAAAGAGGTGTCAATTAAGAACCACTAGTCATACAAGTCAATGCCTTTAACATATTTTGAGGCTGATTTCAACTGTTTCTACGCACGATGATCATAGCTATATGCATGTTCAGTTTTAGTTTACGAGATTTCCGCTAAACTTCTTCTGAGTACTGTTTTGGCGGAAGGTGTTATGTGGCCGAAACCGAAGCTAAAAAGGACCGAGTAAACAGTACAAAAAAAATTAAATTTCAGAGCACTTAACGATTATATGAGTTCCTTTTACTTCCTCTACCAAGACTGGCGTAGAAGTATTGTAATCGCCAAAAATTGCGAAATTGAGATATTCTATTTTTGTTAAAAAACATGTCACTCATTTCCGTTTGTCTGTCGGTCTGTCCGCTAATTTTATAACAGCCTATAACTTGAGAAGAACAGCTCGGATTTTTATGAAATTTTCACACAATGTTACTACTATGCTAACGGTGAAAAAGCTTTGTTTTTGAAAATTGATCTACTCGTGGCGGAGCTAGATGCAAAAACACAAAATAAAAATCGCTTAAAACGTTTTTCTTTGAAGCCTAAAACGAATACGTAGGAAGTATAGAGTCACTCTATTTGACGACATTTTTTAAAATCGCGACTGAGTTGGTCGCGAAGGACCCTGCACAAGAGATCGTGGTACAAGCGAGAAGATTCATCGAGCTTCTTCTACCTTCTACTACACGCTAAGTACCCTCCTACTCCAGCATACATTTGCCCAGAGGCGTGCATCACATTCCAGTGTCTGTACCACTGTTTCAGTGGCGAAAAGATATGACCGACTTACAGCAAGAAAATACTTAGTTAGCTAAGTGCAAAATTCAGGAGCGTGGTACAGACCTTCAAAGTTCAGCTTTTCTGGGCGATGCGGTTGTATTGTGTACCCCATAACAAGAAAGCAGGTCATCTGGCTAGATTAGGAGCAATGTGTTGAGCTCCGAACCGATCTGCGAATTAGCAGCCGCAAAGTTAATATCGGCCTATTGTCTTTTTCACGAGTACCCATTACTGTAGAATAATAGGTAGTAATATTTCAAAATTCCCCATATCGACAAATGACACATAATTCCGACGGATCCGTCAACGCTATATGTAGACAGACCCGTATTTTATTTTGGTTTTTTATACAGTACAGATTCATTTTGTACTTGCTTTTTTATTTAGAAAAGTTAATTTGCATACAGAAAACGTTACAAGCAAGTTTTACTAGATTTACACTCGGTTCATTATCTCCAACGTTACATACTATGTCACTTACTGATCAGCTGTTCACCTCGGTAGACGTCAAAGCGTGATGTATACTTTTGAAATAGGGTTTAGGTGACTGGGCAAGTAGAGAACTGGCGGAAAACAAGCGTCAAATGCTGTCGGATAGGTTCACACAATTTCCTGATTGGGACTCTCACAGGTATTAGACATCTGTCTCTCAGGGGAATAGGGAAATACTAGATATCGACCGATATGAGATTTTCGCGGATATCGGTATATCAAAGGCCGATATACCGGGATTATTGGACTATATCGGACGTTTGCTTCTGGGCGGCAAACGAATTACTGACCAGCAATCACACAACGTTTAGTTGACAAGTAGGTTTGTATTACTTTTTTGTACAATTACACATCGAGGACATCGTGACTGTAATGTATAGTAACTCCTGAAACTTATCATGTGGTTTTAATTTCCATGCGACTCGGTCCCAACCTTCTTCAAGTACAATTCACACTTTTAGCAATATATTTATTTATGTCTTCCAGGTGACAATCCGTTGGTTTTTTCCTTTCAGTTTCACATTCATATACAGTGCGCCACTACAATAGTCTGAAAGGGCGTCCAGCCGTCCAAATCGAAAAGCGTCATTTTTTAATATACTCGGTACGTCACCCTCGTCTATCGTCCCGAAAGCGCCAAAAGCCCAGAAAACGCGAAAACCCACCCAGAACTATTGCAGGAACATACCGGTTAAGTATTGCACAATATTCGATTAGAATGTGAGAAACAGTACTTCGACAATTAAAGGGAACCGACCGAACTTCGGTTTAGCTTCCCAAGTTTTTGACACCTATATACACGTTTTCTTGTTTATATTTTTGCGAATTGTTTTTTTTATTGCCTTCCTAAGTGCCTTATTCAGGTGCGAACGAAATACAAAAAAATGTTGGCGGCATTGCTTCTAGACACTGTCAGCTAAGAAACTATACCTATGAAACTTACTGACAGATTCTTATGTAAAGGATATGAACAAAGATGTAATACAGTGAGCACTTGCTTTGCGACTGCCCAGCTCTTCTGGTGAGCTGGAGAATAGAAGACTAGCAGCGACTTCATCTCGGTCGAGAAACCTGGAGGTTATCAATGCTTCACAGTAATCTGATAGTTTTTTACTTCCAATGCACAGTACAGTAAGAATAAGAACCACCCTAGTCATTTTGGCTGGTCGGAGTACATAGCACCCAGCACTTGATCTGGCACGAACACATCTAATAGCGGCAGTTGCTGGGAAAGAGCTAGGCTATTTGTTTACATCTAGGCCTAGCCTCCAGTACTGCTCACATGTTTGGGGTGCTGGGTCTTCTTTAACGGACAGTCTCGGAGCCCTTTGGCACCGACGAGCCGTCGGCGATCTAACTCTATCCTACCACTTCTGTCTGGCTGTTACGACCGCTCATTAGGCCCTAGGGTATCGATATTGTGGAACAATCTACCTGAGGAGGCTTTTCCCAGTTCTACTAACCTTAAGCAGTTCAAAAATGGCATTAACAAAGTTTCTTTAAGCTCCTCATAGCATCCACGGTGCCCTGGTATTTAGACTTCAGCCTACGCGGCTGCTTCAGTATAAAAAGTCTTCAAAGTAACCGTCTACCCGTTCAAAATGTTGAGCCAACCGCGTGAATTTTTTGCGAGCATTAAAAGCGCAGTGCCCTCCAAAGCCTGTCTCGGGTCGAGTCTGATCATCATCTCCAAATCCTGCCCGCGAGAAGAAAGTTTGGCAACGTAGTGATATACAGGCTTGGCTTTGAAACTGGTTTTCTTAACGACAGTCAACCGAACTTGTACCGGCGTCTCTCTGTTATAGGGAAAGCGTTCGTGAAGTGATCCTTCGGCCTAGTTGGATCAGTGCTTCACCCGCGTTCAAAGATACAGTTTCAATCTCAACCGTCCGCGTTGTTCGAGTGGTCACGTGTTACCCGGATTTTTGTGTCTGGCTTGTGAAACTTCAACGCCCAGTGCGCCTCAACAGTTGGAACTGATATTTTCTTTGGTTATCTAGCTGTATGAGTGCTTTAACGTCATAAAGCTAGGTTACCGGAGTTAAAACCAGTTTCCAGACAACCACTGCAGGGATTCGACAGATTTTGTGCGGTAAATCAGACCATAACCCAATTTTTCTACTCTTGGAGCGTATTCGTATTTGATATTTATAATCTAGAACGAATACGCGCAATTCGAACCCAAATCCGGTTCGAAGGACCAGTGGCGCTACCAGTTTCTTGGTCTTTCTATAATAATTCCATACTTTGGTCTAAAATGATTTTTTTATTTTTGTGTTCCAAAGGTATTCGTAGGTAGAGGAACTCCTGAAATTTGAGAATTAACAAAAAAAAATTAACTGATAGAGAAGGCTATCTTAAGCTATGTAGGGGCTAGTGGACCCACAGTAAGCTCGGGGGCTGTGGCTGAAGGGGCTCCAATGCACAACGAACTCCGAAGCCCTATAGATACTGATTTTTGGGGATTTGGGGCCCCCATCAAGCCGAGGCCCTGAGCCAGGGTCCCGTGGGCCCAAAGGGTTAAGACGGATGGAATAATCTGTGATTTTTATTGACAAAGCCAACAAAATGAGATATTACTTTTCAAAAGATTACTGACTGAGACCCATCCTTTACATCAAATTCGACTGTACATGTTTTAGGCATTTGGGGCCTCCATCAAGCCGGGGCCTTCAGCCCGGCTCTCGTGGGCCTACAGGGTTAAGACGGATGGAATAATCTGTGATATTTATTGACAATGCCAACAAAATGAGATATTACTTTTTAAAGGATAAGTTGACCACCTTCTGATCGAGACCCATTCTTTATTTTAAATTCGACTTTATGATATTTTTTCGCCATTTGGGGCCTCCATCAAGCCGAGGCCCTAAGCCCGGCTCCCGTGGGCCCAAAGGGACGAATGGAATAACCTGTGATTTTTATTGACGAAGCCAACAAAATGAGATATTACCTTTTAAAAAATTACGTGACCACCTTATGATCAAGACCCATTTTTTAATTTAAATTCGACTTCACGATTTTTTTGGGCATTTGGGGCCTCCATCAAGCCGAGGCCCTGGACTCGGGTCCCGTGGACCCAAAGGGTTGAGACGAATGGGTTGTGATATTTATTGACAAAGCCAACAAAATGAGAAATTACTTTTTAAACGATTACGTGACTTTTTTTTTTTTTGGTGAGGGAATGCATTTACGCACCATACCATAGCCTGAGCTACGGCGTGTGTGGGACTCCAGGGTCTTGAGGAGATCACCTAAACCCTAAACCTCCGCGTGGCCCGACTCATCAGCGTCTCGGTAGGCCATGTGTTGTGCGTGACCTGCGGTCTGCTACAACGTCTCCTCATGTGTTTCAGTCTCTGGGAACGCCGGGTTGGTTCCCTTTACCTCGC
Organism: Acanthoscelides obtectus; assembly: GCA_963669975.1. Classification (NCBI taxonomy): domain Eukaryota; kingdom Metazoa; phylum Arthropoda; class Insecta; order Coleoptera; family Chrysomelidae; genus Acanthoscelides; species Acanthoscelides obtectus. The sequence continues at coordinate 35,712,830 of CAVLJG010000002.1, read as the reverse complement.
ACATTCTATCGATGTCGTTAAGCGATCATCGATAGAGGGTCTGCTAGGTTCTCTTGAAACTCTTGTTTTCGAAAAATCAAGAGTTTCAAGTCCTCTTACCAATATGTTGTTCCTGGTCCTGGTCCTGGTGGGTCCTGGTCGTGGCGGGTCCTGGTCCTGGTTGGTCCTGGTCCCGGTGGTTCCTGGTCCTCTGCATCCACGCCGTGGGGGGGGGGGCAACCGCGAGTTCTCCTAGTCTCCTAGTCAAGGTTCCAGTTAGCGGGTGCCAACTGGGACCTTGGTCTGGGGTACCTGGTTCTGCGGTTGCGAGGCCTCTCGTCCGGATCGTAGTCCATGAGGAATCGTACGTACGTGACCACAGGGCTTTTGACGCTCATATCCGAATTAAAAAAATAGAATCACTTATGGCATTTCAAATTTCATCCACCTGTTACGAGAGACGAAAATAGAAATGTCCTACAAAGTCTTCTACTTTCAATTTGGCCTCACGACACTTGAAGATTTTTTGAAGGCAGTACCGGCGGATCCAGCCAGGGCAGTGCCTGTAGCAAATTATATCAAGGGTCCAGGGGCGGATCCAGAGAAAAATTCGGGGAGGTACGGTGTACAAGGGAAATGAAATGCTGAGCGACTGAAAATTGAAGAGTGCATAAGTGATCTCTCCCCCAGGAGATGTACTTGCATAAAGCGTTGCTGCGCGGGGTTCAAATTCAGCATCTCAAGACACCTAAGCTTACCAGATTTCTTCCACTTGTTACAAAATGAGATGAAAATGAAGTACCTCAAGACGTAAGCATACGAAAACCTCGGAGCTGTGAAATTTTTTAATTTAATTGTTTTTGATTTTTTTTTCAAATCTCGTTCTCTATTTATCATATAATCATTCAAGCTTATGATATACCAGTTAGTCGATCTGATTAAATTCAACAGAAAAGTTCATGTTAACTTACTATACAGGGTGCTTAGAAAGTGTCGAAATTCAAAGTACTTCCGTAAAGAGACGGAAACAGCCGAATTTTCCCAAAATCGTTTTAATTGTAATTGCAATTGCCACTTTTTACAGGATGGCCTAATTAGAATTTCAGTATGACGTTTCATCTCTTGTCCTCCAGCATACACTTTATTTTTCTTATGAACGCAATATTGGATTTTTGCACGGATCAATAGAGTTTCAATTCTGACACAAATTGACATTACCAAATCATAGCTGTTCCAGAAAAACAGAAATTCCTAGGTAGCACTTGAAATTATCAGATTTCATTTGTTTCGTATATCAGACTAGACCTCGAATTGAACGTGGCAACAGAGCTTGGACGATTGAGAAGAAGAGAAATAAATCGAGCAGTGAAAAATGTACAGAGAAGAGTCAAGCTTTGCATACAAAATAACGGACAATATTTTGAACCATTGCTATGATTTACCTCTGCTTATTTATTATTATTGCTATGGAAGCCGAATGAAGAAATGTTGAATTGAAAATTTGACTACGCCATCTTGTAGAGGAGAATAAGTAACAATGACAACGTGCAATTTATTTTAAATCCCATAAGGTCAGGAAAAATAAAAGCGATTTTGGGATAAATCTGGTATACAAAACAAATGACTATCTGATAATAATTTCGAGGCCTATCTAGGAATTTCGGCTTTTTTGGTTTGGCAATGTCAGTGTATGACGTATTATACATTTTTGGAATCAAAATTAAAAACTCTTTTCTTCTGTGCAAAAATCCAATATGGGGTCCGTAAGAAAAAATTTAGTTGATGCTGGATGACAGGAGACGAAACGTCATACTGAAATTCTAATTATGCCATCTTGTAGAGCAGAAAAAGTGGCAATGTTTGACATGGAATTTATTTTAAAATACCACTAGAAATAAGGTCAGGAAAAATTAAAACGATTTTGAGAAAATTCGATATTTTCCGTTTCACCGGATATACCTCGAATTTAGAAACTTTCTAAGCGGCATTTTATTAATTACCTAAATATGCAACTTTGCCCCCATTTAAGTGACTTCTTATCTCTTACAGTTTCCGATATCCCAATGATGAGCGTCGAATTTGAAACACCCTGTATATTATTATACCGCGTCGATATTGAGATATAGGCTGTTCAAGTTAATTTTCTTTAATTTCTATATTTTTAATTTTTCTTAAGTCACATTATTGTTATCAGCGTTACTGTTGTTGTATCTGTGATTTTCATAAGCGTTTGAAGTAAATTAGAATACATTTTTACATGAGTCACAGATTTGAGAATTTCATTATTGGCAACCCTCACATCTCTCTAGAGATTCAGACGCTGCTATTAGGAGGATATTAATATGTAAGAGGAGCGTGGGGACTTTGCGGTATCCTGTAGGTATCGGAGAAAAACACTTCGTTCACAACATCCTTGGAGGCGACTCAACATCACAACATTAGCTTGAAAAACAACCACTTAGAAAACATCCTGTATGTAGAGTTATCAGCAAATCTGTGGATCGGATTGATCGTAAAGGAAAGGAGATCCTTGATATGCAATAGAAACATTGCCAAGACCGATCCCTGGGGACACCCGCGTTGACATTGTAGGATGAATAGAGAACTCGTCAGTTGTGACGTATATCTTGTGGCCATAAAGAAAGTCAGCCTTCCAAAGCTTCTGTTGAGGCCATAGGATGTAACTTTACATAAGAGAACAGGTTGTTGTAGCAGTAGTTATAAGGATCAGTCTTAGATCCTTCCTTAGGGGCAGGCTGAACATGAGCAAATTTCCCATTTTGTAGTAATTTATGTTTATTATAACGAGAATCTAATACTCGCACTTTTTGCAACATCCTCGGAGGCGACTCAACATCACAACATTTGCTTCAAAAACAATCACTTCGAAATCCGCTGACTCTGTATTCGTCGCCCTGTATATTCCAATGTTCGTCAATTTATTTGTTTTCAAAATTTAAAAGTCCTTGCGCTTTTGCATAAACTAATATAAGATCCGGTTTGTCAATATGCAGTGTGACACCAATTTTAGAACGAAATCTCGTAATATTATACTAGACGGGTTTCGTTTATCTGTATTAAGAATTGTTAATATCGAACTCAAGCGACTAAATAGTTTGCATACTGGTTTCACCAGCCACCTACATGTTTCACAGCTGTTCTATACTATATTGGCAAAACTAAGGGTTAATGGAACACTAACGTATCTGAAATATTGCCTTAAATAGGCTAGAAAATATGGAGATTATGTAGTAGTAGTAGTTCCAAGTTGACATCTTTCAGGAAATACACAAAAAAACTATATAATGTAAAAAAATCGACATAATGTCACTTTTCAGGATACGTAATAGCCCTGCGGTATGGCACTCTAAATGGCTGCATGCAAAGTGATGTCATTTGCAACGTTAATCTAACACTTTTGAACTAAAATACAAATATTTTGTAAAATTATGCATTTTTATTTTTCACTTCTTCATATTACTAGGTAAAGCAGCTTGAATTGAGGAATTGTGCTTCAACCCTATACATAACCATAAATACCCAGGTAAGTGTAGGCCTGTTTCTAAATCCCTCTACTGGAGGATGGCTAGAGGTGGTCGAAATGATTGATCATCTCGTAAACCGTAGCCATTTACGGTTACAGATTACAAAAGAAAGGGGATGGCTTGCTAGCCTTAACGACCCAAATGGATCTATTGTGACCCCCATATACACTTTCTAAAGCACTGTCCAGCCTTGATCCTTCAATAATGAGATGCCTATACTATAACTATCTAAAACTGTAATGACTCATCGATGTTCACGTGAACATCACTTAACTAGCAGTAGTCGGCTGTTCATAGGCGGGGTATGAATGTTTAACATGGGTGAACTAGATTTGTCACATGCTTAATAAAGAGTGCTTTGAAACATATTGTAAGTCAAAAATTTGGGAATTACCTTTATTCATCGTCGCTTCCACTTACATCTGACAGTAATAAACTGTCGCTATCGCTTTCCTCGTTGAAATTGACTATAACTGGCTCTATGATGGTGTCGATGTGGTGGTCAAGCTGCCACATTTTTGTTTCTTCCTTCACAACATGACGGATAGCATTCTGCCAAGCTTCGGGCGTTACTAGCTGTATGGAAGTCTCAAGTAAAACCTTAACGTCTGGTAATTTGAAGGTTGTGTTATGGCGCGCAATATAACCCTTCACTTGAGCCCAGATGAGCTCTATTGGGTTCAGTTCACAGTGGTAGGGCGGTAACCGCTGCACAGTGACACCACATTGACGAGCCATCTCATCAGTCACGTAACTAATGTTCGCAGGTTTGTGCTGTTTAATTTTTTCATACAATTCCGCTTTCACACATGAATCGTCAAACGGGATTCCTTTTTCGCGCAACCATTGCTGCATGTCACTTTTTCGAGATCCCATAGTCGGTACACGTTCGGCTCGACGACTATGGTAGGAAGCATTATCCATGACGATCACAGAGTTGGGCTCAACTCGCTGAAGCACCCCTTGAAACCAGCTCTCGAAGCAGCTGGCATTCATTTCGTCATGGTAATCACCTCCTTTCTTAGAGACGAAAATCAAGTCACACTCTTCTAAAAAGCCACTATCGCTACCAATATGAGTTACGATCAATCTTTGACCTTTCCCTGACGGTCCACGAAGACCTGTTGACAAACCTTCAATGCTTGCTTGTCGGTTACTCACTACGTTTTTGTCTATTCAGGTTTTTTTAACTGTGTGGCCTGCATTTACCCATGTCTCGTCCAAATAATAGATTTTTCTGCTTTGTCGCCTATATTCAATCATTTCGCGTAGGTATTTTCGACGCCAGGCCTCCCTATCAATACTGACTTTCGATTACGCGTTTCGTAACGAAAATTAATTTCGTGCAGGGATTTCCTCATTACCTCGACGCTCATTTGGGGTATAATTTCATTTTCCTTGATCGCTGCATGTACAGCCTTGAGGGTTGGTATCTCATTCCTAAAGAAGAATGAATGTACGGTTCGCCTTAACGCCATTTTGCTATCGTCATCCAATTTAACGGCCTTTCGTCCCTTCAAATTAAACTTTGGATCAGTAGTAGCTCCAGTTTTCTTCTTTTCATGCACCACCCTGCGAATGGTCCACTCTGGAACGCCTGTCATACTTTCACAACGCGCGAGTGCATCTCCCTGCGACATAGTTCTGTTCAGATAATTGAACACGTTGAGCACGATTTCTTTCGCGTCCCTCTTCAGTGCTTTACGAAGCCGTCTACTTGTTCCCTGGCTTTCAGTACTTCCACTCGTGCCATTTGTATTCTCCATGGTTAAGTATAACCAAAACAGTAACCACAGATACCACAACAATAACAATCACACAACAATTCTTATAAAAACACACAATATGCGATCGCTCAACGAAACACGTTCCAATGCGTTGCCGACGCCTATGAGTCTGCCGGTCGAGGCGCGTCTTTGATTTCATTGGTTCTACCGGCGGAGAACAATCAGCCATTATTTCCATCTCTGTCTGTGCTGTTGACCACCGCAAAGCCACAGAAACGACATATGTCGTACGCTATACGGCTGTACTGGAAGGAAGCCGGGATCGAGCTCTGATCACGTGTTGATCACGCGTATGAGTCATTACAGTTTTAAATAGTTGTAGTATAGTACCTTCAGTTCGAATATTCAAAATCCATGCATTTCTAAAAACATACGACCCTAGATCACAGGTCAATCAAATTAGATTGTTGTTTTTTGCATTAGAGTACATGATTCTATTAAGAGGAGGAGGTTAGTCTTGGCTGACTAGCTAAGATGCAAAGTACATATTCTCGGAGTTGCAGTTAAGCAGAAAATGAAATCAGGCCAGAAAGAATGTGACTCTCTGTTTGTTAAGCTTTTGAAAATATTGGTTTTCTTCATCAGGACTTACTACAAAGAATATTGAATGACAATTAAAACCATTACAAAACCAATGAAAAAACTACTTGGAGTCCTCTTTCACGAAGAGCAATCCAAAAAAACAACAACGAATACGAATAGAGATAAGGAGCCACGCTTACATGTTTATATTGCATTATTTGTCGCCAAAGTTGCTTAGTTTTAGTGCATACTATTGACTTATTTACATACCAATGCCTACCAAAGTGACGGCGTTGTAACAACATAATAATAATAATACTTATCAATGGAAACATCTACCTTCATTAGGCATGTGATGCTCTTTGCAAATTATGTAAGAAGTAGCGCGTTTTGAAATCGTATAACACCACAATTCTGTGAAAAATATTTAAGGCATAAGTCATTTTTTTCAACTTATATAAAATCAACTTGATGTTTTTTTACCAAGGAGACTAGACGAATTGATCTTAGTCCCAATTTTGATTGTAATTAAAATGGCCGTTCCTTCATATATCTACCCATACAAATTAACTGAATTGTTCTTATAGTCATCCTCTCCACGAATACGTCCAATGTCCTAAGTCGAAAAAAATTACTTAAGCCCTTTTATCTATTTTCCACAGAATGATCTACAAATATTCACACTTTTAAAAAATAACACTAAAACTAGAACTTAATGACTGGACTGGACATTGACTTGTATCAACGGCACTTTGTTCCTCGCTATAGACTGTGGAAATAAGGACACAAACAAATCCTTAACTGGCTCCTTCTACCTAGTCTGAATTCGTTAAAAAAACGGAGGAAAGCCGTTAATTAACGAACAATTTAATATATTTCCAAGATCGAATTCTATTTAATAACATAACGGCCACGTCACAAGATAAGCAAATATGTACTTATACGTCCTCCCCAGGTGTTGGAGAAGGCGATGATATTTTTTTGATATACAGAAGCAGCCGCATAGACAGATCCTAAACACCAGGGCACCGCGGCTGCTATGAGGAGCTTCAGAAACTTTCTGGCAGGCACATGTTGAAGAGAGCTATACCGCCGACAGGGTCCCGAGACTGTCGGTTAGAGAAGAGTCATCTATCAGTCGGACAGCCCTCCAGTCTTCATCGCCGAAGCCACAGAATGCCCTTCCGGCCTGATTGAAAAACAGGGGACACAGTACAGCAGTACTGTAAGGGACAGGATGCGTGGTCAGAAAGAGATCCAGCAGGCTACTGGTGTGTGACGAAACGCGGGAGAAAAAGGAGGGCTCGTCACCATCTGGGTTAGTCCTTGGGTAATTGGTCTTGTTTGAGCTCAACCAAAGCGTCTGAAGCGGGGTGATTGATGTTCAGGAAGTCGATCTTGACAGCGAGGTATTGCAGTGGGTCATCCCAGTTATGGGTCGAGGGAGAGCGACAAAGGCAGCTAATAAATTTGAGGGATGTTTTGGAGTTGAGGGGAATCCACAGATCTCCTTCCGTTCTGATTCCAAAGAAATGTACCTGGAGCGGGAAAGACTACTTCTTTTTCAGATTGGAGTGCACCTCGTAATTTGGGAAGCTAAGATGATAATTGGTGCAGACTCTGAGATTTTTGTCTCCGCCAAGAAAAGCATGGCGGGACGATTAGATTGCAGATAGTGATGAACAGCATCAATGTTGCTGTTAATCCCGCAGATGTTCGTGAAACAATCCACCCGGACATTCCGGAGTTCTTAATGCTCGACGGATCCATCATGATTAATTTCTTCGTTTTGGAAGATAAGCGACTGCATAGCTTACGTGTGGAAACACTGGGGCATTTTTAAGACACCCAGGAAAAGCTAGCGGGTGGCTCCGCCTCGGTCGATTCGTCCTTGTCTACCGCCTTCTTTTCGCTTATGAATGATGGTAAATATACCTAAAGTGCCCGTTGGCAGACCGAATCGGTACTGAGGTATTCCATGGCGCGTGTGCAATCACTTGAACGGGAATAAGTTGTGTACTGGTGCAACAACTTCCGGAACAACCATTTGCTACGGCCCCGCTCAGTAGGGGTCTGTTTTCCGTCTCTGCAACCAAACCATCCGTCTACACTGTTGTTTCATGCTTTTTAACAATCATCAATGCGGTATAGGTCTAGTCATTTAGTTGCCACTATACCAAATTCATGTTCGAGGTGCAGTAGATGTAAACAATATCACGTCTAAGGCGCTACGTCAGACTGGTAGAGCCGTATTCAGTGTTCAACCGCGCGATGCACATTTTTTACGTGTGTCTTTGTAGAGGATTGTAGTTGGTTTGCTTGCGTCGAACGCATTTATGTAGGTGTGAAGCACTTACATAAAATATTATGGAATAGAAACGTCAAGTGAGATACAGATCCAGATTTCTGATTCCGGCAGGGGTGTTACGAAAAGACCGGTATGTCAACTTGTGTACTACCTAGACGGTGCTTATTCCGTGCCTAGTAGGTATAAGCGCCAGCAATGGCTCAACGACCGATCGCTATCGAGATTACCCCAAGTTCCAACACGATATTTTTCCAAAACAAGTGCCGTTTAAAATGATACAGTTTGTAATTCTTAATCTCCTTTAACGTTTCCTTGATAGAATCAATCTCAGCTCCAAAGAGATAAGTTGATTTAGTAATATGAAAAACCTAGAAATATTGACAGACGTCAAAAGCTGTCAGAAAAAGCCTCGAAAGCAATCAAGGTACCATCACTTTCTGTTGGTTATTCTTTTTTCGCCTTTTTAAGAGCTGACCTCCGGGGGTAGTGCTTGACAGACCCCTCACAAATCAGTGTTATCAGGTCTACCGATTTTTTAGTGGATGTACCGATTTTAGTCGTATTCTACCGAACAACCGATTGATTTTAATTAGAAATCTACCCAAACAGTAATATATTTCTGATATAATTTAACGAAACACAAGTCACACTTTTCTCCCCCCGCACTTTAATCTTCGATTTGGTGCAACTCAGCATTTAGCTTTATGCCAGCATGCTTTGAGGGTCACAAGGCGGAGTAGAATATGGCCGAGTATTAAGATAGCATATACAGGGTGTTTCGGAAATAACACGCCAGAGTGAAGCGAGAAGAAGATTGGCTTCAGATCAATCAGATAAAATCAACATGACCTTAGTAAAAGTCTTCTAGTTTTCAAAATATTGCCACTTTTAAGTTTTTTCAAAAAATCCCTACTCTCTGCTCCTTTTTTGCCCGTTATGGCTTCAGATTTTTTTCCTGAGCAACCACTAATAGTTGGTTGAGACAATTTCATTGAAAACTAGCACGGAATGCTAAAAGAAATAATTATTACATTTTGTTTCAATGAGAAAACCTTTGCTAAAGTTTGACTAATTACTGTGAAAAAAAATGTAACAGTCTGAATCGGAAAATGATCTTATTTTAATAGTATAACATTTGTAGGTTCTTTCTACTAAAAACTCAATAATTCCAAGTTTTGCCAGTGAATTCGTAATACTTGCAAATAGAAAAAGAGTGCAGCCGTCTTTTGTATCGAAATCACTAAGGAATGAAACGACCTAAACATGTCATTGACTGTCTCGCTCTCACATTCACTGTTCGGTCGGTAGCATTATGTCACCACGATACTATTAATGGTAGCCCAGGAAAAAATCATAAGTTAGAAGCGCTTTATAGCCATAACAGGCAAAAAAGGAGCAAAAAGTAGGGAATTTTTGAAAAAAAACTTAAAATGGCAATAAGGTCATGTTGATTTTATCTGATTGAGCTGAAGCTCATCTACCTCCCTTGTCACTCTGGCGTGTTATTTCTGGGACACCCTGTAGATGCTTGTGTATAGTGATCTGCAAGTATACTAAGTGACATATAAATCCGAACACCCATATTAAATGGTTTTATTTTAATAAAAGTTGGTGAATGTATTTATCTTACTGTAAATAACAAGTGAAAAAATTTTCAGCCTTATCAGTTGGACATTCCGGTTTTTATACTGCTTTTTTTTTAATTCACTAACGCTCTGAAAATGAATATTTCAGCCGCAGTAAAGAATCAACGTTGGCGGATTTTAGTTCTTGACATCCTTTACGATCGGTTACGATGCCTAGAGTACGGACAATTTCGTCAACTTAGTGAGTTTGATAGGGGCCGTATAGTGGGACTTCGGGAAGCTTGACTTTCTTTTCGGGCAATTGCAGTTATAGTGCAAAGAAGTGTAGACACTGTGGTTAGGTGTTGTCAGGCATGGCTTCGAGAAGGCCGTACGCAAAGAGCAAGGGGCACTGGACGCCGCCGTAGAACAACAGACCGTGAAGATCGCCGCCTAAGATTATTGGCCTTAAGGGACCGTTTCTCCACTACCAGGTCCATTGCAAATGAATGGTTTGCAGAACACGGAAGACCTATTGGTATGCGAAGTGTTTACCGACGAATGAGAAGTTTTGGCTTGTGTTCATACCGGCCACACTGGGTCCTTCCTTTAACTGGAGCACACCGACGTAATCACCTTGAGTGGTGCAGACAACGGTCACTCTGGGGTCAGGAATGGAACAGTATTGTCTTTAGTGACGAGTCTCGATTTTGTTTAGGCATGCACGATGGTCGAATCCCGAATGGAGGATAAAATTTGGAGTGTAGATTTTTACAAAAGAAACACCAAAGGCTTGCATTGAATAATATGAATTATCACGTATTGACCAAGTGCACCCGCAGGAATTTTTCTCAGTCAGAGGGGGTGGATCATCGGCATGAAATAACTTTGTGTAAAATTGTGGTAGCAGAACTTGACAGGGCTGGAGTGGGGTACTGTGAAAGTAAAAAATAGAAATTGAGATAAATCTTTTTTTTTGCGATATATACAATACGTAAATCTATGTGGAGTCATAATAAATAATGGTACTTAATTTTGAAAATTGTTTAAATGACAACAGTATTATGAGTAAAAATTAAAATAGCTTTCAAATCGTCCCAAAGTTTGTTTTTGTATGCTTTACAACTTGCGGAACATTTTTAAGGGTAATCAAATATCTTTGTGGAGAGGTTACAATTTTTAACAGTTTTGAAAATTTGCTGTCATGGTTTCTGATGATTGCTTCAGGTTAGGGCATATTTACAAACTTTGTGGAGAACATTATGGGAAATACCGAGTCAAGTAGATACTTGCTGCGATTTTTTTTCCAATTTTTTTTCCAATTTTTTTTTATTAAACCATCCATAACGGACCATGCTCGATAGTCAAAGTTGCCGCATAGTCCTAGTCCTAAAATATTTTAATTACTTACTTCTAATTCCAAAAAGCTTTTTTCAGCTGTTGCAGTTGTAATGTATACGTAGAATAGGAAGCATGGTACTATCACCTAGCCTTACAATCGTAAACTTTAGCGCTTGAGAATTTTTAATTTAGCGTACCTAAGGCCTAAAGACTTACATTAGATTGTGAAAAACGTATTTTTTATTCGTACGTGGGGGCCTCTATAACCTACATAATGTCATCAAAAATCGATATAAAATATCACTTTTCAAGTTACGTAATATGGGTGCGGAGCCTGAAGTCATTGTTTTGACTGATTGCACGTCGAAAAGAAATTTAGCAGAATCTCATATTATAGAGAAGCTCCTCTAGTTATGTGTCCAGCCGCAATACCAGTAGCAAACCGAATTTGTTGTCTGGACATGAGCGTTTCGCTATTTCATCAGTAAGATAGTTAAGTACGGCACTGGGTTAAAACAGTGAGTGCAAGCAGTATAGTTTAGAAAGGATACGATGAACTGACTAACAGATAAATACGCGAATTACGTGTTTCAAATAATTTACATATATTATTTCAACAAACCGTTGCCTTTTTTGGCGACACTAAGGCTGGTAACAATAATCCAGTGGTTTATCCAACTTGTTCATTCTCACAAATAGATCAGGCTAACTAGTCTAAAATGGACCATGTTGGAAATAAAATTGTCATTGGATTTTCCATCTATACTAAGTGACATATAAATCCGAACACCCAGTTTAAATGGTTTTATTTTAATAAAAGTTGGTGAATGTATTTATCTTACTGTAAATAACAAGTGAAACAATTTTCAGCCTTATCAGTTGGACATTCCGGTTTTTATACTGCTTTTTTTTAATTCACTAACGCTCTAAAAATCAATATTTCAGCCGCAGTAAAGAATCAACGTTGGCGGATTTTGGTTCTTGACGTCCTTTACGATCGGTTACGATGCCTAGAGTACGGAGACCTGTACGAATTCGTCAACTTAGTGAGTTTGATAGGGGCCGTATAGTGGGACTTCGGGAAGCTGGACTTTCTTTTCGGGCAATTGCAGTTAGAGTGCAAAGAAGTGTAGACACTGTGGTTAGGTGTTGTCAGGCATGGCTTCGAGAAGGCCGTACGCAAAGAGCAAGGGGCACTGGACGCCGCCGTAGAACAACAGTTTTGGCTTGTTTTCATACCGGCCACACTGGGTCCTCCCTTTAACTCGAGAACACCGACGTAATCGCCTTGAGTGGTGCAGACAACGGTCACTCTGGGATCAGGAATGGAACAGTATTGTCTTTAGTGACGAGTCTCGATTTTGTTTAGGCATGCACGATGGTCGTGCCAGGGTTAGAAGGCGACGTGGTGAAAGGAGGAATCCACAGTTTTTTGTTGAAAGACATGTTCATCACACTGTTGGAGTTATGGTTTGGGGTGCTATGGCTTATGGTTCCAGGTCACCTTTAATCTTCATAAGAGGTAACATGAACGCGCAGCGTTATATCCACGAAGTTCTAGAACCCCATCTTTTACCCTATCTTGACACCCTGGCAGATCCAACTTTCCAACAAGATAATGCCCGACCACATGTTGCAAGAGTCACAATAGACTTCTTTCAACATAATGATGTCACATTGTTACCATGGCCACCAAGATCTCCCCACTTATCCCCAATTGAGCACGTGTGGGATATGATGGGTAGGAGATTGCTCAATTTGCAACGTCCTCCTCAGACTCTAGAAGCACTTCGAGAGGAGTTGGTGGTTGCCTGGAATGAGATACCACAGGAGGACATTGACCACCTGATCAGAAGCATGCCAAGGCGCGTTGGAGAATGCGTAGCACATCAGGGTGCATCCACACATTATTAAAGGTCAAAGGGCTTTAAAGCAGTGCAGTCATTTTGAAATTTTTATCATTTTCTTATTATGCTTCATTAAGTACTTATACAAAATTTTATTAAAATAAAACCATTTAAACTGGGTGTTCGGATTTATATGTCACTTAGTATATATTACATTCTTGAATGTTGATAAAAATACCCTTTATCTAGGGATGACAAAATTGGTAGTAACTGTTTTTATTAAAAGTCAAAGTTCTAAAAACACTTTTGCGTGTATGAAAAAAACTATGGAATATAAAACGATTATAACTGGAACAGCAAGTTATCTGTCGTAATTGATGAGTTCTCCTCTTCATGCCACAACATCAACGCGAGTGTTCCCCAGTGATCGGTCTTGGCGTCGACACTGTTCCTTTTACATATCAACGACCTCCTTTCCTGTACGATCAATCCAGTCCACCAGCCGATCTCTGCCGATGAGCTGGAAAAAAGGAGACTAGCACCGACTTGCTATCTTGCTATCTAGAGCTCTCCTCCATGACGCCGCCATGCGATGTGCCTGCCAGGCAAACCCGCCTGACTTCAGCCTCCAATCCTAACCGTGTCAAACTTCGTACATCCAGAATTGGCCCATGCCGCTCCTTTATGCCGAGGGTGTCGAGATCGTGGAACAATCTACAAGAAGCTGTTCCCAGTTCTACTAACTTTGGGCAGGTCAACAATCGGATTAACAAAAATTTCTTTGGGATCCTCATGAGGCCTTATATACATATTATTCATTTTGCTGCAGTCATTACGTTGCTGGACAGCTCGTCAAAGGAAAAAGACATATTTTTCAAAAAATTGTACCAATTAGAAATCACGCCAATTGCGGCACAACTACGGACAAAAAACGTAAAAAAAAAACTCGGTGGAAAAATTGGGGGTGTGGAGTTGCAGGGGTGAGTGTTAGTATATTTATAGACTTATACCCCTAATTTTTTTTTAAAATGATCAGGATCCTCTGATACGTCAAAAACAAAGCTTGAGTGATTTTTTTTTTGTTTCTTGGATTCTTCCCTGCTGCCATTGGACCGATTTTCAAAAACTACAAAGCTTTTTCGTCCTTGGCATAGTAGTAATCTGATATAAACATGTCACCAAAATCCGAGCAACATTTTCGAAGGATTAGTGGACAGACCTACAGACAAACAGACCGACTAAAATGGTTTCTCTTGATGTCAATGTCATATATTATTCAAAAAACATTTAATTTTCGAATTTTTTTACGATTACAATACTACCTCGCCAGTAGGTGTGGGAAGTAAAAGTAATGTTACCAACTCAGACGCTTAATAACAAAAGTTTGTAAAGCTTTGTATACTAAGTGACATATAAATCCGAACACCCAGTTTAAATGGTTTTATTTTAATAAAATTTTGTATAAGTACTTAATGAAGCATAATAAGTAAATGATAAAAATTTCAAAATGATTGCACTGCTTTAAAGCCCTTTGACCTTTAATAATGTGTGGATGCACCCTGATGTGCTACGCATTCTCCAACGCGCCTAGGCATGCTTCTGATCAGGTGGTCAATGTCCTCCTGTGGTATCTCATTCCAGGCAACCACCAACTCCTCTCGAAGTGCTTCTAGAGTCTGAGGAGGACGTTGCAAATTGAGCAATCTCCTACCCATCATATCCCACACGTGCTCAATTGGGGACAAGCCAAAACTTCGGTAAACACTTCGCATGCCAATAGGTCTTCCGTGTTCTGCAAACCATTCATTTGCAATGGACCTGGTAGTGGAGAAACGGTCCCTTAAGGCCAATAATCTTAGGCGGCGATCTTCACGGTCTGTTGTTCTACGGCGGCGTCCAGTGCCCCTTGCTCTTTGCGTACGGCCTTCTCGAAGCCATGCCTGACAACACCTAACCACAGTGTCTACACTTCTTTGCACTCTAACTGCAATTGCCCGAAAAGAAAGTCCAGTCCCACTATACGGCCCCTATCAAACTCACTAAGTTGACGAAATCGTACAGGTCTCCGTACTCTAGGCATCGTAACCGATCGTAAAGGATGTCAAGAACCAAAATCCGCCAACGTTGATGCTTTACTGCGGCTGAAATATTCATTTTTAGAGCGTTAGTGAATTAAAAAAAAGCAGTATAAAAACTGAAATGTCCAACTGATAAGACTGAAAATTTGTTCACTTGTTATTTACAGTAAGATAAATACATTCACCAACTTTTATTAAAATAAAACCATTTAAACTGGGTGCTCGGATTTATATGTCACTTAGTATATATTTGTAGATGAGAATCTAATTCTGTTGTAAAATTTGTCTATATAATTTTTTATAGGATTCCAGGTCTCCTGGTCTATTGTTCAACTTGTTCATTCTTACAAAGTAGAATATGCTTTGGTAAGATTTATGTTTCACATATGACCAGAAATTTAATGTTTTTATTTCTGTCTCAGCGAGCGTATTAACAAATTTGCATTTGTTCATGACATTAGTACGTGTTTATAGGTACACATTGTACGTATATATAATTCAATTGTCACATTATGTTAACCTTTAGATATTTTTAGGTGTTTAGTTAATAAGGCCAATATACAGAATTTCATAAAAATATTCGCCGAAACTATTTATCAACGACAAATTTGGTCCTACGATAATTTGGGATTTTTACTTCCCACGCCTACTGGCGAGGAAGTATTGTAATCGCGTAAACTTCGAACATGAGACATTTTTTTTTGTTACTAATAATCGCTCCTTGGATTTCAAACTTACAACAATTTTTGCAGATTTGCACGATTTTCGACATTTCCAAAATTTTAAAACCTATCAAAAGATTTCGGAACTTTAAAAATTGAAAAACCTAAATTTTCAGGAACTAGAAATGTTGAGGATTATAAGAAATTCGATAATTTAAAAATTCGGACAATTTTGAAGATTCTGAAAGTATTGAAAATTTGAAAATTATGACAGACTCTAGAACCTTGAAAATTTGGACAATCGTGAAAATTTTGGAAATCATGAAAATCTTGAATATTTCGAAAACTCAGAGATGTTCAAAATTTTAAGGATTTTCAAAATTTCCGAAATCGCAATAGTTTTAAAAAAAATGAAAATCTCAAGCCTGAAAATTTTTAAAATTGTGAAAATTTCGAAAATCATGAAAATTTTGAACATTGCAAAAATTCGGAGTTCGGCAAATTTTAAGTACTTGCAAGATCGCAAAAAGTTTGTCAAACTCAAAAACCTTGAGAGTTTTAAAAATCATTCAATAAAAATTTTGATCTTTTCTAAAATTTATGAATTTTAAGAGCTTTCAAAATTTTTAAGGTTTAGAAAATTTTGAAGATTTTCAAAGCTGAAAAATTCGGCAACAAAAAAAAAGACTATTTTATAAGAAACGTAATAGATCTAAGTGTTAATAATTTATTTGTGCCATTTATCCATTTAACAAAGGAATAACTTTTTGTTAGCGTGACATTCCATGATGCCACCCACCTTACATTGATTCACACACTTGACAACCTCAACAATTATGGTTTCTAACAGAGTATTCTAGTTTCGAAGATGGTGATTTCCAGGGTATTTCAGGCTTTGAAGCTTATAACTCGAAAACAGCCAATATTAGAAAGACATTACTAAGGATCTTTTCATTTAAAACCTTGTTCGAAGCGAAAAAACTTTTTTGTAATCGCAAACATTATAGAAAATGACTCGATTAGATACTGGTGATACTGGGTGTCGTTTGAGCTATCCAAAGCCTGTGGTTCTATAAATCATGAGATACTTCTCTTAAAACTGGAACACCATGGAATCAGAGGAATCGTCAATGACCTAATGAGATTATATTTAAACAATCGTTCTCAAGTTGTCAGTATTACAGCTGGAATGGTGATTTGTGTTAATCGAAAGAAGCGAAAATTAGTATGGGGGTTCCACAGGGGTCAATCCTTGGACCATTTTTATTTTTAGTGTACATAAATGCTCTATCCAAATCTATTAACATAACTTCGTTATTCATGTATGCTGATGATATATCGGGTATAGTGGCTGACAAAAACATAGAGCAGTTGTCTCGAAAATCAACTAAGCTTGTAAATAATGTATCTCACACGCTGCACAGTTTCTAGGTGTGAAAATAGACCATTCATTGAAGTGGGCAGAACAAACAACAGCAGTGCTATAGAAAATAAACTTTGCCTGGTGTAATACACAGTATTAGAGAGTTACTATTGAAGTACTGAATACGGTTTACTTTGCTTATGTACAATCTATAATACAATACAGCATAGTATTTTGTTTCCTCTTTTCGAAATCTGACGAGGTTTCTATATGCCAGAATCGAATTTTAGGAACAGCATTAAAATTAACACAGATGACAACTTGCAGAGAGTACTTCAAGCAGTTGAAAATATTGACAGTTTCATGTATATACATACGGAGTATATGTATTGATACAAAACAAAACCTCGATAAATACAGGAAAAACAGTTATTATTACAATAACATGTTCACTAGACACTGTAAAAATCTATGTGTGCCCCATCATAAGACCAGATTATATGAGAAAAGCCCATACTATATCGGTGTAAAATTTTTTGACGCTTTGCCCGTACATATAAAAGGCTGCACCGATACATATGGCTTCAAAAAACTGTGAAAGCTTATTTAATAGAAAAGGCCTTCTATTCACTGAATGAATACTTTCATTGTCCATACAATGATGTAATGTTTTTATGTGTACGTAAGGCAATAATGTTTTTGAATTTAAAATTGTGCTATCAAAGTGTTTATTTATTTTCACGTTGACGTTGTCTATGTTTACCACTGTAAACCTTATGACAATAAATTATTATTATTATTATTAATGTCTCTCAACACGGCCGCCCTTAAGCCTGTTTATGTTACACATTCCATTCTTCCTCTGGGCACTTGTTCCCAGGGTAAGCTTGCAGTGGAATCATATACAGGGTGTCCCAGTAGTCGACGTCAAGCCGAAACCGGGTGCTAGGCAAAGTCATAACAGCTATCAGAAAAATATTTAAAAAAAAATTATGTATGTGTTTTGAAAATTATAGGTCTTTGAAAAAAATATAGAAATTTCACACCCTACGGCAGTCTGTCAGCTCCTGTTACTACAAATATTAACTTTTTTTGGATTTTATTTTTACAATGTAATGTAAATTGCCACTTATTTCCCAACCAAGTATTCCAAAGTAAAACTTTGCTCAACTTTAACTGGCTGTACTGGAAAAAAATGTACTACAAGAGTTTGGCAAGTAACCTTAAAAGTTGGCGCATTTAATAACGATTCCAAAATGGTATAACACTTAGAAGATTACTCGTTAACTTATGCATAATTTTTATTTGAAAAAAACTGATGAAAATTTTTCAAAATTTCCTAATTAAACAGCGATTATGAAAACGCACAAGGACCCTTAAGGATAACTGTTTGCACAACAGTGGGCGTCAAAATGCTGCTGATGATGATTTACCTTTACAGCAAATGCTCAAACTGTTTTCCTTCAGCCGCAATACACGCTCGACATCTTCTTAAAAAAGATCGGGTTATTACATGAGCGAATCCACGGTTATTAACAAACTCAGCTGCTTCCAATAGTCTTTGCCGTAGCTCAGCTACATTTTGAATCGGCTTGAAATACACTTTTTCTTTTACAGTTCACCAGTAAAAAAATCTAAAGGATTCAAATCAGGTGATCGGGCTGGCCACGGTATTGTACCAGACCGCCTTATCCATCTGCCTGGAAAGTTTTGATCGAGATACTCTCTCACTGAGAGTGCATAGTGCGCTGGGCAGCCATCATGCTGAAACCACATGTCCCTTTAAATACTCAGTGGCACGTCCACCAATAAATTTTGTACATGATTTTTCAAAAAATCCAAATAAACTTCAGCAGTCAAAGTCTCTGGGAACTCAAACGAACCGATTATTTTACCATTTAAAATTCCTGTCCAATGGTTTATCTTGAAGCGATATTGAGATTTATCTTCTCTCATCAAATGTGGGTTTGCTACGTGCCACTCGTGTAAGTTATGCAGGTTCATGTACCCATCTTTCTTAAATGTGGTCTCATCCGACCATAAAGTTTTTTCAAAGAACTGTGGATCTTTCCTGTGTCTTTCTAACATTGTGCGACAAAAAGCAACTCGGGGCTCATAATCCCTGGGCAGAAGAGCTTGAACACGTTGTACGTGGTATAAATGGAGCACGTTTTTTTGCAAGATTCTATGGGCTGTACTTTTGGGCACACCTGTTTTTAGTTCTATTGCACGCACTGAAGTACTCGGGTCTTCTTCGATAGCTCCTAGCACCACGTCTTCGTAAGGAAGGAAAGATCTTCCCTCACCGTGTGATTGGTTTGGTAGTTGGCCCTCTGAGAACAGTAAGCGGTGCACATTTGTGAACACTCGATGATCTGGATGACGAGCTGCATTCGGGTACCTCTCACAGTAAAATCTCGCTGCAGCACTAGCGTTGCTTCTGCATTCCCCATAAATGAGGTGCATGTTAGCATATTCTTGTACGGTGTACACGGACATAGCGGCACTGCACAATCACACTATCAAAGATAGTCTAAGGAAAGCAAATGTTGTTTTGAAGAGCAATTAAACAGTCCAAATCCAAATCACAAGCGACCAACAGTCCAGTTCACGAATCCAAAATTAGTAACAGTACGAAATCAACAAGCACGAACATGTAAAGATGCGCAGTAAAGGAAGGAGTATTGATCGGTATCAAAGTGTGCAATAGCAAGTAAGTGATGTGCTTCACATCCATACCACATACAGCGTGTTCAACCTCTCCTGCCCCGGAATTATGAGCCCCGAGTTGCTTTTTGTCGCACAATGTTAGAAACACACAGGAAAGATCCATAGTTCTTTGAAAAAAATTTATGGTCGGATGAGACCACATTTAAGAAAGATGGGTACATGAACCGGCATAACTTACACGAGTGGCACGTAGCAAACCCTCATTTGATGAGAGAAGATAAATCTCAATATCGCCTTCAAGATAAACCATTGGACAGGAATCTGTAATATCTGTAGTAACAGGAGTTGACAGACTGCCGTAGGGTGTGAAATTTCTATATCTTTTTCAAAGACCTATAATTTTCAAAACACATACATAAAATTTTTTTAAATATTTTTCTGATAGCTGTTATGACTGCCTATCACCCGGTTTTGGCTTGACGTCGACTTCTGGGACACCCTGTATACGCAAGTGATCGCTTCCCAGAATAAGTAGTGTCGTGGACCTAATTACAGCCTTGATGTGCTCTTGGGTGTAGTGTTTTGGTACTGAAAGGTGAGCAATCACTGAGTATTTCCTTTATTCTACTGTACTGCATAGATTTATAGCCATAATAATTTTATATTTATGATAGTGAATGTCGTAAGTCATATTTATAAAGACCATCGTCAGAGATGATATACCTATATTTCTATTAATGGCTTACGGCTGAATAATTGCCGATAAGGATTTGGAAATTAACTGGTTCATACAGGTGTCATGCCTCCAGTCTCTGGGGGATGTTATGGGACTTCCGGATCCCGATTGCTTGGTTTCGGTAGTTATCTTTATTACTGATCGATTTCCTCTATCAGGAGAAATGTCGGAGCGCTTGGGATGTTAACATGATAGCTTTTGGCCGACGTGGCTCCCAGGTCTGAAACTATCTTCTCTTGGCAATCGCTGGAGTCTGAATGTATCTCATGATGGCAGGATGTGTAACGGGATTGTTACTTTAAAGTTGGATATTGTCATGGCAACGTGATATCTAGGGATGCAACGATATATCGGAAAACCGATAAATATCGATATCCTGGATCCTGCTTTTCGTAACAGTCGTTAAACCCGACATGTCTGTCCGGAAACCTTGCGACCAGAGTCAGTTTGTGTGACGACTAATGTTGGGCGCAAACCAGAGCGGTGGCGGCCGCGGTGGCGATAGCGATCGCGGTGGCGAGAAATAAGGCACTTGTGACTAGACCGAAGTGCGCACACCTGCGAGGATCTGGTAAACGCGCCCGCTCTCTTTGCTGAGTTCTACCGCTGCCAACTTGCGGCCTGCGGTAGAACGCTGCATGCATCATTTGCCTGCATAGTTCGCGCGATATTCTTTCTACGGAGTAGTAGCAAACATGTGTGATACCGAAAAACTTCGAAAATGTCTTATCTCACAGTGGCTATAAGAATATAAATAAAAAAAAATACGGAACGAAATTGCTTTATCTATAGGTGGAACGACGGGTAAGTAGCTACAGTTTTTACTTTTATAGATTTTTAGTTAGACAAAAAATTATCTTTTAACACTTATCTATGTAATTATTAAAATATGAAACAAATTTTTCACGTATTTGAAACGCTGCGTTTGTTGATCTTTGGGCATCGTTTGCAAAATTTTCAAAGTCTCCGAGGTCGGGCTGCTGTTCATGTTCTTCTGGTTTTATCAAATTCAAAATATAATCAAAACAGTCCACAGTCATTCTAAAATAGACAAAAAATATCTCTCTATCCTCCCTTAGTTTATGAAATATTGTATGAAATTCCGTTCGCTTTCCCGATCACAATTGATATCATGAACCCAAATCTTTCGCTTTTTCCTAAACAAAAAAGAAATGTAGATACTAACTTAAGTACATTTTGGATTTTCATTTTTTTCCTATCCTTATTATTAAGAGTAATTTTTTTTATATCAAAGCAGCTGCACAGGCAGAAGCCTAAATGCCGGAACACCTCGGCTGCTATGATGATCCCAACGAAATTTTGTTAATACGATTTTTGAACTGACTAAGGTTAGTAGAACTGGGAAAAACCATCAGCATTTTTCTTTGTTAGTACTTGATTTCATTTCAAAACGCAAAGTTGGCTATTTTCTAATATTCCACATAACTTGCTATTTTTTATGAGGAGCAACACTTCGTACGACAAATCTACAGGGTATCCCAAAAGCCATCTTAACTGATACTAAGATGAAATAAAGCACGTTCGTAGGCCTTGACAGAATGAAGACAATTCAAGACGCTAACAGATCACGAAAATATACTAAGTGACATATAAATCCGAACACCCAGTTTAAATGGTTTTATTTTAATAAAATTTTGTATAAGTACTTAGTGAAGCATAATAAGTAAATGATAAAAATTTCAAAATGATTGCACTGCTTTAAAGCCCTTTGACCTTTAATAATGTGTGGATGCACCCTGATGTGCTACGCATTCTCCAACGCGCCTAGGCATGATTCTGATCAGGTGGTCAATGTCCTCCTGTGGTATCTCATTCCAGGCACCCACCAACTCCTCTCGCAGTGCTTTTAGAGTCTGAGGAGGACGTTGCAAATTGAGCAATCTCCTACCCATCATATCCCACACGTGCTCAATTGGGGATAAGTCGGGACATCTTGGTGGCCATGGTAACAATGTGACATCATTATGTTGAAAGAAGTCTATTGTGACTCTTGCAACATGTGGTCGGGCATTATCTTGTTGGAAAGTTGGATCTGCCAGGGTGTCAAGATAGGGTAAAAGATGGGGTTCTAGAACTTCGTGGATATAACGCTGCGCGTTCATGTTACCTCTGATAGAGATTAAAGGTGACCTGGAACCATAAGCTATAGCACCCCAAACCATAACTCCAACAGTGTGATGAACATGTCTTTCAACAAAAAACTGTGGATTCCTCCTTTCACCACGTCGCCTTCTAACCCTGGCACGAACTGGACTGGCACTTTTATACAGGGTCCGTCATAAAGAACGCATGTTTTTCGAATGGATACTACATCGAGTGGGCTGGTCCTGTGTCGGTGGGGAAGGGCGTATTGGATAGTGAGAGAAGTGCCGTTTCAGTTGGCAAGATGGTTTGGAACGTTGAGCATCGTGTGTTCACTGTTCGTCGGTACTTTCAAAATGGCGAGTCTGTCGTTTGAACGCAAGGTGAGTTTCGCTTTCGCATTCGTGTTCCACGTAGTGGGACAGTACCAGACCGTAACACCATTTTGAGATAGGTGGAAGCATTCCACACAACAGGTAATGTGATGAAGAAAAAACCACCAGAGCGAAACCGTACTGTTATAACCACCGAAAACGTAGACAGAATGAGAGTTCTGTCCGTTTGCGTGCGAGTTCCCTAGGGATCCACGCGTCCTCTGTACGACGCATCTTGGGGAGAGGCTTGATTAGTTTTTAGAACATAAATTTTGCTTTACTCAAAAAATGGCATGTATTTCTGAGTATTTTGATATAATAAAATATTTTTTCTTATACTTATTTTGACTGTACTACTCATTTAAAAAACATGCGTTCTTTCTGACAGACCCTGTACGTCCATCGATACAGAAGAAGTCGTAAATCGATTTACAAGAAGACAAAAAAGAATTAATTTTATTAAAATTTTCCTTTTAAATTAGATTTATTGCTTAAATCACATTTAGGCTACACCATATGAGTACACGGATAGGGTCGCTGTGACCCCCGCTCCTCAATTTTTAATCGCGCCCCTCCCCCTCCCCGAGACAAATATTTTCCTGGACATGAATCCTATGGCTTTCCCCTGACACAAATGGTGAATCCGCCCTCATACTCAACATGAATGCTGTGACCACCGCTGCGCCCCCCCTAGACAGATCCCTAAACCTACCCTTGGGGCAACATGCTCAGCAATTTGCGTGAATTAGGTTGCATCAATAAAGTTTCTTCACTTCTATTTTGGCTTCTTTCCTGAGAATCTTGGTGGCGTAAGTGAAAAACAAGATATTACGGTTACGAAGATGAGTTCTGATGCCAAGCAAAGTGGAACACAAACACAAACATCATGGCAAAGACAACAAGCATTGATTAATGTATTCTAATCACGTCAGTTAATTCTACAAGACTACTGATGTATGTTAAAAACAGGTGAGCGGGAGTAAAACCGTAATAGAAGAAGACTGAATAGTTTTGAAGGAAGAAAAAAATACCATGTCATTTTGATTTGGTTAGTCTAGCACCACTCTCAGAATGATCGGGTGCAAGGGTGCACTAGAAGGAATAACATTGATGAAAGAATTTTTCCTTCACGAAGATCTGCTTGAATAACAGCAGTATTGATGCTGTTCACCACTATCTGCAGTCTACTCGTCCCATCCTGGTTTGTTTCAGGGGCGGATTCAGGATTTCGAAAGCCATTATTTTATTATATGAGAACAAATAAGTACGTGGCATTTATGTAACCTGAGGAAACATCCCCTTGAACAACGCCTTGAAAATTCGAGGTCTCCTAGCCATTTCATACTACAATCTGTAGGTTGGCTCTTGTTGTGAACTTGGTGTGTGTTATTTTCCCTCTCCATCTTTGTTTCCTTAGGTTACACCCGTATCCGGATGTATGGGCATGTGTATCTACTTTTGTAGTTACATATGTGCACCCACTTCAGGCCTGATGAAGCCAACCAGCAGAAATACGTATCGCTCTGGTTACCTATTCCATTTTCTGCTCGAATCCACTTTCCTTCTTTTTGCGGATTTTGCTCATTATTCTCCTATTTTTTGTTATATACCTTTCTCCGCATGATAATTTTCTGTCTCTCTCTATATATATATATATTAAATTACTTGAACTGTGTGCATCAAGAACTGGTCGGTATGACTGCTCATTTGTTCTTAGTGTTGATTGAGATTATGGAACAAGAAGTCAATTCTTCACAACTGTTTCAGTTTGAAAAATATCCTTTTTGGAAGTGGGTAACGTGTATCAAAGCTTACAAACTTTACTTCTGTACGTTTCTGAAGTAAAATGATAGTAAAATACATTTGCTCCTATTTAAATTTAAAAATAACGAACTACTTTTAGCGCGAGTTTTATCCCGCCATCTGCTGACCGAAATCTGAACTTATGAATCTCAGAATGTCAATTTCTGCTATACTGGCAGAGGAGGACTTTGATAGTTGTGAGGTTTTAGTTCATGGTTCTCCCGTTTTTGAGCGCCATCTTCGGTGATGCTTTGTTTTGATTGGCGTTGGTGTGGTCAAAAATTTTATTAAAGAAATTAAAATAATGTACCAAACACCGAAAAAAACGAAATTAACATCGGGCAATGATAGTGACATCGAAGTAACTCCTACAAATCGCATATTGAAGTCAAAATCAGTGAATATACTCGAAAACCGTTCGAATAATGGAAGCCCAACCGTAACCGAGAAAAACCATGTCTTGTCGCCTAGCGAGAGTCGTAGGGGCCGTCCTAGGGCAGATTTGTTGAATACGCTCATTTTGGAAGGCTCTACATCCCCTAGTTCCATTAAGTGCAAATATTGCGGCAGGGTTTTTCCACGAGAAAAGTCTCTACAAGCTCATCTGAGAACTCACACAGGTATGAACTTTAAATGCTACGTTTTTTAAATGTCTTTGCCCTGTCCAGTTTTTCGTAATTTTGTCCTTGGCAGATGTTTCTGTTGCTTAAAACTTATTCTAGCTTTATACTTTATATATTTCATTGATATATTGCTCGTTTTTTATAGTGTATGTCTACTTTCCATGGCAGTAATTATTTTTTCAATGAAATGTGAAGAGAGGTCATTTAACTTGAGGAAGTCGTATCAGATAGCATCTTTAGATTTTGCTTGTTAGCAAGTTTTCAGTACTGATGCCATTTCCTTCGATTTAAACATTGAATATAATTTTTTAGGTTTTAATTTTTTATAGAACATATTTCATTATTAAATCAACTAATTGTATTTAAAATTTAAATCCTTTTAACCTACTTGCATATTTACACTTGTTTGATTTTATACTGAATTGTGATACATACTCTGATGCTTATTGGTGTATGGATGCAAACAAAATTTTGGATGAATAGTGTAATATCTACTTTTTAACAAATGTAAAAATATGTAGTTTTGATGATAATAATGTTATCCATGAAATTTTTTGTTCATAACTATGATTTTGATTTAAGCCTGGTGTAAATTAAACCCGTAGATTCTGCATTTAACGTCATTTTGGCGCTATGACTCATGCAGGGTCCAGAATGAACCACTGTTTACCTCTAATTGGCCCCATCATGATTTTTTGATAATTGTTTTTGAATTGAACACCCTAAATTTTGCAAGAGTACCATGTATCATTTGTTTTTAACAGTGAGAGTTGAAAATGGAAATTTTGAACTACATCGGCCTAAAAGTATAGATATCTTCCTACCCATATCCACAAACTTGACAAAACCTTGTTGTTTAGGTAATTTAGATTCTAAATCTGTCACAATTTGACAATATGATCCACAGGGGCTCCTAACCAACCCTTTTTTGTACTTCATATTCAGTCCCTTTGCACTTCATGATTTATTGAGATGTGAAGACAGTATTCCAAATTATCTATCTTAATCAGGTTTCATTTGGTTGCAAACTCATGTAATATATTTTGTTTTTTATCTCTCTCAGGTGAAAAACCTTATGTCTGCGACTACCCAAGGTGTCCCAGAAAATTTGCTCAGTCAGGCCAACTGAAGACCCATCAAAGGTTGCACACTGGCGAGAAGCCATTCATATGTGCTACCCCTAATTGCTCCAGGAGATTCACACATGCCAATAGACACTGTCCTGATCACCCTGACGGTCAGCTTAAGAGGTTCATAATGAAAACTGATGCCAATGTCAACAAAAAGTATGATGAGGCACACAATGCTGAAGTGAGGGAATGGTTGAAAAATTGGGATAGGTGAGTCTCAGTCTCAACATTGATTAACATATTGCATCAGAAGATATTAAAAGACATGCCTGTGCGAAAATGGGCATCTACAGGGTGTTTTTAGTGTGGGCTTGGTACCTAAAAAAGTTTGTTACAAAAATTGCAACTACATTTTATTGCAGATTTGGATATGCCTTTTGAATTGAAGCAAGTTGATATAACACGGTATCAGGGCATTCCATGTGAAGCAGACATTGAAAAAAAAGTCAGCTATCAAAATTTGCTTATTTGTAAATCCAGGGTGTGAAAGAGAAAACACCATTTTTCTTGTGGCATGTTTATTTGCTAAGTAACAGGCTTCGAGAGAATGGCCATACTTAAAATTCTTAACAATTTTTTCAAATTCAAAAGCATTACATTGGGATAATATATATACATATATGGGGGGGTTATATAGGGAATTTTTTTGATAAATAGATTAAATTTGATGTTTAATAAAAATGAAGGTGCTAACAGGAAGTAATCATTTCAAATCAAAATTTGGGTAATTTCAGTCGTTTTTATTTCGATTTTTAATGTTAAATATAGCCTAAAGTGTGTTTAAAATACACTAGAAGCTTTAAGATGATAAGTGCATGTTTCACTGGGTATGATATTAGGCACTGGCCATATAGTGGGACTTCGGGAAGCTGGACTTTCTTTTCGGGCAATTGCAGTTAGAGTGCAAAGATGTGTAAACACTGTGGTTAGGTGTTGTCAGGCATGGCTTCGAGAAGGCCGTACGCAAAGAGCAAGGGGCACTGGACGCCGCCGTAGAACAACAGACCGTGAAGATCGCCGCCTAAGATTATTGGCCTTAAGGGACCGTTTCTCCACTACCAGGTCCATTGCAAATGAATGGTTTGCAGAACACGGAAGACCTATTGGCATGCGAAGTGTTTACCGACGAATGAGAAGTTTTGGCTTGTTTTCATACCGGCCACACTGGGTCCTCCCTTTAACTCGAGAACACCGACGTAATCGCCTTGAGTGGTGCAGACAACGGTCACTCTGGGATCAGGAATGGAACAGTATTGTCTTTAGTGACGAGTCTCGATTTTGTTTAGGCATGCACGATGGTCGTGACAGGGTTAGAAGGCGACGTGGTGAAAGGAGGAATCCACAGTTTTTTGTTGAAAGACATGCTCATCACACTGTTGGAGTTATGGTTTGGGGTGCTATAGCTTATGGTTCCAGGACACCTTTAATCTTCATCAGAGGTAACATGAACGCGCAGCGTTATATCCACGAAGTTCTAGAACCCCATCTTTTACCCTATCTTGACACCCTGGCAGATCCAACTTTCCAACAAGATAATGCCCGACCACATGTTGCAAGAGTCACAATAGACTTCTTTCAACATAATGATGTCACATTGTTACCATGGCCACCAAGATCTCCCGACTTATCCCCAATTGAGCACGTGTGGGATATGATGGGTAGGAGATTGCTCAATTTGCAACGTCCTCCTCAGACTCTAGAAGCACTTCGAGAGGAGTTGGTGGTTGCCTGGAATGAGATACCACAGGAGGACATTGACCACCTGATCAGAAGCATGCCTAGGCGCGTTGGAGAATGCTTAGCACATCAGGGTGCATCCACACATTATTAAAGGTCAAAGGGCTTTAAAGCAGTGCAATCATTTTGAAATTTTTATCATTTTCTTATTATGCTTCATTAAGTACTTATACAAAATTTTATTAAAATAAAACCATTTAAACAGGGTGTTCGGATTTATATGTCACTTAGTATATATCACTTAGTATATTTCTGCTGAGCAGGGAAAGAGTATCTATGGACGAATTGTATAGACCTGATGGACTGACTGTTTTCTCAGAGTTTCTAGTTTGTGCTGCCTTTATGTACTGATAAGGGAAGTGAAGAGTCTTGACGCCATTTTTTTGACTATATTTCTGTACTTCCTTGTAGTCCAATGGAAATTAACCTTGTTCATTTATTTTTTGCAGGCGAAAGAAGTCGAGCAGTTCAAACGAGAATCTAGACACCACACCAAAGAGGTCGATCTTCAAAAGGGAAGAATCAGTATTCAGTAGCGGTAGTTCAGCCTATTTCTCGGGGTGCTCTCAACACAGCTTAGCTGATGATATTGCAGACTCGCCGAAATCTGACTTGGAAGACTTGGATTCATCCACCTACAGCAGTCTTGAATCGCCAGAGTTCGATATGCAATCATCGAAGCCTTCAGAATTGCCCAAGAAGCGTTGGTTGCGTGAAGCCGTGCAGGACCCCAGTCTCTGGGAGTCCACAAATGACCTGGCTTGCCCCATCAACTGGGGAGAAGACGCGTATGGGGAAAGTACCACTGAGGCAGTACCTAATGTCATGCATGAGAATCTGAAACGACCATCGGTCTTGGTTTGTGTCCAAGGTGGTAAAAGTAAAGAGATTTCTAGCGAGGAAATACAGGGTGCTATGGCTCTTGTAGAGCTCAAAAATGGATCTACTTGTAATTTTAACTATAGGATCTAGTATTTGCGATGGTTATAACCTATCTATATTTTCTGCGTGCCCACCTAGCGGCGCAGAATCAGAATTTGTCGACTGCATACGTGTTCCTTTACTTGGGGCCTCTTTACTGTGATAATGTCGTATTTGTTTTGACAGTTTCGACTAGTGGTGACAGATATTTCACTAACTGTGATTTAGTAGCTGATATTTATAATTATCCAAAGAGCGTCACCTGAACACGAATTGGGGAGCTAGGCGCTTTGTGACAACGGCAATGCTATCAGGATCACTCAGTTAATGTTTGATTGTGCGTGAGATGTGTATACGGAGTAGCCGCTAAGGCCCTAAATCGTATACCACTGTCCAGAGGCGTAGAATGCTCCTCAGGGGTTTCATTTCAAAATGCGTAGGGGGACCTCACCCAACTATGGCGAATCCCAAATGGAAGGTAAAATTTGAATCATAGATTTTTACAAAAGAAACAAACGCTTACATTGAGTAATATTTTCACATATTGACTATGGGCGCACGCATGATTTTTTTGAGTCGGAAGTGGTGGATCATCAGCAAGATAAAACTTTCTGTAAAAGTGTACCTACCCCTAAGACTTTGAAAAACGAGGGGTAGCAAATCTTTTCTGAGTGGGGATTTAGTACTGTGAATGCGAAAATTTTAGAAATGCAGATAAATGTTTGCCGTTTTGCGATGTCGACACCACGTAAATCCATGTGGGGTCATAAAAGGTAATGCTACTTAATTTTTTAAAGTTGTTTAAATGGCAGTTCTGTTAATTTTACCTTCCACCGACTCGACAGATGAGGGACCGGAAGTCGTTATCAGATGGGTCGTTGCTTGTTGGAAGAATTTGAAAAGATACATACCGTAAGTACAAAATAAAATTTCTTTTTATTTGATGATGTTTGGGATATTTCTTCAAAAAATCGGACCGACAGGTGTAAAAAATGCTACATTCAGTGTTATACAATTTATATCCATCATTGAAAACCATCTCGCAAGCGGTGGTATTAGGATTTCCCACGTATTTTCAAGGAAGTTTGAAAACGGTATAAACAGGTTTTCTTAAAGTTAGGACTTTTCACTACGTTTGAAATAACAAAGTTAATTTGCGGTAAAACATGACGGAAAACGAAAAAAGGAATTTAAGACTACTACACTACGTATTTGGTTCCGAATTCCAAGTCCTGCCCTGTCACATGTTTTGATTGTTGTTCGATTCAAGAACACTATTTTTGAATTCTTCATAAATTTGCAACATTTGGGGCTGTGTAGGTCTTGTACTCGGTGCACCCAGACGGCTGTTGCATGACATAAACAAACCGACGCAGCTCTGATAGAAACATTGAGGACGTTCTGAATACGCTCGCCGACTATTAGTAGGTTCTTGAAGATGCTCACAGTAGACTACTCGTAACATCAAATTGGTAACTACGTTATTGCTGTGGGAATGTGCCAATTTCAGTTTTCAAATGCAATCATTATTGCGAAAAACGCGCTGTCACAAAATGTGAACATATAGATCGTTGTATGGGTTTTGGCGGATCACAGGAATTGCTTTCATACATCCATCGCCATCACACATACATATGCAATCGTCCTCGATGAGCGGACGGTTGTTTGTGTAACTTCACAGTCTTTTAATTGTCTCGCCGCCTTAAAAGATGTTTCGTTAACGTATAAGTCTTCCGCTGATTTTCACTGTCAGTTTGACAACTTGCTTGTCGTGGGTGTGCGATTTGAGTTTGCCTTTTTGTTGATCGTCAATATAAAACATAACAATCCTTACAGATACAATTAAAATGTTGTGTTAGATTTATTGACGTAAGTAAAAAAAGGTCTTATTCACGCTCATGTGTGCAAGAGCAAGTATAATTTGCGTTAAGGATCGGGTTGTGCAGTGTGCCATTTCCTTTACGGAAGTTACGCATTGCATACTTATTTCGTATCACCGAAACCATGAAAAGAACTATAGCTGTACCAGAGTCTCTCATTTTACACCTGGCGCCTGGCAACATCGCGACTTAGCTTGTATTTTTGTCTGTAGACACTAGACAGAAGCACCTGGTACATGTAATAAAAGTAACGGGTATAATCAGTATTGAAAAGTACCTATCTTTGGCACCACTACCTCACAATATGGAGACCTTAAGGAACGACTGACCTATTTTTTAATATTTCTTATGAGCCGGTACTGGTTCTGATATCGCCGCTAGGTGGCGCCTCTGTAATTTTTTTTGCGAATATTTATCTGGAAGTTGTTACGATCTAGGAAATAGAGGCATGATTTGATCTTGTGGCGACTCGTAGATTCTTGTTGAAAAATTGCTGAATTGTGATTTTATACGCCAATATCAATCTAAGATGCTTTGATAGTCGTCATTATCCTATTGTAGTTGATGACCTCACATTTTTTATTCACTTCAATTTTATCATTATTTTTTACCTCTATGCCGAATCGTATACACAATCACTGTCAAAAATGACATTTTCTCAGTATTTTTATTAAACATTTTAATTAGTTACACAGGCACACAAAATGAAAATAGTGGTGTTCTTGTAGGTACATAAATTTTCACGCTGATCACGAATCTGAAGTCAAAATTGGGGGTCGGTGGCCAGATAAAAAAGTAATGCAGGCATTTTAAAAAAAAAATAATTTTGATGCCTAAATTACTTTCATATATTTGTCCGTCTTCCCCCAATTTTGATTTCAGATTCATGTTACAAAATACATGGGAAAACATAGTTGGATTCCATCACTTTTTTATTTTGTGGGCCTGTTATAATTAATAGGTCGTCTTTCACAGGAGCTCTAAACTTTGAAGAGCTGCATCACACTCCTGGACGAAAACTGATCTTGTTTTTAGTGATGCTACTGCATTGAAAGCCAGATGGCTCTCGGAACATTTATTTACGTACGAAGTTGAATTTCCAGTTTACAATCTTGTATACTTTCTAAAAGTATAGTTATATATTAATTCCCTGGCGGCCTCTATTTCTTAGACTATTTGTGTGCTTCTTAGAAACGCACTTCATATTATTGTTTTTAATGTAGTTACTAAGTTATTCACTATATTATTTTTATAAACAGGTGGGTACAAATTTAAGTTTATAACTTGGAAATAAAGGCTTTTATAGGTATAACACGTATCAAATTATGATACTTATTAAAATGACGAGCTTTTAGAAACAAAAACTACGATCCTACTAAACGCATACTGTATAAAAAATAAAACCCCAATTACAATAGTGTCCGTAGTAGCAGAGGTATTTTGTAAAGTTGTAATTTTTGTAGTATGGAATTTGGGAAAAGTTAAGTGTAATTTATATCTATTTTTTACAAAGCATTTGTAATTATTATCAAATCTAAACTTCTACATTTTCTTATCAGGTTCAATTTTCTTATGTAGCTTTCTAGGTACTCACTGTCAAAATCATTAGATTTTTTTGACATTAGACAACAGTAGAAGTTGACTTATGCTTACGGAAATACTTGGAAATACGCTGCGTGTCAAAGTTACCGCATCACTAATTTGAAAGTTGCGAATTTTGACGTGCAGCAAGTGCTTTTTGTGAAATTTTTAGGGGTATATTCATCATTGGTTAACATATTCCACAAGAAGATACCCAATTAATTCGAAAGATGTGCCTGTGCGAATAGATGCATACGCATCGTGCTTCCGCCAATCACTTATGCCTTCAACTATATTCGTGTCGACCACCGTCTTTAGGTGTCAATGTTGCCGTACTCGGGCTGTTGGCGCGCTCTATGCGATTTCCTTTTCTTTCATTGAAACATTTTATGAATACGAAATCTTGAGTAATTGCGAGAGGGGTTTAACAGGTTTCTTTGTAAAGGTGCATGTTTAATAAATAATTTTCTTTAAAAGTAAAATGGAGTCTGTTTTTATTACTTCTAATATGATTACTGTTGTCCTGTTTGGCAACATGGCTGTGACGATAAAATTGTATCTGAACAACGTCCAAATACAGTATATGGTTGGGCATCTTCCTGGAGAATAAGTCAATCAGTGTTTTTACTTTGTATACTCCACCACCAGTGGATCTTTGACTGCTCTATTGTATTTATTTCGTTAACTGCTTTAATTTATATTTTTATCTATTTGTTGCTTATCCTTCTGTTGATTTATGTAACCTTTATGTTTATACTGATTTTCATAAATACATGTTTTTACATATCCAATATGATTTATTGTATTGTAATTATATTTTGAATAAAACCTATCTATCACATTCGTGTCATTTTTTGCACAACAATGAAAATACCACTTTGCAAAAGACACAAGGTGAAAAATTGTCTTTTTTGGTGGGAAGGTAATAAGGCTAAGATTATGACATGTTATTAATTTTGATGTGTTTTAAGGGTGAACAAAGTAAACTAAACAAATGATAAATGATTTATTTAAACAGAATACATATTAAATGGCAGTGAGCAATATTTATTTCTATTACTAAGCTCTGTATATGCTTAGAGGCACATTATTTAAACATACGATTTCGTGGTTGCTTTATAAAAATTTAAAAAAATACTCTTTCAATTAACACCTAACTAGAAGAATAAACTTACCATTATATAAGCTATAAGTGCGTTATAAAAAATACTACATAGTACATATCACTGCTCGACTATGGATATATCAATACAATCCACTTGCCCCTTCAAAAATCATAATACACAATTTTGAAACATTTTATATCACACATTCGTCATATACCTAGGAATGTATTAATAGACAAATTTTTGTACCGAATCTGAATCAAAGTGGATCAAGCAATCAAAATTTAAACCTAGCCATAGAAAGATAAATAATGCTCAAAAATTAATTTGTATGATTCATTGAGGGACAATTTGTGTTCACAGTAAACTCCAATAAAAATACAAAAATGTATACATACAAAAATTATCTCGGATGAGATCAATCTTACACAAAAATCAACTATGGCTGCCAAACACATCACAAAAAGTATATGGGAATGTTTGAAGATTAATCCTACATGGTACAGGGTGCGTTTGACGAGTGATCATTTGCACTGTCCGGTTGAGAAGCTAACGATAGAATCTGTAGGGGCCAAGAGTAACCCTACGCTCTCACGGGGCAAACAGATGACAGGTTGGCACGATTCAGATCTCTTGCGTGACTTGAATGAGGAGTGAAAAGTGAACCACGACGAGTGTCATTTATTCCTAATTGCTTCTGCGCGTAAGCAAAGTCTGTATGACTGCACTTTGGCTCACAGCCATGTACGAGTAACAGTATTGTCTTGAATGTTTGTGCTAAAAATGCCTAAGAATAGTCCTGTCAATTCTGATTGAACTTATAATGAAAATCTTTATAATACTTGCTAAAGCTGATTTGGGGAGGTTAGTCAGACAGAGGTATAGACAAGAGGGCCGTGAACTGTTCACACGATCACGATTCAGCTTATTCCATGAAGGCGCTTTTTATTGATAATTGTGCCCTTTTGAGTTCAGATTTTACGAGTAGTAGTCTGTTAGCGAAAAAGTTGAGTTACGTGGACGCAAAAGAAAAAAGCTTTGTTGGGCCAGAAAATGGATACTTGCATCAAGCCAAACGTGTTACACCTCTAAATTTACGAGGAACTCGAACATAAGTCAGTTCAAGGGAATGTGGACAGGTTCTATTGTTAGTTTACAATGCTGCCGCCAGTATCATTTCTTATCAAAAGCACCTTGCATTTAAAAACATACCAAGCTATGGTTATCCAGGGCAGCTCGTCAAAGAAAACTTTTAGAGATATTATTTTACTGTGAGTACTATAAAAGAACATACCATTGAAAATAAATTCGTAACAAAAGTAGGAAAACTGCCCTGTACTGACAAAAATATGGTTTTATAAAATTTAACCATATGCTGCGTTTTATAGAATACTCATTTTAAATTTAAGTATAGTTTACTTAATAGGTTGTGGAATAGTCAAAATGGGGAGATCAGAAATCAATTTTTAAAGGCAGCATGGTGCACCTTGAATCAATGTAAGGCCATACAAATATTTATAATAAGAATGGTTAGCAAATACCATAAACTATAACATTCACATTTTATTATAAAGTGTATCTTTTATACTATAACACGAAATACATAAACGGAAATGGGTTGATAGTCCACGCGTTCCGAAGAGGTTTTGTTACAAAAGCAGCTTTAATCAATTTATGCAAAGAATAATTATTATTTAAAAAATTTGATTATTTTGTGGAATAAAGAAATCATAAAATGTAGAACCAACTGAATAATAAATATTGCACACTTGATACATCTGCCATCATCTACTTAGGTTTTATTTCATATAGTACAAAAGATATACCTACATTTGAAAAAATAAATAGTCCAAAAAGTATAAAAGCAGAATAGCTTGAATTAGACTATAAACTAACTTTGACCACATATTTATCTTACAAATATAAAAAAATAGCAATTTACATTTAGTCACAATCATACCGGTACTAAAAATATATTATATTAGTCATGCTTCTTTACATATATGAAGGCATCAAATGTAAAGGCCACTGTTCACTGTTATGTTTGTTCCAAGATATTGTCCATACCATTCGTAATAAAGTAATATAGCTGCCACGAGAAAAGAAAATAAATAAATTATTGTCAGCGATAATCACAAAATTAAAGCAATGAGACGTGTGTGTCTGTCCACTTTCCTTAAAAATTCTAGTCTGGGACTCTGAAGACTGTAGGTCACCTGGCTAGACTTTGGGTTGGAGACTCATACATCGGCCACGAGGCCCTAGATGAGCAGGCACATATGGAAATGATGGGAAATCCTTACCACGATCAAATGTATGGAAAAATGAACCGACTCTTACCAAAAAAAGTTGCATAATCGAGAACAGCACTTCCGAATGAGAACAAAAAACAGTAATATATAAGTCAAAATCAAGTGTTTTACATCACCTTTTTTTTTTAAATTTGGCAAGTAATTGGTACAAAAATACTGTTCAAAATAAAACTAAATAACTCCATAAAATCTATAGAAGCTCAGTGAAATGTTAACGTTATTCTTGCTAGTTTTGTCAAGTTTGAGTCTTTTTGTTAGACAGCAAAATTCGATATCTTGCTATCTTCAATTCAACCATTCTTGCCCCCTTTGAAATGAATTTCATCCAATGGTATTGTTATTCGTAATAATCAAAATACAACAAACTTGATATTTTGCTATAAATTTTTAGATAAACTGGCTATATCAATCACAAAGTTCCAAATTGCACAACTACATTTGATTTAGTAAATCCTTATCAGCTCAGCCATTTTATATATAACATATTGCATCTTTGTGCCATGTTTCATATGTGCACTCTCAAAAATACACTCCACAATAAAATTATTTTCAATATTTCAGTTCGCCCTGTATCTCCAGCACCAAGAGCACCCGCAAAAACTGACCGTTTTTGACCTGTTTGGAGAACATGCTAATCATATGCCGCATGAGAGTTCAATAAAAAGCTTTAATTTCAAATTGAATTTACATTTGATCCTTGACTTGTCAGTGGTTAAAGTTGGATATTTTCCATAGGTTCAAATCGACTGTATAATAATACTCTAAAACTTACACTGTTATTTTA
Source organism: Acanthoscelides obtectus (assembly GCA_963669975.1). NCBI lineage: Eukaryota > Metazoa > Arthropoda > Insecta > Coleoptera > Chrysomelidae > Acanthoscelides > Acanthoscelides obtectus. The sequence continues at coordinate 35,676,073 of CAVLJG010000002.1, read as the reverse complement.
GATTTTGAGTAAAGGCGCTTTATACAAATTTTAAATTCTAAATATAAGGTGATATATATCTGAAAGTTAGTTGCTTTACAAAGTCTCTTGTAATGAATAAAACCACCACTCTCTACAGAGCAGCACAAATATGCATTTTCCAAATGGAATACCCTGTACAAATTATTATATTCTGAATCGTCCCTTCAATGGAAAAAGTTTGATATAGCATATGCTGGATAACTACTTCTGGAGCTAAGGGAGATTCTATCTGATGAAAACCTCAACTTTGACTACTTGTCAAGTCACCCTCTTTTGCATATCCATGGTTTCTCGCCGTTTAAACGTTTCCTAAATTTGATCCATAATTTATACAGGGTGCTAGTATATAAACGCAAAATGTATATGTTTGATACAATTCGAATTGTATATTTTTACGGTTTTGATTTACCCTTTTCATAAGATTTTATTTGATATATTTTCTTTGGGGGTTAAACTACTGAATAATTCAGTTCAGTGGATGGGTACAAATCTTAATTAAAGATACCTACAAAAAATCCCCCCTTTTCACAAATGTGGTATTTAGTCAATTTGTATGTAATTGTAAATAACTTAATATTCAGTAATACAACCCGAAAAAAATGTATACCAAAATGAGAAATATAAAAAAGATGACCTAAAAATAAAAATATACAGGGTGTACTATTCGGAATTTTTGAGACAAATACTCTTTGCATTTATAAACACCCTGTATAGGCGATGCAGATAATTTCAAAGTTTAGCGTTTTCGGACAAAACCTCATGTAGCCTCAGAAGTAGTAAACTAAATCCTCTAGTATGCTATATCTTTTTCTTACACCGAAGCAGCCGCGCAGGCAGAAGTCTAAATTCCTGGACACCGCGGCTGATATGAGGATCCCAAAGAAACTTTATTAATCCGATTTCTGAACTGCCCAAGGTTAGCGGAACTGGGAAGAGCCTCTTGTAGGTTCTTCCAGGATCTGGACTCCCTAGGGACAAAGAAGCGGTCGTATCGATCAGTTCTAAATGGTTAGGATGAGAGGCCGATGTCGGGCGTGTCTGCCTGGCAGGCACAATATACAGGGTATTCCATTTAAAAAATGCATTTTTGTGTTGCCATGAAGTTAAGAATCACCCTGTAGACAGCAGCATTTCTTCCATCTAAGAAGTGTATATAGATGATTACAGTTTTTGTTACTAACTTTTATAGATATCTTTTAAAATAAAAAAATAACGGAGCTATCAAACACTAAAAACTCAGAATCCTATTCCTCAGTAATATATCCATATCCAACGCAAACCAAATTTTTGAGGTCTGCCAAATAGGCCAAAATTGCGGTCGTTCTCGTGTGCCATGCTTAGGAAACATTATGTACATCTTATAAAGCTTGAGTAACTTTATTGTGGAGTGCACAGATGATATAAAACAACTTGTCAGTCACTAGGTCTCAGCTGTGACCTATCAACCAAGGGCATATCACCCAATTTCGTATCATTCGATTAAAATCGTATTCACAGTCCCATATCCAAAAATATTGTTATCTTTGGTCAAACAATCATTAAGTACAAAGTTCTCGTAAAGTATATTATACTAACAGTCTAGCACCACGATTCTTCACCACCATCATGTGAATCAGTATCACTAGGGTCCTCGCCGTACATGTCAGCCAACTTACGGAACCTTGGACCGAAGCTTGATAGATAGTTGAACTTGAGATCTCCGTCATCTGTACAGGAAGCTAGAGATGAGAGAGACCCAGTACTGTTTCCGTCTCCTTCATATGCATAGTGGCGGACGTCGTCATAGGGTAAATTGTCAGGGTCTTTATCACAAGTGTCTTTTCTGTTGTCAAGGAACGAGCTTATGTCCGCGGGTACATCCGCGATGTCTCGTAAGACAGGTTTTTCTTCCAGGATACTTGTTTGTCTGAAGACAGTCAGGTCGTAATTTGTGTCACATTCACCGCCTCCTTCATCCTCGTAGTTTATAATATTTTCGCGCGTGTCGTCTATTTCTTTCTCGTTCAAACTATCTTGTTTTCGTCTGTGAACTACCACAGCTAGCAGAAGTACTGAAAGAAAAAAATACTATATTTAAAAATGAACTCAATCGATTAACGTAATATCCAAAAAGCACATTCCAATGCTGCATTGTTTGGACGTTTATATTCAATTTCCATCGTTACACACGTGTTGACAAGTAGGACAGGGTGGCCACAGGCTTGGCTCTTGAAAAAAAAAAATGAGATACAGAGAAAGTGCTTTGGCAAGAGCCCAGGTTTTTCGGCGGCTTAAGGCATTTTCAGAAGGGATGCCTTCAACTTCAAGAACCGATGAAAATAGCGACAGAACCATGGATCTTGTGTGTTCAGATCGTCGGTTGACGTGATCGGGGATAAATGAGTTTTTAGCCAGTAAAAACATTCCTGTGGCTTCTCAGCCTCCTTATTTGCCTGACTTGAATCCTTGTGACTTTTTTTTCGAAGATGAAAAATCACCTCCACCATTTTGGGACAGTCGAAAATATTCAAACGATTGTAACCGACGAGCAGACGGTTATTCCAGTATCGGAGTTCCAGCATTGGAATGATGAGTGGAAGAACCGTTTCCAGCGCTGTGTGGCTTCAGAAGGAACTTATTTTGAGGGTGACAATATAAAATTGTAATTGTTTGATTAAACAAAAAAAAAATCTCATCACTTAATTTACAGACCTTGTAGTGTTACTAATAAAACTTGCTTATTATTGCCTGACCTGCAAAAAGAAGTCCCAACTATGAGGACTGCCTATTTAGTTGTAAGCATAAGTGGTTGGTACATATGGTTATTTTCGCGCAGGCATCTGGTGAAATTGCTACTGCAAAATATTTTTTTACTTACTTATGAGGATAGCGACACAAACTAGGATCGCAATCAGGAAGTTCGAGTCAATTCCAAAAGTAACAGCTTGCATTACTCCATAGCTACAATCAGGGTATGCATTGTAAGCATCAGAAGGTTGACCAAGGTTATAAAAATAATTATTGTAGGTCAAGTTTCTTATACATCCGGTAAAACCAACGCTTGAAGGTGGTAAATGACCCCAGAAACTTTTGAATTCTTCATCGTTAAATCTAAACTTAAGGCCACCTAGTTGAAGAGGCCCATTCACTCTTATCAATGCCTTTGGATGGATTTCCTTCCAAACATTGCAGTGACTCTTGCAATCGTCAATTTCGAATAAAATGTCCTGAAAAAATCATACAAACAGTATTAGTCAAATTCCTCGGAATGAAAGGCTATAGGAGAAAAATAAAGTTAGGACTCACCTCAAAAGTATATGATATTTTGAGCTTGTGCGACGCACCATCATTGAGCTTTTTCAAATTCCTGTTCATATAAATTTCTTCAGTACCATTTCCAGTATTGACTTTAAGCAATGGATAACCCTGCTTCATTTCCAGCCAAATAAAGTCTAAAAAATAAAAAAATAGATTTACTTTGTCGTGAACTCACATTCGCATCGATTAACATATTATCCAGAAGACATTCACTTTCAATCTTCACAACCGTGTTATTGTTGTTGTTGGAGAGAACAGTACGCCGTGGACTCTACCACATTTATTTAGCCAACCCAATTTTACAAATATAAGAATAATATATATACTAAGTGACATATAAATCCGAACACCCAGTTTAAATGGTTTTAAAAATTTTCAGCCTTATCAGTTGGACATTCCGGTTTTTATACTGCTTTTTTTTAATTCACTAACGCTGTAAAAATGAATATTTCAGCCGCAGTAAAGAATCAACGTTGGCGGATTTTGGTTCTTGACATCCTTTACGATCGGTTACGATGCCTAGAGTACGGAGACCTGCACGATTTCGTCAACTTAGCGAGTTTGATAGGGGCCGTATAGTGGGACTTCGGGAAGCTGGACTTTCTTTTCGGGCAATTGTAGTTAGAGTGCAAAGAAGTGTAGACACTGTGGTTAGGTGTTGTCAGGCATGGCTTCGAGAAGGCCGTACGCAAAGAGCAAGGGGCACTGGACGCCGCCGTAGAACAACAGACCGTGAAGATCGCCGCCTAAGATTATTGGCCTTAAGGGACCGTTTCTCCACTACCAGGTCCATTGCAAATGAATGGTTTGCAGAACACGGAAGACCTATTGGCATGCGAAGTGTTTACCGACGAATGAGAAGTTTTGGCTTGTTTTCATACCGGCCACACTGGGTCCTCCCTTTTAACTCGAGAACACTGACGTAATCGCCTTGAGTGGTGCAGACAACGGTCACTCTGGGATCAGGAATGGAACAGTATTGTCTTTAGTGACGAGTCTCGATTTTGTTTAGGTATGCACGATGGTCGTGCCAGGGTTAGAAGGCGACGTGGTGAAAGGAGGAATCCACAGTGTTTTGTTGAAAGACATGTTCATCACACTGTTGGAGTTATGATTTGGGGTGCTATAGCTTATGGTTCCAGGCCACCTTTAATCTTCATCAGAGGTAACATGAACGTGCAGCGTTATATCCATGAAGTTCTAGAACCCCATCTTTTACCCTATCTTGACACCCTGGCAGATCCAACTTTCCAACAAGATAATGCCCGACCACATGTTGCAAGAGTCACAATAGACTTCTTTCAATATAATGATGTCACATTGTTACCATGGCCACCAAGATCTCCCGACTTATCCCCAATTGAGCACGTGTGGGATATGATGGGTAGGAGATTGCTCAATTTGCAACGTCCTCCTCAGACTCTAGAAGCACTTCGAGAGTAGTTGGTGGTTGCCTGGAATGAGATACCACAGGAGGACATTGACCACCTGATCAGAAGCATGCCTAGGCGCGTTGGAGAATGCGTAGCACATCAGGGTGCATCCACACATTATTAAAGGTCAAAGGGCTTTAAAGCAGTGCAATCATTTTGAAATTTTTATCATTTACTTATTATGCTACATTAAGTACTTATACAAAATTTTATTAAAATAAAACCATTTAAACTGGGTGTTCGGATTTATATGTCACTTAGTATATCTATATATTAAGAAAATAAAAGCAAGGTTTCTCCATATAAACGCCTAAGTTTAAAAACCTGTATACGCAAAACAATCCAATACAGTAATTAATTAATAAATATCCTACAATATATATTATTGTATAAAATTACTCAACAATCCCAACAAAACATGAAACACAGCATAGACAAAATGAAAGAAAATCCTATGTTTTTTGTAAGTCATATATTTGACTGATCACAGAAAAAAAAAAACGTATCACAATTATATCAAAAAAAAAGAAAAGAAACAAATAGGCAGATCATTCTACCTCAAAGCAACTTAAAATAAACGCATAAATTGTTCACGATTTTCCCAAGAGAACAGTTTTTTATTATTTCCATTATTCCTAATATTAGCAGGAATCAAATTGTAAAATTTAGGTGCAAGATATGTCACGAAACGCAAATTTAAATCTCGCTTGGACTGCGGGGCGTTCAGGTTATGAGTGGTGTTTGCTCGGGTCATATAATTGTGGGACACATAATTTGTATTCAATTTCTTATTTGCATGTATATATATAAGATTTTAATATTGTTCATTGCTTGAGAATAAAGCTGCATAGTGGGATATAGTCTAGGTTTTTTTTATAATAATCCTTACAATATCGTTCTGCCCAAGATTTGAACCGTACATCCCACCCCACACAATTATGCCATATACCAAAAGGGGCACCACAAGTGCTTTGTAAATCATCAATATTAGTTTAATGTTCAGTATGTTACGAAGAGTGTAGAATTTATGGATGAAAAATCTTATTTTTTTGCTCAAATACAGCAAATGCCGGTCCCACTTCAAGTGCTTATCGACAACCCCCAAATATTTAATTTCATTTACTTCTTTCAAAGGCTCATCTAACATATATTATCAACCTTAGTTTGATTAAATGCTGGTCTATTAGCCATGGTTATAGAGAAGGCAATGTAATAAGTTTTTATATTCAAAGTTAATTTAGACGGTACAGTAACATACCTTTTGAAAGTGAAGCATCTCTAATAGTAGACGGTCCAGCATAAAATACTAATCCGTCATCAGTCTGGGGTGTAATAAACATCACAATTTCAGTCTTGTTAGATATATCAAGTGTAGGATATGTGGCCCAGCCGTTCCCAGCAAAGCCAATGCCCAATATCTCGCATCTAGGCCCGTCAAAGCCCGGTGGGCAAATGCAAGTATAGTCTCTGAATACTCCTCCGTTAAGGCAGTCTGCGTTACGAGGTGGTATTGCCTCGCAAATCGGTTCTTCGTACGCGTGTACTCCCACAAAGGAAGTACGATTCGTAAAGACCACAGCTGGTTCCCTTGATATGTTCAAAAAGCTTGTGCAGGTACAAAAGCTGCCGCATATTGTTTCGTTCAAGCATTCGTTGATGTTTATCATAAAAAATTCTACACCAAGCTCTCTTTCCAACTAAAAAAATATAGGTATTCAACGACAACCCAAACTAGAAGATACTATAGATGAAGGGTGACAATTCTTACCTTAGCTCTATGTTCTGTAAGTTTGTTTTCAAGATTTTCAGGCGCATAATAAGGAGAGCCGTGTGCCGAAAATCTAACATCTACAAAATCATTGGTCATGTTTGGAGACGTCATTACTGTAAATACATCTACGTTCTCTAAAGAAGTGTTCACGATCTTAGACAAGTGTCTTTGTAAAATGTCCTTCTTACTTGGGCCACCCTGGAAACACAAATAGTTTTATTTCTAATTGAAACAGCAAAAATAAATCATTGTCTTCACACTTTATATTGATGAGACTCAGTATTTCTTTAATTTACTAGAAGGTAGTTGTTTTCAAAGCCTAGGAGGTGCGATTCAGCAGATTTTATGTACCATCTATTGATTACCCTATCTAGTCTGTCTATTTCTATTAGAATTAGAAATATTTAACCCTTGAAACCTTGAAAAAAGGAAAATGAATCACTGAAAAAAAATTACACCACTGACTTGAATATGGGGTTGTCCAAAACAGACGCAGGAAAGTAAACGCATATTAAAACAAGAAAGATTGATATTCAAATCAAGTTGGGTACTTTATTTTGAAGGTTCATTTATACCATTTATGTATGAAAAATAATATCGCTGAAATGTTCACCACGACTGGATTTACAGACGTCCACGCGATGGTCGAAATTTTCAATGACATTTTGCAACATGGTCGGTTCTATGGCATTTATCTCGGCAATGATGTTGTTTTTGAGTTCTTCTAGGGTGGCTGGTTTATTGACGTAGACTTTGCTTTTCAAATATCCCCATAAAAAGAAGTCCAAGGGAGTCAAATCGCACGATCTTGGTGGCCATGGCACATTTCCTCTGCGCGAAATCACGCGATCACCGAAGAAGGACTGCAATCGATGGATATTGACGTTGGTTGTGCGGCATGTTGCACCGTCATGTTGGAAATAAACACCGTCCATATCCATTCCTTCAAGTTGCGGCAAAAAATAGTCCTCTATCATCACGTGATATCGCTCAGAATTGACGGTAACGGCGTCCCCGGCCGCATTTTCGAAAAAGTAAGGTCTGATGATGCCTTTTGACCACAATGCACACTACACAGTCACTTTTTGAGGATGCATCGGCTGCTCTTGATACTCACGGGGATTTTCGTTCGCCCAGATGCGGCAGTTTTGCTTGTTTACCGTCCCATTCAAAGTGAAATGCGCTTCGTCGCTGAACATGATTTTTGATGAAAAATTGGCATCAATTTGGCGGTGTTCAAGGAGCCAATCTGAGAACGTTCGGCGCGAAAAATGGTCGGCCCGACGCAGCTCTTCCGTCAATTGGATCTTGTAGGCGTGTACATTCAAATCCTTGTGGAGAATGCGGAGCAAACTGGTTCTCGAAATGCCCAATTCTTGGGATCGACGCGTTGTTGATTGTTTCGGATCGTCTCTCACACTCTCCTTCACAACAGCAATATTTTCCGGTGTGCGAACGCTCCTTGGCCGGCCAGAGCCTGGCAGATTTGCCACAGAACCTGTTGCCACGAATTTACGCACCACACGACCGATGGTTGTTTCGTTTGGGCGGTTGTTGCGACCGAAATGTTCACGAAGCGCGCGAAACGTGTTTTTTATTTTTGCACCATTTTTGTAGTGCTCTTGAATAACTTTAATGCGGTCTTCAATCGAATACGACTCCATAGCGATCAATGGTAAACATTCAACTAACAAAATGACATGTCGGTGACAGAAAACAAAGATGGCGTCTATGTCAAATTGACGTTTACTTTCCTGCATCCCTATTGGATAACCCTATATATACTTTTTTCGTATTAAGAAGAGGATACAACTTTCTTGTCTCTTGGGATCCCTTCGCATCTCACTTCGTTTTTTGAGGAAAAAATAAAAACGACACCGCTATATAATAATAATAAATCGTCTTCATTTATTTAGGGGGCGAAGTTTAGCATAATGCTACTCTGCCACTTAACATGACATTAACTTGTTAAAATAAACTCAATTCAATTTAAATGATGCAAAATCTTCATTTATAAGTCCTTTTTGAAATGTAAAGAACGGAAAGTAACAGATTTAACAAAATATTTATGCAGGATTCTGCTCTGATATTTTAACAATTTTTCGACACATAATTAATTTGTTTTTATTTTCTTCCTCAAAAATGAAGCAGGATACGTAGCGATACCAACTGTATCAATGTCTGCTTAATCCGAAAATAAAAACAATGTTTTAAAAAGTCAGTGGCGTATATTTTTTTGTCAATGTTATACTTGAGACCGCACCGCGAGGTGCCACTGGAATTCATAATTATCTTCCAGTTACCGCTAACTCTGCCTCTTATTGCAATAACGAACAGACTGTCAAAATTCAACAAAATCTTTTCAAGGACCTTTGAAGTTTTTACAAAACTTTGACACCCTGTACACTGAAATTCATGCTTATTCAGATACAACAAATTTTCTACCTAAACTTGTCTTCAGAAATCCGACCTTGTAATTACGGCCTATCATTAAGTACCTGTAAATTATCACATAGCTTCTAAACGTTTAGGGCCCTGCACAAAGAATCAACGTGACACGACCGTCGACAATCAAGTATGTTAATTGAATTAGATGATGGAATAACTCCGTTAGTCTTATTAGAAATCTTGGGTTGCCAGTTACCTGGGCAGCCTGCCCTTAATATTAATAAACCATACCTGTTCTGCTATGAAGTCTTCTTTTGTGATGCCCCGTAACCTGACTGAACCAGACTTGATAACAGCCTCTTCAGGTATTTCCTTTACAGTAATCGTGACGACGGCTGCTACAGTATGAGTTTCGATCTCTGGCAGATGACTTTCCGTCACCTCAAAATTCAACACATATGTACCATTCATTGTGGTTGGCAGCATGTATATCATCCCTCTATTGCTGTCATGTAGAGTAAACTCATCTTTGTGATTTTCTTGTATAAACATTTTATCGCCTAAGTCCCAGTCATCCTTATCCTTGACGTAAACTCTACCTACTTCGATTTCCGTATCTGGACCTTTAGCGTATTTGTAGACAAAGATGCTACTTTCTCCATCTTCAGCCTTATTGTCATTCACATCCCCTATGATCACAGTCAAGATGCTCGTAGCTTGTTGTGACGGAATTCCGCTATCAGTGATTGTAATAGGGATCCTGTACTGTTTCTGTTCCTCTCTGTCGAAAGTGACCAAAGCATGTAGCTCATCATCACTGATACTGAATTTACTTTGGATATCAGATGATACTCTATCTGCTAATCTAAAAGTAAACGGTGGTCCGTTTTCGGGGCTATCATAGTCATCAGCACTCAGTCTAGTTATTAGACCAGGAGGTTGATTTTCATCCCAAACGATTTCGGTAACATTCAAGAAGGGTGCGTTGTCATTTATATCTGTGAGATTTATTGTAAATTCTGCGTAGTTTCTTAGAGAGTTAGTTCCTCCATCATTGTCTAAAGCATAGATGAAAACTTGTCTTGTTGGTGTGCCATTTGGCTTGTCCCTATCTAAAGGTTTTGTCAATGACACGCAACCATCTCTTGAAACTGTTAAAAAATCTTTCTTGTCCCCTACTTCGTAAACGATGTGTTGATCTGCAGACCTATTGAACAAAAACATCAATCATACACTGCTTTTCAAAAATATCCCTTATTGTTTAAACTAGTCAAGTGAGAAAGCTGAAATCGAATGGATGCCAATTTGAAACATTTTTTTTAATGAAATGAGAATATCAAATCAGTACCTGTCAACATGGCGATCTCGCAGGCTGTCAAAGTCGAGCGTTTTTGTACATGGAGTTGCTTATGGTATAACTCAACAACTAATATAGCGTCGGTGGTTTAATGTAGTGAAAACTAAAATAACACTCACCTATTTTTGATATCAGGATCATATGCTGTTACAGTTACAATACAATCCTCTACTAAAGTTTCTTCCTCAAGCTGTATAACTTTCTTGTATGGATGGAATACTGGCGGTTCGTCATTTTCGTTCAAAATAGAGATGATAACCTTTGCCTCATCCTCGTAAATCCCATCAAAAGCCCTGACAGTCAAAGTATACTGCTCAATCTGTTCAAAGTCCAGTTTGGCATTGACTTTGATCCTCCCTGTAGTATTTTCCATATAGAATGCGTTACCTTCGTTACCAGCTATAATACTGTAGGTTATGAGAGATGCCGTATCATTGTCCAAAGCTTTTACTTCTCCCACAATGTTGGACTGATCAGCACTTTCAGATATATTGATGAACTGGTAAACTGGGTTCGTAAATTTGGGTCTATTATCATTTTGATCCTCAATACTGATTTGGAATGTTTGAACATTTTTATTTGGCTCATTGGAATTTGGGTTCAAAGCTGAAGGTGAATTATCGTAAGCTTTCACTTTTACGTGATATAGTGACGTAGCCTCACTGTCAAAACTAACTTTAGTGGTTATAATACCAGTTGTTCTATCAATTTCGAATATGTCTTGGTTATCTTCTAACTCATAGCTGACTATATTGTTTGCAGCAGTACCATCCTTATCTACAGCACGAACTTGCATGGCTTGTACACCTTTAACATCGTTTTCTACCACTGAGCCTCTAAGTAGTTCTAAGAACGTTGGCACTTCATCGTTTACATCTTCGATTTTAACGGGAATATTCATGGTGGCTTCCATGAACTTTTTGTTTTTGATTCGTACAGTCAAGGTATATTCGGGAACCGTTTCGTAGTCCAAACTACGGACTAGGGTTATGTAAGCAGTGTTATTGCCATCAGGGAATAGTAAAAATGTTTGATCTTTGTTCGTTTGAGCAGTTTTTCCTTTCATTAGCTCAAACAATACACCTTTGTCATCAATATTCGATCTAAAAGAAATTTCATCGTACAAAAAAGAATTTTTCTAAACTATGAATACGTCTGGTCAATTGCAGCAGCTACTGGGAAGAAACTGAACACGCAACTTATTTTGTATCTAAAATTCGGCATTACGGGACTTGATGTTTTTTGATGATCATATTCTACACAGACGGGTTCGAATCTCGTCCCAAGAGAAATTTTTCTCTTGGCTATGGATGTTGTGATTGTCCGTAGGTGGTAGACGGTCTCTAACTGTCAAACGCAGAGGTACCACCCGGAGGATCTCGTAGGCGGGGCCCTTTCCCCTGTATCCCCCTATAGCCCCACGGTACCCCATGGGATTATATTGTAAAAAATGACTTATTGGCGTATGGAGATTATTTACACTTTCTGACGAGGCTGGATAAAATAAATCTCAAGGTTGTATCCAACCATGATCTTCAGAAATTTAGAAATGTCTATCGAGGTGTAATATAGAAAGCTAAAAAGGATGCTAATAATTCATACATAAAGGCGTCTGCTAATAAACAAAAAGCTATTTGGGATGTGATTAAGAATGACACAAAATTGCAATCTCATAACTATTCACAACACATATCAGTAAAGGATTTCAACTCCCATTTCGTCGAAATAGCAAACAAAATTTTGTTTAAACTACCATCATCATATACGTCTCAGTTTAGTCTAGATAATATCAGTATATAACTTAACTTTTTCAGATAGACCACTATTAGATATAGATAGATATTTACCAAATTTACGGGTGACCCCATTTTTATAAAATAAAATCACGAAATGGAAACAACATTTTCAACATGCAGGCTCACAAGATATAATTATAAAAATAACAATTCAAAAGATAATTTTTAAAGCCTGAGAGTGTACAGGTAAAAATGTCAATACTAGACCTAGTTAAATTGATAACACGAAATGCTCTATGGAGTGGAGAGTGCTGACCATAGGTTGTGGGATGGAACTTAATCGCAAGCAGACTATTATTAAGCAATGTTCTATTATTGCTTAGTGTGTACTTTCTTGTGCATGGTGAACTTTTTTTTTGACGTATGGAGTGCACTTGCATGCCCAACATCAATAAAGATTATTTATTATTATTATGGACTATTGGTAAACCGTACAAAACGAATCCTTTGTATCTGGATCCGATTATCATTTTTTGCACTGTAAATATTTTGTTGAGGAAAACGTAAGCTTCGCGTTCAATCTATAATCTTTGCAGACTTCCAAATGCATTAAAAGTTACCTACCCTTTAAGTTTGCTGAATTCTCGAGCAACTCGTGAAAAATCTATTCTAGCAAAGACATAAAATTGAACTTGCCCTGAAACTGGCGTTGTAGGGATTATGGTCACGATCAACATGACAGCTCCCAACACCTTTCTATAAGGTGTTTTAACGTTATTTTAATATACGGATTCTCCGAGTTTTTGCAAATCACGCAAACTTTATCCGCCTATTTCTCAGAAACTACTCATATGATTGCTTTGGTCCCAGGGACACTTTTGTTCGAGAAGGAAAGACATATATCATACTGAATGTTCAGATAAATCGACTGGGACTCATTTTCCATATGTTTTGTGTCAGGTTCTTTTTTGTTTTCGGACCGATAAATTCGCCGCATAGATCGTGTGAAATACAAGGAGGATCACTGAAAATTGGAACATCAAAATGAAGCACGTTATCCACACCGATAGCCAACATTTGGGATCATTCAAATACCACGTAAGCACTAGACGGTGCCGGGGGTATTAGTTATGCTTATTTTTGATGACATGGAGGGTGGAGGGGGTAATCGATGTTGATTGCGTCAGCAATATTTATTTATTCACTTTTACGTATTTTCTACAAAATTTAATCGATTTTGATTTGAACACATATGGCAACCCAGCTTGAAAGCAAAACACATCTTCAAGGATTCCCCTTACCTACAAGCTGGATCTTATCTGGGCTTTGTTTAGAATAGAATATGTTCAGTACCAGCTGCAATCGACGAGGCGTGTCGTTCCAAATGATGTTATATAATATAAAGAATGACATGACTTACTCAGCTTCAATAACAACTAATTTCTTTTGGAAATCATTGAAATTTTCTTTTAGCCTCAAATCGCCTTGTGGTTCTCTCCCTATAAACCTAGGTGGTTGCCTATCTTCACTAACTACTGTTATTGAAATGTTGGCCCTAGACCATCTCTGACCCATCTCGTCAGCCACACCATTGTCATATACATTCACTGCATTTGTGAATTTTGTATCTCTTTTCTACAAAAATTTTCAGTAAAAATTTACTATACTAAAATGTGTGACATAACGTACATGCATGTTATGTAAAAACAAAAAACGAGGGTTGTCTTAAAAATGAGGTTCCCAACGCTGTATCTTTGCCGCGCGTGATGTTAGGCGAAGTCTGGCAACACCGTCGTGTTTGTCGGCTCCCTTACTACCGATCCCAACATGAAGCGCCTATTTTGTGATGCTCGGTATCCGCCCGATACCCATGCGCAATGGAGCCCTTTATCGCCGTCACCGCCAGATGTCAAATTCGTGCTGTCATCCGATCGGTTGGAATTCTTGAAAGCTCAGATGGGCAATCCAAAATCGTAGTAAGGGAAAACTCACTAAAGCGTAAGACTACACCACAACAAGGCACATCCTCATGTCTCACAAAAAACGATGGACTTAATCCAGCGACTCGGCTGGGAAGTCATTGCCCATCCCCATTACGGACTTGAAATAGCGTTTACGAAATTGACGCAGTACCTAGGAGGTCAACGGTTCGAGACGGAAATGAGCAGCAACCAAGTTTCTAAACGGTTTGGCGGCGGACTTCTTTGAGGCGGGAATGCAAAAGTGGATTTCACGTCTAAAAAAATGCATAGAAAAAATCGGCGTCTATGGAAAAAAATAGGTTAAAGATAAACGTTTCCAATGGTGAACACGTTTTTTCAAATAAAAATTCCTTGTGCCTAAAAAAATGTGGGAACCTTATTTTACAAACAACCCTCGTATCTCATTTTCAAAATAATCCGCGATTACAATACTTCCTCGTCAGTGGCATGGAAGGTAAGTTTATTTATCATCAATCTTCCATCAGACCTGACTAACAAGTATAGGAATAAGTCAACTATATAATCTACAAATTCAGAGTAGTCAAAGAGTAGATGTCATCTTCAACGAACAACAACATATACATTAAAAATATATACATACATTAATCAAGGCACATTCACATCACAACACGTTAAAATCATAATGGCAGTGACAGATATTCATCAATTCTGTAGAATTGATGCTCAGGCAGAAATTTGCATAGCTTAATAAATATTAGTGCCTTAAAATTACACTTACCCCTGTCAATGGTTGCTCTAGATAGATGACGCCAGTGTCTCTGTCAATTCTAAAATACTTGGAAAAAGCATTGTTCGTCTCTGAGAAATTATATGACAATCGAGAATTTTCTCCATCGTCCAAATCATAAGCAAAAACTCTCATTACTTCACTCTTGGGCTTTAGATCTTCGGATACTTGAGTATCGTACGCCTGAAAATGCATATCAATTCTTTAAAAATCGGTCAGTACGAACAGCGGTTGAAAGACGTTTCAAAATAGATTTTCTACAAGAAATCAAGTGTTTTCTATTCCTAATTTTAACACCAAAAATTTTTTCACTGGCTTACCAACCCTCCTCGCTTTCTGTTCTGGAGTCAAGAGCTACGGAACGATTTTCGCGCACAATTTTTTCACTTCAAATTTTTGTCAGATTTTTGTGGACGATTGTTGTGGTTTATTGACAGTTCCTCAGCTATCATTCTGTCAATCGACAGTCTTTAAGAACACAGCCCCGAATTCGTTCAACGTTTCTCTCAGAGCTCGATGTGGAGGGGCGTCCACTTGTTGACGGTTGGTTCCTTCAGAGAATTGTCTTCGTAAACTTGTTCCAGGCACTCAAAAATCTCATGACTATTCTTGCCTAGCTTTGCAAGAAACTTGATGATGCGCTGTTACTCGACCAGAGAGAGCTTCATGGCGACGGCAGATAAAAAGGGTTACTTTCAACAAGCACACGTCAATCCTTCTTACTCGCAGAGCGCTCCGGATTGAACTGATCATAGAGGGGATTGCTTAGAGAGAGGGAACCAACAGGCCACCCCTCCACAACGCCTTGACACGACGCCTCGAATTTTTTAGACGTATTTTCCGGACAAATCTCGTATGTGATTCCACAACTGTTTTGTGGACCCTGTTTCTTTGTTTCAATTAGAATTAGAAATAGTATGAATTTTGAATAAGTGACTTAAAAAACAATACTTTGCTTGCGCGTAGGGCATTAAGAGATGCGTATAAGCGCGTCATCTAGGCACTTAGAATAATGTCGAAGTTTTCTAAAATACGTGTGGCGTTCAAAAAACTCCAAAATCACTTACCACTTGGTCAAAGCTTGGGGAGTTGTCATTTATATCTGTGACAGTAACTTTGAACGAGCAGATATCAGCTAGTGGAGGATTACCATTGTCAGTAGCAGTCACAGTAATGTACAGTTCTTTCTGTCTAATAGGCTCATCTCTATCGAAAGATATGGCAGTCGTGATATCTCCCGTATTGGTATCGATATTGAATTGAGGCCTTTCACCTTCTCGTTTTATTATTTTGTACGTGACAGTACCACCAGCGTTTTTAGGATCTTTGTCATCAGCATGTACCTAAAAAATCACATTTTGAAAAAAATATGACATTAAACAATACCATTTATCAACGCATTCACCAAGAAGATGTCCAGCTCTACGCTATATTTGGACGTTCGCATACAATTTCCATCGTCACACCCATGCTGCGAAATAGGTTCACAGTAGTTTTCTTAGAAATATTGAAAAAAGATTCATAGAAAAGAGAAATCTCATAGCCTACAGCAACAGTCAGAAAGTTGGCAAAGCTGATACCTAAAGACGGTGATCAATAATCAGATTGGATATCTTTTGGTGCAATATGTTAATCAATGGTATCAGAATACAATTTTTCTATACGAATAATAAAGGCGTATATATATACCGTTATAACGTATGTTCCGGCGGCCTTTTCTTCCTTGACAACAGGTTTGTAGTTTCCACAATCAGTGAAAACAGGCTTTCGATTTGAATCTGTATATTTTTGGCTTTTACCTTTTATGAAAAATCCAGAATAGTTGTCTACAGAATTATCGTCAACACCTGCAATTAATAAAAAGCCATCAAGTAGTTTATTCAGAAGTTCCACGTAATTCTGTCAACAATTAGATTATGTTCGGTCAATCTCCAAACGTAACGCCACATGAACTACAACTTTTACAGAAAAAAAAACGACCATGTGAGATGCAGAGTCAACCTCTCAAAGACTAAATATAAATTTTACGATCTTTTTATTTTTGTTTATATAACCCGAAGTTATATGTAGTAGAAAAAAAAGTTAACTACACACATGTATAAAAAAGTGGGTCAAGTATATTGAACAGATTTAAATGAAATCGAAACTTGATTGGGTATGTTCAGCCATGTAAAAATTATTTCAGGACGAAGTTTTGCTTGCACCTTCAGCATATTTATAAATACTAAAATAAATTATATTTGTTTTACCGGAAAATGTATGGAAAATATGTGTGACTACCGTCTAACATGCTTGTGTGTAATATCACGGAGATCAGAGATATTGATAAGTGAATGTCATTCGCTGACGCCAAAGATGTCAAGTAGATTGACTCTGTACTTTCCACGCCTTCTACTTTAATTTTGCATGTAGTGCAATGAAATTAAAAAGAGGTAGGTTTTGCGAGAACCATTAGATCACTATTTGGGCTTTTCATGAAAAAAATCCTCAACCGGCAGCCTCATTTCTTTGGAGCTCTGGTGTAATACTGTTCGATATCTGATTCTAATAGCTCTTGATACATAATATACTATATAATACTGCCACAAGAAATTAAGTAAACTCGTTAAATTACACTCCAAGCATAGCGCTCATATATATATATATATGAAACGTCAAAAAAAATTGAGCGATTCAATTTTTTTATCGTTTTTGACTCTTTTCTCCGCCGCCACTGGACCGATTTTCAAATTCTACAAATCGTCCTTAGCCTAGCAGTGACCTTGTGTGAAATGTTCATCCAAAGCAGTACTTTCCAAGTTATAGGCGGTCCAAGGATTAGCGAATAGGCAGACCGAAAACAGACAGAAATAGGTGGCAAGGTTTTTCTTGATGTACATATCATATAACATCCAAAAAACATCTCATTTTGCCCGTAACTCTGCCGCCACTGGGTCGATGTTTAAAACCTACAAAGCTTTTTCGTCCTTCCTCGTATAGTAGTACCCTTTTGTCAAAATTTCATCAAAACCAGAGTGGTCCTTTCCGAGTTATAGAGAGACACGATTATAGTTTTTTATGATGTACTTGTCATTTTCGGAATTTTTTGCAATTACAACACTTCGCGTGTGGATTAAACTCAATTACGCTGACTCTAATATGTTCCAAGAGAGATATTTCAAGTATGTTCCGTACATTAACGCATGTTTCCAGCATCTGTTGAAACCATATAAGTGATATGTGATCTGTCACCAGAAAATTGCTCGTTATACGAGATTATCCCGACAAATAATTCGTCTATGCATTGCTGACATGTAATTTCCGATAACAAAATGGAGTCATGAATGTTCCAATACGGCAACAGGAAATATCAATTATTCAGATTATACCCAAGTACCAATGATGAGAATTAAATGCGTGTGTAAAGTATACAAGTATGTACAGGGTGTAAGTTTATGGGTGGATCAATAGAAGTCAGATGATAAAGGGACTCAATATCTATCGATTGAACCCGTAATCCGGAGATATTTGCAATTTTGTGAAATTTTGTAAAAAACGCCATTACTATTTCTACCAGCTAATCGCTATCATTAAACTGTACAATAAAAAAACACACTAAGGGACTTTATCTGTATTAGTAATCACATACTAAGGTAATTTAGAAGAAAGTAAAAATATCAATACATATTAGAAAAAATGAACACAATCTCAATATATAGTATTTTAAATGGATTTCACTAAAATATTTAAAAATCCATTCAGTGAGCCCGGGTTCCAAGGTTTATACCTAAGGGCACTCGACTGCAGGTGGTTCCAGATGTTGTCAAAGTTATATTGACTCAAATAGCCCGCCAGTTTTCGGGTACGCTTTTTAATAACAGGACTGACGCCAAAATTTTCAATATTCGATGCGAATTTTTCATACTTGTTCTTAATCTGTTTCAATTAGGATTAGAAACAAATGACTCATATTTTGCCAGCTCAACTTCTCCAAGCATTTGAACTATACAATTTATATTCATATCTTCAATATAATGCTTCTGTCGTGATATGATAATGAATATGTTTATAGAAAACGATACATTTTTCATAGAATTTATAAATTCCACATTTAATGAACAGTATATATAATCGTTAATGGCGCCAAGAATACAACCACTGTTTATGAAATGATCAGTTCTTGAGAAAAACAGTCTTGCTTCAATACTGTTTCATTGATTCCTATATGATGGTTGCACCATTTTGATAGCTGATCGTGACCAGTGAAAAACCAGTATATAAATTTCCAGATCACTTTACAAATTTTCAGGTTTATTTCCACTTTTTTAGAGAGATCCTGCGGTTTAAATTGATAGAAGCACTGTAGAAACTACTTTTCTCAAAAATGGTCCATTTTATCAGAATCAAACAAGAATACATTTTTTCCAGACAAAGGGTCAGATATTTCAAACATGTTTATTTTATGTTTAGTATACAACATGTATGAAGGTTTACCAATATTGCATTAGAGCTAACCCTCCAGGGGAATCTAAATGAGTTGAATGTTTTCTTTGAAAATCCTCATGTAAGGCCTCAATTATTCACTATGCTGTCAAAAATTCATTTAATTATATAGCCTTGTTCAATAGCTATTTGAGAAAAATGGCATCAAGTAGGTTCTGCTCGTAAGTGTTAAGGGCAATTGTATGTCTAATATTTTACAATACTCCCTCGCCAGTGGCGCGCGAAGTAAAAACCGATTAGAATAGGCCTGTATCTCCGAAACGGAGCAGTATTTTGAAAGTAGTCAGAGGACCAAGTTAAAATAGCTCGAAGAACCACTCCTTAAAAAGGTTGCCCATGTTTTGGAAACACCCTGTATACTTAACATAAGCAGAAATAAAAACTAGCTATGAAGCTGCACTTCTCGAAACGAACGGCCAATCAATCATCGTATCGTTTATATTGCGGCAATTAACATTTCTGAAGAGATAATAGGAAACATGTTTATATTTGTATCCAAGGCATGAGTAATAACAAGTGAGAAATGTTTCTAGCATAGTATATAGACTACTAATAGTTGGGTCACTTGTGGGCTTCGTAACATGTTACCACGTAGCAGGCCTCGCGACGAAATCGGACCGTATTGGACTGAATTTCTTGTTGTCTTCATGCAATCCATTCCGTCCATTAAAATCCTCACGCCAAGCGATGAGCTCGAACTTGAATGAATTTTCATTCAAAATTATTACATTTTTGCGAACAAAAATGGCGTCAAGTAGATTGAATATATTTAGTCAATGTACAATGAATCTTCGACCTCTGCAAATCAAACTATATAAAGCTCTTCTATCATGTTTCTGTTTCCATGGCAGATGTACGGAAAATATGTGTGACTAACAGGTGCATAGTATCACCGAGATCAGCAGCTTCTTAACAATAAACTGACACCAAATATGGAACAATTCCATTTTCCACATACAGCTTCCAATCTACAATTTTTATCCCCTCCAAACAATGTCTGAAAATGAATCTCTGAAATGTTGTAACACTTCCAGCAAACAATGCAAAGTATTAAACTCACAATAATATTCGAACTTCACAAGTTTTCTGTTACATGTGCATCTCATTTATGTCAGTCTGTACCTGTTGTATATCAACGCGTCTAAAGTGCTGAGTCAATGTACTTGACAAAATATTATAGAAAGAGTAACATAGATTAAAGGTTAGGCAGAATGGGTGGTACATTTAAAGATCATAGAATTCAGAAAAATATATGTGTAGACATAAAAACAGTTTAATTATTTATAAACCAATTTGCAGAATGCTAAAGTGGTATGTACTACTACTAATATCCAAATACTGTTAGAATATATAAATATTCTGTCAGTGATGACACCTTTGACTAATACAAACGATGTAATATTCACAACCCCCTACCCCCTACAACCCCCAAGTTTCAATCCTTACAAAAAGGGTTCAGAGAATGATCAGGAGCCTCTAAAAACTACAGTGTTTTTATCCTTGGCACAGTAGTAACCTTGTGCGAAAATTTCATCAAAATCCGAGCTGTATTTCTCAAGTTATAGGTGGTTGTAAGAATAGCGTACAGACCAATGGAAATGAGTGACTTGATTTTTCGTGATGTATATACATGTCATATAACATCCAAAAAACATAATATCTCAACTTTTCGCGATTATAACAGTTGGCGTAGGAAGTAACAGTGATTGATCCCCAAAATGAATGTTGAGTGGCAGTTTATGATGAAACTTCAATATTCACAAAATGTCAAATTGAGCCCTAAACATACCAGTGGTTAAAGTTGGAGTTTTTCAACGGTTTTTAGATTATTTTTGGTTTTAAATCAATTGGATAGTGGTTTTATCTGAATTCTACACATCTTGCTGAATTGCCATAGTTTGATATTAGAGTAAATATTAGTGTTCATAGCTCATTCAAACTAGTCCAAAAATTCAAACTTCTGTTGCCCATAGCTTAAGAAGGAAAGGTGAACTCAAAACATTAGGAATATTACTATCTCATCATAAATTTCTATTCAACACAATTGAATCAAATTTGAGGTTACTTAAACTGGCTAGAATTTCTCATTCTCAATGTTATTTTATCCCTATTTTCGGACACACTATATTAAAGATATTCATATTTTATCTACTGATTTAATTTGTGGATGGAATTTGAAGAATGGGTCAATAATTGGATAATTACATCCAATTAGTTTTTCTTAGCCCCTGTATAATAAACAGCTATCTGTTATCTTTATCTGACAATGGATCAGTGGGACATTCAGTATCATTTGTATATCAGGTATTTGCAGTATTTACTTGAAAGTGTGGTATATTGACATAAATGTGTTATCTCAGATATTTGTAAATATACATAAAATCCATGTGAAATTTATATCCCAATTCCCAAATTTACCTCATGGTCATGTGAACAGATAATTTCCTATGAGAAAATTTGTATACATCCCCCATCATTTGTATGCAAGACACTTGGAGCTACCTGTGTATATGCCTATCATGTTAATCATTATGTATGTTAAGATGCCTTTTAGGAATTAACGTACATGCATAGCTCACTCTGTCATCTGACTTTAAGTGATTCTCTAATATTGGGTTCATGTAGATATTTTACATTATTATTCGAGGTCAAAACATGTCAATTTTCCTGAGATAGAATTTGGAATCATTGATTTTTTTCAAAGCTTGATGGGAATACTTGGTAAGCAAGCTCTCAGGAAAACTAGATGAAAATAGGCCTATAAGTTAATACTGCATGTTCATAGTTGTCACTATTATTAACTATTTTGATGTAAATGAAATTAAAACATTTTCCTAATAGTGTTTGCACTTTTTATGACAAATTTTATTGTGATATATGTATGACTGTACAATATGATACATGCACTAAAATCAGTAGAAAAACCAGCTTTCATAATGAGTGATTCAATGAGTCATAATATGGACCTACATCATGTGTATGGCAAATGTATCCTTAGCTAAACTATCAATGATAATATTCTCATATTAAAAAGAAATAAAATAAATTATGAATATAAATCTTAGCTTATATAGAAAAAGAACTAAATTTCACCAAAATAAAATGTATATGTACAAAATATATCTATTTGTATTTAATACACCATTTTCAAACTATATGCACTTATTAATAGAATGTTCAAAAATTAAAAAAAATGAATTTCATAGTTTTGGATATTTAACTTTAGTATACTATCAACATTACATACTTAAAATCATAATTTTTATATTACTTATACTTTTCACGCCATAAGCTGAAGTACTTGAAGCATGGTTGAGAGGTACTAAAAATGATGCATAGGAAAAACTTACCTTTATAAACTAACGTTGTTTGTGCTAAAATAGTAGCAAGTTGTATGGATAAAAACAATAGGGCTTGCCACCAAGTCATTTTAACAGTTTCTCTCAGGAATGAATGGAAAAAATAGTAAACTTAGGAGCAACAACCTCAAAAGTTTTCTATATGTTTACATTTTTAAAGCCCATCTACCGGTCCAGAGATGTTGGTGGTTACTTGTTTGATACATCATCATGTTTATAATGTTATAAACATTTCTGCTTCATTCCTTATGAAGGTATATAATCTCAAACATGCACTTGCATTCCCTAGAAAATCGGCACAAAGGACTTGATTCACTGTCAATGACTAACCCGATCACGATTAGGCAACTTAGGCGGTGGTTTTAACGCAATTGCTTGAATCAACTAGCATTTCACCGTTGGATTAATTCGGATTGATAGAAAGTTCCATAGAAAAACTGCAAGAACACAATTTCGGAATACTAAAAAATAAAATCTTGAAAGGAAACATACAAAAAACCTACTACACTAGCGCTAGCGTAGCGACATAGCAACGCAACAAAGGAGTGGCATTCAAGAGCATGCGCGCAGGTAACGGTGTTATTCACTGGCACATAGAAGGTTTGTTCCCAAAGGTGTTGCGTACCGTTACCATGGGCCTATGCGCAAACCAGCGGTTTTTTAAATTCCATTGATTGATGTATTCTCCAAGAAGATGCCCAACTCGATGCTGTATTTGTTATTCACATGCAGTTTATTTAGAAGTAATAAAAACAGGTTCCAACCTCTTTCAAATAAAATTGATTATTATTAGACATGACAACAACCTGTCAAGGAAAGATCGGCACGACGCGATGACAACGTGATATCATCAGTATTGTATTTTTCACGAGAATCTATTAACGTTAGAATAACAGATGATTATTTAGTAATATTTCAAAATTCTCCATATCAACAAATGACACATAAATCTAACGGATCCGTCAAGGAGGTAGACAGAGCCGTATATTGTTCCGATTTTTTTTCACTCTAAAGATTCATTTTGTACGTGCTATCAACTCTTTATTTAGAGAAGTTCATTTGCACCCGATTCGTTGCCAACGTTACAGACTAATACAAATATGTCACCTGTTGATCATATGTTCTCCTCATTTGACGTCAAAACGAGATGAATACTCGATAAATAGAGTTTAGATCGCTTGATTTCCGTTATGAACAATATAGATTATCTTATGGTGAAAGCCGTACGGAGCATTTGAGCAATAATAGAAACGTCGATAAATCGACAACGATGAAATTGCAAAAAATATAGATTCTAGTTGGAAAAATTGATTGTTTTGTTTTCCTAAGATATAATATTCATTCTGTTTTTTGACCACACTATGCTATTTGTTATCCAAATCAAAAATAAAATCGACAAAGGTAATTTCCCAACTATACTAAAACAGTTACAAATTGTATGGAAAAGATAGACATAAACAATTGTATGGTAATTCAATGCCCGTTCTTTACGTAAAGTGTGACATATCTAATAACCAGTTAGATAAAATGTGTTCAGAATTACTCGCAGAATATCTTAAAACTGCCGGTATAACTGGAAGTGCCACTATTTTGAAAATATTTTAGTCGAATCAGTTATACTATAATCCCTTATGTCAACTTTGCCAGTAATCGATCGATGGAGTTCTTCGCGAGGCACTCTGTATAGTAATAAGCCTGAATGATTGTCGGTACCACGGTACATTTTTCCGTTTTCCCGCAGGCGTTAGTAACAAATTAATTTGGTAACTTCTCGTGTAATATGTTAATCAATGGCAATACTGAAGCGACTGCTGTAAAGAAACAAGAAAGCTCGCCCAGGAAGCCCATCGGTAGAGCCTGGCGAGAAAGCTCTGCGTGAATGCTCGCGATTGATTGATCCATTCTAAGGAGGTCTGAAGGTGTTTGGGGCAAAACTGATCTCTGGAAAACACCAGCGTTGATACTTGAGTTGAAGAATATTGTGCGATAGGAGGGGAAGTCAACCACTCATCTGCACAGCTTCTCTTGAGGCTACAGAACGGAGGGACAACAATCTCCTCGAACAAACCTTGATGAATGACATTCGAAGAAACCGTTCTTATAAATTCGTCTTACAAATCCGTTAAACTTATCGGATTTTTTGGTGATTCATTTTCATTTATCGCATATTTTTAGCCCGGGACAATTCCTTCACAGTTGCTTCGATGATTTCTATTAAAAGATCTGTTATACATTTTTAGAATAAAATGATAGAATATGTTTTGATTTTATGTATAGTACTTAGTATTTGTATCCAATTTCAACTTCATTATCTGCAACACAGTAAAAGTGGTACATCTAATTGTTTCTGTTCTTGTTTGAACTTACAAAATTGGTCATGATCACAAAGCATAACCGCATAACTATACCACCTTTGAATTTTGAACAGCGCGCCTATTTATACTATAGCTCTTTTTGTGTCAATGTTGGCGTATGTCATACCTGCCAATTTTAGGTGTTCTGTGTTTTATGTCGCTCTATGAAAGCGGCGGATTTGTGAACAACTGAACATCGCTGTCGGTTTTGTTGAGATTTTAGATTTTGACATTATTTTCTTTCTGTTAATGAGCACGTATGCATCAAGATTAAATTCTATATCGTGATATTTACGAGTTATGGATGTGCCTAACATCATTTGAGATGTTTTGAACTGTGAATTTGCTACTGAAGATTGACGATGGCTGTTCCTGTCAGGCAGCAAACTTGTACACGTTCTTAAATAATCTAGAAAACTACGATATAATCATTCATTATAGACTGTTATAGCAAATAATAGAATTGCAAAGATGAGTGAGAATGCAGTAAATAGCGCCCGGAGGCCCAACTTTTCCAACATACCACAAAATGGCATTAACAGAAACCTGAATATCAACAATATCAAACCGACAACAGCCAAAAAACTGGTGATAAAGAATCAAAAAAGTAAGTTGTCAATTCATGAAAATTATCTGCAAATTCGTTTAGATCAACAACTTTCGTCATTCTGATTGTGTTCACCTTTTTAGTGGAATAAACTCTAATTGTATGGCATGTTAGTCAATATCTTGACACTTATCACATATTTTTCCCTCAGATGCACATTGCATATTTTGTTTTCTGTCACTATTGATGTTTTATTAGTAATAATGAACTTATGTGAAGCTTTGTTATGCAAACATTGCAAGCACTTTTTGAGGGCTTGAAAATCAGTCATTTGATGTTTCCAAAAGATGTATTGCTGCGATAATGGCGAATTATTTCAAAAAAATCAGATATGAGACTATTTCGAGTCTAACAACATATTCTGTAGAAGTCAGTTTGGATACTGTGTCAACAGATCAACTAAAGCAGCAATAAATGATTTTATTGGTTTTATCAACAAATTCCGTGAAGACAACATGATTACTCTAGATAGCTCCCAAGAATTTGCAAGAGCATTTGATTGTGTCCAACATCATATATTGTTCAAATGCTGTTGCTATGTGGTTTTAGTCACAAGTAGTTTTCACTATATGGTTTTAGCGATAACATAACTGTCCCTTATCTTATGTTATTTGACAGACAAAATGTTTTAAAAACTGTTCATCTACCACTGTTCATATTAAACACCATGTTTTGGAAGGCAATGTCTTAGAACTGATGCTTTGATGATTTATATTTTGGAACTGTATCATAAATGTATGTTATATACATTAGTGATGACATGACATTCATATCCTCCAGTCTAGATTTTGATGTGTTATCTGATTGTCCATGCTAACAGTCTATCTTCTAATATAATTTTTTTAACTCGGTACTCATCCTCGTATTAATGTGAATTTAACCTGGTAATCACACAATACTTTATCTAAGAAGTCACCAAAAACATCTTATGTGATCTATAGTTTGAATAACTTCATATCAAAAGCAACTCTTATTACAGCCTGTTACGCTTGTCAAGATATTTGCTGTTCACACACACTGACAATAACAGTGTTGCAAGCAAGCATTTATCGTTTTTTTGTTTTTACTATGCATATGCAGTGCTTTCCAAAAACCGGTCAACTTAGCAGGCAGAAATTCTGGGGAATGAAATTGATTTGTGAATACTATAAAATAGGTAATAGTGACAATCAAAAAATTCAAGATGGTGGATGGAGGGTCATGTGATAGCTAATTCTGAGTCACCTTATGAGGATTTTTTAACCTTAGAGTACAAAATTGCTGTGTTTCAAAATGGGGGACTGTTCGGTGTTAAGACATTCCATTTCAAAAAATTGAAAATAAATCCCATATTTTTTAAATGGAGAGAGACTTGCTCCATTCTTTGTAACAAACATGCTGTGTGACTAATTATTATGGCACTTCCAAAGTGTGCACTGTGTGGATGAAATGCTCTATGTGGCATTCAATAAGCAGCCTATAAATGCATTATGTGGCATTTTAAGTGGATATTATAAAGCATTGTTCATTTCAATCAAGTTGAATGTATACATTATGTATATGTTTAATAATAATATTTATTGGTGTTGTATATGCAATAGTGTTTACACACACATAAAATATGAGGGCAAAGAAAAATTGATAACAAACACAAGACACATTAAAACATCACTAAAATTGTTGTCTATAAAATCGGATATATTATAAAAGGCTTTCCTAATTAAGTATTACATGAGTGCCTTCTTAAAATGTTCTGTATTTAGTGACTTCACTGCCTCTGGTAAAACATTGTAAAATTTAATACCATAGTAGTAATGGCCATCTTTGGCTCTCTGCACATTGCTGTATGGAACTTCTAAATTTTTACCAAAACTGGTTTGGTGGCTAAGAAAATCGAAGTTTCTACTGTAGTTGCAAATATTTTCTCTGACATACACAAGGCATTCCGAAATATATGTATACACGTTAGGGTCAAAGAACCCATGTTTAAATGCATCAACACAGAAGTCCCTGTAACCTAGTCCGGCTATCACCCTCACGCATTTTCTTTGTATTGCAAAACTCATGTGATGAGTGGCCGCAATAATATTCCATAAACCATATGGGAGTGAAATAAGCTTGCAAAACGACATTTTGAGACACGCAACTAACTAGATTGCGAAAGGTGATGCAACTTTCACTAAGTTTGGTGGTCAGGTTATTGACATGTTCTTCTCAGTCCAAGCAACTGTCCAGATGGAAGTCAAGAGATTTTACATAGATATTGTTACCATGATATCATACTGAGAAATTCATTGTTTGTGTTTTGTCTTTGTTTAAGACTAGTCTGTTTGCATTGAATCAGTCTTCAATGTATTTAATGTTCTCGGCTAAAGTCTTCAAGTTGGCTTTCACTGCGGATAGACATAGTGTCATCAGCATATAGCACTTGTTGTTGAGTGTTGTATTTGAAGATGTCATTAATGAAATTTATGAATAAAGTGGGACCTAAACTGGAACCCAGGGGTACCCCTAACCTAACCATCTGAATGTTTGACTTCTCTTTGGCCAGTGCTACATACTGTGATCCGTCATCTAGATATGAGGATATAAGTTGAAGACTTTTTTTTTTGTTTATACTTCAACTACCACGAAGGCCTAAGCACCCATTGGGTACCGTGGGGCTATAGGGGGATACATGGGAAAGGGGGAACGCCACACGGACTCTGGCGAGGGAACACGTGTGCATGCAACATGCACACATTCTGGCTCCGCCTACGAGATCCGCCGGGTGGTACCTCCGCGTTCGACAGTCAGAGACCGTCTAACACCTACGGACAATCACAACATCCATAGCCAAGAGAAAAATTTCTCCTGGGACGGGACTTGAACCCGCACAGCGCACGGCGAATGATCAGGAGACCGAAGAGTCTACTACTGCGGCCACCGCTGCTGCCTAAACTTAGACTGTTATTTTCAAAACGATATCTAGACCATTTTTTCTACCAGTACAGCATATGAAACACAGCCAAAAGCTTTTGTTTTGCTTCCCTTATTAAAGGTCTCATAAATTACTATATAGCAAACATTGTAGGTCTCTCTTTATGGAATGCAAATTGGCATTCATTCAACAAGCTATTGATCTCAAAGTAGCTAACTATCTGATTATTTAAAATAGATTAGAAATTTTTAGCAATGATGGGAACAATAGATATCAGTCAAAAATTGTTCACATCATCCAAACTACCCTTTTAGTGTATTCGTACTAATCTAGCCATCTTTAGGCTTTGAGGAAAAGTACTGGTTGTGATGCAATGACCAGCAATGAGTTTTTTATCGTTTTTAATATTTTAGAATCCAGATTGTACATGTCCTTGCTGCTTAACTAAACTAACTCACTCAACTTTTTAAACTGGTAGTGGTGTCTCTGACTTATATTATTGATGTTTCTATGAATCTAAATTTTGTTAAACAATAATAGATTTTCATCCTAAACTTTTCAAACTGTTGTGGAACCTAAAAATCCGAATCGAAAATTATATACTCTGAACATAGTGGATTTTGGAAGTGCCACAACGAAGTCACAACCAGAAATGAATTATTTTTATTTTTTGTTTGTTTGTTCAGGTGAGCCCAAACTCCCAGAGGATTACCGCGAACAAACATGGGAAAAGCTGAAAAGTGCAGTTCTTGCAATTCAGCAATCCAAACCCAACCAATATGTACTCGAAGAGCTCTACCAAGCTGTAGAAAACATGTGCAATCACAAAATGGCGCCCACTCTCTATTCAAGACTCTACAACCTAATTGAAGACCATGTCTCTCATAACATAGAGCAATTCTTGGCGGAATCCATGGATCGGTTCTTGTTTCTTAAGAAAATGAATGATACTTGGCTAGCTCACTGTAACCAAATGATAATGATTAGGAGTATTTTCTTGTACTTGGATCGAACGTACGTTCTTCAAAATCCTAATATCTCATCAATATGGGATATGGGACTGGAATTGTTCAGCAAACACATCATTCTAAATACTTTGGTTCAAACTCGTGTTGTTGAAGGGCTACTCATGCTTATAGAAAAGGAGAGACAAGGTGATAAAGTGGATCGCACTTTACTCAAGTCACTCCTGAGGATGTTGACGGATCTTCAGATCTATGATGAAGCTTTCGAGCAAAAGTTCTTGCAATCAACTGAGCGGCTGTATGCTGCCGAGGGGCAACGTTTGATGCAACAACTTGAAGTTCCTGACTATTTGGCTCATGTTGATAAAAGACTTCAGGAAGAAAACGAACGAGTATTGCATTATTTGGATTCAAGCACAAAACACCAGCTTGTACACACTGTGGAGAAACAACTATTGAGTGAGCATGTTAACAATATCCTTCAGAAAGGCCTGGATCAGTTATTGAATGAAAACAGAATCCACGATTTAACTTTACTATATCAACTACTAAGTCGCGTAAAGACTGGCTTAACTGAGCTGTGTAGCGCTTTTAACGCTTATATAAAAAAGAGAGGAAAGACTATAGTTATAGATCCAGAAAAAGATAAAACTATGGTACAGGAGCTATTGGATTTCAAAGATTGCATGGATAATATTGTCGTGGTCTGTTTCAATAGAAATGAGAAGTTTGGAAACTCTCTTAAAGAAGCCTTTGAACATTTCATTAACCAGAGAACAAATAAACCGGCTGAGTTGATAGGTAGGTTTTTTACTGGGAACTATTAAAAATGATTGTCACATGACACACTAGTATCCTGTATTGTGGTCTCTGCTGGTTAAAATCGAATCAGTCATATAAAAAATCTCTGAAGTCACACGTTTTCAATATTTCAGGAGTCAATAAAACCTTTATTTACAAATAAACCGGTTTTGGGTTTTATATAGTATTTGAGTTTTAAAATATTGAAATGTCAAATCGTTTATTGATAATAATGCATGAAGCTGGAAAAACTTTTCTTTGCTTATGTTGTTTTAGCAAGAAATTCAGTTAGTGGTATATCAAGCATAATAATCATTTTGACTTATTAGTATGTCACATGTTTTACTTTTGCATGTTCTAATATCTTTAAGCTACATAGGGGAAACCTGGGCAAAGAAAATTCCCCTTTCAACATCCATGAATCGTCCATCGTGAGAAAGTACGTCGACATATTTGTCTAGCAATCGGTTATATATAAACTCGCCTCTGATTTGGCCCATCAGGCAACAAAATGTATTTTTGACTTCGCACGGGTACTGGCGGGGAAGTATTGTAATAGCGAAGTTTCGAAAATGAGATAATATTTAAACTAATCGGTTTTGGGGATCGAGTCAATCGCGTGGGTAGGAAACAAAATAAATTATCTTGGGTAGAGCAGATAAGGCAAAATGGTTATTGTACGAAGTTTGTAAATTAAGTAATGAGACTGATTTTCTCAATTCTTTTATTCAAATATAATTACAATTTCATATTGTCACCCTCAAAGAAACTTCCTTCTGAAGCACATAGTGCTGGAGACGGTTCTTCCACTCCTCAGCCTCAGCTGGTCAGTTACAGCCATTTGAATGTTTTCGACTGTTCCCTTGAGATGATTTTTCAACTTCAACTTCGGGAAGAGGAAAAAGTCACAAAAGCCACAGGAATGCTTTTACTGGTAAAAAACTCGTTTATTGATATTGCTGTGCGACAAGGAGCATTATCGTGATGCAAAAACCAGTTGTTCTTGATGTTTGGTCCCACATGAACGACCCTTTTTCGAAGTTTTTCAAGAACCTCATGTCGATATCGAAAAAAACAAGTCAGCATGCATTTGATCTTCGACTTCGTCTTTATTGCTTTTTTGGGCCTCGGAGACGTTGAACTGTTCTACTCCTTGTTCTGGCGCTTGGTTTCTGGGTAGTACTCAGACACCCAAAACTTGTCACCAGTAATCACTCGTTCCAGAATATGGGGGTAATTTTCAATCGAATCCAAAAAGACAAGGCACCTTTTCTTCCTGATCACCTTTTGGTCTTGCTAAAAGTCTTTTGGAACCATTTTTGCGCAGATTTTACTCATCCCCAATTCATTGGTCAAAATTGATTAACGGTGGTATGAGTCTTCCCCAATCATTCTGACTATCAACCAGCGATCTGAACGTACAAGATCTCGGATTCTGTCGATATTTTCATTGGTTCTTGAAGGTGAAGGCCTTCCGTTTCGTTGTTCATCTTCAATCGACTCAACCCTATCTGAAAATGCCTTAAACCACCGAAAAACCTGGGCGCTTGAATAAACACTATCTCCGTAGGCACATTGTGCTCGAAATTGATGTAACTCATTTTTATGACCATAAAAAAACACAAAAAAAAATCGTTGCCAGTCTCATCACCTAATTTACAGACCTCGCATCAAATGCACTATGTAAAACTTATTTGAGATATATTTTCAAATAAAAAAAAAATGTTTTTTTGCAGCAAAATTCGTGGATTACAAGCTCCGCGCAGGTAACAAAGAAGCCACAGAGGAAGAGTTAGAAAGACTTTTAGACAAAATAATGGTCCTCTTCAGATTTATTCATGGCAAAGACGTTTTTGAAGCTTTTTACAAAAAAGATTTGGCAAAGAGACTCTTGGTTGGCAAATCGGCAAGTGTGGATGCCGAAAAGAGTATGCTCAGCAAGTTGAAACAAGAATGTGGTGGGGGATTCACATCCAAGCTTGAAGGAATGTTCAAAGACATGGAACTTAGTAAAGACATTAATGTTGCCTTTAAACAGCATCTGAATGTTAATGGGAGGAACTTAACGTCAATTGATATGACTGTCAGTATACTGACCATGGGATATTGGCCAACCTACCAGCCTATGGATGTGACCCTTCCAGAGTACATGGTCAGGCTTCAGGATGTTTTCAGGGACTTCTACCTGAGCAAACATAGTGGCAGAAAACTGCAGTGGCAACCGACTTTAGGATACTGCGTGCTTAAAGCATCCTTCAAGGCTGGTCCTAAAGAACTTGTAGTATCCCTGTTTCAAACATTAGTCCTACTGTTGTTCAATAGCTATGATGAGCTTGGTTTTGAATATATCAAGGCTGCTACTAATATTGAAGATGGAGAATTGCGAAGGACACTCCAGTCATTGGCATGCGGTAAAGCTAGGGTCCTGAATAAGATTCCAAAGGGACGAGATATAGAAGATAATGATAAATTTAGGTTTAACAATGATTTTACTAATAAGCTGTTCAGGATCAAGATCAACCAAATCCAGATGAAGGAGACGGTAGGTATTCATTTCTCCAAGAAATTAACGCAAAGAAATATACTATTTCTATTCTTAATCGAAAAGCAAAAAAAACTAAGATTATCTTATAGGATTTTCCTCAAAATGTGCTGATATTATAGGATATGATTCTTCAAATAATTTCATGAACTTATATGAACATGCGTCTGTTTGGTTTGAATTTTTAGCTGGAGGGTTTTGAATTTTTTAGAATAAAATATTTTACATCATTGAAAGTACTTAAAATATTATTTTTATTTTTGACATAGGATCGTATAAAATTACATATTTTGGTGAATAAAGTTATCCCGTTGTGTCACAAGGGACGTCTCTCCATACGTGTCTACTACAGATGTAACAAATATTCCCATTTGGGGATATTCCCATATTTTTGAGTATTCGCATTCGCAAAATTTCTGCGAATGTTTGGCGAATATGAAAATAAAAAAAGTTGGTTAATAAAAACAAAATCCATTCATTTCTTATGTTTTTTAATATAAGAAAAAGTAACTTAACCTTGTAATCACATTATCAGTCTTCACTTTTTTTTCTTGTAAAACATATCACAAGACACGTCACTGATGTCGCAGTAGAATAACTAAAATCTGCCACGTTAATATTAAATAATAAATAAAGTAATGTTTTAATTACCTTTGAAGAAAACATCGATTTTTCTTAAAATTCAAGACCCTGTTAAAAAGCTACATACGTTCATATAAACTTTTCTTATTAGAATTATCTGAGGAATTATATCCAGGAATATTAGCACCTCATTAAGGAATACCTTATATTAGAAGATATCTCTCATACTTTTGATAGTATTTCCGCATTTCTTTAGTTTAAGTGTGTATGGTTTTTTTCAGACTGAAGAGCAAAAGGCAACTGAAGAACGAGTATTCCAAGACAGGCAGTACCAAATTGACGCTGCAATTGTGAGAATTATGAAAATGCGGAAAACCCTTAGCCATAATCTTCTCATTAGCGAATTGTACCTGCAGCTTAAATTTCCTGTCAAGGTGAGAATATTTTACTTCAAGTCCACAGTGGCTTTTCAAGATTAGATTAAGTTTTTTGTGAGTGGGTCAATCACGATCTATTGTGGCTCACACCTATTTATATTTCTCCCAATAATTCCGACCTCCTGAGGAAGTCGACCAGCTTATTTAGTAGATCAGTAGATCATTCCTTACTTTTGTCAAAGTAGAGTGCAGTGGGATTATCTAGCGGTATGGTTTCACTTATGGAATCCTACCTTCCAAACTCAAAGTGTTGAGAATGGGGGTTATACACCATTTTCTTTCACTGCCACTTCAGAGATCTAACCAAGGTAACCCTGTTATTTATAATCTGTATTAAAGACCTAACATCAGAGTTGAACAAACCTAATCTATTTTTTGCTGACGACCTGAAAGTTTTCTGTGAAATTAAAAATTATCATGATTGTCGAAATCTCCAACGAGACTTTTATAGTTTACGTGATAGGTTTGTTGTCCATAAACTTGATTTAAATCTTAGAAAATGTAAGATCTCAAGCTTTTCTCGCAAAACCAATTCAATACTGTTCAACTATCAGCTGAACAACGTAGCTATAGTTAGATGTCAGCCTTTCAAAGATGTTTTTTGAGCATATAACGAAATGGTCGTGTCACCAAACAAGGTTTTGGGATATTGTGTCAGAAACTGGCCTTGCTTTGTTGACGTGTTGAAGTGTGACAGCACTGTATGCTTACTTCTTTTATAAGGAGTGAGGTCGACTATGGTGCAATTATTTGGTCTCCATTCTTTTAGAATGCTGTTTTAGCAGTTAAATCAGTCCCGTGTAAAAGTTTAAAATATATGCACTACAAAGTTTTTTATCTTGAAAGAGGTTTTCCTCATGTCATGCTCCTTGAAAGGATGTGTAATAGTTTTGGTGTTGTCAAGGTTGTGACATCAGGTTTGATAATTTATAGGTGGTCTTAGGCGGTTTTAAAAGAAATTACTCAGCAATGAACAGAATGTAGCTTTTTGCTGCATTTTTTTTGTACTGGGATATCTTACATGCCTATTTTGATTGTTTTTTATTTGTCTTCTTGTTTAATCCGTCACTTACTGTGATAGGTATATATTTTGCAACTATTTATTGTTATAGCATGACAAACTGTTACTGAATTCTTTATTGTTATTCTTGTGATTGGGTGCAGATCGGAATAAATATTTTAATATTATATGATTTTATATACAATATTGAAGCTTTTTAGGATTTGCACCCTCTTCCCTGAGAAAATTTTTTGCTACCCCCCCGCTCTTTAGAACGTTTATGGGCAGGTACACTTTCACAAAAAGTTATTTCTAGCCGTTGATCATCTGCCCTCCAGAGAACAATTTCTGCGGGCGCCCATGCTTGCATACTTTCTTGATCAGTGCTTATGTTTATTTTGAAAACTGTAATATTTCTATTTCAGCCTGCTGATTTGAAGAAAAGAATAGAATCTTTGATCGACCGAGATTACATGGAAAGGGATAAAGATAATCCAAACCAGTACAACTATGTTGCTTAGATTCTTCACAATTTACCATGAATTTAATTTAAATCTAGAAGCATCGGTGGAGGCAGTTAATTTTTATGTTGAAAGTTCCAACAGAGCTTCTGGTAATTTGCTGTATTCTATCTTCATGACCTATTTTGGGTGATCACAAGAAGAGTCTCGTCAAGTATTGATTTTCGTCTATACATATACACGAGTGTCTTGAAATTTGGGACTTTACTTCTCAGAGACAACTAAGTACACCATAAACGTGAAAAAGTAATTGAAGAAAAATACGATCCATTTGGTAAGGACTTACAAGAATTGCCCTGTCACATGTTTCTAAATAATGCTTGCAGTTTTCGCTGTTCGATTCAAAATCACGAGTTTGCTTACTTCTTCCTAAATTTGCAACATTTGGGGCTGTCTAAGTCTTCTAATGTGCACGATATAAACAAATCTACACAGGTCTGATCGAGAACGACGTTCTGAAAACAATCGTGGAGTATCAATAGTATCTTGAATACACTCAATGTAAACTAACATCAAATTAATAACTACGCCATTGTTCAAGGAATGTGGAAATTTCGGTTTTTAAAATGCAACTTGTTTATAAACTAGGTAAATCTACACATCGCGCGGCGCTTGATTTGGATACTGACTACTACTACAATACATTATCCCTTTTCACGAAGGAGTAAGAGGAGGGGGGAGGGAGGCAGGGTCGAGCTAGCCTATTTATAGTTTTTTTGGATCTTGGTTATCTTAATGCTTTGGTACTAAGAAAACTTGCTTATTATCGCCTTACCTATACGCTCTGTATAGGAAAGTCCCAACTTTGAGGACATCATGTACAGGATGAAAGCCGCATTTTAGACCCTCCTAAAGAGTACGGAAAATTACCAGTAATTGAAACAGTGTCTCTCATAAGTAACTTTGGTTTTTGCTGTTTTAATTTGGATTAGTGTATTTTTATTAAATGTTTGTTAATTTTTTACTAGCTGCCTTTACTCAACGACTGCCCCTATCAGTCGACCTTCTAGTCCGGTTTTCAATCTGGCCTTTTTTATAATCGTTTCTTTTCTTAGTGTTTTGCACTTGAAATTTCGAGTGTTACTCCTACATTTTAATTATCTATATGTAAGCTTTGTGTACTCGCCGGCAAGACGCATCATTCATGGAAAGTAGGTTTTTATCATCTAATTATTTTATTACTTATTACATATAAAGTTATCCAGAATACCAGAACAACTATCCAAATGGCAATTTTTTGCTGTGCAGTTAGATATGCTGTTCAAAACGGCTAGAGTTTGTCTATATTATATATCCAACTAGCAGTCTGCTCAGCACGTGAATATACCAGGCGACATAGAATATGATGACCATACTTATATACTTTAGTTTAGTTAAATGATTGCTTACTTGTGTATTTCAAATTTCTCAAAAACTTCATGCGTAATTTAAAATATTTTGGCTCTTGTTATGATATATTTTTTCAAAATGGCTGTGCATATTTTTAAAAATGTCAAGATTGCGATGTTAACCGCTGAATAGATGCGTCATTGAGATCATACACAGGGTGATTTGCCGTATATCCAATATATTTGAATAACCCTGAGTACCAGTACACAAAGGTAATATTTGATAATATTAATTGATGTTTACTCAGATATTTGAATCTGTGAATGCTAACTGCTCAGGATTGTATACTGGGCGAATTTTTCTACAGGCATTGCTTGAAGTATCAGAGCTATTATTTTCAAAATATGTTTTGTTTAACCAATTTTTAAATATCAAATATATTTGTTACTGCATCAGTTTTCTTTCAGACAAATGTATTTGAATCTATTCAAGCTTTAACGAGATGTTTGTGGTTAAGTGATTTTCCTCAGGCATCTTCCATGTACTACAAGCATTGCCTAGAACAGTTTCAGTTTTATTCCTTAATTTTTAAATTAATATTGCATTCATTGAATGTTTTTATGATACGTTTCTCTTGTGGTTGAAGTGTACATATGAAACGTAATTTTGTTGTAAATATAGATTGAAAAATATTTAGTAGTTTGGCTTGCAAATACCCACACTATAATCTTTGCTTGCAGCGATGTCAGCTTGGTTAGATTTTTAAAACTATAGTCTTGTGGTTAAGTGTCAATATACAGGGTGATTCACAAGTCACGACCAAAAATGAAACAGCATATACAGGACCGCATTTCAAGGGGGGGGCTCTCCTGTCTAACATTTTTTCAAGTTCAAAAATAAAAAACAATTTTTTTTAATATCTTCAAAACCGTCAACTAGAATGAACTAACAACTAAAGTGTGATTTATGATTTATAAACAGGAGTTATTCTCAGAACCTGTAGGTTGTCTCATGGTTAGTTAACTGTTAGGGGCCTATGCGAATATTGCAAGACTTAGTTTAGGGTTCGAGTGGGGTTTTATCGAATTTTTATTACTAGGAGTATTTAAAAATCTGTCGACACATCTTTTTTGGGTCTCTAGATGCGGATGATTCCCTTCCAGTATTTTGTATTTCGTAATAATATATCCATTTTCGGGTTGTACCGTATTTTCTCAAACCTTCTGTTTTTTGTTATGACAGAAATAAATCCAACGCTACTCTATACTTGCCTCAAATATTTTTTTATTCTTAATCACGTTTTGAATTTGAACTTACATACACTTTATGTCGATTTTGTTCCGTGCCCTTGCATAGAACATCAAATTATTTAGTCGCTAATGCGGGTCCCACACGATGCTTCCAACGTTGTGTACAACGTTATTTACAACGTTGTTTACAACGTTCGACACACTACAATTGGCAAGAGCGTCACCTACACGATGGGATGAACTTTTTAGTCCCGGCTGTTCGACGCCAACATCTATTATCGGTGTCAGTGTCGCGCTTGAACCTTTACAACTGAAGGGAAAATTATACAAAATGAACGATGAAACAATGAAACAACGCCGAAAAATAATTTCAGATCTGTCTTCAGCAATCAAAACCTAAGTCTGTCAGAAGCCTCAGAAACCTCGAAAAACGAAGTTTGACCGTTTTTTGTTTGTTTTTCGACGATCACCCCGCCGCCGCTGTACCGATTTTCAAAAACTGCAGAGCGTTTTCGTCATTTTCATAGTAGTAACCTAGGGTCAAAATTTCATCAAAATCGGGATAGTACTTTCAGAGTTATCATATATTTAATCATTTTCGTTAATGCAAGTCAATATATCTAGTCTTGCATTCTAACAGGACATTATGAAACAACTGTAAGCACTTGATAATTTATAATTTACTAAAATACATATCCTTACCGTACAAAAAAAAATATTAGCAATATGAAAAAAGTGTTGTTATGGCAGCCTATGCTTTGTATGTATGGTCATTCAAATCATTCTCCTCAAAAGTTAGTTACGGAACATACATTATTATGAATAAAAAAGGTGCCTATGCTATTATTGAGAAAATATGGGATAGCGCCAAAAAATGAATGTTTTTTTAACAAGAGATACTACAGTTTTCTAGTTTTGTTTTTGAAATATCACGACGTTGGAAGTCATGAGCATAATATTTTTGATAACCTGGAAATTTATCTGGAATACAAAATATAGTGCGCGATGTTTGTGGGTTCATGCTTAAAGTTAGATCGCTGTTTCATTTCTATTAGATAATTGGTAGTTATATTCTGCAACTTAAAGAGACAGGGGCATTGCTTTTTGGGACTGCATTCCAATTGTTTTGACCTGGATACGGCAAGACGGATATTTTATTTTCATCGGTTACATGAAAATATCGAAAGTAGTGTGTTTACGAGCTTTTATGCACGTACAGATGAAATGAAATTTTGAAAGAAAGTGGTGGGGCCGAGAGTGAGGTAAAAATATGTCGCTCTCGGGAGCCCTTGTGGTTCCTATAGTTATGCTGTCGTCAGATTCGCGATCTACACACTCGATTTACCTCTGATACGAGTCTTCATCCAGATCACACATACGCCACCGTACATTAGTAAAAAAACAAATTACAGAAAATATGTGGTTAGGAAGTAGGAGCGGGGCCTTTCTGAAAATTCAGAATATGGGATGAGGAGTAGTTTTCAGCAGTCAGACATTTCTACTGGAAGGCTATTGGAATGCCGGCTATTATGTAGAAAACGTAAAAAAACAGACGAAATGTCACCTTGCAGACTAGGTAGTCTTTAGTGTCCAAATAGTTTATTCCACGTTTGAAGTTATGATCGCTCCTCACTTACGTTTAAGCAACACGAACAGCTAGAAAACGAGCGCACAAGTGCTTGTGCTAAGTTAACATCATGTAGAAAAATCCTACGAAATGTCTAGAAAAACCGACGAAATGTCACTTTTCAAGATACGTAATACAATTCAATAAAATGCAGACTTTTTGCAAATATTTAATGGATACCAAAGGGGAAAAATCACCAGATTTGTTGAAAAATCACTACACTTTGCAACCCTGATCAATTTGTAACCGCATCGATGATTTCGGGGAAATAAAAGAATTGCGTAAGTCTGGTTGCCTATATGTTCAGCTTGACGCAAATATAAATAAAAGATTATGTGTTTTTCGGCTTGGCAGCACTGCATGTCTTAGTACATTATTCGAAATTAGAGAAAATCGGTGTCATTTGATTAAAAGGAGTTAGTAAGTAATAAGCATCATAGTTATCTAACCGTAAGAGTGTTCAAATCTCGCTCTATTCATCTATCAGTTCATACACATATACAGGGCGTTTTCAAGGTTGAGTCATTTATTTTAACAGCTTGTATAACTCGTCAAAAGAAGCTGATATCCAAAAAGTTACATAACAAGAGGGTTTACATTATTGACAATTATTTACGACAATCATTATCAAGTTAAATGAATACCGTTTTTACAAAAACTGTTTAAAATTGTCCCCATTTGTTCGAGTAACGCAAAATCTTGTTCGGTGAATCCACGACACTGTACAAGCTTCGAAAATAAAATCTTGGTGTCCACGAATTGAATCACAAGCATGTTCAGGGCGGTGTTGAAGCTCTCCCAGAGTATTTCCTGCTCCATCATGATACACCAACTCTTTCAAATAGTCCCACAGAAAAAATTGCAAGGCGTTAAATCCGGGAGCGAGCAGGCAAGAAATGGGTCCATTGCACCCTATCCAGCGTTTTTCTTTTAAATATCCGGTGCTAAACTAACTAAATTTACAAACATCCGTGGGGCCGGATGATTTCTTAAAGGAAACATTTCCGCATACATTCTGCATGCTGCGGCTGCATTTTGTTGGCACTCTCCGTATATTAGTATTATGTCCATTAGTTCATTGTTTTCGTAAACATGTGCCTATTTTTCGCACAAAATAATCAGACAATTGAAAGTATACGCACTATTGAAAGACTGATATAACCGATCGGACCAAAGACACGTACTAAAAACCATACAATAACACAAAAAGTTTGCCAAATTTCGATAAACGATAAGAGTAGTTAGCAAAAAACGCTAAGATTTTACGCGGCATTGGTCGAGAACATCAAAATATCTGTGTAATAACATTACTATTTTTAAAAATTTTAAATCTTTTACCAGCTTTTTTATTATGCACCTTTTAAATAGGTGATTTTTGGTATATCAACTCCTTTTGAAGAGTCCTACAAGCAGTTAAAATAAATGACTCAACTTTGAAAGCATACCCTGTATGCTACTTCATATTTTTGACACTTTTTGTTTGTAACTTAGCATCATGGTATTATGTTAGTTTAGTCATGTACAGGGTGTTTCCCAAACATGGGACAAGAATTCAATGGGTGACTCTTGAAACTATTTTGTATTTGATGTTTTCGATTTGCGAAATACCTCTTGATTCCGGAGAAACAGGATTCTGGAGGAGACATCGTTGGAAATAGGTTTTTCTCAAATAATTTTCACGTATAGTCTCTTAAGGGCTCGTGCAGACAGAACAACCGTTCAGCGTTCAAGTCGCGGGCAATTCCTCTTACGAGTTCTAATACAGACAGGAGGCAGTCACGAACACTGCGTTCCATTTTACAAAGATTACTTGTAGGTGAAACATGTATTTGGATAGTTCGTTTTCAGAAGACGAAGCATTGCTTTTGAGGAGTTACAAGAGTCTAATAAGAAACAAAGATATCCATCCCATCAATTGTGAGAGAAGTGATAAAGACGAGTTCAGTGTTCTTTTTCCTGCATTGATTGAAGATGAAGAACGATTTTTATTTAGTTCCGAATGTCATTAAGTAGTTCTAATGAATTGCATGATTTTATAAAAAAGGAAATAAAAAAACAAGACCCCAACTGATTGGCAGTATTTTTACCAGATCAATTAATTTTTCTATGCCATCTTACGAACGAGGCGTTCCACGAGTTATTTGTATTTCTGACGATAGAACGCAAGCGTTCACACTGACCGGCGCGGTCTGACTGTCGCTGCGTTTGCGCCACGCTATAGAGATCTATTACTTACAAAGAACGTGGAACACAGAACGCGGAACTTGGAACGCTTTCTGTCTGCGCGAGCCCTAAGTTTCAAAATCGCGTGACTCAAAAAATGGCGCCAGAGACAGACTAGCCATAAACGCAAATATTGCTATTTGTTTACACCTTATTTTGGAAATCGGAATGTATGCTCCAAAAATTGTGAATTAATATTGGCTGTGAACTCTTATCGAAAATTGCGATGCTGAAATGTACTCAAACATCAAACAGTTATGTATCCTTGCTAATTACCAGTTAGTGTAGCGATGGTAGACTCTATGACAGAAGATTGCCTAACTAGACTGGCACTTTTATTTGTCCATGAAGATGTACATTATTTTGATACGGAAGAAGTCATAAATAGATTTGCTGGAATTTTTTTATTTAACAATAAGAGCATTCTTTTTATTATTTTATTGTTTAAATCAAATTTAGGCTACACCGTATTATCTATCTCCCCCTAGACCAATATCTTCCCGGACATGCATCCTGTGACCCTCCGCTGATACAAATGATGAATGACGGAATAAATATACTAAGTGACATATAAATCCGAACACCCAGTTTAAATGGTTTTATTTTAATAAAATTTGGTGAATGTATTTATTTTACTGTAAATAACAAGTGAAAACATTTTCAGCCTTATCAGTTGGACATTCCGGTTTTTATACTGCTTTTTTTTAATTCACTACCGCTCTAAAAATGAATATTTCAGCCGCAGTAAAGAATCAACGTTGGCGGATTTTGGTTCTTGACATCCTTTACGATCGGTTACGATGCCTAGAGTACGGAGACCTGTACGATTTCGTCAACTTAGTGAGTTTGATAGGGGCCGTATAGTGGGACTTCGGGAAGCTGGACTTTCTTTTTGGGCAATTGCAGTTAGAGTGCAAAGAAGTGTAGACATTGTGGTTAGGTGTTGTCAGGCATGGCTTCGAGAAGGCCGTACGCAAAGAGCAAGGGGCACTGGACGCCGCCGTAGAACAACAGACCGTGAAGATCGCCGCCTAAGATTATTGGCCTTAAGGGACCGTTTCTCTACTACCAGGTCCATTGCAAATGAATGGTTTGCAGAACACGGAAGACCTATTGGCATGCGAAGTGTTTACCGAAGTTTTGGCTTGTTTTCATACCGGCCACACTGGGTCCTCCCTTTAACTCGAGAATACCGACGTAATCGCCTTGAGTGGTGCAGACAACGGTCACTCTGGGATCAGGAATGGAACAGTATTGTCTTTAGTGACGAGTCTCGATTTTGTTTAGGCATGCACGATGGTCGTGCCAGGGTTAGAAGGCGACGTGGTGAAAGGAGGAATTCACAGTTTTTTGTTGAAAGACATGTTCATCACACTGTTGGAGTTATGGTTTGGGGTGCTATAGCTTATGGTTCCAGGTCACCTTTAATCTTCATCAGAGGTAACATGAACGCGCAGCGTTATATCCACGAAGTTCTAGAACCCCATCTTTTACCCTATCTTGACACCCTGACATATCCAACTTTCCAACAAGATAATGCCCGACCACATGTTGCGAGAGTCACAATAGACTTCTTTCAACATAATGATGTCACATTGTTACCATGGCCACCAAGATCTCTCGACTTATCCCCAATTGAGCACGTGTGGGATATGATGGGTAGGAG
The DNA here is from genome assembly GCA_963669975.1 of Acanthoscelides obtectus. Classification (NCBI taxonomy): domain Eukaryota; kingdom Metazoa; phylum Arthropoda; class Insecta; order Coleoptera; family Chrysomelidae; genus Acanthoscelides; species Acanthoscelides obtectus. The sequence goes on along the minus strand of CAVLJG010000002.1, from coordinate 35,632,696 downwards.
ATTGCTCAATTTGCAACGTCCTCCTCAGACTCTAAAAGCACTTCGAGAGGAGTTGGTGGTTGCCTGGAATGAGATACCACAGGAGGACATTGACCACCTGATCAGAAGCATGCCTAGGCGCGTTGGAGAATGCGTAGCACGTCAGGGTGCATCCACACGTTATTAAAGGTCAAAGGGCTTTAAAGCAGTGCAATCATTTTGAAATTGTTATCATTTACTTATTATGCTTCATCATATTAAAATAAAACCATTTAAACTGGGTGTTCGGATTTATATGTCACTTAGTATAAGTGCATTGATGTTTGTACGGATTAAGTAGAAAAATAGAAACGTCAATTAAATCTAGCTTTATTGCAGTCCCTAAATTTTTCTTAGGGAGTACCGACCAGTAACGAGAGATAACTTTTTGTAAAAGTGTACCTGCCCCCATATCTCTTTGAAGATTGAAGAGCGGGGGGTAACAAATTTTCTCAGGGAGAATATGCAAATTTTAATGTCCAGCCGGATTATCAGGAGGCCGATCCCCCCTACCCCCCTGATGGCGCCCATGGTAAAGTTGGGATTAGTCACTCCAATGTTTGTGGATAGCGACGTAACGGCACTTGTCGATGAAAGGAAACAAGAATATAATCGGACAAAACGAAAACAAACTGTATTTGATGAGTCGACAACGATAGTTTCAGCCGCAAGTCGACTGTAACAGTACCTAAATGATGAATGTCTTTATTTTTATTATCTAGGTACGAGGTGGAATGAAAATAGACTAGCTGAAAACCTCACATTCGTGGGAGAACCGTTTGTACTCGATTTTTTTCCACAATTACGTTTATTCATGCCCATTTTAACATGCTATTAACATACAGGCTATTTAAACCCATGATCAGCCCAATCCACAGCTTTGCTGACGACAGCACTCTAAATGCAGGAATTTAGTGGGACAAACCGATCTCTGCTGGTGAGCTGTAAAAAAGAAGTCTAGCAGCGATTTTCTCATCTGACGAGAGACTTGGAGGTGATCACTGCTCGGAGACGCAACAATCTTGTACAGTATAATACTTCCAAAACACAGTACTGCGTGTATTTCGGCTGTTCGGAGTCCAGATCACTGAGGCAGCTGCTGGGAAAAAGCTAGGCTTTTTGTTTACGGGTAAGAAGCACTTTTCTACGCATGACCTCCTCACTCTATACAAGGCACAGATAAGACCTTGACTCGAGTGCTGCCGCCCCGACTACATTATTCATGCACGACGCTGCCCATAGGAGGGCTGTCCGACTGATCGATGACTCTCCTCTAACAGACAGTCTCAAGATCCTACCGCGTCACCAACTGGTTTTGCTCCTCAGAGCTCTCGTCCATGATGCTATCACGCGATGTGCCTGCCAGACAGACCCGCCTGACTTCGGCATCCCATCCTAACCGTGTCGTACATCCAGAACTGGCCGATACGACTGCTCCTTTGTCACGAGGCTGTCGAGATTGTGGAAAAATCCACAAGAGGACCTCTGTTTTCGGTACACTATCTGGCAATGTACTCGATTGCGAGATGCTTAACGATTTTTAGATCGTCACTAGTACGACGGCTTCAATCTCCAGGAGGCAACCGGCCTCGTCCTGCTGGACGTGGAACGAGCCTTCGATCGAGTTTGGCACGATGGACTCATCGCCAAAATGGAAGCCGCCGGAATCGATGCGAACATGTGCCAATTGATCCAGAGCTATCTAACACAAAGATGGTTCACGGTGAAGATTGGTACATGCCATTCAACAAGACGACAGCTGGAAGCAGGCGTGCCCCAGGGGTCAGCCTTAGCCCCCCTGCTCTACAACATCTATACTCACGATGTGCCGAAGACAGCTGACACAATGCTGGCCCTATATGCAGACGACACTGCTATAGCCGCCAAGCATCGACGACCCGAGATTATCTGTAGGAGACTACAGGATGAACTGGACCACATCCAGGACTGGTGCGTGAAATGGAAAATCCGCATCAACGTCCTGAAGACGCAGGCAATCTTCATTCAACGAAGAAGGATTGTAAGACCTCTCGAAGCATCCATCTTCGACGAAGATATCCAGTGGGCGACAAAGTCAAATATTTGGGGATCGTATTTGACAAGTCCCTCACCTGGAAAGCCCACATAGAAGCTGTCATCGCAAAGACCAGAGCAGCCATGGCTCAACTCTACCCATTACTGGGTAGACACAGCCGGATGCCGCTAGCGACCAAGCTACGGCTGATCAAGGCCATCGCCAGACCTGGGGTACGTTGCCCCCAGCTACCGCAAGCGACTTGCTGCTCTAGAGATGAAGCTACTCCGGATCGCCACCAGTGCACCATCCTACGTAAGAAACTCAACCTTGCGTAGAGACCTGCATTGGGACACCATTCACGAGTACATGAGGAAAAAAGCGGAGAAGACCTTCCAGAAAGCTCAGGACCACCCGAACGAGCAGCTACGATTCCTCATGGACTACGATTAGGACGAGAGGCCTCGCAACCGCAGAACCAGGTACCCTAGACCAAGGTCCCAGTTGGCACCCGCTAACTGGAACCTTGACTAGGAGAACCCGCGGTTGCTCCCCCCCACGGCGTGGATGCAGAGGACCAGGAACCACCGGGACCAGGACCCACCGGGACCAGGACCAACCAGGACCAGGACCCGCCACGACCAGGACCTATCAGGACCAGGACCCTTCAGGACCAGGACCAGGAACAATATATAGGTAAGAGGACTTGAAACTCTTGATTTTTCGAAAACAAGAGTTTCAAGAGAACCTAGCAGACCCTCTATAGATGATCGCTTAACGACATCGATAGAATGTGCGAGGTAAAGGGAACCAACCCGGCGTTCCCAGAGACTGAAACACATGAGGAGACGTTGTAGCAGACCGCAGGTCACGCACAACACATGGCCTACCGAGACGCTGATGAGTGGGGCCACGCGGAGGTTAGGGTTTAGTGGGTATTAGGTGGTCTCCTCAAGACAACCTGGAGTCCCACACACGCCGTAGCTCGGGCTATGGTATGGTGTGTAAACGCATTCCCCCATCACCAAAAAAAAAAACTAGTACGAGTATAAGTGACTCTCGGAATAAAAACACCTAACTTAAATAAAGTAGATTACATTGTTTAGAAGCGAGATGTACATAACCATCAGGAAACACTCAAAAACTCTTCCGGCGACTGAGCAGGTAGCATCTCCTTTCATTCAAATAAAACCACTTTTCTCTGTTTTGTCCGCCAAAAAGTAGTTTTGCCAATTTTATTCACAGCGTTAAAGGCGCGCGAGAAGGCTTTTTTTATAATCCTGTCCGAATGTCTGAATTTTCAATTAACTACCTTAATCACAGAGCAAAACAATAAATATGCTTAATTTCCAATAATGTACTAACGGACATGCAGCCATGCATCACTATTTTATTTAAATTTGCGACAAGATGAACCTATAGGCAACCAGACTTATACAACCCTGTTGTTTCGACGCCACCATCGATACGCTCACAAATTGATCAGAGTTGTCAGGTATGGAGATTTTTCACCAAATCTGGTGATTTTCTACACGCTTGTATCCATTACAGATTAGCAGAAATTCATAAATAAACTAGATTCACCCAGGGGAGGGGGGTAATGACCCCCATGACACCACTGGATCCGCGCTTGCGTTGAAGTTATCAGACGGCCGACGCTTGTCCAAAACATTTTTGTATCGAGCAAATGTGATGTGTATAATTTATCGGGGTTGGGAGTGTATTAATTTGACAGGACGAAGCTTTTATAGCCACTCTCAGGCAGAAAACTGGACAGTATTGCCCTGTTCGCCCTTCCTGCCCGAAGTGTGAGATTCTCCAGAAATGGCAGACTCACTCAACCCGTCAGTCGGTCATCACATATCCCACCACGGTGATGTTTACAGCATTTCTTCATAGTGGGTAGCGTTGCGCTAGGCTTTTATACCGAAGGTATTGGCCATCTAACCTACGTAACACATACATACATTTCTACCTATGTACACGTACAACCGAGCAAAACAGGAAGCTACTGTTGGTTCCTTGGTCTATTTTTGTTGTCCTATACTTGGGTGAATATCAACTCATTTTCTCTCTCGTATATGCATAGCAAAATTATCAAGAGTGAGCCTCTCGTCGAGTGTCAATTCCAGCTGTCTCGGTAGTCAACCCACATGCTGAATTCAAGTAGGTGATTAAGAGACCTCGTCCTTCTAAGCAGGGGTGATCGTATTACCCCTAAATATCGCTTCAATCGCAAGTTTAATGTGGAGAAATGAGTGTCAAGGTTTTTCGAGATGTACTAATAGCATCCAAAAATCATAATACCTTATTTTCGAAATTTTTCGCGATTACAATTCATCCGCCAGTATGCGTGGGAAGTAACAGTGTTTTGTGATTTCTTAAAAAGTTATTCGAACATTTTAATACTGTTTGGGTTCTTAGTTTCAGTGTTTCAGGTGTCCGTGAACTACAAAAAGGGTCAAATGTGGTTTAGATTGCCAGAGTTGGCCTACCTATTGTAATGACTACTATTTATTCTATTCCTTAGGAATGTAATCGATCATCACACGAATACAAATCTGCACGCGATCATATGGAATGAGCCAGCCACACAGAAACAGTAAATATTACTGTTATAGGTGATCTTCGGGCATTGGTTTGCAGCAAAACGCTAGAATTCATTAAATCGAAACGATCTGTATGAATACAAGGATCATCCGAAAAATACTTTCTTGTTAGCATATGAAATATCTTTTTGCATGTAGCACACGAAATCTTTCTGGAAGTTTCACAAGTATGGTTAATGGCTTTCAACACGACCGCTCTCAATCCTGTTTATTTTATGTTTGTACTTTGCATTCCTCCTCTGGGAACTTGTTCCCATGGCAAGATTTCAGTGGGGTCATATACAAAAAACGGATATAACGGTCGTTACTGATATCAAGTAGTGCGCGTTGTGAATCTAATGACAGTGTTGCTGTGCTATTGGTTACCTGAAAAGTGAGCAAGCACTGAGTATTTCCTTTGTTCTACTGTACTGCATGGATTTCTAACCATAATACTTTTACATATTCATGATCATGAATGTCTTAAGTCATGTTTATAAAGATGCTGTGCTTTTTGCCTTCATATTGGGACTTTACTATTCATTGTTATTAAATATCCGCAGGTGGGACGCCTCCAGTTTGTGGAGATGTTATGGGACCTTCGAAGGTTGTTGAACTAGGAGTGACATTTGACAGTAGGATGGATTTTGACTACTACATTACTCAAATTATAAGTAGTGCTAATAGAGCTTTCGGTTTTATTGTTCGTAACTGTAAGGTTATTAAAGACTTGACTGCTTTAAAAACATCTTACTTTGTATATGTTCGTTCCAAATTGGAATATGCTTAGTTGGCTTGGAGTTCTTATTATATATATATATATATATATGATATAATTCCCAATAATAGCATCAATCCAAATAGTACAAGCACCAACCCGGATTCCAGACCTGGTTTTGCTGTCCTGCCCTATATCAAGGAACTGACCCCCAAGCTGATCAGATGGTGCAGTCCTTTGAACTTTCGAATTGCTTGCAAATCCGTCCTCACTATAAACTGCATTTTTTCAAAAATGAAAGACAAAGTCCCGCTTATTGGCTTAACCAACACAGTCTACTCCATCAATTGCAACAACTGCAACCAAATATACATAGGTCAGACCTCCAGATCTCTTAAAGGAAGGATTACATCACACAAAAGTGATTCTAGGCTTCATCCTGAAAGATGCGCTCTAGCATCTCATGTTAACACAACAGGGCATTCTATGAAATACACAAGTATCAAAGTTCTTGATAAAGAAAAACACCTTTCCAAACGTTTATTCCTGGAAATGTCCCACATTTTCATGAATAACAACTGTATCAACAAAAAGACAGATGTTAAACAACTAAGTGTCATTTACTCATATTTGCTAAACTGCGAAAAATTGGAGAACTTACATATCTCCCCAAATTTTGACTCTTCACAACCATAAATAGAATCTGTATCTTGGCCGATTCCACCAGTAAATTTCATTCCACTCAAAATCTAATAATTCTCTTCTCACGATTTAATAATAATTGTTAATTTAATTTCCCATTAATTAAAATATAGTTTATTCAACTGCTTCTGGTCGGTTTAACAATTTCTTACATAACATTCTGAAAATCACATCATCTGAAGTGATTTGGCAACGTTGGCACACGCCCACAATTCGTTCCATCTTTCAACACAGACATTGACAACCTTCGGCCTTCTGTCAAAGGGTTCATCTCACTCATTATTCCATGACCACCATTTTGTGCAATCATCAAGTGGCTTCACGATGTAATGCTTTAATGTTTTTAAATAATTTTTAACTTGTTCTTGTCATATTTTATATAATTTTGACCATTGTACCATCTATCCAGCTCTCACCATGTTACTGGACGTTTCCCTCATCCTATACGTAAACAACAATTAGCAACATCCTCACATACTACTGTAAGTTGAGTCAATTTAAATTCATTTTACACTATTGTTGCTACTGTTATCATTGTAATTGCAGCTCCTGATGATGATGGCAAAGTCCATTGAAAGCTAGAGAGAATTAGAAAAGTATAAAGAGTCCTCTTTGCTTAAATTTTGTCGAAGTACCCAACAAAAGGCGGAAGCTTTAATTTTTCACCTAACTGGTCTAGACGACAATGACCACGTCTCAAGTTATATACATATATATATATATAACAAAAAGTAGGAAGATAATGGGCAAAATCCGCAAAAAGGAGGAAAGTGAATTCGAGCAGAAAATAGGATAGGTAGCCCGAGGGATACGTATTCCTGCTGGTTGGCTTCATCAGGCCCGAAATGAATGCACATATGCAACTACAAAAGTAGATACACATGCCACACATCCGGATACGGGTGTAACCTGAGGAAACGATGATGGAGAGGGCAAAAAACGACACACGAAGTCCACAACAAGAGCCAACCTACACATTCTAGTATAAAACGGCTAGAAGACCTCGAATTTTCAAGGAGACATCTAACCACAGCACGCGGCCGGTTGCCACTTGCTGTGGTACTTCAAGCCCAAAGGATCTACAAAGATAAAATGATCATGCCCTCTCCATCTTCGTTTCCTTAGGTTACACCCGTATCCGGATGTGTGAGCATGTGTATCTACTTTTGTAGTTGCATATGTGCATTCATTTCGGGCCCGATGAAGCCAACCAGCAGAAATACGTATCGCTCGGATTAAATATCCTATTTTCTGCTCTAATCCACTTTCCTCCTTTTTGCGGATTTTGCCCATTATCTTCCTACTTTTTGTTATATACCTTTCTCCGCATGATAATTTTCTCTTTTTACACACATATATATATATATATAGGTGAAAAATTAAAGCTTCCGCCTTTTGTTGGGTACTTCGACAAAATTTAAGCAAAGAGGACTCTTTATACTTTTTTAATTCTCTCTAGCTTTCAATGGACTTTGCCATCATCATCAGGAGCTGCAATTACAATGATAACAGTAGCAACAATAGTGTAAAATGAATTTAAATTGACTCAACTTACAGTAGTATGTGAGGATGTTGCTAATTGTTGTTTACGTATAGGATGAGGGAAACGTCCAGTAACATGGTGAGAGCTGGATAGATGCTACAATGGTCAAAATTATATAAAATATGACAAGAACAAGTTAAAAACAGATTAAAAATTATTTAAAAACATTAAAGCATTACATCGTGAAGCCACTTGATGATTGCACAAAATGGTGGTCATGGAATAATGAGTGAGATGAACCCTTTGACAGAAGGCCGAAAGTTGTCAATGTCTGTGTAGAAAGATGGAACGAATTGTGGGCGTGTGCCAACGTTGCCAAATCACTTCAGATGATGTGATTTTCAGAATGTTATGTAAGAAATTGTTAAACCGACCAGAGGCAGTTGAATAAACTATATTTTAATTAATGGGAAATTAAATTAACAATTATTATTAAATCGTGAGAAGAGAATTATTAGAATTTGAGTGGAATGAAATTTACTGGTGGAATCGACCAAGATACAGATTCTATTTATGGTTGTGAAGAGTCAAAATTTGGGGAGATATGCAAGTTCTCCAATTTTTCGCAGTTTAGCAAATATGAGTAAATGACACTCAGTTGTTTAACATCTGTCTTTTTGTTGATACAGTTGTTATTCATGAAAATGTGGAACATTTCCAGGAATAAACGTTTGGAAAGGTGTTTTTCTTTATCAAGAACTTTGATACTTGTGTAATTCATAGAATGCCCTGTTGTGTTAACATGAGATGCTAGAGCGCATCTTTCAGGATGAAGCCTAGAATCACTTTTGTGTGATGTAATCCTTCCTTTAAGAGATCTGGAGGTCTGACCTATGTATATTTGGTTGCAGTTGTTGCAATTGATGGAGTAGACTGTGTTGGTTAAGCCAAGCAGCGGGACTTTGTCTTTCATTTTTGAAAAAATGCAGTATATAGTGAGGACCGATTTGCAAGCAATTCGAAAGTTCAAAGGACTGCACAATCTGATCAGCTTAGGGGTCAGTTCCTTGATATAGGGCAGGACAGCAAAACCAGGTCTGGAGTCCGGGTTGGTGCTTGTACTGTTTGGGTTGATGCTATTATTGAGAATTACATCAGTTCTGTTATTAGGGGTTGTGCGACTATTACCTGCATCATCAGAGTTCGGCAAAATATTGGAAGGTGAACTAAATAAGATCTAGTTAATCAGACACTTCGGATAACCATTATTGATGAACAGTTTTGATAGTTTACGTAAATTTGAGGTGTGGAAAGTATTATCTGAGATGCTGATCACCCTTGTTTTCATCTGTTTTACCAAATTGATTTTAATCCCTAGCTTATGGTATGACCTAAAATTGAGAAACCGACCTGAGGCCATAGGTTTCTGGTACCAGTCTACCAATAAACTGTTGTTGTTGGTGCGGATGAGTCTTGTGTCTAGAAAGGGGACAGACAGGTTCTCATCTTCTTTTTCAATGGTAAATTGGATGTAGGGGTCATAGCTGTTGAATTCTCTGACAATACCATCCAGACCTATGGAGGGGAGGCATAAAATAATGTCATCTACGTATTTTTTTATCAAGAAGAGGTTATAGAGTAGTGTCGGAATAACAGTATCAAGCAGATCATCCATGACATATTCTGCCAAAATTGGTGATAGAACAGATCCCATAGGACAACCATGTGTTTGAGAATATATTTTGTTGTTGAAAGAGAAATAATTGTTATGAAAGAGGAATGTTATAATGTTGGTGAACGATTCTAGAGATATGTTGCAGTGTTGACTTATCTCATTCCAGTGTTTATTTATAGTTCTTGTACATGCATCCAGATAGATATAGCTGAATAGCGACACCACATCAAGACTGGCGATAATGTGATCGGCTGGTATTGTCAATCTGTTGAACTGACGAGAGACCTCAAATGAGTCTTTGATGTAGTAATCATTAACTGCATGTGCTGATTTTAGTGTTGCCGATATTAATGAAGACAAAGCCTGGGTGGCTGAACCTATTGATGCAACTATAGGTCTTACTGAGAGTACAGGTTTGTGAATTTTCGGAAGTGCATTAATTTTTCACCTAACTGGTCTAGACGACAATGACCACGTCTCAATATATATATATATATATCTGTTATCCCAGCTCCAATTTTTAGTTCCAAAGATATGTTCTAGAGACAATACCTTATTGTTTGCTCCCGTGCAAATACCAACTGACCTTAAAAATGTCCTAAGAGTCATGTGCATGAACTTCAACAGTCATGTATGCAGATAAAATTGCGGCGATATCATTCTTGATTGTTATCTTCAACCCCTGAAATATTTCCGTTTGCTTTCCGCCTCTGTGGCCAAAGTGAGCCATACACAACTCTGTTTCATGATTTTTAGCATCATCAGTACATTATAGGTTCGGTCATTAGATTCTTTTGAGACAACCCTGGTATGAACAATCAATACTTGGTCAATTCCTGAATATAAATGAAAACATTCTACCCAGAAAGGAAATATTTAGTTCAACTTTCATTCGGATGAACATGAGTCAACTAGTTTAGTTTTATGTTATGAATGTCGCTTTCTTTATTTCATAACATTCAACAACCGCGCGATAGCTTGCATCAGATTTGTTTTGACTGCATCTAATGCAAGATTATGCTTTCTGCAGGCTGTGAATCGTTCCTCGTACGTTCAACACCTCGACAATAACGTAACCTTACTATTTTTGATGGATGAAAAAACTATAAAAAGTTATCCACGGTGTGGTAGCAAAGATTTAAGGTGATGCTGGCTAGGTCTGGAATTTTTATGTAGAGCTTTTCAGAAAGATGCCCCCTTCTTATTTTTTGGAGGCGTCGAGCTAGCAAGCTGAAATTCAGGACGATGTTATTTATGCATGAATAAGTTATAAACCGAAAAATACGCAAATAATTCAAGTTATTGGAGATAAAAATAATAAATAGATCACGTATTCGGCATTAGGACGCCGCACAGAATATCTTGTCCACTTATGCCAGGGTCTCTTACCCTTCTGTATCTCCAGCCACATGACGTAATATAAACAAAGCAGATGCCTTCGATAATGCATCAAAAATAAAATCATTTATCATGATCATTATCGTTAATATTTATTACCTGATCATAGGCGGAGGTGTGTATACCAAACAGAATGTTTTAACGTAAACATAGAAGCTACAAATTTCAATATGACGGCTGTGTGCTATCTTGTATTGATACAATTTGAGAGATAGGAAAAACGGGCGCGGGATTCGAACCCGCATCTCCTCCATCCCATCGAGCCGACCTAACCAGCAGCTAAAAACCAACCTTCAGGATCGAATGTCGAAAGTAAATTCAATACTACCAACGCTGCTGTTCCTTGGTTCTTTCAAGATGCTTGACGTACCATCTGGCGGTTTGTTTCACTTGAATGTTGTCCAGTCGACCTAAACAACCCAGGATAACATGTATGTGCATAAGAATACGTACCTCCTACCTAAAAACTTCTGAAGTATTTCAAACACACTTTAGACTATATTTTGAAGTAAAAAAATAAAACAAACAAAATGAGAAGTTGCCCAGATTTTGGTTTGGAATGTTTACTTCCGGTTTAGCAACTCGAGTTTTTTCTTTAATTTCAATTTTTTTTTATCAAAAAGTACAAAAAGTTTCCTATAGAAAACCCTTTGTTTCATACCTCATTATAATACTTTTCAATTCGAAAAAATCGCAATTTCAAATATAGCTTCAGCAAATGAACGTGCCATGAAAAAGATGGTGTTCTCTTTCACACCTAGATGTTCAAATATACTAAGTGACATATAAATCCGAACACCCAGTTTATGGTTTTATTTTAATAAGAGTTGGTGAATGTATTTATCTTACTGTAAATAACAAGTGAAAAAATTTTCAGCCTTACCAGTTGGACATTCCGGTTTTTATACTGCTTTTTTTTAATTCACTAACGCTCTAAAAATGAATATTTCAGCCGCAGTAAAGAATCAACGTTGGCGGATTTTGGTTGTTGACATCCTTTACGATCGGTTACGATGCCTAGAGTACGGAGACCTGTACGATTTCGTCAACTTAGTGAGTTTGATAGGGGCCGTATAGTGGGACTTCGGGAAGCTGGACTTTCTTTTCGGGCAATTGCAGTTAGAGTGCAAAGAAGTGTAGACACTGTGGTTAGGTGTTGTCAGGCATGGCTTCGAGAAGGCCGTAAGCAAAGAGCAAGGGGCACTGGACGCCGCCGTAGAACAACAGACCGTGAAGATCGCCGCCTAAGATTATTGGCCTTAAGGGACCCTTTCTCCACTACCAGGTCCATTGCAAATGAATGGTTTGCAGAACACGGAAGACCTATTGGCATGCGAAGTGTTTACCGACGAATGAGAAGTTTTGGCTTGTTTTCATACCGGCCACACTGGGTCCTCCCTTTAACTCGAGAACACCGACGTAATCGCCTTGAGTGGTGCAGACAACGGTCACTCTGGGATCAGGAATGGAACAGTATTGTCTTTAGTGACGAGTCTCGATTTGTTTTAGGCATGCACGATGGTCGTGCCAGGGTTAGAAGGCGACGTGGTGAAAGGAGGAATCCACAGTTTTTTGTTGAAAGACATGTTCATCACAGTGTTGGAGTTATGGTTTGGGGTGCTGTTATGGCTTATGGTTCCAGGTCACCTTTAATCTTCATCAGAGGTAACAAGAACGCGCAGCGTTATATCCACGAAGTTCTAGAACCCCATCTTTTACCCTATCTTGACACCCTGGCAGATCCAACTTTCCAACAAGATAATGCCCGACCACATGTTGCAAGAGTCACAATAGACTTCTTTCAACATAATGATGTCACATTGTTACCATGGCCACCAAGATCTCCCGACTTATCCCCAATTGAGCACGTGTGGGATATGATGGGTAGGAGATTGCTCAATTTGCAACGTCCTCCTCAGACTCTAGAAGCACTTCGAGAGGAGTTGGTGGTTGCCTGGAATGAGATACCACAGGAGGACATTGACCACCTGATCAGAAGCATGCCTAGGCGCGTTGGAGAATGCGTAGCACATCAGGGTGCATCCACACATTATTAAAGGTCAAAGGGTTTTAAAGCAGTGCAATCATTTTGAAATTTTTATCATTTACTTATTATGCTTCATTAAGTACTTATACAAAATTTTATTAAAATAAAACCATTTAAACTGGGGGTTCGGATTTATATGTCACTTAGTATATTTTAGCAAGCATGATATTTAACAGATACTTAGATACCAAACAAAAGGTATCGGAATACTAGATACAAATACAATCTTGAAAAAGTATCTTAGATACAAGATAAAATACGTATTTTGTATCTTCTTAAGTCACATCTCTGCCGATGAATATACTGAATGTTTGTCAAAACACCACTATTAAAGATGGTATGTGGCACATGTGGCATTAGCGTATGTAACAAGATACAGGTATAAAATATATAAGAATCCATAAAATTCAATGTCAAAGTCATCTGATTCCGTTCATCAAAATGCACTGATAACAAAAATATTACTTAAACGTGTCATTTTATTGACACAAAGACATGATTTTTTGCAGATATGGATACTTCGTACGTGCTCCTTACTATAATATATAATTTGATTTCCTGAAAGCGCTGGTGCATCGTTTATGCATCATTTCAGAAAAACTGATCATTAGAGAAAAAAATGGCGTCAAGTAGATTGACTCTATTCTTCCTATGCCTTCGCTGGAGGTGTATAATAGTATCACTGGGATCAGCAGCTTCTCAATAATAGAAGGTCTTTCACTGACACCACATATGCAACAATTTACAACCATTTACCGCACACAGCTTCCAACCTTCAATTTTCACCGTCTCCAAGCAGCGTCCCTAAATCAATTTTCAAAATCTACGACTACCGAAATGATAGAAGTATACTAAGTGACATATAAATCCGAACATCCAGTTTAAATGGTTTTATTTTAATAAAATTTTGTATAAGTACTTAATGAAGCATAATAAGTAAATGATAAAAATTTCAAAATGATTGCACTGCTTTAAAGCCCTTTGACCTTTAATAATGTGTGGATGCACCCTGATGTGCTACGCATTCTCCAACGCGCCTAGGCATGCTTCTGATCAGGTGGTCAATGTCCTCCTGTGGTATCTCATTCCAGGCAACCACCAACTCCTCTCGAAGTGCTTCTAGAGTCTGAGGAGGACGTTGCAAATTGAGCAATCTCCTACTCATCATATCCCACACGTGCTCAATTGGGGATAAGTGGGGAGATCTTGGTGGCCATGGTAACAATGTGACATCATTATGTTGAAAGAAGTCTATTGTGACTCTTGCAACATGTGGTCGGGCATTATCTTGTTGGAAAGTTGGATCTGCCAGGGTGTCAAGATAGGGTAACAGATGGGGTTCTAGAACTTCGTGTCTGCACCACTCAAGGCGATTACGTCGGTGTTCTCGAGTTAAAGGGAGGACCCAGTGTGGCCAGTATGAAAACAAGCCAAAACTTCTCATTCGTCGGTAAACACTTCGCATGCCAATAGGTCTTCCGTGTTTTGCAAACCATTCATTTGCAATGGACCTGGTAGTGGATAAACGGTCCCTTAACGCCAATAATCTTAGGCGGCGATCTTCACGGTCTGTTGTTCTACGGCGACGTCCAGTGCCCCATTCTCTTTGCGTACGGCCTTCTCGAAGCCATGCCTGACAACACTTAACCACAGTGTCTACACTTCTTTGCACTCTAACTGCAATTGCCCGAAAAGAAAGTCCAGCTTCCCGAAGTCCCACTATACGTATACAGCCCCTATCAAACTCACTAAGTTGACGAAATCGTACAGGTCTTCGTACTCTAGGCATCGTAACCGATCGTAAAGGATGTCAAGAAAAAAAATCCGCCAACGTTGATTCTTTACTGCGGCTGAAATATTCATTTTTAGAGCGTTAGTGAATTAAAAAAAAGCAGTATAAAAACCGGAATGTCCAACTGATAAGGCTGAAAATTTTTTCACTTGTTATTTACAGTAAGATAAATACATTCACCAACTTTTATTAAAATAAAACCATTTAAACTGGGTGTTCGGATTTATATGTCACTTAGTATATTAAGCTCGCGATAATATTTGAACGTAGGTTCACAAGTTTTCTGTTGCCTTAAAGTCTAAAAAATTAAATCCAGCTACGAAGCCAGAAACTCTGTGTCATTTTCATGTGTCATAGATTTTGTGTAGATGTCGGTCTCAAATATTTTAAACATGTTTCAAAGTTGAAATGGTGATATTTTATCGCATGATGGAGATATATAAATACTTGGGTGAATATATGGAAAGAAACGATAATGCCTCTTAAAAACAGAAAAATAAGTCTTTCTAAGTCACACGTTTATTCCTTTTCAACAAAAATGTTGAAAAACACGCGAAAGCATTTTTCCCGCTGCAAAAGTAAACTTTTAATTACTTTTTTTAGGAAACACCACGCTATGCTATTTTCGAGCTCTTTAAGTAGTAAAGCAATTTTTGTGCACTATTTTTTTCTGAAGCAGCCGCGAATGGCAGAAACCTAAATAACAGGACACTGCGGCTGCTAGGAGGATCCCAAAACTTTGTTAACCCGATTTTTGAACTGCCTAAGGTTAGAAGAACTGGGAAAAGCTTCCTCTCGTAGATTGTTCCACAGTCTGGACACCCTCGAGACAAAGGAGCGGTTGTATCGGATGTACGAAGTTTTACATGGTTGGAATGGGAGGCCGAGTTAAAAGTATAAAACTATAACCTCCTCAGACGGACATGGAAAAGTTTTCGTTTTTTCAGGCCAAAATGATGTTCATTCCAATATTTTTCCTGACCCAACACTCCAAAATTCTGGGAAAATTCATGAAAGTAAAACTGAAACGCTCATTCCCCGTCTAAATTGAAGATTCAAACCTTTTTTACGTTATATTGACCATTTACGATTTTTTTTTCTCCAACTTAATCCAATCAGTTTGATGATCTGAATGCTTCCATCCAGAGTCCCGTTATCCACAAAGTTTTAATGTGTAAAAAAAGCCACGCAATCTACTTGAGCATTTTTTAATATAAACCACGTATCACCGACGGGTATACATTTTCTATACTCCATGACACATTTAAATAAGGAAATAAATTGTAACCATATGATAGTATTTGGTAATAATGCTGTAAATGCATCTTCCCATTTCTTGGAAACCAATATGACACACTCTTCGTTGAAATAGCAACGGACATCACATTGTCATTTAGTAGCACCTCGAAAGAATATGAGCACAAAACTAAACATAGTGTACTGTTTTATGAGAATTGACAGATCAGCTTGGACTGAAAGTAGGTCACAATTGTGACACGAGGCTTTCAGTTACCACGGCACTGAGCTGCAGTTCCCCAATAGTTGCTGCTCGTTTATAAGTCAAAGTTGCGTATTTAGGTAACATATACTCAGTGACATATAAATCCGAACACCCAGTTTAAATGGTTTTATTTTAATAAAAGTTGGTGAATGTATTTATCTTACTGTAAATAACAAGTGAAAAAATGTTCAGCCTTATCAGTTGGACATTCCGGTTTTTATACTGCTTTTTTTTTTAATTCACTAACGCTCTAAAAATGAATATTTCAGCCGCAGTAAAGAATCAACGTTGGCTGATTTTGGTTCTTGACATCCTTTACGATCGGTTACGATGCCTAGAGTACGGAGACCTGTACGATTTTGTCAACTTAGTGAGTTTGATAGGGGCCGTATAGTGGGACTTCGGGAAGCTGGACTTTCTTTTCGGGCAATTGCAGTTAGAGTGCAAAGAAGTGTAGACACTGTGGTTAGGTGTTGTCAGGCATGGCTTTGAGAAGGCCGTACGCAAAGAGCAAGGGGCACTGGACGCCGCCGTCGAACAACAGACCGTGAAGATCGCCGCCTAAGATTATTGGCCTTAAGCGACCGTTTCTCCACTACCAGGTCCATTGCAAATGAATGGTTTGCAGAACACGGAAGACCTATTGGCATGCGAAGTGTTTACCGACGAATGAGAAGTTTTGGCTTGTTCTCATACCGGCCACACTGGGTCCTCCCTTTAACTCGAGAACACCGACGTAATCGCCTTGAGTGGTGCAGACAACGGTCACTCTGGGATCAGGAATGGAACAGTATTGTCTTTAGTGACGAGTCTCGATTTTGTTTAGGCATGCACGATGGTCGTGCCAGGGTTAGAAGGCGACGTGGTGAAAGGAGGAATCCACAGTTTTTTGTTGAAAGACATGTTCATCACACTGTTGGAGTTATGGTTTGGGGTGCTATAGTTTATGGTTCCAGGTCACCTTTAATCTTCATCAGAGGTAACATGAACGCGCAGCGTTATATCCACGAAGTTCTAGAACCCCATATTTTACCCTATCTTGACACCCTGGCAGATCCAACTTTCCAACAAGATAATGCCCGACCACATGTTGCAAGAGTCACAATAGACCTCTTTCAACATAATGATGTCACATTGTTACCATGGCCACCAAGATCTCCCGACTTATCCCCAATTGAGCACGTGTGGGATATGATGGGTAGGAGATTGCTCAATTTGCAACGTTCTCCTCAGACTCTAGAAGCACTTCAAGAGGAGTTGGTGGTTGCCTGGAATGAGATACCACAGGAGGACATTGACCACCTGATCAGAACCATGCCTAGGCGCGTTGGAGAATGCGTAGCACATCAGGGTGCATCCACACATTATTAAAGGTCAAAGGACTTCAAAGCAGTGCAATCATTTTGAAATTTTTATCATTTACTTATTATGCTTCATTACGTACTTATACAAAATTTTATTAAAATAAAACCATTTAAACTGGGTGTTCGGATTTATATGTCACTTAGTATATATTCTTTAAAAATACGTCACATTTACAACCCGTTACACCTTACAATCATTGACAATCAACCCCTACAAAGCATTTTCCGAAAACGTTTCCAGCCTGTGAAACGTTAAAAAAAGATCTTTGTGCTTTTTATATTTTTCATCTTTGGCTTAGTAGTTACCTGTAAAAATTTCATACTCTATTGCTTAAATCATTCAGTTTTTCTAATTGAAAATGGATTGTCCGAGGGATCGTCTGACTGACCGTAAACGAATAACTATTCTTATAATGAAAGGATGGGGGTAATATGGTTAGGTCGTATAGTTTAATTCACAAAAATAGGACCTTGAAATAACCTCTGGGTGTGATTTTACCTATGTTAATTGAGCCTTTAAAGATTGTTCTCCATTTTCAGCGTTCAGATCAAAATTGAGGGTTTCCATGTGAAAAAATCAATTTGACCTTGAATTGACCTTCAAGGTCATAGCTCAAATCAGAATGAATGTCATCATTAGATGTGCGATTGGATGTGCTGCAATTTTCTCATTAGAAGTTTTTCCTTAATATTCTTCTTTTTCCAGCTATTCGCTGGTATACAAAATTCCAAGAAACAGCAACATTTGACCTTGAAAATTATTTGGACGGTATCAATCCCGTATTCCTCGTCAACTATTTATAAAAGACAATACAAATATTACAGCCACGCCAGACCCGCCAGACTTCGGCCTCCCATCATAACCGTGTCGAACTTGGTACATCTAGAACTGGCCGATACGACCGCTCATTTGTCCCTTGTGTGTCGACATTGTGGAACAATCTACAAGAGGAGGCTTTTTCCACTTCTTCTAACCTTATCTAAATCGGATTAACAAAGTTTCTTTGGGATCCTCATAAGTGCCTGGCATTTAGTCTTCTGCGTGCGCGGCTGCTTCGGTGTAAAAAAAAACTATTGTAGAAGACAGAGACAATGATTGAATGTGAATATTAATATTAATCGACCTGAGAAAAATAGAATAGCTACTCTAATATTAGTATGGACACCTGAAAAAAATCAATTGAAATTTTCAGATAAGGATTTTTTCTTAAAGGACCCACCATATAGATACTAATATTTATTTTAATACTGTCCCACCCCAGTGAAAATTTTGAAAAAAATATATGTTGTAGAACATAGTAAGGATCATTTTGTAAAAACAATCGTAATAGTGTCTCTTGAAAAACGTGACAATCTGATTTTAGAAAATGTTTGGTTTTTGATATTTTGATATATAAATCACGGCGAAGACTTGAAAGTGTCGTATCTAACGAATGCAAAAAAGGTCACAAAAAATGTTCATGTTGTGAGAGAAAAAACTTCAAAATTCAAATATTTAATTCAATTTCTTTCTGCAGAAGCGCTACACAATCCTTTATGAACTGATGAAAGCATTGCGTTATGAGTGTAGAGTCAACCTACTTGATGCCGTTTTTTATTGTCGTTGGAACATTTTATAAAAGTAATCTGAAGAGTATGAACAATGTACAAGCATATTAAAGCAGCCGTTCTGGTTCTCGGCGAAGATACTAATGAAAACAGTTAACAGGATGGAAATAAAAAAAGTTGAAAATAAAAGTAGCCCGACCTTGACCTCCGAGAATGCTCAAAAATCTCGAAATACTTGGACGTCCTACGTAATGCAGGGCCGTTGCAGGCCTCATCAGGTCAGCCAATACATTCATTAAAAATCAAGTTTCAATTTGCGGCCTTTATTTCATATAGATTATGTTACATATGATGGCTTTGGCTTATATACAGGGTGCTCCTTAATGATATGCGAATATTTAAGGGTGTGAATCTACATACATGAAAAATTAATATCAGTTTGCTTTATAAACTATGGTCCAAAAATTTTTCCTTACAAAAACTCGGGGCGTTGAAGTTTTAGGAAAAAAATGGAAATTAATATTTTCAGAACCGCTTCAGATATTTCACCGATATTTAGTTCGTAGTGAAAGTTAATAAAGTTGCATATTTTTCAATGCAAAATAAATTTTAGCGTTAACAATGGCGTACGTACGGGTATTGACTTCGATATTTTTTAAGAAAAAAATTGTTTTCCTTCGATGCGTCATTTGTGAGTAAAAAAATAAAAACCGATCTATTGTCCGAGAAAATTAATGTAATAATTGAAGAATGCAATTTAGCAATAAATATCTAGTTGCTCTGGAATATGTCACTGGCTTTTGACATCTGACAAGTCTCTGTTATTCAAATCTGTTCGCTGTGACATCTTTTTCATTATTTAGTTTATACAATCTTGTTAATAATTGTGAATTATTCAAATGCAGAAATGGCGGAAATGCCTTGCCGACGGTAATGGTGAGCAAGCCAGACGGATTTATCACCAGAGATATCCCGATCGTGCTTTGCCAGATAGTCGAACCTTTTCTAATTTTCATCGTCGTTTTGTTGAAACTGGTTCTGTCCGAAAAGGAACATCTGAAGGAGTGTGAGAACACCTGAAATTGAGGAAGCAGTGCTGCACGAAGTCGAAGATCATCCTGAAACGAGTACGAGGAAGACCGCTAGACACTTAAATATTTGCCATCAAATTGCTTGGAGAATTTTAGTGGATTTTTTGTTATATCCTTACCAAAATTTAAGAGTACAGGCATTACTTCCCATTGATTTTCCAAGGCGTGTGACCTTTTGTCAGCGGTATCTTCAAAAAATTACACAAAATCCGCAATTTGAATCAATGACTCTGCTCACAGAGGAACCTAATTTTTCTCAAAATGCCATTCAGAATTTCCACAATAATCATTTGTGGGCAGAAGAAAATCTCTATGCCGTAACCGAAACCCATTTCCAACACCAATTTTCGGTTAACGTATGGGCATGAATTATTGGCAACCACTTTATTGGCCCATTCTTGACGGACAGACTTACCTCAATTTTCCTCGACAAAAGTTGCCTTTGCTGCTTGATGATGTTCCGTTAGTAATAAGAAACAATATGAGGTACAGCAGGATGGTGCACCAGCGCATTTCAGTGTATCGGTTCGTAATTATTTACAAACTGTTTATCCAAATCGTTGGATTGGTCGCGGTGGGCCCCAAGAATGGCCACCAAAGTCCCCAGACCTCAACAGTTTAGATTTATTTTTGTGGGGCTATCTTAAGACACTAGTGTACACAAGTCCCATTAACACTGTAGAGGAATTAAGAGAAAGAAGAGCAGCTTGTGATAGAATAAAAAACACTCCAGGGATATAAGGCCTAAGGCCTAAACACCCATGGGGTACCGTGGCGCTATAGGGGGATTCAGGGGAAAAGGGGAACGCCACACGGACTCTGTGCATGCAACATGCACACATTCTAGCCCCGCCTACGAGATCCGCCGGGTGGTACCTCCGCCTTCGACAGTCTGAGACCGTCTACCACCTACGGACAATCACAACATCCATAGCCAAGAGAAAAATTTCTCCTGGGACGGGATTACTCAATATTATAAATTAGGCTATCAATAACTGAAAGCAGCCCCAAGTACATGGGAATAAAGGTATTTAATAAACTACCAAATTGCATAAGACGATCAGATTCGCATAAATTTAAAAGAACTGTCAAACAGTTACTCCCTAGTAAAGCGTATTACTCAGTCAACGAGTTCCTCTGTGATAATACAATTTAGTTCCATTTTAACGTCTATTATTTTATGTATTTATTCCTTTAATTGTATATATAATTATATATTTTCCGTGACCAACTACATATGTATATTGTGCTGCTTACATTACATTACATACATACTGCATGCTATGTGACCCTGTACATATTTTGTACTCTTTAATGTAAATGTTTACACACATCTTGCAATTTTGCTTGCAACATTTGATCCAGCTTCTCATGTAACTGTCGTACAGCTTTGACGTATTCTATGTCATCAATGATGATCCCTGAATAAAGATTATTATTATTATTGTTACTATTGTTATTATTATTATTAAGTCCGCGTGGATTAGTATAAAGCATATAATATTGCATGAGTGTGAAGGAGATTGGTTTCGGAGAAAGAAATGCAATATTCACAGTGATGCAATAGTTAATTTGCCAATGGATATTTGGTATTCAATATTTTAATGCAACAATTAAGTAATGTCAAATATTTAACCAGAATTACCATATATAATACTTGTGAGCCTGTGTGGCATATCCTAACCCATTAACTATTTTTCACATCATTATACCTGAAGCACCTGAGGCAAAACACCAAACAAATCTAAATCAAGACAATCACGCTAAGAAAATAAATGTCGAAATGCAGTGAATTTTTTTTTTTTTTTGGTGAGGGGGAATGCATTTACGCACCATACCATAACCCGAGCTACGGCGTGTGTGGGACTCCAGGGTCTTGAGGAGATCACCTAATACCCACTAAACCCTAAACCTCCGCGTGGCCCGACTCATCAGCGTCTCGGTAGGCCATGTGTTGTGCGTGACCTGCGGTCTGCTACAACGTCTCCTCATGTGTTTCAGTCTCTGGGAACGCCGGGTTGGTTCCCTTTACCTCGCACATTCTATCGATGTCGTTAAGCGATCATCGATAGAGGGTCCGCTAGGTTCTCTTGAAACTCTTGTTTTCGAAAAATCAAGAGTTTCAAGTCCTCTTACCAATATGTTCTTCCTGGTCCTGGTCCTGAAGGGTTCTGGTCCTGAAGGGTCCTGGTCCTGGTTGGTCCTGGTCCCGGTGGGTCCTGGTCCCGGTGGTTCCTGGTCCTCTGCATCCACGCCGTGGTGGGGGGGGAGCAACCGCGAGTTCTCCTAGTCTCCTAGTCAAGGTTCCAGTTAGCGGGTGCCAACTGGGACCTTGGTCTGGGGTACCTGGTTCTGCGGTTGCGAGGCCTCTCGTCCGGATCGTAGTCCATGAGGAATCGTAGCTGCTCGTTCGGGTGGTCCTTAGATTTCTCGAAGGTCTTCTCCGCTTTTTTCCTCATGTACTCGTGGATGGTGTCCCAATGCAGGTCTCTACGCAAGGTTGAGTTTCTTACGTAGGATGGTGCACTGGTGGCGATCCGGAGTAGCTTCATCTCTAGAGCAGCAAGTCGCTTGCGGTAGCTGGGGGCAGCGTACCCCCAGACCGCGGAGGCGTAAGCGAGCTGAGGTCTGGCGATGGCCTTGATCAGCCGTAGCTTGGTCGCTAGCGGCATCCGGCTATGTCTACCCAGTAATGGGTAGAGTTGAGCCATGGCTGCTCTGGTCTTTGCGATGACAGCTTCTATGTGGGCTTTCCAGGTGAGGGACTTGTCAAATACGATCCCCAGATATTTGACTTTGTCGCTCCACTGGATATCTTCGTCGAAGATGGATGCTTCGAGAGGTCTTGCAATCCTTCTTCGTTGAATGAAGATCGTCTGCGTCTTCTGGACGTTGATGCGGATTTTCCATTTCACGCACCAGTCCTGGATGTGGTCCAGTTCATCCTGTAGTCTCCTACGGATGATCTCGGGTCGTCTATGCTTGGCGGCTATAGCAGTGTCGTCTGCATATAGGGCCAGCATTGTGTCAGCTGTCTTCGGCACATCGTGAGTATAGATGTTGTAGAGCAGGGGGGCTAAGGCTGACCCCTGGGGCACGCCTGCTTCCAGCTGTCGTCTTGTTGAATGGCATGTACCAATCTTCACCGTGAACCATCTTTGTGTTAGATAGCTCTGGATCAGTTGGCACATGTTCGCATCGATTCCGGCGGCTTCCATTTTGGCGATGAGTCCATCGTGCCAAACTCGATCGAAGGCTCGTTCCACGTCCAGCAGGACGAGACCGGTTGCCTCCTGGAGATTGAAGCCGCTGGTGATGTTTTCCGTCAGTCGTAGCGCTTGGAGTTCCGTGTTGTGGGAGGATCTGAAGCCGAATTGCTCTGGGGGGAGAAGTTGCAGTTCTTCTGCCTGCTTCTCTAGTCGAACGGCGATAGCCTTTTCGACTACTTTGCCCATCGAGGAAACCAGGCTGACGGGCCAGTAGTTCTGGGGCAACTTCCGGTCCTTGCCTGGCTTGGTGAGCATTATAACCTGGGCTTCCCGCCAAATGCAGTGAATGAGTAAATACCTTATTTATATACCCTTACCCATTTAGGTCAGGCCAGCGACTGAGCGCTTCCGCACTGTTTGGGCTGTAGGCTGTAAGCCCATAAAATAGATATTTCAAGGTTATTTCCCTGGATAAAAAGTAGCCTATGTGCTGTTCCAGACTATAATCTATATCTGTACCTTGGGCTCAATGTTAATAAAACGGTAAGATGGACGGCTTTATTAAAGAACGAATTCTTAAGGCTAATCAAGCAGTTTACGCTCTGTCTCCAATCATTGCCTTCAGCGTGAATGTTTTTAAAGTGAAATTGAAATAATTGAAGCATTCATCTACTCGGTACTAACATACGCACTTACTGATGTGTTGCCACGCATAAGTAAAAGTGGCATTCTTAAATTAGAGAGGTGCCAAGATATATAAAAGAACTGGGCAGTTCCCCTACTGCATCCCAGATGACACACTTTGGGAGATGCTGTAAGAGGGTGTGGCAATGCCTGGATCAGGCGGCCAGGAAATTTCTTGAAAACACCGAGAAAGACAAATAATCATTCAATCAGCCAGCGATGTCAAATCCAGCCTCGAAAATTCAAGCGTCCTGTGTACTATATCTCATAATAATAAGACTTTGTAAACCTATCTCCCCTCGTATTTCACCTTTTTCCTAGGAAGTACCGCAATTCCAACGATATCGTACTCTTAGAAGATCTGTATTGGCGAGCGAGTCTCCTTGTTGTTATTCCAACCTGATTTTTTGCCGTTCCTACCAATCTCTCTGACCTCTGGGCAGTCAATGCACGTGGTCTTCCACTTTTTGGGAGATTCAGACATGGTATTCGCTGCTCGCACTCCGCTATTGTTCGATAAATGGTTATGTGTGAAATGTTTTCATCCTGGAATATTCGACAGATTTCAGCTTTGGGCACCCGTCCAACCAGCTCCTAGATATTTTTCCTTATTTCTAATTTATACGACATCTTAAAGCGAAAACTTCAAAATAAATAAATGTCAACTGACAGTAAACAAAATTTTTTCCAAAGACAACTTGATATTATTTTGTGTTTGTGAACATTAAAGCCATTGAATTTTGTGCCAAAAGTTTTAGGACATACAGTATAGGACACATAACATGATCTACTCTGTATAAAATAAAGGTTTCGAATTGAAGTTATTTCCCGGGATAAAAAGTAGCCTATGTGTTATTCCTGACAGTAGTCTATCTCTGTACCAATTTTCAATCAGATCCGTTCAGTCATTTGGTGGTTGAGTAAAAAATGCCCACACTTTCTCATGTATAGATTCATTGATTTTGATGTATGCATTCAACCAGTTTACTAATCTTGTCCTGCTTTCTACGGTAGGTACTTATTAAAAATGATTCTATTGAGAAATTGCTACTTATTAATGAATTAAACGAGGTTATCGGTAATCTTGCAATTCCGAAAATCTAAATCCGATCATGCTATATAGTACCTTGCGCGTGAATAAGTTCTTTTGTTTACATATACGAGGTCTAATAAATCTCCAAACACTCCGAAAACGTGGCAACCATGCATTTTTCAAAAAGGTTCATACAAAAGTTTCAGGGAAAAAATATGGGTGATCTCCAATATGATCTAAACTAATCTCAATCTCAGCCTAAATAACATCAGATTCGGAATCAGCGCACTTGATTTACTCGGGAAATTACGAGGGTCGTCTCAAAAATAAGGTGCCCAACGCTGAATCTTTGCCGCTCGTGATGCTAGGCGAAATATGGCAACAGCGTCGTGTTTTTCGTCTCCACCACCACCGATCCCAATGAGCAACGCCAGATATCAATTTCGTGCGGTCATCCATTTTGTAAGCTCATCCACGATGAACAACGAAGCAGGAGGCCGTCGATCTTCGAGGAAGTTGTGGTGAAGATTCAGCAAATCTTGCTCGAAGATCGGCGAGCCACGATCCGGGAACAGGCAGTTGAAATTCCCGAGGCTTATGAAAAAGTTGAAACGGACCATCCAAAATCGTTGTAGAGGAAAACTAACCAAAGTGTAAGACTGCACCACAGCCATGCGCATTCTCATGTCTCACAACAAACGAAAGACTTAATTGAGCGATTTGGCTGGGAAGTCATTGCCCATCCCCCTTACAGCCCTGACGTTGCGTTTCCGAAATTGAAGGAGCACCTAGGCGGCAACGGTTCGAGATAAAAATAGGTAGCTTAAAGATTTCCAATGGTGAATTCGTTTTTTCAAATAAAAAATTCCCGGTGCCTGAAAAAAATGTAGGTATACTTTATCTGAAGTCACTTGAAACACTGTGAAATACCGGGTGGGTTTTATATATCTATATTTAACACGCTCTGTTGCTGCAAAAATCGCCAAATTTCGCAGCAAATATCCCCCGTATAAGATCAAAGGCAGTTTCACCGGTCCACGTGGAGTAAAGCACGCCTATGCGTGGACATAGCCAATGAGAAAGCGTGTATTTCAGAGCTCCGAACAAGTGCAGGTGGCTACTGAAAATTGAAACAGTTTAGCCAGTGCCGTGTAGCGGTGAATAAACGTGTTTTCTTTAGTCTGTCCGTGTTTTTTCATAGATTTTATTAGTTTATGTGTTTTTGACTTTTGAATACTCAGTTTACTTGTTGATTTAATTGTTGTGTTGATTGTTCTTGTGTGTCCTAAATATGGCTCTTTGGAGACCTTGGGAAAATGCTCCAAGCCACGAGGAGATGGTTGATGAACCTGTGCAGGCAGAATTCTTTCATAAAGATTTAGAGGAACAGACCCAAAGAGTAATCCTAAATATGTATGATTGTCTGAAAAACGAAAATCCAGATTCCTCGCAACATCAAATTTTAAACAGAATTTGTATCCTGACAAAAATCAGTCGGTCTACCATTTATCGGGTTATAAAAAGGGGAGATGTAGTCAACCATTCCTTCCACAGAAAGCGCATAGGGCAAAAATTAAAAAGAATAGACGTGGGTTTTCAGGAAGATATTCGTCGTATAATATACGGATTTTATAAAGAAAATTTGGTGCCCACGTTGGAAATGATACGGGATAAATTAAAATATTATCCTGAAGATTTTTATAATTACAAATGCTCAGACTCACTGCACTGTATTGTAAAACTGTGTGCTTTTCAATACAAAAAATTAGATAAAAGGATGGTGATTATGGGGTCGTCTCGAATCGTTGAATTGCGCCAAGAATTTTTGCACAAAGTTAAAATCTATAGAGAGCAGAAAAGAAATCTGATTTACCTGGATGAAACGTGGTATGATACCCATGATGTTGTGCAGTACGGCTGGGTTGACGACAGCAACAAGTGCATTTTAAATGCACCATGCAACCGTGGAAAACGAATCATTATTCTCCATACTGGCAGTGAAAATGGATTTATACCTAATGCCTTGCTGTTATCTGCCAAAAATATCAAAGAATCATGTGCCGACTATCATGAGGACATGACCTCCGACTTATTTGAAAAGTGGATAGAGCAGCAGTTAATACCAAACATTTCCCCAAATTCAGTGATTATTATGGACAATCCGACAGAAAAACAAAATTCCGAATACAGGCACAAAAAAACAAGACATTATTGATTTTATGAAGGATAAGGGAATGGAAATACCACAGAAATCAACCAAAGTCATATTATTGGATCTTATTAAAAGACAAAAATTTGAAAAAGAGTATGTTGTTGACAATCTGCTTCAGCAAAATGGCCATGAAGTATTACGTCTACCTCCCTATTACTGCATTTTTAACCCGATTGAGTTGGTCTGGGCTGCTTTAAAAAAAAGTAAGAAAACATAATCAGACCCCTCAATTAAGTGAATCGCTATTGGCCACAATAAGAGATGCAGTATCTCAAATTGAAGAAAATGAATATTGTGTTTTGCCTCCTGTAAATCCCGTTGTAATTCCTCTACAAGATGACTCTAGCGACAGCTAGGAAGGCGAGGATGATATATAAATACCTATAATGTAAGTCTTTATATACCTTTTTATATACCTACCTGCTATGTAAATATTTGCCTATGTCAAACGTTGGAATTCTGTAATTTTTCCATTTCTTAACTTTCAGTCAACATAAATTAAACTCCCAATTAAAAAATTACAAGGAATTGTTAAGATTCATTGCCAAAAAAGACCAAAAATTTTCCGAACATCTAGAAACGTCGACTGTTTTTTCGATGAGGTATATCAAGTGCCCCAGACGCTCAGTCCAGGAATGTTTACCTTAATTTAAAAATAGTTTAAATAAAATACCTAAAATAAGCAAAAACGAGGTTCAAAATAAACTTTTTTTAATAAGATTTTTCACATCTGGAAAAGTCACGCGTCGCAACTGGGTACCGCGGCTGATATAAGGAGCCTAAAGACACCTAGTTAATCCGATTCTTGAACCGTCTAGTAGGACTGGAAAAAGCCTTCTCATGCGGATTGTTCTACAATCTCGGACAAATGAGCAGTCGTACTGATCATTTCTGGATGTACGAAGTGCGAAGCGGTTAGGATCACAGGTATAATTTGTCATGACCCGTTTCATAATAGTGTTGAGTAAAAGAGAATTCAACCTAAGCCGGTTCTGTACAGCACCGTTATATGATAAATCAATGTTTTCATTGACCTTATACAGGTTCGGAGTTGAGTGTACAGTTCTTACAGATCCAATACACATCTTGTAACACCGAGAGATTCTATTACTTTCACTGGTCAACCGATCTTCAAATTTTCATGTTCTCGGAAAAATCTGATTCGTCTTTTCATTATAAGTGAAAGTTTGACATTTTCCAAAGTTACAAAGCAACACACCTACAAAATTCGCTTTCTCAATTTATTCCTACTAATATTATAAATGAGAAAGTATGGATATTTGCTACTCTATCTCGTCAAAACGGCTTGACGGATCTGGATGAAATTAGGGGAGTTAGATTATAGTCTGGAATAGCATATATGCTGCTTTTTATTCAGGAAAATAAATTTGAAATATCTATTCCACGCGTCTCAGCATAAACGGATTAATAAAATATGACGTGGGGAAACATGTTGGAAGAGACATACTTGACTTTTTTTATACCGAAGCAGAAGCCTAAATGCCGGGACAACGCTGCTGCTATGATGATCCCAAAGAAATCTTGTTAATCCGATTTTTGAACTGCCTAAGGTTAGTAGAGCTGGGAAAGTCTTCCTCTTGTAGATTGTTCAACAATCTCGACACCCTCGGGACATAGGAGCGGTCGTATAGGCTAGTTCTGGATGTACAAAGTTTGACACGGTTAGGATGGGACGCCAAAGTCAGGCGGGTCTGTCTGGCAGGAATATCGCGCCGCGGCATCATGAAAGAGAGCTCTGAGGAGCAAACCCCGTTGGTGTAGCGGTAGATGAGAGCTAGATCGCCGACGGCGCGCCGGTGCGAAAGGGTTCCGAGACTGTCTGTTAGAGAATAGTCATCGATCAGTTTTACAGCCCTCGTCTGAACAGCATCGAGCATAAGTAATCTAGTCGGGGCGGCAGCACCCCAAATGTGTGAGCAATACTCGAGGCTAGGCCTTATCTGGGCCATGTATAGCGTGAGAAGGTTATGCGAAGAAAAGTACTTCTTAGTCCTAAACAAATAGGAAATAGCCTAGCTTTTTCCCAGCAGCAGCCGCTATTGACGAGATGTGTTCGTGCAAGATCAGGTCCTCGGTGATATGTACTCCGACCAGCCGAAATGAATGGCTCTTTGGCATGACTCGGCCATCTATCGAAACCGGATGAGCATTAGGACGCTTTTTGTTCGTCAAGGTAGAGGCGTGCCACAGCTGATCGAACGCTTTCGTGAAGTGAAGAGCGACGACATGAGCCTCACCTTAAGACTGGATGAGTTTACTCCACAATTGCGTGACGTAAGTTAGGAGGTCCCTTGTGAATCGCTGGTGTCGGAAACGATACTGCCTGTCGCTAATCAAGCTGTGACCACATAGTTCCCAGATATACTAAGTGACATATAAATCCGAACACCCAGTTTAAATGGTTTTATTTTAATAAAATTTTGTATAAGTACTTAATGAAGCATAATAAGTAAATGATAAAAATTTTAAAATGATTGCACTGCTTTAAAGCCCTTTGACCTTTAATAATGTGTGGATGCACCCTGATGTGCTACGCATTCTCCAACGCGCCTAGGCATGCTTCTGATCAGGTGGTCAATGTCCTCCTGTGGTATCTCATTCCAGGCAACCACCAACTCCTCTAGAAGTGCTTCTAGAGTCTGAGGAGGACGTTCCAAATTGAGCAATCTCCTACCCATCATATCCCACACGTGCTCAATTGGGGATAAGTCGGGAGATCTTGGTGGCCATGGTAACAATGTGACATCATTATGTTGAAAGAAGTCTATTGTGACTCTTGCAACATGTGGTCGGGCATTATCTTGTTGGAAAGTTGGATCTGCCAGGGTGTCAAGATAGGGTAAAAGATAGGGTTCTAGAACTTCGTGGATATAACGCTGCGCGTTCATGTTACCTCTGATGAAGATTAAAGGTGACCTGGAACCATAAGCTATAGCACCCCAAACCATAACTCCAACAGTGTGATGAACATGTCTTTCAACAAAAAACTGTGGATTCCTCCTTTCACCACGTCGCCTTTTAACCCTGGCACGACCATCGTGCATGCCTAAACAAAATCGAGACTCGTCACTAAAGACAATACTGTTCCATTCCTGATCCCAGAGTGACCGTTGTCTGCACCACTCAAGGCGATTACGTCGGTGTTCTCGAGTTAAAGGGAGGATCCAGCGTGGCAGGTATGAAAACAAGCCAAAACTTCTCATTCGTCGGTAAACACTTCGCATGCCAATAGGTCTTCCGTGTTCTGCAAACCATTCATTTGCAATGGACCTGGTAGTGGAGAAACGGTCCCTTAAGGCCAATAATCTTAGGCGGCGATCGTCACGGTCTGTTGTTCTACGGCGGCGTCCAGTGCCCCTTGCTCTTTGCGTACGGCCTTCTCGAAGCCATGCCTGACAACACCTAACCACAGTGTCTACACTTCTTTGCACTCTAACTGCAATTGCCCGAAAAGAAAGTCCAGCTTCCCGAAGTCCCACTATACGGCCCCTATCAAACTCACTAAGTTGACGAAATCGAACAGGTCTCCGTACTCTAGGCATCGTAACCGATCGTAAAGGATGTCAAGAACCAAAATCCGCCAACGTTGATTCTTTACTGCGGCTGAAATATTCATTTTTAGAGCGTTAGTGAATTAAAAAAAAGCAGTATAAAAACCGGAATGTCCAACTGATAAGGCTGAAAATTTTTTCACTTGTTATTTACAGTAAGATAAATACATTCACCAACTTTTATTAAGATAAAACCATTTAAACTGGGTGTTCGGATTTATATGTCACTTAGTATATGTATTCAAAAAGCAATTCGAGACCAAAATAGAAAGGGAAACTGCCGGGTACACAGAAGTGTCAAAAACTGAGCAGAGAACAGGTGCAATCCTGGGCATAGTATATTTCTTGGAAGACATCTGCATTGCGCAAGAGTAAATAATGAGCGACCGTATAATAATAAAAGGATCGTCATGTACACTGACAGGGACTTCTGCACTGATCTAGCAATCCCAACAAGAACTGAAAACACTGGTTGAAGAAGAAAGGTAACTAGCCGTGGGGCGGGTGCTCGCAAGGAAAGGATCATTCACACCCTTTAGCCAGGGCCAGAACCTGCCTGAGGGTGCCAAAAAGCACAATGAGGAAGCAAAGAATATTTGAAAAACCACCACAAGGAATATTTGCACTTAGAGACTGGGTGCAGGCATGGAAAAGAATCTATCTCGAGACTGTGTCCAGATGTGGATGAGGAACTGCTCTCAATGGGCAGAAACCAACTCCGTGTAATTACAGGCCTCCTAAATGGCCTGAAAGAAAACCTATGGAAAATGGGGCTATATCATGGAGACCTTCAATTTCCGGACACCATGTATAGTTTAAATTCTTCGATATTTGCGTATGAATTCGCGAAATTGCTAACATATTGTAGAACACCCTGTGTAATGATAAAATATTTTCCGATGTTACAACAAATACAAAGCTGCTTATCATTCCGTAATATGATATCCTTGATGATATGTAAAATTTGTTAACAGAATATTGAAGATTGGCGATAAATTCGATCGAGAAAGTTGCATTGCTCATAAATTGTTTAACTGGTTCGAATTGGCCAGCAATCAGGGCGTAACAGAAACTTACCGTACTTATGTACGGTTTGCCAATATTTCATTTGCTTTTTCAAAATACCACGTGGCAGACAAAATAGTTTGAATGCAATCTTACACCACTAAACTGTCAGTATTGAATGGATGAACGAAAACCATTTACGGCGTTCTTTCACGACATGCTTCAATGACGGTATTCCAGTACGTCCTTTAGGACGTTTTCACGACATGCTTTCACGACGTTCTACCACAAATTTCTTTCAGGACAAACTTGCATGATGTTTGTCTTTCCACAATGTTCTACCATGAACTTCTTTCTCGACCTACTACCGCGTAGGTAGTTTTTTCACGATGAGCTTGAGCTGGCATGACGTTCTCTCATGACGAGCTTTCCCGACGGTCTTTCACGAAACGCTCTCACGATGAACTCTATCGACGAGCAATCAGGATGGGTTTTCACGCCGAGCTTTTTTTTATACCGACGCAGCCGCGTAGACAGAAGCCTAAATACCGGGGTACTGAAGTTGTAATAAGACCACAATGACAATGCTAATCCGATTTTTGAACTGCCTAAGGTTAGTAGAGCAGATAAAAGCCTCCTCTTGGAGGAGAGCCCTGAGAAGCAAAGCCCATTGGTGTAGAGCTGGATCGCGAAAAGAGTCCCAGTCTTACTTACAACAAAAAGCGGAGTTATGGGACAGTAGCTGCAAGGGTCGGTCTTAGATTCTTTTTTCGGGACTGGCTGGACATGAGCAAATTTCCAATTATCTGGAATGTTACCGGATTCGTAAGATCCACAGCACATCTGTTCAGTACAACAGCACGATTCAAGAATGGAATAGAAGCTTTGTTGATTTCGAGAGACAACGGCACCAGCTTTCCGATTTTATGCCTGGACGTTACTTCCCGCATAAGGAAATCTCTGAATCGTTGGCACTCGGGCATAGGGGAATTGGCAGCAAAAATCTTGGCAAGCACTGCTAAAAATAGAAACGTTCTTTCTTGACTGTAGGGCGTCCGCATAGGTGCCTTGTCCGTCGGAGATGTTTGAAAACACTTTCTACCTCGGAAATTTTGAATGCATTTGCCGTTATTCACAATATTGCAATTCATCTGAGAGTCGGTTCGGTATGCCGATGCCCTTGTTTTTTCTCCTAAGACAGATTTGATAGAAAAAAAAAGAGATTACGCACGGCCACAGAAAATGAGTCAACTATTGCAACACATGCATTCAAGAATTTTGCAACACCAGTGTATCTGTGCAGTGAGAGTTTTAAATTACTGAAATAAACATATATCGTTACGTTCGTTGTCTATACGAGAAAATATAGTGAAAATCAGTTTGCATCATCGCAAAAATCTATGTCATACAATCGTGTCAAGCGCAATGTCTACTTTGCAACAGATCAACATAATAATAATAATAATAATAATAATAATAATAATAACGCCTCTATTCGATTATTTTGCAAATGCATTTTTACTTTGAGTAAGGTCAGGTACTAAAATTTGAAAGTAAAGAATCGAAATTACAGAGTGTTACCTAAAAATTAAATTGACAATAATGGAGAAGAATAGAGTCGTACAATTATAAAATATACTAAGTGACATATAAATCCGAACACTCAGTTTGAATGGTTTTATTTTAATAAAAGTTGGTGAATGTATTTATCTTACTGTAAATGACAAGTGAAAAAATGTTCAGCCTTATCAGTTGGACATTCCGGTTTTTATACTGCTTTTTTTAATTCACTAACGCTCTAAAAATGAATATTTCAACCGCAGTAAAGAATCAACGTTGGCGGATTTTGGTTCTTGACATCCTTTACGATCGGTTACGATGCCTAGAGTACGGAGACCTGTACGATTTCGTCAACTTAGTGAGTTTGATAGGGGCCGTATAGTGGGACTTCGGGAAGCTGGAGTTTCTTTTCGGGCAATTGCAGTTAGAGTGCAAAGAAGTGTAGACACTGTGGTTAGGTGTTGTCAGGCATGGCTTCGAGAAGGCCGTACGCAAAGAGCAAGGGGCACTGGACGCCGCCGTAGAATAACAGCCCGTGAAGATCGCCGCCTAAGACTATTGACCGTTTCTCCACTACCAGGTCCATTGCAAATGAATGGTTTGCAGAACACGGAAGACCTATTGGCATGCGAAGTGTTTACCGACGAATGAGAAGTTTTGGCTTGTTTTCATACCGGCCACACTGGGTCCTCCCTTTAACTCGAGAACACCGACGTAATCGCCTTGAGTGGTGCAGACAACGGTCACTCTGGGATCAGGAATGGAACAGTATTGTCTTTAGTGACGAGTCTCGATTTTGTTTAGGCATGCACGATGGTCGTGCCAGGGTTAAGGAGGAATCCACAGTTTTTTGTTGAAAGACATGTTCATCACACTGTTGGAGTTATGGTTTGGGGTGCTATAGCTTATGGTTCCAGGTCACCTTTAATCTTCATCAGAGGTAACATGCAGCGTTATATCCACGAAGTTCTAGAACCCCATCTTTTACCCTATCTTGACACCATGGCAGATCCAACTTTCCAACAAGATAATGCCCGAACACATGTTGCAAGAGTCACAATAGACTTCTTTCAACATAATGATGTCACATTGTTACCATGGCCACCAAGATCTCCCGACTTATCCCCAATTGAGCACGTGTGGGATATGATGGGTAGGAGATTGCTCAATTTGCAACGTCCTTCTCAGACTCTAGAAGCACTTCGAGAGGAGTTGGTGGTTGCCTGGAATGAGATACCACAGAAGGACATTGACCACCTGATCAGAAGCATGCCTAGGCGCGTTGGAGAATGCGTAGCACATCAGGGTGCATCCACACATTATTAAAGGTCAAAGGGCTTTAAAGCAGTGCAATCATTTTGAAATTTTTATCATTTACTTATTATGCTTCATTAAGTAGGTACTTATACAAAATTTTATTAAAATAAAACCATTTAAACTGGGTGTTCGGATTTATATGTCACTTAGTATAATAATAGGAATCTGTGACCATTGCCTAAAAGTGTTTAAGGCATTTAATATAAAATCATAAAACCCATATGATATAACTCGAAAAATCGTATACTCAGTGATATTCTAGCAGAAGTTTTGAAAATTGGTCTCATTATTATCAGGTAAAGGAGGTGGGTAGAAGAAGCCTTGCTTTCAATTTTTCTTGAAATGCATTAGACTGTAATACTGTAAATACTCAGTTGGTAGATTGCAACGTGGTGAGGTATAACGAGAGATTGTTGCTAAGTTGTTAAAGTTTTCAAATTTTTGTAGTTTATCGAGAAGGTACTCTGGTTTTTTATTCAATAAGGCCTTCTGGACTAAGGATAGTGTATGGTAGATTCTGAGATTTTTTAGATAAAATTTTCCGTTTTCCTTATAAACATGACTTATATGGTCATATTTTCTAATACCAACCAATACTGAACGAAACTCAAATGATTCATCAGGGTTATTACATTTGTTCAAATAATCAATAGAGAAGAGCCAAATGTGACCTTGTAGCCCAGCTTTGACCCTACCGCTACTACTAATGGAAAAATAGTATCCTACATTTTTTTCACAACCCAAGTGTATCGTTGCAGCCCTTCTGTTGAGTGTGAACAAATAATAATAGTAAATGCGAATAGGTCTGACGCAATAATCACAAAATAAATAATCAAAGACAGACAACACATTAGATTTCGTAAGGTATATGGCGACTCATATTAACCTACTTCCCTCTTCCATGTTCAGAAAGTGTCACATAGCATACCAAGTTCTGTTTTAAAAAAATAAAGCCCAGCTATCCTATCCATACGGAGAACCCTTGACCTACTATCGCAAATGTAAGTGAGATTCCCCTGGGTCGTGTCACCATCCTATTCAATAGTTGGAGGTGGCTGATGGTCCAGCTCTGGGTAACCGCTGAAGAGAACGTACAAGGTTCTTAATATGAACTATACTAAGTGACATATAAATCCGAACACCCAGATTAAATGGTTTTATTTTAATAAAAGTTGGTGAATGTATTTATCTTACTGTAAATAACAAGTGAAAAAATTTTCAGTTTTTTAATTCACTAACGCTCTAAAAATGAATATTTCAGCCGCAGTAAAGAATCAACGTTGGCTGATTTTGGTTCTTGACATCCTTTACGATCGGTTACGATGCCTAGAGTACGGAGATCTGTACGATTTCGTCAACTTAGTGAGTTTGATAGGGGCCGTATAGTGGGACTTCAGGAAGCTGGACTTTCTTTTCGGGCAATTGCAGTTAGAGTGCAAAGAAGTGTAGACACTGTGGTTAGGTGTTGTCAGGCATGGCTTCGAGAAGGCCGTACGCAAAGAGCAAGGGGCACTGGACGCCGCCGTAGAACAACAGACCGTGAAGATCGCCGCCTAAGATTATTGGCCTTAAGGGACCATTTCTCCACTACCAGGTCCATTGCAAATGAATGGTTTGCAGAACACGGAAGACCTATTGGCATGCGAAGTGTTTACCGACGAATGAGAAGTTTTGGCTTGTTTTCATACCGGCCACACGGGGTCCTCCCTTTAACTCGAGAACACCGACGTAATCGCCTTGAGTGGTGCAACCAACGGTCACTCTGGGATCAGGAATCGAACAGTATTGTCTTTAGTGACGAGTCTCGATTTTGTTTAGGCATGCACGATGGTCGTGCCAGGGTTAGAAGGCGACGTGGTGAAAGGAGGAATCCACAGTTTTTTGTTGAAAGACATGTTCATCACACTGTTGGAGTTATGGTTTGGGGTGCTATAGCTTATGGTTCCAGGTCACCTTTAATCTTCATCAGAGGTAACATGAACGCGCAGCGTTATATCCACGAAGTTCTAGAACCCCATCTTTTACCCTATCTTGACACCCTGGCAGATCCAACTTTCCAATAAGATAATGCCCGACCACATGTTGCAAGAGTCACAATAGACTTCTTTCAACATAATGATGTCACATTGTTACCGTGGCCACCAAGATCTCCCGACTTATCCCCAATTGAACACGTGTGGGATATGATGGGTAGGAGATTGCTCAATTTGCAACGTCCTCCTCAGACTCTAGAAGCACTTCGAGAGGAGTTGGTAGTTGCCTGGAATGAGATACCACAGGAGGACATTGACCACCTGATCATAAGCATGTCTAGGCGCGTTGGAGAATGCGTAGCACATCAGGGTGCATCCACACATTATTAAAGGTTAAAGGGCTTTAAAGCAGTGCAATGATTTACTTATTATGCTTCATTAAGTACTTATACAAAATTTTATTAAAATAAAACCATTTAAACTGGGTGTTCGGAATTATATGTCACTTAGTATATATTCTTTAAAAATGTACGAAGTGGATGTATTTAAATGATGTTTAAGTTTTCAAATGAAAGCGTGTTAACTGGGGATACCTATATCATAGCGGTTAATAAGGAAATGATGAATCGCCATTTTGTAACATTCGCCATATTGGATCAAAAATGGCGGCAGTTAATTTATTTTGTATTGTGTGTACAAAATTATAGTTGAATTGGTTAATCTTGATTCAAAATTCAATTCCAAGATTTGTCCCATACATACAAACAAGTCAAGTCAACTAAAAGCTTGTAAAAAGTAAAGCCCAGTGTCACGTGTGACTTTGTTTTATTTTTTGCACATAATATTGAGTTTTCCAATAGACCCATTTATTCTTGTTTATTTTCCGTCATCTATCTTCAAATGACTAGACCTATAGTATGCTGATGATTGCTGAAAGGAATAAAACAATGTTGCATAAGTTGATTATGGAAAGCAAACAGGTCTTATTTAGCCTGCTCAGTATAAGGCCTAAACGCCCAGTTTTGGCTGATTGGCCTAGTACAGACCTACTTGACAAACTGTTCACGAAGGAATCATAACAATACCTTGCGGAAGTTGCATAACATTTAAATAACTACAATAATTTTATTCTGAATATACGCATATTTGAAAACAATTGACACATTTATGACTTAGCCATTTAATAAACATTTTTTCATCATTGATACATACGGTGAATGTTTTCATTCTTGGAAATGCTCATAGTAATGTTGTAAGTCGGTGTCCACTTTCATATACATAATGAAAACTAAAAAACATGTTTATTAATGAAAGTTTCATATACCTCGTCACTTACAAATACATTGTATTTCGAAATACAAACAACGATTCTGAACATGGATTAATTAAAGCATTCAGATGATACTGATGTAAATTTTGAAGCACCGCAGAAGAATTTATAAAATGGTCGACGGAACGCAAAATTATTAGGATCTGCAATACTGACTCTTAAGTGTTGCAAGCTCATATCGAGAATAATATATACTAGATTTGTTACTTGCGAGTATCCTCACCTACAGTCTAACAAAACAAACACACATTCTTCTAGCTGTTAATAGATCATTGGGATTTGTGATATGGAATTCCAAGGAGATTACTAACAAGGAGGCAATGTATGCAAGGATAGTATGGAATCCCTGATATGTGATCCCATGTGACTCTGGGGAAGGTGCATTGTAGAAGTTGTAGATTTACAGATATAGAGTTATACATTTTTGTAGGGCTTCTAATCCCTCAGAATGTGATATTTTGGCAGATAGTTCTGTCTCATTGTCACTAGCATCACTTAAAACTGTCTCATCGCCATTGTTACAAACAGTTTTTATTAGTTCTATATCAGTTAATTCTTCCACCAATTCATCACCATTAAGCCACTCACCAACATCTGCTTGGGCTAGATTTTCACACCCTGTTATTTTTACGACGAGCTCATGTCAATTTTCGTTGTTGAGGTTAATCTCTTTTAAACAATCAACGAGGTTACAACCATTATCAACTTGATCGAAAATTGGCTCTAATAACAAACGCCTGTAATTTTGTTTTAAATTTTCTAAAACTCCTTGATCCATTGACTGAATCAGTGACGTTACGTTAGGAGACAAAAACATCACTCGTATTTCTCCACTTTTAAGTTGCTCCTCACTTGGGTGACTCGGAGCATTGCCTAATAGCAAAATACATTCAGATATCGTTCTGTCTTCGGAACAAAATGATTGTAAAACCAGTCCTTAACTGGAAGAGCATTGGGACGGATGAGTTTAAATGCTTTTGGTTTAGCTGATTTTCCAAATAACAGCAAAGGAAGTTTGTGTGTACCGGAAGCATTGCTACAAGCAAGGATAGTTACACGTACTTTAATGCGTTTGTAACCAGGAGCTCCAGATTCTTGTTTTGAAGCTAAACTTTTCGCCGGTAACATTTTATAGCTTAGGCCCGTTTCGTCGCAGTTGTAAATTTGTTCTGGATTTAAACCATACTGCTTCATTAATTCTTTAAAATGTTCTCAAAATTTTAATGCAGCGGACTTATCGGCAGATAACTTTTCTCCGCAAACTTTTAATTCTCGTATACCGTGTCGTTTTTTCCAGCTATGCAGAAAAACCATCACTGGTTGTAAAGTTATCAGGTGCCACAATAACTGGCAATTCTTCACTTAAGTTGACTCCTTTTTGATTTAGAATTGGTCCGGAAATTGGTATTTCTCGTTCTCGAGTCTGTCTAAAGCATCATCCACTTTTTCATAGTTTTCCGTGACGACTGCGATGATGTCAGAACACTAGACCACTTTTCAATTTTGTTGCGTTGTTTTTTACATTCTGAAATGGTACTCACGCCCACATTCAAATCACTTTCCACGTTTTTAAGCAAATCACCTCTATCTAAACGTCTGATTGCCTCAAGTTTCTGTTTTATGGCAATAACAACGCGTTCACGTTTATTTCTATGCTGCTCCATCCATACCAGTGAATTCCGCAAACGTGCTTAGGGAATCACCAGCAGCGAATCTAATGATGCAAACGCCGAAAGGGGAACTACCAGCGGCTATTTCGGAAATTGTTCCTTACTTTAAAAATGGCCCTCGTGAACAAATAATCTGAATTGACCGTTTTCAAGTTACAAGTCAAAACCCTAAACATGTCCAATGCTCACTTAGAATTGTTTATCATTTTTGCGGTAGCCAAGTAGCTAAATTCAAGCTTAAGCCCAAAGCCCAAAATACTCTTCAGGGCTTTGTGCAGGGGAAAGTTTGTACTGTAATTTACATACTTGACAATCCCAAAAATAACAAATTTTATCAGAGCTTCTCAGGTTTGAGGATTGTCATTTTTAAGGATTTTCAAACATAAAATTCAACTGTAGAAAAGAGACAAATAACAATGTAGGAAATTTTGGTCAGGAGCAAAGAACA
Organism: Acanthoscelides obtectus; assembly: GCA_963669975.1. Classification (NCBI taxonomy): domain Eukaryota; kingdom Metazoa; phylum Arthropoda; class Insecta; order Coleoptera; family Chrysomelidae; genus Acanthoscelides; species Acanthoscelides obtectus. The sequence continues at coordinate 35,592,744 of CAVLJG010000002.1, read as the reverse complement.
TTTCAACCTGATTAGAAAGTTTCTCCCAGGAATGCGCGGTATCGCCCCATCTAGCAAGTCATTTATGCAAGAATTATTAGCTTGTAGTCTTGACAGGTAATCAGCTTTCTCGCTACCTGATACACCAGTATGCCTAGGCGCCCACAATAAGGTTACGCCTTTCAGGGTGACCAAACTTTGAAGGAATGTGCTGCAGTCCTAGACCATTTTATTATTTAACACTCGCGATTCTGTATGGATGAAAAAAAGGCGGCAAGTAGGTTGAGCCTGTAAATCGTGGCATTTGAATTTTTGAAATTGAAAAGACCTCCTAGCGGCGATTTTAAGAAGCTGAGAATGATTTCCAGGCCACTTTTGTTATGCAATTTTTTAATGGATGGCTCTAGCTTTGGTCGTTGGTGAGATATAGTCGGCGTCCTCTACTGTTGGGTCACCCGGTACGTCATGTAACATTCAAAAAACATAACACCTCATTTTTGGAATGTTTCGCGATTAAAATACCTCCTCGCCAGTAGTCGTGGGAAGTAAAATGACGGTACACAACCCTCAGGGTGCATAGTGCTGTTCGGTTCATTAGCGTTCAGTATCGCCTTCTGAATTTTGGTTCCTTGTATTGGGTGCACCCTGTACATAGAGTTAACGGGAAATCAAGATTCATGTGAATATGTGGTAGGCACCTGGCGCGATTTGGTGGTCATTGTCGCAACCAGTTGAGGTCAGGGTCATACTTTCAAATTCATTCTTATTTACATTCTTCCAGATATTTCTGTGATGCACCTAAACAGCTGGAAGCACACCGGTCGAAAGTGGATAAAATAACATTTAGTTTACATAATGTCTGAGAATCTTTCGTTTTATTTCCCGTATCAGGTAGCCCAGTACGAAGATAGTACGAGGGTTTATCCTTATGCTCCGCCCCTCAGCCGCTCACAATAAATTTACATAATATGCATTTCTAAAATTCGACTTATTATGTTTCATCTTTCTGCATATTTTCTGCTAATGTCAATAACAGTTTAAAAGCCTCACTGTAAACATTTTGTTCGGTTGCTGATGTTTTGTTGGTTACTGGAAGTTGCTTCTTCTCAAGGGCGTGCCCAGGGGGGCAAGGGAGGCGGCTGCCCCCCTTTTTCCCTATCTCGGCAAAAATTCACGCAAAAAATCTGAAATTCAAATGTTTGCAGCCAGCGGCGGCACACCGGGCGGGACCCTCAAGCGAAAAGTCCGTGCCTGAAGGCGTAGGAGTTATTTAGGAGGAGCATGATGAACTGCCTGAACCTTTAACAGTACAAGTTCAGTCACAGAGTCTCCATAATCTTCTTTTCCAGATCTAAAACAAGTTGTTATTATAGGTAGTCATTCTAAGCGCAATATTAGTCAACGTTTAGAACCTGGCCCATCCCCCGAATGCAGCCCTAAACTTTGTTATTTTAGAAGCTATAACATTCTATAACTACCCTCCTAATTTAAGTATTCCCCGATAGACCCTAAAAGATTTTCTGTACATCCCTGGAATTTCTCGCATTGAAAACATATTAGGTACCATACTTTACTTCAGAGTAGTGTAACCAAGCCTCATTATGCATGCAAAAAGAACCAATTTCGGGGCGCTTAATAGGCGTCACAAGGTAAAAAGGTATGTATGATAATTTAAATTCCATAATATTTTACCTAGGAAGAAAAAAGCAGAGATAAATAGCCTTCAATATTATTTTCAGGAGCAGGCATTATTTTGTCTTAATATTATTAGCTTTCAATAGACTAAAACAAAGCAGGATCAATTTTTGCGGAGAAATTCAAAAAAATACTACCCATTGGAGCTAAACAAAAAAAAAATAGCTTCATATAGGTACTTACCGAACTACTTTAACGCCGCTGCTCTGAGGTTCATTTAATTTTGCATTACTTGCCAAAAACTCGTGCACCATTTCCACATTCACATGCGGTAAATTTCGCGAATCAACTTTCTGATAACCTTGGAGCATTGTGATAGCACAAATAAATAAACTACACAAACATTGGTCCCAGTTTATATAAATTCGTATTCGTATACTCTTAACTCCGTATACAAGACAATTCAAGAATCAAGCGCGACAGCACGTGTCTGGCTACTGACGTCACGCGGTCTAGTCTCGCGTACAGGTACGTTTTCTAGCCTCGCGTCGATCCTTGATTTTAAAATGCTTTAATAATATTAATATTTTGCACTCAAATTTCTTTGATTGTTTTTTTAATAACAAAATCCCTCGATTTTAATTAAAATAAGAGAATTACGAAAAATGTCTAACCTTCCTATATCAGCTTGCTACGATGAGTGATCATGTCACATTCGTTGTTGTGATGCGATAAACGTAAGAAACACAATAGAATCCTTACCACCTACAAGTACAGAACCTATTGTGTTTAGTCGCTCTTTATGGCGATTTACCGACAAATGTGGAATATAATTTAATTTCACTAACTTTTAAAGAACATGTTCGAAATGGCCTCCATTATTTTCTATACACAAGCGACCTTCTAATAAAATTGTCCAATTTTTATTTTTGCTTTATCAATTTTCTGGCGCAGTTGGTTGACATTTATATTTTCAGATGTATAGATTATTCCCTTATAAAATTCCCATATAAAAAAATCTAGAGGATTTAAATCGGGTGACCTTGGAGGCTACCGTTTGTGTCAATATGGCTATTTGCGTAAGAAATCCGCCATTTTGATTTTACAAAATGTTAATACACACAGTATCACTCTGACTGCTAGGAAGAATCTAACAGTACCTCATATGTCAAAATCCATCAAGTCGTTTGGACTGTAGCTCGTAAAATAGAATTTTTTGTTTAAATGTACAGATACCCAGTTGTGTCAAACATACAGATTTTTTAAGGTGAGGCACTTATCGTAGTAAGCTGAAATTTACATGGTTTATTCTACACGGATTGAAATAGTTCTTACAATAAAACGAATAATGAAATACAACCTCAATTTTTTTATCGCTCTCCAAAGTTGAGGGATGGAAGAGATTCTTCCCAAAATATGAATTTAAGATTTTTTGCGTTGATTTCTACTTAGCTCTGTTGAAAGTAACATAACCATTGCTAAAAGTAACCATTTAGCTCATCTAAAAAAAAAAAATCACAGCCCTAAACCTAATGGTTTAGTTGTAATTGCGATTGAAAGTTCATTATCCCGTTTTTTTTCGAAATTTCACAAAATTGCAAATATCTACTGAACTATAAAATTTTGGGCCACACATATAGGGATTCATCCGATAAGTTTTGAGGCCCTCTATCACCTGACTTCCGTTGATCCACTACTAACTTTACACCCTGTATATGTATGTTACGTGTTTCAAATTCGAACCTCGCCTTTGGTATCGCGGAAACGGTAAAGCGAATATCACACGATCAGTTGTGGTCCGTACCATCAGTGGATTTCTGCGTAACATTATGCAATAATTACTGACGTAGAGGCTACACGATCAATAAATATACTATAAGTGACATATAAATCCGAACACCAAGTTTAAATGGTTTTATTTTAATAAAAGTTGGTGAATGTATTTATCTTACTGTAGATAACAAGTGAAAAAATTTTCAGCCTTATCAGTTGGACATTCCGGTTTTTGTACTGCTTTTTTTTAATTCACTAACGCTCTAAAAATGAATATTTCAGCCGCAGTGAAGAATCAACGTTGGCGGATTTTGGTTTTTGACATCCTTTACGATCGGTTAGGATGCCTAGAGTACGGAGACCTGTACGATTTCGTCAACTTAGTGTGTTTGATAGGGGCCGTATAGTGGGACTTCGGGAAGCTGGACTTTCTTTTCGGGCAATTGCAGTTAGAGTGCAAAGAAGTGTAGACACTGTGGTTAGGTGTTGTCAGGCATGGCTTCGAGAAGGCCGTACGCAAAGAGCAAGGGGCACTGGACGCCGCCGTAGAACAACAGACCGTGAAGATTGCCGCCTAAGATTATTGCCCTTAAGGGACCGTTTCTCCACTACCAGGTCCATTGCAAATGAATGGTTTGCAGAACACGGAAGACCTATTGGCATGCGAAGTGTTTACCGACGAATGAGAAGTTTTGGCTTGTTTTCATACCGGCCACAATGGGTCCTCCCTTTAACTCGAGAACACCGACGTAATCGCCTTGAGTGGTGCAGACAACGGTCACTCTGGGATCAGGAATGGAACAGTATTTTCTTTAGTGACGAGTCTCGATTTTGTTCAGGCATGCACGATGGTCGTGCCAGGGTTAGAAGGCGACGTGGTGAAAGGAGGAATCCACAGTTTTTTTGTTGAAAGACATGTTCATCACACTGTTGGAGTTATGGTTTGGGGTGCTATAGCTTATGGTTCCAGGTCACCTTTAATCTTCATCAGAGGTAACATGAACGCGCAGCGTTATATCCACGAAGTTCTAGAACCCCATCTTTTACCCTATCTTGGCACCCTGGCAGATCCAACTTTCCAACAAGATAATGCCCGACCACATGTTGCAAGAGTCACAATAGACTTCTTTCAACATAATGATGTCACATTGTTACCATGGCCACCAAGATCTCCCGACTTATCCCCAATTGAGCACGTGTGGGATATGATGGGTAGGAGATTGCTCAATTTGCAACGTCCTCCTCAGACTCTAGAAGCACTTCGAGAGGAGTTGGTGGTTGCCTGGAATGAGATACCACAGGAGAACATTGACCACCTGATCAGAAGCATGCCTAGGCGCGTTGGAGAATGCGTAGCACATCAGGGTGCATCCACACATTATTAAAGGTCAAAGGGCTTTAAAGCAGTGCAATCATTTTGAAATTTTTATCATTTACTTATTGTGCTTCATTAAGTACTTATACAAAATTTTATTAAAATAAACCCATTTAAACTGGGTGTTCGGATTTATATGTCACTTAGTATATCACATCTTATGGTAAAATACGACGCGGAGACTATCTCAGTGAGTCAGACTATCAAACGTATTACTTTAAATGGATGTAGATCCAGCAATTTCCGCATTTTTCTATCTCACCTCGTATACGCTTCTTAAGTAGCTGCAAGATATCATCTTCACCCTGCTGCAGAAGAAGGGCCATATTCTACCGTTTTTACTTTCGCTTTCAATGGTGTGATGATAATCCTGGGTGAAGGTATAAGGCCGTCTGAGAATTTGAGTAAAAAAGGACCTAATTTCTTTTTATCTATGATCGGCTTAAATCACAGCTTACTAAATTGGTATATCTACAAGATTTTTTTGATAGAGCAGGTTTTTGGATACGACTTTTATCTGAAAGGTTTCCCTTTCGTTTAGGTCTAAAAGAAAGACCGATCGAAACCATAGAAGTAGTTGTTCGAATATTTTGAAGAGTGAACAGGGTTTTTCTATGTATACTGCAGCAGTGGCGAAGGCAAAAGCCTAAATACTGAGATAGTGGTAACAGCGCTGCTGGCGAGCCAAAGTATGAATTTAAGTGAGAAAAATGAGATTTTCAAAAAAATTAGTGAGAAAGTAGTAAGAAATATAAAAGTGAGTTAATTTTCTTATAAATGGAACGTCATATTGCCAAATTTAAACGGATAATATATACTGATTGACAAAAAAGGTAAACACCTACGTATGTTTATCCGATTTTAATAATTTTTGCTAATAAAATGATTAAATTTTCAGCATGATTCGTCAACTAACTGCAGAAGCTGGTTCAATAATGTGTTGAGGATCCACGATTTCTTATACACTCATTTGCACGCCTGGGCGTCGTGCTGATAAGGTGGTCGATATCCTTTTAGGGTATCTCATTGCAGGCTACTGCAACTTAGTGAGTAAGATCTGCTAAAGTCTGTGGAGAGTGTTGCAAATTCAAGAGCTTGCGATCTATCATGTCCCAGACATGTTCAACTGGGGATAGGTCAGGCGATCGTGGTGGCCAAGGTAAACGGTTGATGGAATGTTGATCCATGAAGGCTAACGATGGTCTAGCAACATGCGGACTGGCATTGTCTTGCTGAAAAATCGGGTTTTGGATGGTGTTTAGGTATGGGATAAGATGAGGCTCCACTACTGATATACAGGGTGGCGCATCGAAAACGAAACAGACGCATTGACTGGCAGCTCAGTTTTTTTTTTGGAAAAACGCTCAGACCCGTCGATTTTGTTTTCGAGGGGGACACAAGTTTGGCAAAAAATCACGTTAACACGTGCAGCTCCCTGGGCGGGGGTGACACCAACCCTAAAATCTTAAATGGAAAGGGGGATCGAGTGATACCTTATTTTAAGGGTCTTTCAATTCGATTTATAATGATATAAAATGTACTTCAGTTCAGTAGTTTTGAAGATTTATTGATTTAAAGCTTAAATAAAACTAATACATCATCATTAGTGGAGATCAATACATTTGGCAGCAAAGTAATTTAAAAATGAAGAATGAACTGACCCGTTAGGCAAGCAAATCTTGAAAATGGCCACCATGACTCTCCATGCAATAATAAAGATTTTGTTCAAAACGTTGCCGCACATTTTGCAATATTTGAGGAGTAATTTGAAGGCACTCATTCACAATTCTTTGTCGCAGGTCTTCTAATGATGTTGGCTGAGTAGCATAGATTAAAATAATTTCAACTCTTTCTACTGTGGAATATACCATGGTTAATTTATGTAATAAAGCGTTACAAGTTATTTTAGGAACAAAGTTTGGTCAATTCAATCGCAAAATATGTACTAAATTCCTATTTAAAATAAGTACGAATTATTTCCTTATCTTTCTTCAAGAAATAACTTTTTTGCCAGAAAAAACGCTCCAATAGCTATTTTCAACAATAAAATGATAAACAAACCATGGGCGCAGTGAAGAAAAGCATTTACTTAAGTAAATTCTTTTAGTCAAATTTCTTCTGAAAGTAGTACAAACTAATCTGATGTACCTATTAAAGTCTACTTTAAGCTTTAAATCAATAAATGGACTGAAGCTCATGCATTTTACATCATTATAAAAGGAATTGAAAGACCTTTAAAATAAGGTATCAGTCGACCCCCTTTCCATTTAAGATTTTAGGGTTGGTGTCACCCCCGCCCAGGGGGCTGCACGTGTTAACGTGATTTTTTGTCAAACTTGTGTCCCCCTCGAAAACAAAATCGACCGGTCTGAGCGTTTTTCAAAAAAAAAACTGAGCTGCCAGTCAATGCGTCTGTTTCGTTTTCGATGTGCCACCCTGTATGTATATACTATAACTCCCACGGTGTGGTAAACGTAGTAATATGTAGTTATTATAGATGAGTTTATTTACTTAATAGCTGACTAACTTGATCATCAGACCGTGGGGCTAGAGTACTTGTCATTAGAAATTAAGCGAGGCTCTATTCGACTGGTTCTCATGGCGACTTCCTGGCTTCATCATCAGATCATCTTCATGTCATGATTATATTGCATTGTCAATTGCGATCTTGCTAATGTCATTCGGGGATGAGTTCACATTGCTAATCTTATATAGCGACTGACCAAAATAAGTATATTTTACTTCAATTTTATTATTTAAATTGTTAATCGAAGTATGTTTATTTAAAGTTAGTGTTTTGAACATTTTTTTGTGGAGCCCTGCAGAAGGAAATACATTTTTCCGAAACTTCGGCAACTTTAAAACAGGAAACTGTATTTCTTTAGACCCCAAATTCCAATTAATATTGTTGATTTGGCAAACATTGAAATTATGGACTTTGAATACACACTGCGTATAGTATATGGATAAACTTTCTTACGCTCTTGAAATGTATATGTATGGTTTGATTCGGCCTGATAATAGAGCTCTCTATGAGCATAAAAACCACAGGATAAGTTTTAGGAGTTACATTAAACTTTACCTTGTTTAAAAAAAGTTACGCTAGTAATATTTGCATAGTTATATTGTTTCCGTTTCCACCGTTGTCAATATCTGGTTAAAAAATATAAATAAAATAGGTCGCTAGAATATATTGACACCTTTTATAGAAGTTAGTTCCCTCGCACATCTCCGCACACCATTTAGGTCTTTGCTACCAGCAACAATTTCGGAATAAGGTACAGTGAATGTGAAACACCCTGTATAATGCACCTGGTTGTTATTGACGAGTGAAATCTCACATTCTACGGGAAACGGTTGACATAATTTCCCAATCATCTTAAAAAATACACTCGAGATGGCAGGATGGTGGAGACCGGTTATTGATATGTATTTCTAATCCTGAGAACGAGGCGACTTCTTCAATATAGGTTAATTTACATACGCGTTTTAATAACACTTGAAGGCTTGATATCACTTGGACCGGACCAGATTCCTGTAAACTGGAACATAATTTTCATCTTTTCGTTTCAAAATGTTGATTGCCACGTTTTTTATTCACAATCTTAGCACACTAGGAACTAAAGAGCGGTTGTACCGGGTCGAAGGATCTAGAATCAGGAGCAGAAGTCTAACAGGCAAAGCAGTGGAGTAAAGTCCGCTAGTATTTGATAGAATAGAGTTTATCTGAGAGATATTCTTGTATCAAGTCAAGTAATTATATTTCAAAAAGTTTCCAGTTCTATCCAACAGGCTTCTCGTTGAGCTTTCCCGACGTGCTTTTATGACATGCTTTAAATACTTCTTTTACGACGTGTATTCCCGCCGATCTTTCATGACTTTATTACACAACGTTCTTTCACGATGTGCATTTATAACATGCTTTCGCGGCGCTCTTTCACAACGTGCTTTTTCATCAAGCTTTCCCGATGGGTTTTCTCGTTGGGTTTTTATGAGTTCTGACAAAAATCTACGGCAACCTCACAAATTTGATTCAATTGCTTTTTATGATGAGGTATTAATATTTTCAAAGTTCTATGTCAGGTTCGCAATTCGTTCTTGATCTATGGGTGAATTTAAAATTTGTCCATTGATTTAAATGACCTATAAGAACTTACTTGCACCGCTATCGATAATCAAAGTCAATTCAGCAAACTATGGATATATGTATAACTCAGGAATAGCATTATGTGGAATTCACATAAAGGCATGATAGTCTATTCTATTCAGACTATGCGGTACCCAGAGAGAACAAAGTTTCCTTACATGAAGAATTGATTGAATTTCTGGTGCATCTGCTGGTATGTCACTCTCCGGTCTTCATCAAGCATTTTCCTCACAGCAGTAATGTTTTCCCCTGTTACTGTTGTTCGTGGCCTTCCTTCCCTCTCAGCGCCCTCCCTGGTGGAATTGCCCCTTTGGAATTTTTTGTACCACCTGAATATAGTCGTACGATGACGACAATCATTTCTTCTTCTTCTTTAATACAAACGTAATTTCGTCTAAGCACTGGTCTATGCTTAAACCACGCGTAAGGTTATACCATAAAACTGCCCTTATGTCACTACGTGACCACGATGCCATATCACTTTACACTGTCAATACGAATGTACAACTGAATCAACAGACGTTGCGTGGGAATTGCAGAGTCTACCTACTTGACGGCAGTTTCCCTGAGGTACACATATCCAACTACTGAAACACCTTCGAATTCAAACCTTAATATTTACTGGCTTACCATGCCTGGCAGATTTACGAACTTTTGTGGTAACTCAAGAGTTAACGTTCTATGGACTGCTCGGACAGTCGAAAATAGTTTTTTGTGCTCTGTGCTGCTTCGTTATGGCCTTCCTTATTTCAATTTTGCACAGCATCAGGACAAAGATCCGTTATTTATTATCGAAATAAAAAAGCTCCGTTAGCTACGGAGAATAGGGAGGGCTTATAAGGTTATTTTTGCCTTATTCACCACTGTTGCCGGAATTCGTAAAGCTGGATGAGCTCAATTAAAATAATTTCAACTTATAAAAAATATTGGTTAAAATATAATAGAAATATGAGTTTTACATCACAGATAAAAATAAATGCTGCTAAATGAATTGAATTGTTTTGATTTTTGTTATACATGCAATGTGACAAGGTAGCCTTTTATTTTGCTGGTTTTATGGCCACTTGTCGTTTTGTGGTTTTGTGATTCAAAACCTATTCTTTTCTTGTTAAGTGTGCGTGGAAATATTACCGAAACCGTTCCATGAAAAAATCCACACAGTTTTGAAATTTTGGGGTTAGCTTTACGTCAAAATAAAAAAAAAAACAAGCAACCTGTCGTGACTTTCAGTAGCCAGTAATGTCAAATAACTACTGTTCACTTCTAGCGATCATAAAAACTTTTGTTTTTGCAACCGTCCTTATTTGACGTCGCTGTCAAAAATAACAAAGCGGCTTAACGTTCCGTTATTTTTGTTGCACTGAAAACTCCCTATTAGCCTGACTTGATCACAAAAGCATCATTTATAGAGAATATTTGCCTAGTACGGCCCTGAAATACCCTAGATCTATTTCTATAACTAGGAAAGGAGCAAACGTGTTTCTGAGTGAGAAAAATCAATGTGGGTATTTTATAGGTAGATATTTATTCGTTCCCGGTAGTGTCAATGACTGTGTTGCTATTTACTCACGCTAGAACGAGCCATTTGCTGTTGTATTAAAGAAACCTTAATGTTAAACAAAAATATTTTGAGCGCTTCCGCGTATATGTACAGTTATCTTGTACAACGGCAACAATGCTTGGAAAATAGGTCATTCTAGAACAGTGGTTCGCAACCTTTTTTCATGAGGGACCATTATTACTTCACGTCCCACTCGTAAGGCATAGAAGTACCGTGAGACCAATTTTTACTTCCCATGCTTCACTGGCGAGGAACTATTGTAATCGCGAAAAATGTCGAAAATGAAATATTATGTACATTGAATGTTAGGGTATATCTCAATTTTTGGCGGTAGGGGGCCGTTCAAGTATTACGTAAGCAGATTTATTACAATTATTTACCCCCCCATCCCCCTTGTCAGCAAAAGTAAGCAAAGCTCTTACCCCCTCCCCCCATGCTTACGTAAACATTTGTCAATTAATACCAATTTCCATTGAACTTCATACTTCAGCTAATACATTTCCTACAAATTCGAAATTAGATCTTTCTAAATGTTCATCAATTGTAACGCCACGTTCATCCAAATGAGACCCAAAATGGTCATGAGGCAATATTAAACCAGCCAGTTCCCGACTAAGAGGAGCCATTCTGCGCTCTACTCTGTTATACGCACTTCTTCCAGGAGCATTGGTAGCTAAAAACAATGCATCGAGATCATGTCGCTTAAAGTGTTGTATAGCAAACCCTATGACTTTGTGATAACGTGGATTTTCATCTGGCCCTCCAGCAACCGTCATGATTACCACTGGTTTTACTAGTCCATGGTCAGTTTTAGCTAATGGTCGAAACTCTTCAAGTTCGAAAAGCGTCTCGAAATCCTGAGCATGAGTATTAGCAGTAGATGAACTATGCTTTCCACTTCGAATAGCGATGTATGTTGGTCCAGAATATCCAACGGCTTGCGGTTGTCCTAGCATATTGGAACTGATTTTGATACCAGCATAAACAGATGGTATTAATTTATGACGCTCAGCGATTACCCAATCGTGATCAGGCAATTTGATTCTATATTCCATGTGCATTAGAAGAGGTGCTTGCTTATTTTCCGCAGTTACGCCAATAGGGACTCGAGCTTTATCATCTTGAGATATGAAAAATACTTGATCTGGTCCAAGTATGGATGCTATGTTCTCTAAATAATGGATTGATGTTTCAGCGAACTTGCTATCTAAGTGGCTCTTGTGGTGATCAGTTTGAGCCCGAATGAGCTTAACAGGGACTGTCGATACATGTCTTCGTCCCTCTGCAGAATTAGATTTTCTGGGAATGAAACGAAGATATGTCCCACTGCGACTAATGTCAAATCCTATTTTACGTAATTCTTGTGTGAGTTCATCAAGAGTTTTTACGCTGCGAATTGATTCCGTTCGTCTTCTATCATCTGCTGCACTCCCAAATAAAGCTATACCGCGATTGTTTTCAATAGTGAATGTTGATTGCTTTCAAGATTAGGACGTCCCACTGAATCCCTCATTTATTTCTGGATTTTCATGACAAATATCTTCTAACTTTCTTTTCATACCATCCCTATGTTTCTTCTGAGCAACTGCGTTTTGAAGCTTCCTGTTTAAACACTGTTTTGCTGTTTTTATTTCCTCGCGCAACTTAATGATCTGTTTATCAACTTCAGCACGGCTTGGCATAGTATCTCTGGCAGAATACAAAGCATTCAGATTTTTTTCGAGTAGAGCAATCTTATTTTTTCATAGCTTCCTGAGAAGGTTTTGCTCTCTGTTTATCTGTATTTTCATTAATTTCGCATTGCTGTTGCGATTCATTACCGGGTTTTATTTTATCTTCTTCCTCTTTTATAATATTTGAAGCTGACTGTATAATTTGTGTTTTTTCTGCAGGTTTACAGGTTGCCTGAAAATAAAAACTTTATGGTTTCTGCTGAAGATTCTCTTATTAAGCTACATAAATGCAATATATATGGTAAATACAAAACCCTATGGCTTTAAATCTAATATGTTTAAACGAGCAATTTGTTCCGGTCACAAAATACAGGGTGTTAGTTTTCTGTATATATGTATAAAACTTACATCCTGTACTTTGTGACCAATCGACGGAATCAATCATAAGAAATAAATCTATAATATGATGAATATTACCTCTATATTTTGAGATAGGCCCTAATATTTTCTAATCAGTAAAGAGAAAGTTTTTGGCGATTTCTAATATTTCAAGTACTCATAGGTACCTAAAATGATTTCGTCACTCACCCTAAAAAAAATTTAGTAGATTGTAATTTGTAGTTTCGCCACACTTCGTTAACTAACTTTTATACATTTCACATCTGGAAAACTCCAAAAATAGCCAACTCCAATGCTTGCAAACATTGTTAAAACTCCTTTACTTGAGGTTTCCAAATATCTGAATTGAAGATGATACCTTTCCCTACAAGACCACGAATAGCATTTTGGCCTTAGTTTATTATTTAATAGCTAGCACCTGCATTTTTATTTATCACTACTTGCAGCTTATATAGAGCTCAAATTGTACGCATATCGGGCTTTAACTTATCGAAGCTCACTACAGAGCCTGCGGATAACTGTTTGGGGACCGCTGTTTTGGAACTTCAATCATACGATTTTCTATGCATTTGTTTTATTGCGTTTCGAAGAAATGCTACCGATTGCTAGATCAGCTAAGCATAACCAGTAAAATGAGGTTCAAACATCAAAAGTATTAAAACGTAATCTGCAAAATTGTTCAAAGATGTTGAGGCATTTCCCGCATTATTCGAAGTGAGATCAAAAGCTTGATCAACTGGTAGCAACACAAGCAGTACAAGTCAAAACATTGGCTAATTCTGCCTTCAAACATATTTTGTTTTTTGTACGATCTGCGTCTTTTTATGCGTACCTGTGAACTCAGTAGAGCATTTGACTGCGTTGACAAATTCTTGGAAATTGTCAGAAAATATGTTTTTTTTTGGTCTGTCTCTTAAATGGCCCAGATCGCTTTTAGTCGAAAAAAACCATTATGTTCCTGCACAACATCTTGATAGAGAGATATGGAAAAGTTTGTGTGTTAAACGAGATATTTCGATTGGAGTCCCACAGGGTTCTATTCTTGTACCAAACTTTTTCCTTTTATACATAGTGTTTGCGAAAGGTTGGGAAATCTCGAAACTGGAGATACTACAGACGAAAATATCTGAATTGACCTAAACATACCTTAGTCCAAAAGGAGGAATCCACAGTTTTTTGTTGAAAGACATGTTCATCACACTGTTGGAGTTATGGTTTGGGGTGCTATAGCTTATGGTTCCAGGTCACCTTTAATCTTCATCAGAGGTAACATGAACGCGCAGCGTTATATCCACGAAGTTCTAGAACCCCATCTTTTACCCTATCTTGACACCCTGGCAGATCCAACTTTCCAACAAGACAATGCCCGACCACATGTTGCAAGAGTCACAATAGACTTCTTTCAACATAATGATGTCACATTGTTACCATGGCCACCAAGATCTCCCGACTTATCCCCAATTGAGTACGTGTGGGATATGATGGGTAGGAGATTGCTCAATTTGCAACGTCCTCCTCAGACTCTAGAAGCACTTCGAGAGGAGTTGGTGGTTTCCTGGAATGAGATACCACAGGAGGACATTGACCACCTGATCAGAAGCATGCCTAGGCGCGTTGGAGAATTTCGTAGCACATCAGGGTGCATCCACACATTATTAAAGGTCAAAGGGCTTTAAAGCAGTGCAATCATTTTGAAATTTTTAGCATTTACTTATTATGCTTCATTAAGTACTTATACAAAATTTTATTAAAATAAAACCATTTAAACTGGGTGTTCGGATTTATATGTCACTTAATATATTATATAGTAATTCCTTTGTTATGAAAATCAATAAAGACGGTTTATTATTATTATCTCTCGGCTCTTGTTTGTTGGTGGCTGGCTTACTTTCTTCATTAAATCGGGGGTATGCCATACCCCTTCGATTAGACGTTATGTTATGACCTTTCTAATAACAAGGGAGTTATTGTCAGGTACTAATAATTCTTGGACGGATTTGACATCTGAGCAGGCGCAGTAAAACAAAAATAAGACTTGGAATTAATAAAGTTAGTGCCTGGCCACTATTACAGGACGCTTAAAATTGTGGCACAGCCAAGACGATTTTCTTCCTTTTTGTGCGAATAACCTCAGTTTTCATAGTAGTTTTCTCTGCTAACAGAAATTATATACTCTATTATTTTGTACTGTTCGCTGATTGAAAGTTTGTTTGATGAAAATCATGGATCCTTTGGCGGTAAAATTCAAACCAAAAAGTCTGATATTCACCTCCAGCGAGTTGAAAACTCAAAGAAGTACAAAAAATATAGCAAAACTTCATAATGAATAAGATTATTGGAATTAAATCAGTCTTGATACATTTTTAAACAAGACTAGAAATTGTGCACGGAAATACACGCCATTGCCCTAATTCTGAAACAATTTTAAGATCAGTCTCTACTTGTCATTGTTAGTGTAAGGTCGGCAGTAATAGATGGCAGTCTTCCAACAACTCCCTAATGTGGGCTCTACCGAATATGGCCCAGTATGGCCGAATATATTATTATTATTATTAATTATTATTATTATTATTATTATTATTATTATTATCTGTAGGTGAGATCTGCCTTAGAGAGTTGATTTCCAGCCAGTTGGTCAAATTTTTCACTAGAAACCTGTTGACATGTCGGGGCACCGATTGAACAATTCCGTTGATGCTATTTCGAATTATATACGAACATTAAAGATATACATAAGTTGTAGCTTCATTGGAAGTGGCTTAGAGGCAAAACATAGGGATCAACCCTTGTAGGACAATGTGAATAATGTTTGGGTAGGTCCAAATTTAGGCGGGTATATCTAGCTCTACAAAGCTCCTTGAAACATGTCTAACCTCGCGTCGAGAAAATTATTAATGAATTTAACATTGACCATGGTTGAACGACCTTGTCTGGTATGTTTATATTCTAAAAATATATATTCCGCTAGATTTACTAGTCGAGCTTGGTGTATCATTTGGTCCTTGTAAAACTTTCTCGTACAGATCAAATGAAAAACCAAAATGGTATTGGAATGCGTATACCACTATTACGAAATGAAACTTGGAACTAGAATCATGGGAGATTACCTCAAAAACGAATTTATAATTCATTTTGTAAGGCCGTGGCATATATTTGATGAAAAATACTGGGTAATGAGGCCACCAAAGCCGGTACTCTTGTTCAATATACGGAAAAACAACACTGAAGGTACATCATATACATAAATAATTTAATAAAATAGGTTACCATGATACTAAGCCTAAAAGAATTTGTAACGGTGTATCATTTAGTATATCTAAGTTTTTTTATGTGGATTATATTCAAAGCTTTCCCCAAAAGACCTTGCAGAAATCTCATGGGGAATGACTACCGGATATTTCTTTAAAATTCAGAATGTTGTAGATTTCGAACAACAACAAAACTGTCCATGGGTCCAAAGTTTATCAACGAGACAGTGGTAGCCTCATTAAAATTACTTCACCAACTGTCTCTAAGGATAATGTATGGTGAACAGTGAAAAAGTTGAAAACCATATTTTCTGCGGATCCTGATCGAGTTATCTTCGACATAGCATTCAGCTCTTCAACATTTCCAACAACCTGGAAGAAGGCAACGATCTATCCCGTACACAAAGGTGGCAGTTGGGTTTGAATTTGAAGACTATAGAGCCATATCTATTTTGTCAAATTTCTCAAAAGTACTTGAAATAATTCTGTATGACCACATTTATCCCTTGGCCTGTGGCCAAGTTTCCGTTTCTCAGCATGCTTTTTTCAGGGGTAGATTTACCGTCGATGGTATTTTGTATAATCATGGTCAAGTGGATGTGATCTAAGCAGGTTTTCCTAAAGCTTTTGGCAGGCTAGATCATGGTATTTTATACAGGGTGTTTCAGTTTATTGTTGCATAACTTTAAGATTCGATAGAACTTTTAAAATTAATGCATAAAGTCTATATAAACATTGGTCGAAAAATGCGTGGCTTCCGAAATACAGGGTGTTTAAATTTACTTTTTAAAATAGTTTTTTTTTAAATATTTCGAACAATATTTGATGTATAACAGTGAAAATTGGTATACAAGGGTTTTTTGGTACGACAAAACGAACCATGGGCATAGTTTTACTGTAGCCGCTAGAGGGGGCTCTCTAGTGTTTTAAAATGACCGAACATTTTTTCTTAGAGCAATTTTTTGCTTTTTGAATAAAAAAACTGATTCTTCGCACTTTTCTGCATAAAAAAGCTCACCTGTGAGTTTTCGCTATAGTTAGCCGTTATTGAGATATTTCGATTTTTAGGGTTCGATGCATTTTTAATTATGTATGGGAAAATAATATTTTTTTTTACATTTTCGATTTGGGCATTACAAGTAATTAAGATGATGGTTTAGATTGTGTTTTTAAACACAGCAATAATTCATAACTCCAAGTAAACACAAAAAACAGAATATTAATTTGTTTAATTTTCCAATATTATTTTTAACAAATTAAATTAATTATTTACAACTAAAATGCTATTGGATAGTTAGGACAAACATACAAAATCTAAAGTAGTTGTTCGAAATGTAAACCCAATTTTTCAATACACAATTCACATCTACGAATGATCGAACGTGGTATAGCATTATTCAAATAAGGCCTTATTTCATCACATGCATTCCTGATTCTGTCTGTTAGCATATCTCTTGTGGTTACGGGAGTCTGGTACACTTTTTCTTTTAGAAATCCCCACACAAAAAAATCTAATGGATTTAGGTCAGAGGATCGTGGAGGCCAGGCGACTGGTCCTCCACGGCCGATCCATCTTTCTGGTTAATTTTCGTCCAGCCAGTTTCTAACTATTCTCGAATAATGAGCTGGACAACCATCAAGCTGGAACCAGGCCAATCTTCTGAAATCTAACATAACATCATCCCACATATTTGCATATTCAGTCTTTAAAAATTCCAAGAAGGTCGCAGCATTTAACCTTGCAGGCAAAAGGTAGGGTCCAAATAGTCGATTAGGGTAGATACCAATCCACACGTTCACACTAAATTCATGCTGAAAATTTCTTTCCCGAACTGCATGCGGATTTTAATGCGACCAAATATGTTGATTATGAAAATTTACCACTCCACGTCTGGTGAAGCATGACTCATCGATCCATAAAACGTTACTTAAAAATTCCCTATTATTATCAGTTCTATCAAGAATCCACTGACAAAATGTGATTTTTCGTTCTCCGTCCCCTTGCTGTAGTCCTTGCACAGGTTGCAAATGGTAAGGACGTCTATGGTCATTTCTAAGAACACGGTGAACATGGCTTGCTGAAATTCCCAAGGCACCAGAAACTCTCCTAACACTTGTGGGCGGATCTCTGTCAAACTCACGCAGAATCATACAGGTAAATCTGCGCTGACGAACATTTATGTTTTGATCCCTTTGGAGATTTACAAAACCATTTTCAATTATTTGGCGATGCACTCTTACAAATACTGAGCGAGTTGGATGTCGTCTGTTTGGAAATCTTCGTGCGTATTCTCTGGCTGCTTCTGCTGCGTTTCCATTTACAAAGACATACACAAAATGAATATCCGCTAACTCTTGATTGGAGAATAAAAATGACATTTTTATAAAACTTACAAAAAAACGGGTAAAAGAAAGTAAATTTCGTGCATTCACAATTGCAAAAAGACGTTTCAGGTTTCAACAGACAACAAAACTAACTGTCAACTAATTGACGTTTAACCTTATTCTGCTTTCAATTTCAAAAATATTTGCAGGCACAGCCAACTTCTAAAAATTATCGAGATACTGACTTTTTAACGTTATTTTATCATTAAATCATTAAAAATGCATCGAACCTGAAAAATCGAAATATCTCAAAAACGGCTAACTATAGCGAAAACTCACAGGAGAGCTTTTTATGCAGAAAAGTGCGAAGAATCATGTTTTTTATTCAAAAAGCAAAAAATTGCACTAAGAAAAAATGTTCGGTCATTTTAATACACTACAGGTACAGTAGAGAGCGCCCTCTAGCGGCTACAGTAAAACTATGATTCGTTTTGTCGTACCAAAAAACCCTTGTATACCAATTTTCACTGTTATACATCAAATATTGTTCGAAATATTTAAAAAAAAACTATTTTAGAAAGTAAATTTAAACACGCTGTATTTCGGAAGCCACGCATTTTTCGACAAATGTTTATATAGACTTTATGCATTAATTTTAAAAGTTCTATCGAATCTTAAAGTTACGCAACTATAAACTGAAACACCCCGTATATATGAAACGTCAAAAAAAAATTGAGCGATTCAATTTTTTTATCGTTTTTGACTCTTTTCTCCGCCGCCACTGGACCGATTTTCAAATTCTACAAATCGTCCTTAGCCTAGCAGTGACCTTGTGTGAAATGTTCATCCAAAGCATGTTTATATAGACTTTATGCATCAATTTCAAAAGTTCTATCGAATCTTAAAGTTATGCAACAATAAACTGAAACACCCTGTATATCATATCTTGAAAATAGGTCACAATTTTTTTGTGTGATGATTTTGTATCTCAAGGATATATAGCAGCTTCAGGTGTACCGCAAGAGTCCCCTTCTATTTTTACTGTACATAAACGATTTGTCTTGCTTGAATTTATTATAATGTGCTGATGATCTGAAACTCTTCATAACAATTATTGATATCTCAGATTGCCATACTCTACAGCAGAACCTTGATTCTATCCATGACTGGTGTCTGGCTAAGAGCTGTACGAGTACTAGAGCTTGCGAATAATGATCTCTCAAAAGTTGATCAAATTAAGGATCTGGGTTTATGGTTCGATAACAAACTATCCTTTAACTATCATATCGAATGAACCCCTATATGTGTGTGGTCCAAAATTCCCAACCATTCGGTTTAGGGCTGTGATTTTTTTGAGATGAGCTAAATGGTTAATTTTAGCAATGGTTATGTCACTTTGGAACCGAGCCAATTAGAAATCAACGCAAAAATCTTTTTTGTGAAAAATCTCTTCTTGTTATCCCTCAACTTTTTCATTTTATTGTAAAAACTATTTCAATCCATGTAGAATAAACCCTGAAAATTTTAGCTTGCTACGATGAGTGTATCATGTCACATTCGTTATTGTGATGTGATAAAGGAATTGACTGCCCTGAAAAGGCTAAAAAACTATTTTTCAGGTCAAGGATATTCTTCCAGATCAAAGAATTGAATGAAAGTTTGAAAGAACAGGAAAACCGTAAAAGGAAATAAAAAAAAATGTTTATTGTTATACCGCTTACTGCAAAACTCCATTTTTCTACTTTTCGAGTTGCTGAGTACATTTTCCCACTTACTTATGTACTTAGGATGTTCTGTGAAATGAGAATAAATGTAGTGCAGTATTAACATCATGAGCATGTTAGTCCTGCTCCACAGAACATACTAAGATATCGGTAATGTAGAAAAATATTATGAGTTATCTTGTTTTTACAGTAAAGTGACGATACGCTCTATTGTCGAGCTAGGAAGCCGTTTAAGCCATAGCCTGTGAAACAGGAATTACTAAGTTAAAGTCTTTTATTAAAATCCGCCATTTTGTTTTGTATAAAATATAAATGTAGCTAAGACGAATCCAACGACACTTCATATGTGATATACAACTAAGTTTTGGCAATGTCAGTGTATGACGTCTTATACATTTTTGGAATCAGAATCAGGAACTCTATTCACCTGTGCAAAAATCTACTATTGCGTCTATTAGAAAAAATAAAGTTGACGCTAGAGGACAAAAGACAAAACGTCATATTGAAATTCTACCTATACCTGGATATCTATAAAAAAATTGAATATGCAGCAGAGTGTTGGGGTAACCTGTACATTCTTGAACATGTTTTTAATGTATTCCCACAAGGACCTGTCCGCCAAACCTTGGCCCATCTATACTAAGTGACATATAAATCCGAACACCCAGTTTAAATGGTTTTATTTTAATAAAAGTTGGTGAATGTATTTATCTTACTGTAAATAACAAGTGAAAACATTTTCAGCCTTATCAGTTGGACATTCCGGTTTTTATACTGCTTTTTTTTAATTCACTAACGCTCTAAAAATGAATATTTCAGCCGCAGTAAAGAATCAACGTTGGCGGATTTTGGTTCTTGACATCCTTTACGATCGGTTACGATGCCTAGAGTACGGAGACCTGTACGATTTCGTCAACTTAGTGAGTTTGATAGGGGCCGTATAGTGGGACTTCGGGAAGCTGGACTTTCTTTTCGGGCAATTGCAGTTAGAGTGCAAAGAAGTGTAGACACTGTGGTTAGGTGTTGTCAGGCATTGCTTCGAGAAGGCCGTACGCGAAGAGCAAAGGGCACTGGACGCCGCCGTAGAACAACAGACCGTGAAGATCGCCGCCTAAGATTATTGGCCTTAAGGGACCGTTTCTCCACTACCAGGTCCATTGCAAATGAATGGTTTGCAGAACACGGAAGACCTATTGGCATGCGAAGTGTTACCGACGAATGAGAAGTTTTGGTTTGTTTTCATACCGGTCACACTGGGTCCTCCCTTTAACTCGAGAACACCGACGTAATCGCCTTGAGTGGTGCAGACAACGGTCACTCTGGGATCAGGAATGGAACAGTATTGTCTTTAGTGACGAGTCTCGATTTTGTTTAGGCATGCACGATGGTCGTGCCAGGGTTAGAAGGCGACGTGGTGAAAGGAGGAATCCACAGTTTTTTGTTGAAAGACATGTTCATCACACTGTTGGAGTTATGGTTTGGGGTGCTATAGCTTATGGTTCCAGGTCACCTTTAATCTTCATCAGAGGTAACATGAACGCGCAGCGTTATATCCACGAAGTTCTAGAACCCCATCTTTTACCCTATCTTGACACCCTGGCAGATCCAACTTTCCAACAAGATAATGCCCGAACACATGTTGCAAGAGTCACAATAGACTTCTTTCAACATAATGATGTCACATTGTTACCATGGCCACCAAGATCTCCCGACTTATTCCCAATTGAGCACGTGTGGGATATGATGGATAGGAGTTTGCTCAATTTGCAACGTCCTCCTCAGACTCTAGAAGCACTTCGAGAGGAGTTGGTGATCAGAAGCATGCCTAGGCGCGTTGGAGAATGCGTAGCACATCAGGGTGCATCCACACATTATTAAAGGTCAAAAGGCTTTAAAGAAGTGCAATCATTTTGAAATTTTTATCATTTACTTATTATGCTTCATTATATACTTATACAAAATTTTATTAAAATAAAACCATTTAAACTGGGTGTTCGGATTTATATGTCACTTAGTATATAACTTTTCATACAAGGTCACTACTGTGCCGAAAAAGCTTTGTAGTTTTTGAAAATCGGTCCAGTGGTGAAGGAGCTATAGGTTTCAGAGGATCTTGATCATTTTCAAAAATATTTTTGCCGGGGTTAAAAACTGGACGATGGGGGCTTTGGGCTAGTATATATCAGTTTTTTGGTGGTAGCAGTTATCAGACACATTTTATACATCACAGATTTCCCCGTGAATTTTCCCTCAAAACTTGAATTAATGATAGCATAGTGTAGGAAGTGCAGAGTCAACCTGCTTGACGCAATTTTTTATGCAAGTATCGAAATGAGCATTTCTTCCTGTTTCTTTGATATAATTCATTGCACCATTCAGACAAGTTGAATAAATTTCTTCGAGCATACGTTCATATACATATACATATGCGTATACGTATGTTTAGTTGAATAATTTACTTGTAAACAAATAAAATGGTGAAACCAATGAAACTGTATGACAACTTGTTTACTAGATCCGTCTAAAACATTGAAAATTAGGAAATGGGTGTAGCAGATTTCATCATATTTACAGGGTCGGTACAGAGTACGGTATACGGTTTTAGTAAAACGTTCTAAAAATGCTTAAATTATATCTTATAGGATATAGGTATATACACAACTTATCCGACAAGTTTTAACCACATATGCACTGTTACGAAAGAAGTTGAATTCTCAAAAAAATGTAATAAAAGTCCTACAGAAGGGGGATTTACGAGCACATCCAGTACCTGAAAATATGAAAATAGTTCATATAAACGCATTTGAAAATTGAAATTCGAATTATAAGGGAAGTCATGGATACTTTTCCCTCTACCACATAGGAACGCATAGGCCTAATTGGATACCTGACGGTTTCCCATTAGTTAACGATTTCACTGGACGTCATTTTTGGCTAATGTGGGATAGTCTGATGTAGTTTATTATAAGAATTTAGATTTATACATTTTTTGGAGATACATATATACTAAGTGACATATAAATCCGAACACCCAGTTTAAATGGTTTTATTTTAATAAAATTTTGTATAAGTACTTAATGAAGCATAAGTAAATGATAAAAATTTCAAAATGATTGCACTGCTTTAAAGCCCTTTGACCTTTAATAATGTGTGGATGCATCCTGATGTGCTACGCATTCGCCAACGCGCCTAGGCATGCTTCTGATCAGGTGGTCAATGTCCTCCTGTGGTATGTCATTCCAGGCAACCACCAACTCCTCTCGAAGTGCTTCTAGAGTCTGAGGAGGACGTTGCAAATTGAGCAATCTCCTACCCATCATATCCCACACGTGCTCAATTGGGGATAAGTCGGGAGATCTTGGTGGCCATGGTAACAATGTGACATCATTATGTTGAAAGAAGTCTATTGTGACTCTTGCAACATGTGGTCGGGCATTATCTTGTTGGAAAGTTGGATCTGCCAGGGTATCAAGATAGGGTAAAAGATGGGGTTCTAGAACTTCGCGGATATAACGCTGCGCGTTCATGTTACCTCTGATGAAGATTAAAGGTGACCTGGAACCATAAGCTATAGCACCCCAAACCATAACTCGAACAGTGTGATGAACATGTCTTTCAACAAAAAACTGTGGATTCCTCCTTTCACCACGTCGCCTTCTAACCCTGGCACGACCATCGTGCATGCCTAAACAAAATCAAGACTCGTCATTAAAGACAATACTGTTCCATTCCTGATCCCAGAGTGACCGTTGTCTGCACCACTCAAGGCGATTACGTCGGTGTTCTCGAGTTAAAGGGAGGACCCAGTGTGGCCGGCATAAAAACAAGCCAAAACTTCTCATTCGTCGGTAAACACTTCGCATGCCAATAGGTCTTCCGTGTTCTGCAAACCATTCATTTGCAATGGACCTGGTAGTGGAGAAACGGTCCCTTAAGGCCAATAATCTTAGGCGGCGATCTTCACGGTCTGTTGTTCTACGGCGGCGTCCAGTGCCCCTTGCTCTTTGCGTACGGCCTTCTCGAAGCCATGCCTGAAACACCTAACCACAGTGTCACTTCTTTGCACTCTAACTACAATTGCCCGAAAAGAAAGTCCAGCTTCCCGAAGTCCCACTATACGGCCCCTATCAAACTCACTAAGTTGACGAAATCGTACAGGTCTCCGTACTCTAGGCATCGTAACCGATCGTAAAGGATGACAAGAACCAAAATCCGCCAACGTTGATTCTTTACTGCGGTTGAAATATTCATTTTTAGAGCGTTAGTGAATTAAAAAAAAACAGTATAAAAACCGGAATGTCCAACTGATAAGGCTGAACATTTTTTCACTTGTTATTTACAGTAAGATAAATACATTCACCAACTTTTATTAAAATAAAACCATTTAAACTGGGTGTTCGGATTTATATGTCACTTAGTATATCTAGTCTGTAACGTGGCAGTCTCAGGGATCGTACTTGTAGATTTCTGATTGGATTATGTAGCAATTCAAATGTTCAAGAACATGTAGCAAAGACTAACTGTAGATCCATGGCAAGGGCAATATCTCCAATATTTGGAAGAAACGTTTGCAGTGATCATTAGACTTAGCACCTGCTATCATTCTTATTTTTTTTTACTGTACTGTATTGGAAGAACATTGTTTTTTAAAAAATGAGTCATTTCAGCAAAATGAATACATTTTTTAGCTGAAAGGTCTTTCTAAAAATATAATTTTGTGTCGGCAATATCTCGTTAGTGCCAGTACGCCCCTGGCGATATTCATGATTTCTTTTCAATGCACATACATCATCATATGCGGACCCAACTGGTTATTACGTTGGCAAAATTTCGTTGACCGTCGACCCTCTGTGTACAATTTCCTGCTGCTATGTGGGTATAGTCTCCCAGCCCAGCCTTCGCAATTTGGAAATTGTTGATAGTTTCCCAAAAAATCAGAAGAGATCATGTCTTATAGCTGAAGAATAATAACCGCACTACCAATATTTATAGTCTTTAATAAGAGGGAACTGGTCGTAATAAAAAATATGAAGGTAGACGTTTTCTCAAAGCTGCTTGTAAAGTGTCTCTTGGCGTTTTCCGTTATGTTTGTTAAAAAAAAAGACTACTGTGAATCTACAAATTGCCCGAAATTGAAACCTTGCGTCTAGCCATTAAAGGAATATGCAACGCAATCAATTTGTAAATGCAGTTTAACTTCCGTCTAATATTTTATTGAGTAATCACTGTCTCAAGTTCCGACCGTCAGCCGTAATTCTAGGAAATATCGATCTTTTAACAGGAATACGTACTTCATCAGACGCATGCATAGGAAATAGGCATAAGAGTATATTCCTTGTACAGGGTGTCCTAAAAAAGTTTCCAACATGATTTCTGCATGGCCCTATACTATAACTATCTAAAACTGTAATGACTCATCGATGTTCACGTGAACATCACTTAACTACCAGTAGTCGGCTGTTCATAGGCGGGGTATGAATGTTTAACATGGGTGAACTAGATGCCACATTTTTGTTTCTTCCTTCACAACATGACGGATAGCATTCTGCCAAGCTTCGGGCGTTACTAGCTGTATGGAAGTCTCAAGTAAAACCTTAACGTCTGGTAATTTGAAGGTTGTGTTATGGCGCGCAATATAACCCTTCACTTGAGCCCAGATGAGCTCTATTGGGTTCAGTTCACAGTGGTAGGGCGGTAACCGCAGCACAGTGACACCACATTGACGGGCCATCTCATCAGTCACGTAACTAATGTTCGCAGGTTTGTGCTGTTTAATTTTTTCATACAATTCCGCTTTCACACATGAATCGTCAAACGGGATTCCTTTTTCGCGCAACCATTGCTGCATGTCACTTTTTCGAGATCCCATAGTCGGTACACGTTCGGCTCGACGACTATGGTAGGAAGCATTATCCATGACGATCACAGAGTTGGGCTCAACTCGCTGAAGCACCCCTTGAAACCAGCTCTCGAAGCAGCTGGCATTCATTTCGTCATGGTAATCACCTCCTTTCTTAGAGACGAAAATCAAGTCACACTCTTCTAAAAAGCCACTATCGCTACCAATATGAGTTACGATCAATCTTTGACCTTTCCCTGACGGTCCACAAAGACCTGTTGACAAACCTTCAATGCTTGCTTGTCGGTTACTCACTACGTTTTTGTCTATCCAGGTTTTTTTAACTGTGTGACCTGCATTTACCCATGTCTCGTCCAAATAATAGATTTTTCTGCTTTGTCGCCTATATTCAATCATTTCGCGTAGGTATTTTCGACGCCAGGCGACTATTCCAGGTCTATCTATCAATACTGACTTGCGATTACGCCTTTCGTCCCTTCAAATTAAACTTTGTATCAGTAGTAGCTCCAGTTTTCTTCTTTTCATGCACCACCCTGCGAATGGTCCACTCTGGAACGCCTGTCATACTTTCACAACGCGCGAGTGCATCTCCCTGCGACATAGTTCGGTTCAGATAATTGAACACGTTGAGCACGATTTCTTTCGCATCCCTATTCAGTGCTTTACGAAGCCGTCTACTTGTTCCCTGGCTTTCAGTACTTCCACTCGAGCCATTTGTACTCTCCATGGTTAAGTATAACCAAAACAGTAACCACAGAAACCACAACAATAACAATCACACAACAATTCTTATAAAAACACACAATATGCGATCGCTCAACGAAACACGTTCCAATGCGTTGCCGACGCCTATGAGTCTGCCGGTCGAGGCGCGTCTTTGATTTCATTGGTTCTACCGGCGGAGAACGATCAAACATTATTTCCATCTCTGTCTGTGCTGTTGACCACCGCAAAGCCACAGAAACGACATATGTCGTACGCTATACGGCTGTACTGGAAGGAAGCCGGGATCGAGCTCTGATCACGTGTTGATCACGCATATGAGTCATTACAGTTTTAAATAGTTGTAGTATAAAGCGTATTCACATCTCATTCATTCCCCGTCAGAACACCAGCGCGCAAGGTTCAAAGTCGCGCTGGGCAGGCAGTGCCAAGCAAAAAGAAGTGACGATCCAGTGCTCATTCTTGTTTTGACATTTGAGAATGAGGTCTGAACAAATCGTAGTTCCGTTTGCAGCTACTTTGAGAGCCAGTTCGGGGTACAGGAATCTTTTACTGAACCCTGCTCTTGGTAACACTATCTGCTAGAGATCGACACATGTAGGATTTTCTTCGATATTTACCCCGAAACCAGAGTATAATTTTCCGAAGTTATAAGTAATAGCCGCTTTACTGGATCCAATAAATTGAACAATTTTTTAACCTTGAAGAAGTTGAAGCGTGTAAACATAAACATTTTTACCAATTCCTTCACAATAATAAATTCATGAATAAATTATCAGATTAGAGCTTACTTTTAGTGCTTTTTCCTAGATACCAACCTTCGTTATTTGATGCGTTTTGTGATTTGAGATTAAAATTATAATTCTTACAGTTTGGCTTGGTGCTTTGGCTTTAATTTAGAATTTAAAATTCCAAAAGAAGCAATCAGTATGTAATTATACCATCATATTTTATTGGTTCATCAGACATATTGTCTTTTTCACGAGTATCAATTAAGGTCGAATAACAGCTGATTATCTAGTAATACTTCAAAATACCCCATATCGACAAATGACACATAATTCTGACGGATCCGTCAACGTCAGGTAGACAGAGCAGTATTTTGTACATTTTTTGTATTCTACAGATTCATTTTGTACTTGCTAACAACTCTTATTTAGAAAGGTCCATTTATCCATGTAAAGCGCCTATAAAAACCATATACACCACCTCAAAGTACAAGTCTTGCCCTTTTGGCGGAGATATTTTTTCATTTTTATGAATTGCTCTATAATTGATGTTCTACTAGTTATTTATGATTATGTGTGCATCAAAGCTGGGGCTTGGATTATAATACACCAAAAATTGAATAACAAATATTATTCATGGTGTAAACGTTATGATAGTCATTATTTAAATGGGTGATAGAGGGGGTTGAAAGAAGCAAAAAGTTTCATATAACATCGGGGTCAAAACGGCATTTTTGTAGGGAAAAGCGACTTTAAAGTAAAATAAAATCTGACAACGCCGCAATGCCAGACGCAAATTACGACAGAACGCAGTGTAAATAAAGATGGAGTTTGTTATTTTTGGCTCTTATTATTTCATTATTGATAATGTACTCGTAAAATACAAACAATTAAGAAAACGGACTACAAACTAAGTGTCTCAGCGCTTCACCTGGTGTGTTAAAGTTTATTGAACGTATTAAAAAAATCCACTTATAAATAGGGAACACAATTTTGATACATACATTGCTTTCCTTTTTAAAACCTACACTGCACTTTTTTGTACTTAAAGAAGGCGTTCAAAATGTTGTCCTCCACTTTCCACACATACGACGAACCCAGTTTCTTCTTGCTCTAGGTCCTCGAAAATGTCGATGTATTATTTCAGCCGCATTAAAATTTTTTGCGCGAAGTTCTCCCCAGTACCAAAAATCCATCGGATTGAGGTCAGGAGATCTTGCTGGCCATTTTCGAGGATCAGGAGCATTTCGACCGATCTGGCGATTTGGATAATCAAATAGTGAATGACGCCTTTAAAAATGTGTGGTGGTGCCCCGTCATGAAGCAACCACAAATTCTGTCTCCATTGTAATGGCATGTTGTCTAAGGTCTGTTCCAAAAGTTCTGGTAGGTTATTGGCTAGCAAGCTAAGGTATCCTTCTCCTGACAACTTTGGGGGTAACTCGAAAGGGAAAATTACCTGATCTTCAAGAATACCCGCCCAAATATTTATTTTAAAACGTTGTTGGAAATGACCTTCGCGAATGGTCAACATGTCGGCGAACTCTTGATTCGAGAACATTGTAAATAAACACGACGACGTACGCGAACAATAACTAACCACTGTTACCGTTTCCGATCGATTACCGGTTCGATAAGAGTGATGAATGACCGACGCGCTGTTGTCATGTGTGTTTTAAATATTTAATTCAATGAAACTTACTTACTGACTACACATTTTGGCTTAACTTAGAATAACTTTATGCCATTTATTTGTTAATTACCCAATTTAAAAACGTATCTCTCTTCTACCGCTACACCAACGGGCTTTGCTCCTCAGAGCTCTCTTCCATGATGCTGCGGCGCGATGTGCCTGCCAGGCAGGCCCGCCTGACTTTGATCTCCCATCCTAACCGTGTTGAACTTACGTACACCCAGAACTTTGTCCCGAGGGCGTCCAGACTGTGGAACAATCTACAAGAGGAAGCTTTTCACAGTAGTTCAAAAATCGTATTAACAAAATTTCTTTGGGATCATCATAGCAGCCGCGGTGTCCCGGCATTTAGGCTTCTGCCTGCGCGGCTGCTTCGGTATAAAAAAAAGTTATTGGAGATACCAATAATAACTAGACGCCGACGTTACCTACGACGTTTTCGCGTTAGGGCGCCGTACAAAAAGTCTTGTCTATTTATGCCAGATCCCCTCTCCCTTCAGTATATCTAGCCATTTGACATAATATAAATAAAGCAGATGCCTTCGATAATTCATCAAGAGCCGTCATTTGTCATGATCATTATCGTTAACATGTATTAATTACCTCATCATGGGCGGAGTTTTATGAAATAGGTTCTACCAGCTAAAAAATACATAAATCCTCAACACTTAACCCATATAATATCTAAAACATAACCATGGGCGCCCACTGGGGGTTCCAAGGGGGTACCCCCCCTCAGAATCCGAACAAAGGGGTGCCCCCCTTAGAATCCGAATAGACCGTGAAGTATGTATATGTAGCATGGTTTTGTGTACATTTTGTTCTGAATATGCCCCCCCTCAGAATCCGAACAAGGGGGTGCCCCCCTTAGAATCCGAATAGACCGTGAAGTATGTATATGAAGCATGGTTTTGTGTACATTTTGTTCTGAATATGCCCCCCCCCTTCACGAGAAAATTTAAGGACCCCCGCTCTTTAAAAGGTTTCGAAGATAGGTACGCTTTCACAAGAGGTTGTCTCCTGTCGACAACAATCGGCTCTCCCTGATAAAAATTCCTGCGAGCTGTATAGTCGTTACAAATTTTTAGAGTATGTAATCGGCGGTACCAACGGACTTAAAATACCTTCTTTGACTGCTTTCGTTTTGATTTCCAAAAAAAAGGTAACAAAGGCCGCAGCATCTGGTGGAAACAGTGACTAATCGCAGGGTAACAATACAGAAATAGGTTTGCAAAAGTCTTACGAGACCACACATATACTAAGTGACATATAAATCCGAACACCCAGTTTAAATGGTTTTATTTTAATAAAATTTTGTATAAGTACTTAATGAAGCATAATAAGTAAATGATAAAAATTTCAAAATGATTGCACTGCTTTAAAGCCCTTTGACCTTTAATAATGTGTGGATGCACCCTGATGTGCTACGCATTCTCCAACGCGCCTAGGCACGCTTCTGATCAGGTGGTCAATGTCCTCCTGTGGTATCTCATTCCAGGCAACCACCAACTCCTCTCGAAGTGCTTCTAGAGTCTGAGGAGGACGTTGCAAATTGAGCAATCTCCTACCCATCATATCCCACACGTGCTCAATTGGGGATAAGTCGGGAGATCTTGGTGGCCATGGTAACAATGTGACATCATTATGTTGAAAGAAGTCTATTGTGACTCTTGCAACATGTGGTCGGGCATTATCTTGTTGGAAAGTTGGATCTGCCAGGGTGTCAAGATAGGGTAAAAGATGGGGTTCTAGAACTTCGTGGATATAACGCTGCGCGTTCATGTTACCTCTGATGAAGATTAAAGGTGACCTGGAACCATAAGCTATAGCACCCCAAACCATAACTCCAACAGTGTGATGAACATGTCTTTCAACAAAAAACTGTGGATTCCTCCTTTCACCACGTCGCCTTCTAACCCTGGCACGACCATCGTGCATGCCTAAACAAAATTGAGACTCGTCACTAAAGACAATACTGTTCCATTCCTGATCCCAGAGTGACCGTTGTCTGCACCACTCAAGGCGATTATGTCGGTGTTCTCGATTTAAAGGGAGGACCCAGTGTGGCCGGTATGAAAACAAGCCAAAACTTCTCATTCGTCGGTAAACACTTCGCATGCCAATAGGTCTTCCGTGTTCTGCAAACCATTCATTTGCAATGGACCTGGTAGTGGAGAAACGGTCCCTTAAGGCCAATAATCTTAGGCGGCGATCTTCACGGTCTGTTGTTCTACGGCGGCGTCCAGTGCCCCTTGCTCTTTGCGTACGGCCTTCTCGAAGCCATGCCTGACAACACCTAACCACAGTGTCTACACTTCTTTGCACTTTAACTGCAATTGCCCGAAAAGAAAGTCCAGCTTCCCGAAGTCCCACTATACGGCCCCTATCAAACTCACTAAGTTGATGAAATCGTACAGGTCTCCGTACTCTAGGCATCGTAACCGATCGTAAAGGATGTCAAGAACCAAAATCCGCCAACGTTGATTCTTTACTGCAGCTGAAATATTCATTTTTAGAGCGTTAGTGAATTAAAAAAAAGCAGTATAAAAACCGGAATGTCCAACTGATAAGGCGGAAATTTTTTTCACTTGTTATTTACAGTAAGATAAATACATTCACCAACTTTTATTAAAATAAAACCATTTAAACTGGATTCGGATTTATATGTCACTTAGTATATAAATATGTGTCCTAAAATGTCTGGCTTTCAAGATACATGATGTCAAAGTTAACCCCAAATTGGTGTTTCATCAACATCTCAAAGATCCTAGTGCCGATTTTGTTGACATTTGGCAGTCTTATTCATTTCAATTAGATGCTAAGTCAGCACTAACTAGAAGATAATGATGGATTTCAGTGGCGTCCCTGAGGACAGCCTCAGACACAATATTGAAGAAAACTGTACGCCACTGACCCTAATAAAATTAAATTCTGTTTTTAGTTAAGCAGATTAAAATGCAAGTCTCTTGATATCTCTTTGTATCTTCTTTCTTGAGAAAAAAATAATAACAACTTTATTACATGTCAATTTAATTTAAGCGATGCACAATATTTATTTATAAGCCATTTTTAATATGTAAGGAACGAAAGATAACAACAATTTGACAAAGTATTTACAACAAATGTTGGAAATGACTACCTACCGCTTCTATGCAGGCTTCTGTTCTCATACTTTAACAATTTTTGTAGTAAAGTTACTTTTATCTCGGTTAGAAATTACTATTGTTGGAGTTGTCAAGTGTTTGAATCAAAGTTCGAATCTTTCCCCTCAATATGTCGTATATACGAGCCCCTTCCCACTTCAGTTGGCCCACTTCGAGATTAGTACCAAAATATGCCCTTATAAACTAAACATGGCGAAACTATTTACTTCTAAAACAATTTATTTTTTCAAAAACATTTTAGATACACTCTAGTCGTAAAAAATACATATTTGAAATCACTTAGACATCTGAACAAATAAACAATGTGCGAATAAATGCGCGGAGTTAACAAAGCAACAATTGATTACCATTGGATAACATCACCTTTATTTTTTATTACGGCTGACATTCTTTGGGGCATAGTGTTAACCAAGTTTTGGCAAAAATTTGGTGTAAAACAATCCCATATTTCTTGAAGCTTTTGTCTCAGTTCGGTGATTGTACGAGCAGGATGTTGTCGTAGAACCTTTTTCGACTCGTGCCACAAAGTTTCAATAGGTGACAGGTCTGGACTGCTAGAAACCCATTCCAAAAGTGGTACATTATTTTCTTCCATCCATTTTATAGCCTTTTTTGAGGTATGGCACGCTGCACCATCTTGCTGAAACATTCTTCCATCACTGGTAAACGCGATTCTCCTAAAATTGCCAAATATTTGTTTGTATCCACATTTCCATCAATAAAATGAAGTTTTCCTACTCCTTTTGATGACATACTGTCTCAGACCATAATGGATGCTGGAAATTTCACTTTTCTCTTCAGACAGTCAACATGAAATGCTTAATTTTTTTGCGAATAACTCTACTGCGACTGTCACCAACACAAACATCGAATCGGGCCTCATCACTCCATTGTATTGCACCCATTGTTGAGGTGTCCATTGTCTATGTTCTTTAGCCCATCTAAGCCGATTTTTCTTTTGCAGTGGAGTTAATAGTGGCTTTTCTTTGGCCTATAAACAAGTTGTGCAACTTTAGGGTTTTTACTCACTTTTTTTTATAAGAAAACTTACCTTGCAAGTGCTAAATCCCAGTTTGTGGGCCTCTCTATGAGTTGTGGACCTCGAAATTCTCCTTCCAACAGCGTCACTCCACAGAGCACTTAACTGTAAATAATTGGCACGCCTGTTTTTCACGATTATTCTTCTTACTGCTCTTCGGTCGGCATTTGTGATATTACTTTTTTTCACATATCGTGGCTTAATATTAACTGAGCCAGTTCCGTTATATCTTCTAACAATATTTCTCACACTGTACCGCGATAAGTCTCACAAAGTTGTAATTTCTGAGTTTGATTTCCCAGAATTAAAAAATTTAATTATCAGTAACAGAATTTTCTCACTAATAACCTTTCCTCTACCCATTTGGAAAAACTTAACTACCCAAAATTAGTGTTGGTGTTTTCTACTATACAGGGTTATCCAAATTAAGTGTCCACCATTAGTAACTTTGTTATTAGTGAAAATACAAAGTTGTTTGAATTAGCAAACTAGTAGCATTTTTAACGCTGGTAAAAATGAGAAATAAAAAAAACAATTGAGAGTCGTTATTTTGATTTTTTTCAGTAAAATAACATTTTTTTAAATGGAAACCCCTGTATATTATATTTTTTTCTGTTAAAGCATCAAATTTTAAACAAAAAAGTTCATAATGACTTTTCCGCTAAAGTCAAAAATAAAGTCAAAATAACGATAAATATTTTTAATTATTTGCAGTATTATAATATTAAGACGGCTATGAAAACAACATGGCGTTCGCGATTTGACAGCATTAAGATAAGCGACAAATTGTTAAACTGGACATACTCGCAACTAGAAGGCTTTGGAAAACAATGATAAAATCAAATAATGTCAAACATTAGTGTAAATACTTGTTTATAAGCTTTATTGTGTCATTAATTTAAAGAAAAATGTTCTCCCATGAAGAAAAGTGTGATATGTTAGAATTCTATTTAGTGTGCAGAAAATCCTCCTTGAGAGCAAGAGAATACTACAGTGAATTATATCCCGCTCGCATTCAACCGTATGAACGATATTTTCTGAGACTTTATCGAAAATTTAGGGGCAACGAAAATGTTTTTGCTAAAACAAGGGCAAAAAAAGAATTCATAATAAGCGAGGCCACGGAAATTGCAGTTATTGGATATTGTGAAGCTTATCGTGAGAATTCAATAGCAGATATTCTCAAGGACTCTAATTTCAGTTATGGTACTGTTCAAAGGATTTTAAAAAAATACAAATTTATTCCGTATAAGTACCGACCAGTTCAAACGCTTTTGGCAGGGGATCCAGAGAGAAGACTTGTTTTTTGCCATTGGTATCTTAGCTTGTGTCGCCAAAATGTAAATAACCTTCGTTACCTTTTATGGACAGATGAATCAAATTTTTCAAATTCTGGAATGTTTAATAGAAAAAAACCACCATTATTGGTCAAGAGAAAATCTTTTGTTAGTACATCCAAGAGGTCCACAAGTCCGTTTCAGTTTCAACGTTTGGTGCGGTATAATTGGTTCAAAAATTGTTGGCCCGTTCTTTTATGAGGGAACCCTAACTGGTGAAAGATATGTGGAATTTATGTCAGAAATTCTGACTAATTTCTTAGACGAATTGGATCTTATAAGTAGACATCATCTGCATTTTCAGCAAGATGGCGCACCTGCCCACAACTCCAGAGGTACTTATCATTTTCTAAGTACTACTTTTAATGATCAGTGGATAGGAACAAATGGCCCAATACAGTGGCCTCCCAGATCACCAGATCTAAACCCACTTGATTACTTCTTGTGGGGTTACTTAAAGAACCAAATTTACAAGCGAAGGTACGATAACCTTGACGCGTTAAAGACTGCAGTTAGGGAAAAGATAACCCAGATAGATGGTAGGACCATACTTAAGACAGTTCGAGCAGTTGAAAAACGTGCCCAAAAATGTATTGAAGAACAAGGTGGTGTTTTCGAGCATCTTCTTTAAAAAAAATTGTTATTGTATTTTGTAAGATTATAAGTTGATGTTGAAAATAAAGTTTGTCGATACAATTTAATTGTTTCAGATTGGAGGCCATAACTTCAACAATTTGTAACCTAGGAGAAAAGTTATTGTAAGCTTTTTTGTTTAAAATTTGATGCTTTAACAGAAAAAAATATAATATACAGGGGTTTCCATTTAAAAAAATGTTATTTTACTGAAAAAAATCAAAATAACGACTCTCAATTGTTTTTTTTATTTCTCATTTTTACCAGCGTTAAAAATGCTACTAGTTTGCTAATTCAAACAACTTTGTATTTTCACTAATAACAAAGTTACTAATGGTGGACACTTAATTTGGATAACCCTGTATATTATCAAAATATTCATTGTTAATATTTTATACCTATAACACCCTGCTACATTTTTATTATTTGTGTTTGATAAGAAAAAAACTAAGATTTCAATAGTTGGGCCAACTGAAATGGGAAGGGGCTC
This sequence comes from Acanthoscelides obtectus, assembly GCA_963669975.1. Lineage (NCBI taxonomy): Eukaryota > Metazoa > Arthropoda > Insecta > Coleoptera > Chrysomelidae > Acanthoscelides > Acanthoscelides obtectus. The sequence goes on along the minus strand of CAVLJG010000002.1, from coordinate 35,557,238 downwards.
GTATTAGGCATATTTTAACTTGCAGCTTTCTCATTTAATTATTAGTAACTCCCAATGGGAGTATTTCCTACGCTAGACGGAGCCCATAGCGCATTATTAAATATTAAATAACAAAGCTTTAAAATAAACTAAGCTCCAAATACTCTTCAGGATCTTCAATTTGAACATTTGACGACCTGAAATATGAGAATTTTCAAAAAAGTGCTTAAGCATTTTTACTTTACTCTAAGTTGTTCCTGACTTGAAAATGGCCAGCTTTAGAGGAAAACTGCTGTTTTATTGTTTAGAATGATCAATAAAGAACCTTAAAAAAAAATTTGTCCGGAGCGGAACATATATTTTTTGTAACGTGTTTAAGACTGCTCAAGCAAATTTGCAAATCTCGGTTAAAAATTGTTGTTTTTGAAGTTGTCACGTGTCTGAAATGAAGTTCGAATATTTCTCAAGATATCGGAGGGTATATTAGACATACTTTATATTATAGCTTTGTTATATAATTATTAATAACGCCGTATGGGAATATTCCTTACGCTAGACGTACACGCGCGTAGCACATTATTTGTAATTAAATAACAGTGCTATAAAATAAACTAAGCTCAAAATACTATTCATCTTCAATTTAGTCATTTCACTACATAAAATATGAGATTTTTTTTACATTATATGACTATTTCTGCTTTACTTTAAATCGCTACAGACTTGAAGATGGTCACACTTAGAGAAAAACTGCTGCTGTTTGTTCAGAATGATCATTAAAGAACCTAAAAAACTTTGTAACATGTTTGAGACTGCTTAAACAAATTTGCACTAGGTTACCGCCAAGTTAAGGGGCATCCAACAAACGTGATCGTGTAAATATCAAATTAGAAAATTCCGTTCACGAATGCGACGACTTAGCCTCGTTTATTAAGGTATTTAGGATATGCTTCCGCGTATAATTTTTGAAGAATGACTCAATAAACGTAAGGAAAACGCATCGAAATCTGGTACATGACACCAAAAGACCCGGAAACATTACATAAGCTCTGATTCAGTGATACGGTGATCTTATCACGTCACCCTTACAGTGTTTCCAGAAGGGGTAGTCACGCGACGTTGGGTACCACGTCAAGCGCGTAACCGTATGTGGTGCCACGGTACTACTATTAGGTACCATCGGCAGTCAGTCTACTCGCGTCTTTCCCACAGTGCAACATGCTTCTCGCGTTCTTCGCCGTACTACTTGCGGTACCGCTTCTGCTGTGGTTCCTCCGCAACTCTTCTAACACTCTTTGGATCGCACTTGGCTTCTATCGACTTCACAAGGTAAATATAATATCTACCTTGTGTTCTAAATATTTTTTGTTTTTTGCGAAAAAAGTTTGAATTACTTGGATTTTTAATCTCAAGACAAATTGTAAAGAGGAAAGCTTTTAATCGAATTTTTCCGCAAACACTTTTATACCAAAACTGGAAAGCTTTGAAAATTTTGGAAACTGATGCAGGGCAGTGCAGTGATTTTAAATTATTGAAAAAATAACTTGAAAAACGCGGACTTCGATTCGAATTATGAATTTCTTGGATTTTTAAACTTGAGGAAAATTGTAAAGGGGAAAGTGACTTTATGAAAAGCTTTGAAAAGCCGCGACTCTTTTGTCAAAAACATTTAATCGAGGATTCTCAAATTATTTCCAGAAAATTTGTCGGACTTTTGTTGAAAGCTTAGATTTTGTCGCAAACTTACTTTTATACCAAGAATGGAAAAGTTTTGAAGATTCTGGAAATTAGTCAAGAGCAGTGAGGTTCCTTATGAAAAAGAGGAACGAACGTTTTTAAATTATCAAAAAAAAAAAACAAGAAAAACGACACTTAGATTCAGGGGCAACAGATGTGCGAAAACTAAACAAATTCAAACGTTTGATGATGAACAGATTGGATTTTAAATTCTTTGGAGCTCAAGAGAAACTATAGAAAAAAGATAGTTATTTTGGAGTTGCGTAAAGCAAAAAACTACAAAAAAAAGATTGTTTTCAATTTACTAGAAAAAGTGGAAAAAGGCCGATTTTTATTCGAAGCTTTGTACTTCAATTGTAATATAAAGGTTCTCCTATACCAGGAGAACGCTTTGTAGATTTTGAAAACCGACCAATTCAAATGCGTAACGAAAACCCGTTCCCAGATTTTGATATTTTTTTTTGGGATAGATAGATTTTTTAAATCACAGACTAATGTCGCTTAGAATTTGTTTTACCTCAAACAATGATTTTTCTAAGATTGTTTTCACCTTTGGCTGTGCTCCATATTTTTGTTTGGGTTACATTAAATTTTTCCCAACAGATCTTATCTGACTATCCCACAGCTATGCGTAATGTATAACGCTCATGCTAATATATCTTACGAGCCGAATAAAAAATAGTATATTGATGCTTTCTTCCGTATTGCCTTGCGGAAAATTTTTAACAGTTTCAAAACTTCTAAAGCAATTTCTTGGAATTTTCCCACCAGTACTGTAATATTCAATAAGAATCTTATCTAGCAAACGAACATTGAGCTAAACCTTGCCTATCGAACCTACGATACCTTCTGGATTACAATTTTTCTATACAGAAAGTAAAACCCCTTAAAAAATTGACGTCAAGTAGGTTGACTGCACTTCCCATGCAACGCTCATAATTCTCGGAACAATTTAGAATAAAGTTAACTACGAATATAGATCAAGTCAGTCAAATAGACGTAAACAATTAGTCCCAAGTTCCTGCCCATTTGACCTGAAACGTTATGATCAGAATTACCATCTCGCTACAGGTTTATATCCCATTTTAATTGCGCTTGACGCGAGTATCAAAAAAATCTCCATCATTCGAAGTCGCATAACTACCGGGTCTAGAAACGTTTAATCGTATGAATATATTAACGCCAAGGCATTTTAAATTTTCAACCCCCACAATGATTTGTTAAAAAATAGCGTCAAGCATAAAGGATTATGTACGGCACAATTTGGTCCCCTCTGAGAAAAAAGTAAATAAACGTAATATCGAAATTTTCCATTTCAGGGTCTAGTGCCAATGGTGACGTTTTTGCTTATCTCTAAACAAAAATACCCTAAGATCGGTCAACTATAATGGAACACTATTGAGAAAGTTTTTTATTCACTTTGAACCAAATAACCTACGAAACTTTGTTCGAATCGAAAAAACATATCTCTAATTTGATGAAAAAACTGTTCAAACAAATTTGTTATCGGGTTACAATCTGGTAAGATTTATTTTAAGCAGCATCCAACAAACGCGATTTCTCCCACGAATGCAAGGTTTTTGCTGAGTCTATTAAGATAGATCAGTAAGATCACCATACGATGTTTTAAAAGCTGCATTTAATATCGAAACCATGAATAACTGACCTGCACCAACGTAAATGTCAACGCCATACCCAACAATATTGAATTAATTATAATAAAGGATGAATGTACAAGATTATAATCGGTCCCATCACCTCACATTCAACAACCAAGATTAATGCAACCTCAGTATGACTGTACTTCATTTGATTTGATTTATTTACAATAAACAAATGACTGAAATTTCTGGAAAACTGCTTTAACGTGTGTTTAAACAAAAAAGGATTGTTTGTAGTAAAACTTGCAGCGTCGGTTAATGTAATAAATAACATATTTGATTCATTGATACTATACTAGAGACTGAAACTGGACTACAGCTTTGGGAAATGAAATATTATGTTTGTTGGATGATATATAACATGTACATCACGAAATACCATGTCGGTCACTCCTTTCGGTTTGTCTGTCGGTCTGTTTATGTAAATCGGTCCAAAAATGTCAAAATCAAAATAAAATCCATCTAACTTGGTTTTTTGACGTTTCAGATAATCCCGATCCTTTTTTTGAATCTTTTTTTTATATTCGGGGGTGTGATTCTACGAACCTATTAGGCATATTTCACATATAATAGATTCCCATAGATTTACCCTTAAAACGATAGATAAGTTTTTTTGATAGGCGTCTGCTCTCTGGCTTCATGGGCCGCCGTGCTGGTGTTCATAAATGTCCTCGATGACTTGCGCCGTGTCGCGTTGCCGCGTCTGACACATCGCGAGATCAGGTATTGGGTAGAGGCGTCGTTGCCAGATGGACCGTACGACGGGTAAGGCAGGAAAGTAATGTCCATGGACTTAATGTATGGACCTGTTTGACGGAGTTGATCCATTTAATTCATATGTTATACATGTTTATTACTAACTTTCTTTCTCAAAGTTTCACTTAAACATGCTGCTCTCGCCCTTTCGGCCAAAGCCAACCATGAACAGCTGCCTCGTGGTATTTTGGCAACTCATGAACATCATCTTGGCTTGGACTCTGAAAAAAGCTTAACAACTATTCTCTGTCCACGATATAAGGTCTATGGCGCTGTCAATTTTGATGAGGTCTAACTTGTGCTGAACATAATGCTTTATTAACTAATGACGGCCTTGCGTGGGATATACAGAGTCAACCTACCTGACTCCATCTTTTACCTTAACCACCACAGGCGGATCTAAGATGATGCTCATCAGTAACTGTTCGTTGGGTCCCAGGACTCAAGGGGCCACAGAGTATACAAAAATTATTTTTGTACACCGAAGCAGCCGCGCAGGCAAAGCCTAAATACTAGGGCACCGCGGCTGCTATGAAGAACTTGAATGAACTTTGTTATGTCCCCAAAGACAGACTTCACTACCTTCAGCATATTTTCTAAATAGGATAGTTTAAAGTTTTGTATACGGAGTAGTTTGACAAAGATTTCTCAAAAGTGGTGATTCATGTAAAATTGAATACCTTATTCAAAAATGCAGTAGATGTTTCAAAAACGCCAGTGGCGTTCTTTGTTCTTCTGTATGGGTCAAATTTTCCCAATTTCTACGCCTCTGGTGTAGTATCAGATACCAAATGTAGTATGTATTAGCTTTGCATCAATATCTTTAATCGTTATGGAGATATAATGAAAAATATGCTTGAAATACAATTTTCAAATACTACTAGATAAAAGGAAAAATTGAAGCTATAAATAGTTATGTAAAATGTATCAACGTGAAATGACTTCAAGATATTTTATTTGGAAATTTATTTTTACACATTTTATAACCGATATGTGTTAAAAGACTTTATACCGGGTGACTTTGAAGTTGAGTCATTAATTTTCAGATAATGATTGTAGAAGGAAGATAAACCAAAATATGTGTGTAAAAATAAAAATAAAAATTAGAAAAAATTTTACCTTGTTTTATAAAGTATCCTCCCGACAAGTATTTCAGTGCGGACCTGTATTTGATCGTGCGGTCTTGGAGCACCGGCATGCCCTCCCCTGTGAGGTCTTAAGTCACCTGATTCACGAGCCCTTTGTACTACATTAACAAAGGCACGAGGGGTTGGTTGCACTCGATTGGGAAACCGATCCGCATAAAGAGTTCCCCCCCCCCTCCCCCCCCCGTAAATAAGAATCATGTTCACAAGTTCAGCATTTTCGTAAACATGTGCATTTTTTATTTCATTTAAGCCACGCAACAAACACCACTATTCACTCACGCGTTACCGACTGACACATTGACGGAAAACAACTGAATAAAATTGTACATTGTAGTAAAAACATCGTTTCAAATTCTTTCGCTTTTTTGTTTCCGATGCGATGAACGGATAAGGCGGATTATATCCGTTGTTGCCAAACACGAGCACATAATATTATTATTGAGATAGGGCGGTACTCAAACTTCTAAAGGGCTATAACTTTGTTACTTTAATTTTACCAGAAAAATGTTAAAGGAAAGAAGCATTTCTTTTGATCAGATCTACTCACTGTTAAAATAAATGACTCAACTTCGAAGTCACCCTGTATATTATACTACTTCATAATTTAACTCGGTGGGTTTGAAACACGAATAATTCTGTGTCATATATCTCTGTAAGACGAGCATTTAGAACATATTCTTGTGATAACTGTTATGTTATTTTTTAACCTACTTTATGCTATAACTATTACCTCTATCTTCTGAATCACCCTGTATAATGTGAAACTGAGCGTCACATCCGTATGTAAACAGGAAGAAGAGATAGTTGAATACTCGCTTTACAACTGCCTATCCTATAAATATAAAAATCCATTTTACAGAAAATTTGGCTGATGTAAGGGAAACTTCGCTGTGTATCACACCACAAGTTTGAGGTGGCTGATGTGTAATCCCTGGGAAAGACGTACAAGAACCCAAGTGTTGTGATGTTAATGTTCAATACAGTATTTAGACAGAAAAAAAATATTATTCTATTTTTCGATTACCTAAATGCGATAATATTGGTTCGAATACGACATCTCATATGAGATGCGTAAGAAAATCTCATGGTGACGTTAGCACCTCAGCTTAATCAGTAAAATTGAGCGTAAACTGTTTATAGTGAAAATCATCCGAATATTATATAATTATAGATAACAGTTACTATATCTACGATTATTTTCGTTAAGCATTGACGAATCTGAAAAACGTCATCCGCCATTGAGGTATAAAATATTATCCGACCTTTAAAGTCATTCACAAGATACATACTCGAATATATCATAACCGCGTAATCTCAGCAATAGCTGCACCGGTTTTGAAACACAGAATATTGAATGCAGGGATGGGATTTTTGTGGAAAATCAATGTTTTGCGTATTAGCGGACATACAGACCGATGGAAATGAATGACATTCATGTCGTATAATTTCCATAAAACATAATATCTCAATATCGAAATTTTTCGCGATTATAATACTTCCAGTTTTGGCATAGGAAGTGAAAACACGGCATCAAGTAAATCGACTATGCACAATTCTGTATAAATGGACTGAGTATGCACCATGTCCAGTGACTAGTCAATTTTTGTACATTATTCGACGGCTATGAAAATCTTTGTACCTTGATATCAGATCTTAGAGTAGAATGGTAATATGCATTCTGATTAAAAAAATGGAATTTTAACTATGAATACGCACCATGTTTAGTATCTGACGCTGCAGCTGGGGCTCCGTCGGCGTTAACGAATTCGAATCGGACCATCCGCAGGTAAAGGGCATTTAGCGTTTTTCTGGTGCTGCTGGAGTTACAGACGTAAATACATATATGTGTAATATTGTGTTTAACAAGAGGGTAATACTATCGGGATCACAAATTTCTCTATAATAAAACGACTTTCACTGATACCAAGTATTCAACAATTACAATCCCCTACCTCCTATAAGTTTTTATTTTCTTGTTTCGTTTTTTGCCTCTAGCACCACCGCCACTGGACGATTTTCAAAAAATACAGAGCTTTTTCCGTCTGTGGCATAGTAATAACATTGTGACACATAAGAGTGACATTAATATTAACATCCGAAAAACATATTTTCGAAATTTGTAGCCAATGGCATTGGTCTGACCGCAGGTGATCCTACTATAATTCCTATAAGTCCTTAATTGTTACAGAAACACAAAAACATTCCACCAGGACCGAGGCCTTGGCCTATTATTGGCAGCTTACATCTTCTAGCGAAGCACCAAAACCCACTGGAGGCATTCACAGAATTGAGCAAGAGATACGGAGATGTCTTTAGTATCTACCTAGGCTCGACCCCCTGCGTGGTAGTGAACAGCTTTGAACTTATCAAAGAAGTTCTTATTACTAAAGGAGGAGATTTCGTGAACAGGCCAGACTTCATGAGGTTCCATAAGCTTTTCGGGGGAGACAGAAATAACTGTAAGTTGACTTCTATCATCTCTTCAACATAGGTAAACTATATACATTCACCAACTTTTATTAAAATAAAACCATTTAAACTGGGTGTACGGATATATATATATATATATATATAAAATGAATAATAGTAGCCCAAGTAGAGACCCTTGCGGTACTCCGGATGAAATGAGACATTATGGAGATGACATACCAACGTTTTCCCCCTGATTTTGCAAAAAGCTCATATTAACAGAAGAATTGGAAAACCCCAAAAATTACACTCGATTTATGGTATCGAATGTCTCAGAACAGTCTAATGATGTGACCGTTTGCAGATGCCAGCCTCTCACTCTATTATGGCTTAAGTCTAGCAACGTACCTGCAGTATTACATCCTAATCGTTAATTTAATTTGATGTTCCCTCAAAAAATTAATGCAGCATTAAAAAGATCGCCAATGTTACAGCATATTCTTACCGTAGTCAGGATTTGGATGATTTTTAGTACAAGGTGTTACATGTTTTTTCATAAAAATTACGGTAACTCTATGGAATAGCTGCATTTTTTATTTGTTTTTCTATCTTCCATCCGTATACTTCAAATACGAAATGCAGCAAAAGTCGAATAGTATCGTGGGTAACGAGAATGTCGCGTTTTTGCTAAAAACACTTTCATTCCTACGTAAGAATAATTTAGGCTTAGTCCTTGCAGAATTTGAATGTCTCCCACTACCACATTCAGCAGGTCTAATTTGTTCTTTTGTAACCGCCTCCCAAAAGCAACTCAGAAACTCAGTGTTCCTGACCGCCAAGACATGCCAGCGATTTTGGGTAATTTTTCAAAACTTGTGCAGCTTGGGGCGTTGCCTACCTTCAACAAATATGCAGGTTGCCCCGTATATCCTATCAAATGCTTCTTTTGTAATAAGGACTGAAAAATAAATCTAAAACAAATACTCCAAAACTGTAATGTCAAAATATGCTTTCAACATTGTAATTTTGCAAGACCATTTAATATTAAAAAGAAACATTTGAAAGTAAACAAATTTTGAGACTGAGGGGACCTTTCAAAAATGTAAATATAATTTCAATATCAGGAATCGGTAACAAAATGTCCGGTATTCGTCTTTTCGAAAAAGACAGAACTCGGTGCATAGGGATGCAGCTTTGGATGTTGCTAATTGCCTCACATACTACTGTAAGTTGAGTCAATTTAAATTCATTTTACACTTTTGTTGCTACTGTTATCATTGTAATTGCAGCTCCTGATGATGATGGCAAAGTCCATTGAAAGCTAGAGAGAATTAAAAAAAGTATAAAGAGTCCTCTTTGCTTAAATTTTGTCGAAGTACCCAACAAAAGGCGGAAGCTTTAATTTTTCACCTAACTGGTCTAGACGACAATGACCACGTCTCAAGTTATATATATATCTATATATTCCATCTACAAAAGCGCTCAACTTTGACAGCCTGGCGATTCGCCGTTTTGAAAGATAATGATTTTGTACTTTAGAGCTATTGAGTACTCACAGAAAGCTTCAAAATGATGTATCACATGACCGCTCAATGCACTAAAAAAAATTCTAGAATGGTGCATGGAATTTTCAACCGCCACTTTTTTGCTAGAGGCATTACTCTGACTGTACCTTTATAACTTGGGCTGTTCAAAAAAAGCACTGTATATTTAAACGCAACTGGAAAACCCCCTGTAGTTTGCTTTGAATATACATATTTAACACAGCTGAGAAAATGATTGATTAGGAAATGGTGAATGATAAGAATCAATGTTATGATGACAAATTAGTAATGTTTAAAAACGACAACGTTATCTAATGTAACAATAATATTATGATAGGGTGATGACATTTTTACCGTCAATTACTGAAATTTCCTTGATTTTGGGCGTAATAGCTTCGCGTATTTATATAAAAACACATGTCTACAATGATTGGAAAAGTTTATGACGTAGGTATTGTCATTTGACAGTTCTTCATAACATAAAAACATATTATTTATGGCGGAACCGAAAATCTACATCACAGCGTATGTTATACAGGGTGGCAGAAAAAAGAAAATAGAAGAAACAAAAAAAACTGAACATTTTTCAAAATACCATTGCCAAAAAATTGGTCTTTGTCGATGTTACATTATAACAACTTCTGAAACCCAGATCATGGAAATGACATCAACATTTTCTCTTATGTATCTGAGAAAAGTGATGTGACTGGCCACGAAGTACACTCTAGATAGGCGAGGCCAAAACCTCTCCTCCGAGTGAGAAATTTTCCAACTCGATTCTTTATAATCCTTAATATAAATCCGATGCAAAGGAACAGAGCCTTTAACCTCGAAAATAACTAAATCGAACGCAACTATGCAATTTTTACTATCAAACATTCAAAAAGCATGTATTTTAAATTTTAATCAACATGTTCCGTTTTATCTTAGTACCCACTGGGCACTTTGAAAGCCTAGGTTTCGTATGTTTCACCTATTTGCCCAAAATTGGCCGTTTCTCAAATATTTAACTCAATATCCTAAGTGACATAGAAGACACCCAGTGATGATGAATGTATTACAACCATTTTTTGTATACATGTCTATTAGGGTTTCGTAATTAATTGATATAAGCTTTCTGATTATGGATTCCATTCATCAGCTTTAGCACTCATTCAAAGTTCTCTTTATAAAAGGAAGCAAAATGTTACTTTCAATGGCTTGAAGTCGTACCAGTATGTAATTAAATCGGAAGTGCCCCAAGGATCCATCCTTGGTCCTTTATTGTTTACCTTATTTATTGATGATATCGCGCAATAATTTCTTCTTCTTTTTGTGGATGATTTAAAATCATTCAGGATTATTGATTTTGAGGCTGATTATATTGCACTTCAGCGGGATATTGATGCTTTACTAGCTTGGTGTGACGATAATAGTTTATTTCTTAATGCCTTTAAAATGTCGGTTTGTAAATTTATATATTGTAAGATTGGGAATGTTTACATAAATCGTAGGGTCTCAATTCAGGATTTGAGTGTAGTTTTTGATCATAAACTTAATTTTGCCCACCAGATAGCTCAAAAGGTGAGTGAAGCTTCACGAGCGTACGGTTTTATTGTGAGAAACTGTTGAAGCTTCAGCCGCCCAGAGTCACAGTTGGTTTTGTATTCTGCATATATTAGATCGAAATTGGAATATGCATTGTTAATTTGGAACCCAATTTACAACTGCTACATTGATTTTCTTGAGCATGTTCAGAGAAGTTTCTCAATTTTTTTATCTTTCAAGGTTGACGGTGCATATCCTGAGGATCTACCTGAATGTTTGTTATTGTCTAGATTTCAAATGCAGTTTTTAGAGCTGAGAATGAAGTGTGTGTTAAAACCGTTAAAGCCTTTTATCGTGACTGGGCTCGCACAAATTAATTTTTGAAAGCACCCATTATACACTATAATTCGTGAACCTTTTAATGCCATATCTAATTTTTGAGATATACCATGCATGCTGACAGTTTGAACAGCATTCTAGGAGTAGCTAGGAATTTATATGTTTCTCAGTTAAGTGAAATATGTTTTTCTTCTTGTTCTTGTTTGTTTTTTACTTTAGATAGAATCGCCTGCTTTTGTATGTTTTCTATACTAAGTGACATATAAACCCGAACACCCAGTTTAAATGGTTTTATTTTAATAAAAGTTGGTAAATGTATTTATCTTACTGTAAATAACAAGTGAAAAAATTTTCAGCCTTATCAGTTGGACATTCCGGTTTTTATACTGCTTTTTTTTAATTCACTAACGCTCTAAAAATGAATATTTCAGCCGCAGTAAAGAATCAACGTTGGCGGATTTTGGTTCTTGACATCCTTTACGATCGGTTACGATGCCTAGAGTACGGAGACCCGTACGATTTCGTCAACTTAGTGAGTTTGATAGGCACCGTATAGTGGGACTTCGGGAAGCTGGACTTTCTTTTCGGGCAATTGCAGTTAGAGTGCAAAGAACTGTAGACACTGTGGTTAGGTGTTGTCAGGCATGGCTTCGAGAAGGCCGTACGCAAAGAGCAAGGGGCACTGGACGCCGCCGTAGAACAACAGACCGTGAAGATCGCCGCCTAAGATTATTGGCCTTAAGGGACCGTTTCTCCACTACCAGGTCCATTGCAAATGAATGGTTTGCAGAACACGGAAGACCTATTGGCATGCGAAGTGTTTACCGACGAATGAGAAGTTTTGGCTTGTTTTCATACCGGCCACACTGGGTCCTCCCTTTAACTCGAGAACACCGACGTAATCGCCTTGAGTGGTGCAGACAACGGTCACTCTGGGATCAGGAATGGAACAGTATTGTCTTTAGTGACGAGTCTCGATTTTGTTTAGGCATGCACGATGGTCGTGCCAGGGTTAGAAGGCGACGTGGTGAAAGGAGGAATCCACAGTTTTTTGTTGAAAGACATGTTCATCACACTGTTGGAGTTATGGTTTGGGGTGCTATAGCTTATGGCTCCAGGTCACCTTTAATCTTCATCAGAGGTAACATGAACGCGCAGCGTTATATCCACGAAGTTCTAGAACCCCATCTTTTACCCTATCTTGACACCCTGGCAGATCCAACTTTCCAACAAGATAATGCCCGACCACATGTTGCAAGAGTCACAATAAACTTCTTTCAACATAATTATGTCACATTGTTACCATGGCCACCAAGATCTCCCGACTTATCCCCAATTGAGCACGTGGGGGATATGATGGGTAGGAGATTGCTCAATTTGCATCGTCCTCCTCAGACTCTAGAAGCACTTCGAGAGGAGTTGGTGGTTGCCTGGAATGGGATACCACAGGAGGACATTGACCACCTGATCAGAAGCATGCCTAGGCGCGTTGGAGAATGCGTAGCACATCAGGGTGCATCCACACATTATTAAAGATCAAAGGGCTTTAAAGCAGTGCAATGATATTGAAATTTTTATCATTTACTTATTATGCTTCATTAAGTACTTATACAAAATTTTATTAAAATAAAACCATTTGAACTGGGTGTTCGGATTTATATGTCACTTAGTATATTTTTGTTAGTTTCATTTATCTGTTCTTAGGATTGTCCTGGAAATGGTTGCCTTAACTGTTGGTCAATAAAAGCTATTTATTTATTATTAATATAAACTTCAGAAAAATCCAACTGCTGAAGAAATGTAAAAGATTTATAGTTTTTTGGGCATCCGTGATGTTTTATGCATTCAGACATACGTCTGATTGATTTCCTTTTGAGATATCTCATCTCATTCTACTTGTACCTGATCCCGAAGAGCGGATGAATATTCTTTTCAAAATATCCCAGACGTGTTCAGTTGGTGAAAGATCAGGAGATCAAATCTATTTGATTGTCTTCAAAATAGACCAACGTAGTTTTGGCTATATTTTTTTTACTGGCTTTAGGTGAGCTAACCTATTCAGCCACGAAAATGGCATAAACTTGTTCATATTACCAATAACTTCTGAAGTTTGTATTATCCATTGCTAGCAGTATGATGTCGGTTCCCATACATACACCGGTCAAGGTCCTATACAAAAACAGAGTAGTATGAAAGAACCGAAATTTAGAAAGGATAGGGACACACGTTTCACGTCAAGGTGCTGGTCATAACGACTTTTTTTTAAGCAGACAACACAGTCAACGGGTAGTAGGTATAATAACAAATGGGTAAAGACACAGGTAGAAACTGACTCCAATCACATAACTAGCTTCGGATGCTGGATTATAAATACTTGGCAGTCGTTGATTAGATTTTATGTCTGGTTCTCTTGAAGAAGCCCCACATAACGAGAAACAAGAGACATTTTTTTATATCGAGATGATAACATGCTCGAAGCAATATAACCAGTGAAAATGGTATGTCAAAAAAATTTAAGTTTAATTTGGTGTCCCGAGTCTTTTACTACCCCGTACCATTCATATACTTATTTATTTGCCTTTTATTTTAGGTATTATTCTAAAAAAGAGCCTCCTGGAAATGGCCACTAAAACTGTTTAATGATGATAATATATATATATATATAATATATATATAAGTGTCTTCAATTTTAAAAGAAAAATAGAATCGGAAAATTTCTCTCTGGAATACGAGGTTTTCTCCTCGTCTAAAAGTAATGATCTACTTCAGGTAACAAGGAAGGTGTACTGGATAATTTCAATTATTACACTGATATAACAGGTTTGCAATGGTTAACGAAAAAGACAAGTTTTTAATCTCACATGGTGTATTTATACGTTGAAATCAAAATGAACTTGAATCTTTGCATCGTTGTTGCCAAATCATGCCACTTCTCTGCAGGCTCTTTGCGTCTTCCCCATAGTAGGGGAGTCCAAGAGGCTAAATGATGGGTTACTCCATTGATTAACGTATTCTACCTGAAGATAGCCATCCTGATGCTATATTTCCGCGTCCAACAAATTATCAGAGATAAAATGAGATACCGTAGCGTCATCTATATGAATTTGTCACAGCTGTTTCTCTATTTACTTCATCTAATTTGAAAAGGTAAGCGTCTCACAACACATGCCTACATGCCTGATATCTTTCTATCTACTTGCATTTCATTTATATAGCGTCTTCCACGATGATTTGATAATTCATATGGATATAGAAAACTGCTAGGTTTGCTTTTTTAAAACACTCAAGCAAATTGCGCGAGATGCTGCGATACTTGAAAGCAACACTTGAGATAGTAGATTACATACAGCCAAAAATAGTCTTAAAGCATATGTAAGCTGAAACGTCAGATCGAAATTCTAATTATGTCACCGTGTAGAATAGAAAAAGTGGTAATGATATTGCGTAATTTGTTTGAAATTTGTAGACAATGTGGATGCTTGAAAAGTTTTGATTCGGAATAAAGCCAGGAAAAAAACGGACAGTAAATTCGGAAAAACGTTTAATTTACAAACTGTCAAAGTTCCATTTTTTTATTTACCTAAGCAACTTGCTCTCAAAAAGTAATGTCAGTATTTACTGTGATCCGTCAATATATTTATCATGAAATGTGATATATATTGACAGTGTAGCCTGGGCATCAGTGATTATTGATGCATAATGTTACGCAGAAATCCACTGATGGTATGGACCACAGTAAATACTGATCGTGTGTCATTCGTTTTACCGTTTCCGAGATTCCAAAGGCGAGGTTCGAATTTGAAACACACTTAATATATATATATATATATATATATATATATATATGTATATATACTAAGTGACAAATAAATCCGAACACCCAGTTTAAATGGTTTTATTTTAATAAAATTTTGTATAAGTACTTAATGAAGCATAATAAGTAAATGATAAAAATTTCAAAATGATTGCACTGCTTTAAAGCCCTTTGACCCTTAATAATGTGTGGATGCACCCTGATGTGCTACGCATTCTCCAACGCGCCCAGGCATGCTTCTGATCAGGTGGTCAATGTCCTCCTGTGGTATCTCATTCCAGGCAACCACCAACTCCTCTCGAAGTGCTTCTAGAGTCTGAGGAGGACGTTGCAAATTGAGCAATCTCCTACCCATCATATCCCACACGTGCTCAATTGGGGATAAGTCGGGAGATCTTGGTGGCCATGGTAACAATGTGACATCATTATGTTGAAAGAAGTCTATTGTGACTCTTGCAACATGTGGTCGGGCATTATCTTGTTGGAAAGTTGGATCTGCCAGGGTGTCAAGATAGGGTAAAAGATGGGGTTCTAGAACTTCGTGGATATAACGCTGCGCATGTTACGTCTGATGAAGATTAAAGGTGACCTGGAACCATAAGCTATAGAACCCCAAACCATAACTCCAACAGTGTGATGAACATGTCTTTCAACAAAAAACTGTGGATTCCTCCTTTCACCACGTCGCCTTCTAACCCTGGCATGACCATCGTGCATGCCTAAACAAAATCGAGACTCGTCACTAAAGACAACACTGTTCCATTCCTGATCCCAGAGTGACCGTTGTGTGCACCACTCAAGGCGATTACGTCGGTGTTCTCGAGTTAAAGGGAGGACCCAGTGTGGCCGGTATGAAAACAAGCCAAAACTTCTCATTCGTCGGTAAACACTTCGCATGCCAATAGGTCTTCCGTGTTCTGCAAACCATTCATTTGCAATGGACCTGGTAGTGGAGAAACGGTCCCTTAAGGCCAATAATCTTAGGCGGCGATCTTCACGGTCTGTTGTTCTACGGCGGCGTCCAGTGCCCCTTGCTCTTTGCGTACGGCCTTCTCGAAGCCATGCCTGACAACACCTAACCACAGTGTCTACACTTCTTTGCACTCTAATTGCAATTGCCCGAAAAGAAAGTCCAGCTTCCCGAAGTCCCACTATACGGCCCCTATCAAACTCACTAAGTTGACGAAATCGTACAGGTCTCCGTACTCTAGGCATCGTAACCGATCGTAAAGGATGTCAAGAACCAAAATCCGCCAACGTTGATTCTTTACTGCGGCTGAAATATTCATTTTTAGAGCGTTAGTGAATTAAAAAAAAGCAGTATAAAAATCGGAATGTCCAACTGATTAGGCTGAAAATTTTTTCACTTGTTATTTACAGTAAGATAAATACATTCACCAACTTTTATTAAAATAAAACCATTTAAACTGGGTGTTCGGATTTATATGTCACTTAGTATATATATAGTACTTCTGGCAAAATTATATCCAACATCGATTTCAAGTAATCCTAGTAATTTCTCATATAATAGATATTGATTCGGCTTGTGGAGAATCCTAGATGAATAATTCAATTTTTATAAAAAATAGTCTCTCCATTTAATTTTTGTTGAGCTGGTGGGTAGGTCTTTGCCCAGAAGCTTTCCGAAGAACGGGAGGGAGGGGGTAGCAAATTTTATCACGGGGGATCTTAAAAATCCCTAAAATTGTACAAAAAATCATGCTAAATATTCAAATTTCAATGTTAAAAGGGATTCTCAGGGTGGCCACGCTTCCTGTTACACCCCGCTGCGGCTGTCCATGGATCGCACAAAAAAATTTCAAGGTTTTTAATGGATATATAACGATATTT